>CM049306.1:14226732-15453160 GCA_026874595.1 Sipunculus nudus | reverse complement strand
CAATATACATGGGGAATTAAGTAAAAATGTAACGCGAGTCACGGTGGAAATGCCCCTTATATGTTTTGGGAAGCAGTTGTTGCTGAATTGGAGAGGAAACAGAATGTCTCAAAAAGTATCTATAGAGAAGAAATGGTAGATTAAGCTATGAGAAGTTGCCAAGTTTGAAAGATTAAATTAAATCCTTATGCATATATGCTGTGAAAATTAAATCAACAGTGCTTACAGGGAAAAAAAGTGCCATTGCCAAAGTTGGACAAAATTTAAGGTATTGATTTTTTATTTATGCTAATAACTTGAAAAATTTGCAAAATTCAGATCTAATTTTGGGTAAATAACTGAATCTTGATTAAATAAAGTTATATTCCTCAAAAAAAGTCTCCAGCTTCAGCAATTCTCATGTTAGGTGAGTAAAATTATTTCCTGATTTTTTAAAAACTGCATTATATTTGGGCCCACAACTTCCAAATAATACCCAATGCTGACCTAATTTTTGAAATATTCATGGAAAATGTATGGAAGAATATCAATACTAAATATGTTAAAAAACAGATCAGTGGTTTTGATATTAGGCAGCCTTGAAGTGTAACAATGGCTTTTTTTATGGAAAACAGAGGTTTTTCCTTAATATCTCGAAGGAACTAATTCCTAATGACCTAATTTTTGGTATGGTAGGAGATTTTGGGGACATTTTATGGTATGCTAAATTTTGGATTTGTAAGTCCGACGGTTTTAAAACGTGCCCTGTTAACGGATGGACGGACAGACAAAGGACCAGGACTATAGCTCAGATGACTTATAGTCAGCTGAGCTAAAAATTTAATATAGTCGATTGTGATACCAAGTTAGGTATGCAATTCAGCTGAAGGGTAATATAAGTCATATAAACACATGCATACACAATACATTGAAGCTTGTAGTGAGAACCAGATCATATAACACTTGACTTTAAAAGGATGCAAATGCCCTCTTGTGTCAAAGGGGAAACAGCTATATAGTGGTATTGATAAAACATGAGGTGGGATGATCAAGGTAACACAGGAATCTGAGTAGTCGGATCTGGAATTCTAACATATAGCTTTCACTAATACAGTGGTCACTGACCTGCAAACTTTGAAATAAATAGCATCAAACACTGGATCCATAGGCTGCAGTGTTCTACAGTCATCATTAAATCCTCACTAAAATCCTCATGAACAGTAAGGAATGAGATGTAGAATGATCTTTCTTGTACAATGAGCTAGGTTGTGGCCAGGCAATTGTACCTTTACCTGAAGGTCTATCTTGGTACTTAGCTTTAACCTACACCTGGTACTGTAGTATCTGTACCTGCTTTATGTTTTCCATACACGTATATATTAGGGCTGGGTATCAGTCCGCCTCTTCCGATACAATACGTATTGCGATACAGTTAATTCGATACCGATACGTATTGACGATACGTTCATTTTTCTTTCCATTTCTAAACTAGATATTTCTTGGCACCGTAGGTGCCATAGTATCCCTAGACAATTAATCCCCCCCTTTAAGAATAGGCCCCCCATCTTCAGCAACAATTAATATCAGACCACACTCATAGAAACAAGGGACCTATGGGTCACGACGCTCAGCTGTTATATATGATAAAAAAATATTATTTAGAAATGAGGCACATGCTGGTTTTGTGTGGTAATAAATATAAGCTGTATTATGAGTTGTTGTTGTTTAGCTTATGTATGATTTTGATAGTACCTTTTGAGACAGGGAATAGGATTGATTTCATTTATTTTATTAACAAATGGAGTACTATTGTCACACATATTTTGACTTGGCCATATAACTTATAAGCAGAACATATAATATAAGAGTTTAACTATTTATTAAAAAAAAATACAAATATTGTCCCAAATATAATTTTTATTAAAAATAATAAGAGAATCATATGATTTTTTAAAATGAAATATAACTGATATGATTATTAAAATAATATTAAATAAATATATTCATGAATGCATTCATGAATACATTTTGAAAGTATTTTCATGAGTATTCATATATTTTCATTTTTACCTGAATTCCCATTCTTTATGCAAGAAATTTTTATAATGGAGTACAAAATCATATTCGTATTTAATTACAATTACAAAGTATTTGCACCATGTCTGGAATTTATTCAGTTTTCACCAAACAATGATGTTGAGAATCCAGAATATACCAAATTCACACATTTAAATAATGATCATAAGTATCTGGTGTTATGGCTTTTATTTATGTTAAAAAATAACTGTAAAAAATTCATTTTGGACTAATTTCACATCAATGTACACACTAGACACAGCAGGAATCTAGATTAATATTATCAACTGCATCTTTGTCTAATTTCCTTCATATGATCCCTAATGATTAGTAATGAATAATATGATTTACTTCTTTATCATTAAAATTGAACTGAAAAATGCCATAGGTGACTGCATGGTGTTAATTGGAATATGTGACATTCTACCCATCGATACAAGATTCTTATATCATCAGTAACTGCAAGTTAATTTCCTGTTATTATAAACTAACAAATTCCTTTTCTATTTTTCTTTAATTTGTTATTAAAAACCAATAAAAATTTATTAATTTATTGTTTTTTGTTATGTTCTTGGTTAAAACTACTAGATGAGTTGGGTTGGACACCTGGATCAACTGTGGCTTGCCATAAGCTGCCTGGATTCCATGTATGCCTCGCCTCAAGCGTGCATAATTTGATGAAAGGTCAACAAGGTCAACATACAGGTGACTCAAGAGGGGCTGGAGAGAGCCAAAGTCTGACAGGGTCTCATAAAAAACATTAATAAAAGCTACAATTTTTGGCCAATTTCTTTCAGCTTTCTAAACTAAAAAGCTGAAATGCTTATGTGTGCATGATATGAAAATTATATCAACAGTGCTCACGGGAAACAAACGTGCCATGGTCACAGTTGGGCAAAATTTAAGGTACAAATTTTATATTTATACTAAATAAAATTTGAAAAATTCAGAACTAATTTTGGGTATTCAATTGAATCTTGATTAAATAATGTGACATCCCTGACAAAAAAATCTCTAGCTTCAGCAATGCTCTTGTTAAGGGAGTAAATATATTTCTTGATTTTTTACAAAGTGCATTATGTTTGGGCCCATAACTTAAAACAATTACACAATACTGACATCATTCTGGCATGTGCATAGAGAATGAAAAATATGTATATTATTTATGATTAAAGTCAGATCAGTGGTTTTGATATTAGGCAGTCTTGAAGTGTAACAATGGGTTTTTAATGGAAAAATGAAGTTTTTCATTAATATCTCTAATGTCCTAGTGACCAAATTCTTGGCATGGTAGGGCATTTTGGAGACATCTAACTGTATGCCGAATTTAAGGAACTTAGAGCTGAAGCTGGGGAGCTGAGCTCTTGCAAACTGCATAACACTAGCTTGATGTAAACAATATGTTACACGGTGCTTGAAAACTTGATTAAAATCTACAGTTTTTGATCAACTGGTTTCAAATTTTTGGTGTTAACAGTTGAAATGCTAACAAAAACATGCTGTGAAAATTAAATCCACAGTACTTACAGGAAAAAAACGTGCCATGGTCAAAGTTGGGCAAAATTTAAGGTACCAATTTTTTATTTTTATTAATATTTTAAAAAATTTAAAAGATTTTCATCTAATTTTGGGTATACAATTTAATTTTGATTAATTAAAGTTATATTACTGGAAAAAAGGTCCATAGCATTAACATTTTTTGTGTTAAGTGATCAAATATCTTTTCTGATTTTTTACAAAATGCATTATGTTTGGGCCCATAACTTTTTTAAATTAAATAATACAGACATAATTTCTGGCATGTACATAGGAACTATATAGAGGAATATTTATGGTAAATATGAGGTAAAACAGATGAGTGGTTTTGATATTAGGCAGTCCTGAAGTGTGAAAATAGGTTTTTAATAAAAAATTGAGGTTTTTCCTTAATTTCTCAAAGGAACGAAGTTGCAAACACCCAGTTTTCGGCTTGGTAGGAGATCTTGGGGACATCTAACATTATGCCGAATTTTGGATTCCTAGGTCTTACGGTTTCAAAACGTGCCACATCTACGGACGGACGGACGGACGGACGGACGGACGGACGGACGGACAGACGGACGGACGACGGACAATGGACCACGACTATAGCTCAGATGACTTATAGTCAGCTGAGCTAAAAATCATTCTCATAGAAAAGGTCATGATCCAAATTTCAATACATCATCCCCTAACCCATGTCTATGTATATGCAAGAAATCTGTCCATTATTTTTTTACTTATAATGCTCACAATACTGTTAAGTGGCAATGATGGGGTATTAAACGGCACGAAAACAAGAAAAAGAATAACAGGTGGTGCCACCTGTTTCCGGTACATGACATTACTATCCAAGATCTTCGGTCAAGTTGATTTTTGGACCAATGCATGCATCCCTTATTGAGAAATTAATGATTTTGTGTGATTTTCACCATATATGGCAATATTCAAGGTCAAGGCCACTCATTGGAAAGGTCATAACCCCCATTCAAATAAACATTATCCTATAACCCATACCCATGTATATGCATAATATGAAAGAAATTTGTCCATTAGTTTTTGACTTATATTGCTCACAGTACTGATAAATGGCAATGATCGGGTATTAAACGGCACAAAACAAGTAAAAGAATAACAGGTGGGGCCACCTGTTTCCGGTACATGACAATACTTTCCAAGATCTTCGAACATGTTGATTTTCGGACCAATGCATGCATCCCTTATTGAGATATTAATGATTTTGTGTAATTTTCACCATATATGGCAATATTCAAGGTCAAGGCCACTCTAATAGGAAAGGTCATGACCCAAATTTATATATACATCATCCCATAACCCATGTCTATGTATTTGCATAATATGCAAGAAATCTGTCCATTAGTTTTTGACTTATAATGCTCACAATACTGTTAAGTGGCAATGATGGGGTATTAAAAGGCACGAAAACAAGTAAAAGAATAACAGGTGGGGCCACCTGTTTCCGGAAAATGACATTACTATCCAAGATCTTCGGTCAAGTTGATTTTTGGACCAATGCATGCATCCCTTATTGAGAAATTAATGATTTTTGTGTGATTTTCACCATATATGGCAATATTCAAGGTCAAGGCCACTCTCATAGGAAAGGTCATGACCCCAATTTAAATAAACATCATCCCATAACCCATATCTATGTATTTGCATAATATGAAAGAAATCTGTCCATTAGTTTTTGACTTATAATGCTCACAGTACTGTCAAGTAGCAATTTTGGGGATATTAAAGGGCATGAAAACAAGTAAAGAATAATAGGTGGCGCCACCAGTTTCTGCAACATGACAACCCTATCCATGATCTTCGATCAACTTGATTTTGGGATCAATCCATACAAGTTTTCTTGAGATATTTAAGAATTTGTGTGATTTTCCCCAAAATTGAACCTATTCAAGGTCAAGGTCACTCTCCTAGTTGAGGTCATGACCTCATTTTAAATAGGCTTCGTCCTCTCACCCATATCTATACATATACCAAGTTTGGTAAAGATCCGTGAAATATTTTTTGAGTTATTGTGTCCAAAAGAAATCTCTGCGGCGGCGCGACCGTGCCTAAACCACAGTATCTCCAGACTATGTCTGGCGATACAATAAAGGATTTGTTTCTTGTTTATATATATATATATATATATATATATATATATATATATATATATTTGTATTTTAACATACAACCTATTTACTATGCTATGCACATAAGCAGCTTCAGCTTGATATTAAATAGATAATCAGACCAGTTTATTTTAATTATCAAAATCTATCTAATCAAGACTACCAAAATCCGGATCTTCTTTGTGCCTTTACCTCCCCCCGTGCACAAACACTTTTTTATTGCGTTTGGTGGGGAAGATCATAGGCTGTGTTTTTATGTCATGTTATTACACAGTTTTGTATATTTCTGTAAATATGAATCCCATTAGTCACTCTCCTGTTTGTACAGGATTTGTCCCCAGGCTTTAACTATTTATTTGACATCTGATGTCCAACCCGGGAGTTCAGAGTAACCTATGACTTGCTGCGTAAAGATTTTCAAAGTAATTCATAATCTAAGTCCAGTGTATCTTAATAGTACTTCACTACACCTATTTCTGGCCGTGTCACCAGACTAGCTAGCTATGGACAGGCAGTGCTGGTAACAAATAGTGTTACGTATGGAACCCACTCGCTAAAACATTTTGGTACTATGCTATAGAGTTCTCTTCTGATAGACTATAAAAATGCAGAGTCCCTTAGAGCATTCAAAATAAAGTTATCATACTGTAAAGGGGCATCCTGCGGTTGTTTTCTGTGTAATACTTAATATCACTTTGTAAAAATTGACATCCTTCTTTGGGCCGTATGCCATTTCCAATTTGTTTTGTCACTTCATGCCTTATTGTGATTTTTTTTTTTCAATATGAATTGGTCACTGTAATTTATAAGGACTATAAATCAAATGTTATTCACATTATACAACTTTGATCCTTAAAATTGATCAGACTTGTGATACTTATTTTTATGTTAGTTAATGTATTTTTATTATTTTTTAAAATATTTTTAATTATTTAATTTTAATTTATGTATGATAAGAGTGTGGTCGGTCATAATTGCCTATGGTTAATGTTGTCTTTGTTTGTAAAAACCGACATAAAGTAAAATGTATTATATCGAATTGTCAGTATTATTCTCTTATTATCGCTCACATGTGCCTGCTTGTCATGAAAGTACTGATGTGCATGCATATATACATTTATTAACAAGTCTTTAAAGCCAAAGCAACAAATATAGAGTGCACTTAAATTTATAAATCGTCATGGTTATATTTAAAGTTAAAGTTATATCCCTATGCATTAGCAATCAATCGATACAACCAATACGGCATGCAGCGCATTTCGATTATTGTATCGAAGTCGTGTATCGATTCGTATTGATATATCGATATATTGATACAGCCCTAGTATATATGATACTGGAAATGGACATGTTGACTTGCATATAAATGAAATTTGTGAGATTATCATTGGTTAAAATTGGTGGATGAACCCTGATGCTTTGAACAGTACCTGTACCTGGGTACTGATGCATGTATCTCGCTCCCTGCTTAAGTTCAGCAAGCTAAAGAATCCCTTATGATATGTTCCACCAAGGCATTTTACATGACACATGACTGAACCCCTCACTGTATTAAGATGCTCCATCCCTTTCTTAAAATGTTAGGACCTCAACATGTTGTTTGCCACACTCTGAATGTAGTTAAATAAAACTAGAAATATGTATTCTCAGGAATGCAGGCCTCCACCTTTTGGGCAATCTTACATGTGGTCGTTCAATGTTTCATTCACTTTATGGCTCATGTTCCAAGCTAAATTGGTGCATTTGTTTCCCCAACTAGTGTTTGCATTCAATTATTCAGCCCATTTTGATTCCAATGTATAATTGCACATATGTGACTGCACATTTGTCAATATATTCCTGGAAGTCCTTCCTGGATCCTGATCATGAGCTGTACCGAAACGAAAATACTATTTGATTCTTTACTGGCCCATTCCCTGGGTGCCCTGAAAATTTCATAGGATTCCTTTAAAGACTGGGTGAGTTATTAGCTACCAAACAAACACACAAACACACACACACAATTACACAAACAGGAATGAAGCATACCCTCCTGGTGGAGGCAACTAGGGATTTTCTGGCATCAGGGTTGCCATGGCCTTCCCGGACTATGTATACCCCTTTAAAACAGACCCATTTCTAATGTAATATATATATACTGATGCTTTTCAAGGTCAACATCACTTGGCTGAAACAACGTGTATAAAATTTGAGAAGAAATAAATAATTTTCTAAGAGTTTTGAGAACTTTCACAAAGTCTGTTTCCCCAGATTTGACATTGAGGACCAGTTTTCAAACAGGTCCAAGATATTGTTGTAAACAATTTTTTTTTTCAAATTTGAGGAGAAAACATGCAGTACTCCAAAGGTGATGAGGTAAACAAGATTCTCTGTATCACGGATCTGACCTTAATTGGCAAGATGAACAGTTTTCAAACATGTCAAGGAGTTTGGAGGAAACAATCAGTGGATCAAATTTGATGTAAAAATATGAAGTACTATATACATTATGGGGTTTACCAATATCCTCCATTTTGGCTGATTTCCCAATGAAGATCAAGATCAAGGTCACTGATTTTCTAACTCCTTTTTCTAAAAGAATTCTAAGTGGTGCCACCAACCTTCTGTGCAAGACAAAGCTATCCCAAACATTCAGTCAATCTGCTTTTTGGACCAATCCATGCAGCCTTTCTTGAGATATATATCAGATTTTGTGGGATTTTCAAGAAAAACTATATCTTATTCATGGTCAAGGTCATTCTCCTAGTAAAGGTCATGACCCCATTTTAAAATAGCTTCATCTTCTCATCCATTGCACATTTAAAGTTTCAAAAAGATCTAAGAAATACTATGCGAGTTATAGTGAAAAAAGGATTCTCTGCAGCAGTGGCTGTTGTGGGGCCTTGCTAACTTTAAGTCTGGGGATACAATGATAAAATGATGAATGGTGTACCTATGTTTAAACCTCTTGGATTTCAGGCTTTGTATGTATGGGTGAACGATCACAAGTGATAGCAGCCAGTAACGGAATTGAGCAAGGTTTGAACAAAGTAAGTACAAGCTTCACTGTCCAGTGCACAGGCTAGTAAGCTTTCCTACTCATGTACAACAACTTGTAAACCTGCATTGGTTTTTTGTCCAGCTGAACCAGAACATGGCCACTGTACTGGGGCCGTGCTTTCTGAACTGAATAAGTTGTATTGTCCAATCTCCAGTTATCAATATAAAATTCTCCAGCTGCATAATATTATGGAATTGACACAACAATTTTTTAAATTAACAGAAACCACTTTATCTGTGTGGCAGAGTGGCTCATTGAAATGGGACATTGTTACACTTGACAATTTCTGGAGAGGTAATTAAGGAAGTTTGAAAGCAGCCTATCATCTATAAAGTATTCCCCTGTGTGATACTTGGATAATACACAACTAGGTCCGATGAAAAAAATTAGTGACTCTTGGGCCTTAAAGATCTGTTGACAGTTGAAGGGAATTGTTTTTTTTTTAAATTTCATTAAGTTTTAACTTACCAGGTTTGATGAAGTAGGCTTACCAGTCCAATATTAATACCTACCGTGCAGACATGGGGTATGGGGTATTCGTATTCAGTATTTGTATTCATTGTATTCAAATACAGGTATTTTTAGTATTTGTATTCGAATGCATTTGTAAAAAGTACAAAAGTATTTGTATTCGTATTCAATTACATTGCAGAAGTATTCACATTCATTAATAATTTTCATGAATACATGCAGTACACATTAATGTTGTTTACCTTTTGTCCTTTATCCATTTGGAAAAATGTGCCATTATTTCAATTGTGATTGATTTGGCCCCACTTAACACATGCACACTTACAATCTTATCCACACATTTTGACATTTTTGAGGTAGCTAGGCCAGCATGCTATGAGCTCAAGTCCACTCAAGTTCAAAGGGTTGAAAGCTTAGTAATTACCCCTCTCTGGTATAGGTAACAGCCCTGACAGGGATGACAGCTCAGTAGTCAGTACCTTACTTGACCAAACCTGATATCCATTCCAGTATCTTGGTAAACCTGTAAATCACATGACTGTGAATTGTGTACCTAGATACAGGTACAAGTAACTGGCCCCATTCCTGTTCAGTGTACATACGAGCCAACTTAAGAGATGGGGCATGTAGGCAAACCCCAGTATATATCATTTGTTGGTTGCAGTATACTTGGCTGATAATATAATACTGTAATGAACTTCCTGTTTAAGAGGTTGGAGGTTGATCAGCTTGCTAGCCAGGTAGCTAGCTACAAAGGCAGCAAGGATGAATGCTGGGTCTGTCTAAAACGTGGAAAATCTGCAGAGAGATGGAGAATTCTCAGAGAATTTGTGGAGAATATGCGGAGAGTTTTAATATGCATTGATAGTTTTAAATACACATTAAAATCACTTAAAATCTCCAACTATATCACTCTTTACATATTTAGTCACTGTTAAATGGCCGAAATAATTAAGAATCTGTTCATTCACGTTAAATTCAGCTCTCAGTTGTTTTGGCAAGCAGGTTCTTCTCTTAAGATTTTATTTGTCAGTGCCAGGCCAGAGATAACGAATAGCATCAAGAGACTCTGGGCTATTTGCGAATTAAACAAACTGAACATTTTAACCAGGGATTAATGCAAAAACACTTAGTTTCGTATTTCAGTTCAGGCATTTTTACACCATATCCTAAAACAAAACTTTCTCCTAGAATACCAAAGCCTAAATATAATGCAACTGTAACCATTGGGATAAAATGTTAATGTGGGATATATGTACATTGTGCAAAATTTTTAATTATTATTATACTCTGTATTGTTATGGTCAGAAAGAAGTGTAGTGTATTTTGTACACACTAAGATAAATATAATTCTTTAATTGTGATCTCAATATGTATTTACTATTTTTTTTTATTTTATTTAATCCCACTGCCATGCTGATTAATTAGCTTAAAGGTGCAATCTATGTTTGAGTATAAAGTCGAATGTTTGTGTTTCAACTTTTATTTGTGCATGTTAATTGGGTCTATATACACTATTAATGGTGATTTAGGTGAACTGGTTTCGTCTAAACAGCTGTCAGTGTCAGCTGGTGAATCAGACGGGTGTTAGATTTTGTGTAACGCATTCACTCGGCCTTGAGTCTATATTTTTCGGTCACTTAACAGTTGGCAAATATGTTAAGAGTTATATCATTGGAGATTTTAAGTGATTTTAATGTGTATTTAAAAGTATCATTGCATGTAAAAACTCTACGCAAATTCTCCACAAATTCTCCACCTCTCCACGGATTCTCCGCATTTTAGACAGACCCATGAATGCTTTGTAATTACCCCTGCCTAAGATGGCTTACTGCCCTGACAGGGTGACAGCTTTGTACATGCAACTGACCCAAGCCTAGTGTCCATTTCAAGTACCAGTATCACATTTGTACCTGGGGTACCTTAAACCAGGTACAGGAACTTTAGTTCCAAGTACAGGTACAGGGTACTTCCTACTCATGACAGCCAGGTACAGGCACAGATACAGGTACTTTGAATTGTGTACCTAGGTAAAGGTACAGGTACAAGTACCTGGCCCCAACCCTTAAAGGAACATTCATTTATATATTTTGTGTAACAAACTACCATAATATATAATACTCTGTCATTATGCTGTTTGGAAATTAATGCATAGAAAGTGGATTACTTGAATATTTTGAATTTTGGACTTAAATGCATTTTGCAAGTATGAATATATGATGATAGAAATTAGTAGTATTAAACAAAAATGATACTTGATAGTTTCTTTTTGTTTCAGTAAATTGTATTCATATTGGTATTCATGAATACATTTGTATTTGTATTCATATTCATATTCGAATACATTTCTGTTTTAGAGTTTAAAAAATTTGTATTTGTGTACCCCTGCTGTATTCGTATTCGAATACATTTCTCCTATATTTGACCAATGTATGCTACTGTGTCATGGATTCATAGCTTGTCTTGCTGAAATCTATATTTTCATCCGATAATTCAGAGAAAACAGGTCACAGTGCCCTCATTTTTAAATTTTATTAAGTATGAACATCATGGGCCTTTTGACTAAGATCTGAGCCCTACTTATGTTAGGACCAATAACTGCAATCTGTAATTGTCATATAATAAAGTAACTAACACCTGAGCCCTGCTTAAGTTAAGATCATTGACTGATCTGTCATCCTAAAAAAAAGTAATATTGTGTTAAATGCAAAAGACTTAAGATGGAGAAACCAGACTGCAAGTTCAAACAGCAGTCTCAATTTCTGAAAATCCAGTCAGCGGTTCCTGAGCAATATGTTCTTTAGTTTGACTTTTACTAAAAGAGTTTAAGCTTCTGAGGTTTTTGTTCATTAAAATGATAATGAAGGTCAAGCTAAGATTCTTTATACATATACGGAATGCAGATTGCAGCATGCGTGTTGAGAAATTTCATATACATGTAATGGCATGGCAGCATGCATGTTTTCTATCTGCTGCCCCTGGATACCAATTACCATACAGATCCATAAGAAATTGCAACATATAGCAATCTGTTTTGCCAGATATGCATTCCTTATCTTATCTTCTAGTCAATAGTCATTGGTCTGCATCCCGCATGATGCATTCTGTACATAAGGAATCTTAGCATTAGTTTTGGTTTCCACACAGGACTTATCTGGGACAGGGTCTTATGGCTCCAATTCATGCTCTGTTAAGAGGCAGACAGATGGCTTTTTAAGTTTACGCTCCATAACCTAATCATGTTTTTACTGATGACCTATCAAGACCTGTCAGTATGAAAGTATGAACTTCATGAATTTTACATAATCTTAAATTTTGTAAGGATCCTATTCATGGACGATCAGCCAGGCAGCAGCCAAATTTGCCACTACCAGCTCAGATGAATTACAGTTACAGTCAACTGTGCTTAAAAACTAAACCTTGTTTATTAAACTCTGTTAATGCTTATATGACAGTGAATTTAATGATTTTAAAAATTGTTTTTCTAATGAATGATTTTCTAAGAGCTTGCTACAAAAAATAAAAGCATATATCTTGTAGGTCACAGACAGTACTAATTTGTTCCTACAGACACCATACTGAAAATCTGTGATGAGATTTTAGGAACAGAGTTGATGTGTACATGAGAAACAGCAGCCACGAGACAGACCCTGGAGTTCTGAATTATGAACAAGTCATTGACATCTATAATCCAAAACAATCAGCTCCTCAGGTCTCCAACTACACATTCTCATTGACAATAGATCTTTCATGTTACATAAATTATAATAAATGTATCATATAAGTCCAAGGGAAGCAGACTGGTATAACTGGTAGTCTGTAATATATGCTGTCTGTGATATGGTGGCTGACTCACAAAAACCACAGAACTTAACAAAAGAATACTTTATCAAAGAAGTCAACAAATTACCACAGCACCTAGATAATATACTGTGATACAACAAGGAAAAAGATGATCTGTGAATCAGATCTAGTATGTCGGATTGCCCCCCGCCTGTTGTGGGACCAGGTAGAAAAGAAGTTGTGAATACATGTATGAAATTTGAGATGGGTCAATGTTACCCACCATGATTACCTCTGTTACCTTGAAAACTGCATGAAGGTCATCCATATTCAAACTTGACCTGGCCCTTCCTGACGTACGTCAGAGCTGCAGGTTTGGTGACTGTGCCTCAAATTATTTTTAAGTTACTCCTTTAAATTCCTTTAGCATTATTGCCAATGTGACCTTGATAAATGTGTCAAGGTCATCCATGTTTGAACTTCACCTATCCCTTGATAAGATGTGTCAATGCTGTAAGATTGGTGACTGTACCTCGAATTCTTTTCCAGTGACTGCGTTAACATAATTTAAGCATTAATGCTGCTGTGACCTTGAAAATGCATCAAGGTCATCCATATTTGAACCTGACCTAGCCCTTCATGAGGAACATCAATGCTGCAAGTTTGGTAACTGAACCTCAAGTTCTTTTGGAGTTATTGCGTTAACAGATGTGACGGACAGTCAAACAGACAGATGAAAAGACAGATAAACACTCACCATTTTTATTTCCCTCACGGATGGCACCTTCGGCCAAATCGGGGGACAACAAACAATTCAAGTAATCAGATACTAGTATTTCATTGGATACTGAAACTGACTTTCCCTAACCACACAACTTTAGAGAGCCATTACTCTCAGAATGATCTGACAAGGACTGTATTATATATGACAACATTTTTAATGCCTGAAACTTTTATAAATGCACTCAAATTATCTCACTATGCCTGGTATACTGGCAATATCAAATTGATCTTCCACAAACATTTGTAAATTTATTGGAGCTCAAACGTAAAATGTTGCATATACCATCAAAGCATGAGCCATGTAATATATAGCTGTGTACACAACCTAGGCCACCTGTTCCCATGTTTTTGTAAAATATCAAACAAACAAGTGCTGTAAAAACAAGGGACCTATGGGTCACGACGCTCAGCTGTAATATATGATAAAAAAATATTTTTTAGAAATGAGGCACATGCTGGTTTTGTGTGGTAATAAATATAAGCTGTATTATGAGTTGTGGGTGTTTAGCTTATGTATGATTTTGATAGGATCTTTGGAGACAGGGAAGAGGATTGATTTCATTTATTTTATTAACAAATGGAGTGCTATTGTCACACAGATTTTGACTTGGCCATATAACTTATAAGCAGAACATATAATATAAGAGTTTAACTATTTATTAAAAAATTACAAATATTGTCCCAAATATAATTTTTATTAAAAATAATAGGAGAATCATATGATTTTTTAAAATGAAATATAACTGATATGATTATTAAAATAATATTAAAGAATATATTCATGAATGCATTCATGAATACATTTTGAAAGTATTTGCATGAGTATTCATATACTTTCATTTTTACCTGAATTCCCATTCTTTATGCAAGAAATTTTATAATCATATTTGTATTTAAATACAATTACAAAGTATTTGCACCATGTCTGGTATTTATTCAGTTTTCACCAAACAATGATTTTGAGAATCCAGAATATACAAAATTCACACATTTAAATAATGATCATAAGTACCTGGTTTTATGGCTTTTATTTATATTAAAAAATAACTGTAAAAAATTCATTTTGGACTAATTTCACATCAATGTACACACTAGACACAGTAGGAATCTAGATTAATATTATCAGCTGCATCTTTGTCTATCATTAATTTCCTTCATATAATCCCTAATGATTAGTAATGAATAATATGATTTACTTCTTTATCATTAAAAATGAACTGAAAAATGCCATAGGTGACTGCATGGTGTTATTTGGAATATGTGACATTCTACCCATCAATACAAGATTCTTATATCATCAGTAACTTATCATCAGCAAGTTAATTTCCTGTTATTATAAACTAACAAATTCCTTTTCTATTTTTCTTTAATTTGTTATTAAAAACCAAGAAAAATTTATTAATTTATTGTTTATTGTTATGTTGTTGGTTAAAACTACTAGATGAGTTGGGTTGGACACCTGGATCAACTGTGGCTGGCCATAAGCTGCCTGGATTCTCGCCTCAAGCGTGCATAATTTGATGAAAGGTCAACAAGGTCAACATACAGGTGACTCAAGAGGGGCTGGAGAGAGCCAAAGTCTGACAGGGCCTCATAAAAAACATTAATAAAAGCTACAATATTTGGCCAATTTCTTTCAGCTTTCTAAACTAAAAAGCTGAAATCCTTATGTGTGCATGATATGAAAATTATATCAACAGTGCTCTCAGGAAACAAACGTGCCATGGTCACAGTTGGGCAAAATTTAAGGTACTAATTTTATATTTATACTAATAACTTATAAAATTTGAAAAATTCAGAACTAATTTTGGGTATTAAATTGAATCTTGATTAAATAATGTTACATCCCTGACAATAAAATCTCTAGCTTCAGCAATGCCCTTGTTAAGGGAGTAAATATATTTCTTGATTTTTTACAAAGTGCATTATGTTTGGGCCCATAACTTAAAAAAAAATACACAATACTGACATCATTTCTGGCATGTGCATAGCGAATGTATAGAAAAATATGTATATTATATATGATCAAAGTCAGATCAGTGGTTTTGATATTAGGCAGTCTTAAAGTGTAACAATGAGTTTTTAATGGAAAAATGAAGTTTTTCATTGATATCTCGAAGGAATTAAGTCCTAGTGACCAAATTCTTGGCATGGTAGGGGATTTTGGAGAAATCTAACTGTGTGCCAAATTTAAGGAACTTAGAGCTGAAGCTCGGGAGCTGAGCTCTAGCAAACTGCATAACACTAGCAATATGTGACATGGTGCTTGAAAACTTGAATAAAATCTACAGTTTTTGATCAACTGGTTTCAAATTTTTGGTGTTAACAGTTGAAATGCTAACAAAAACATGCTGTGAAAATTAAATCCACAGCAGTTACAGCAAAAAAACGTGCCATGGTCAAAGTTGGGCAAAATTTAAGGTACCAATTTTTTTATTTTTGCTAATATTTTAAAAAATTTAAAAGATTTTGATCTAATTTTGGGTATACAATTTAATTTTGATTAATAAAAGTAATATTACTGGAAAAAAATTGCTTAGCTTTAACAAGTTTTGTGTTAAGTGATAAAATTTCTTTCCTGATTATTTACAAAATGCATTATGTTTGGGCCCATAACTTTTTTAAATTATATAATACAGACCTAATTTCTGGCATGTACATAGGAATTATATAGAGGATTATTTATAGGATATATGAGGTAAAACAGATGAGTGGTTTTGATATTAGGCAGTCCTGAAGTGTGAAAATAGGTTTTTAATAAAAAATTGAGGTTTTTCCTTAATTTCTCAAAGGAATGAAGTCGCAAAGACCCAGTTTTCGGCTTGGTAGGAGATCTTGGGGACATCTAACATTATGCTGAATTTTGGATTCCTAGGTCTTACGGTTTCAAAACGTGCCACATCTACGGACGGACGGACGGACGGACGGACAGACGGACGGACGACGGACAATGGACCACGACTATAGCTCAGATGACTTATAGTCAGCTGAGCTAAAAAGGATCAGAGCATGTTAACTATGTACAGCAAGGCTTTTTTTTACATAGAAAACATGGTGCTTTATATTTCTGCAAAAACTTCCATTTATTTAATTTAATTATGCCTGGTCAAACATTTCTCCATTTTAAAGTCCTGCTGAGAGTAACCGCTTTAAAATGGACACACATTTAACACTGTATTGCATTTTTATGGTTTATGTATGGGTTGTATACATGTGGCCACAGTGGGTAATAACCAATATTTGTCCACCCTCAGAGCTGGTCACCTAACCCAATACTGACATCAGGATCATGCTGGTCTGGTTATATTGATTATCCAAATGGAATCAATATATGTCAATTCTAATGAGAGAGAACAGTTGTATCCCATCATGCACTGAAAGAATTGCAAAAAAATCAATCAATCAAGCACCCTTGACCAAATCTTGATTAGCTTACTGCATTTGCACTTGTCCACATTATATTCTTTAAGTCCAGTTAAATCCATTACTTACCTGCCAAATGGCAGGAATAGTAATTAAAGTGTCTGAAGAACTTCATCTGGTTTGCAGCAAATGTACAATCAATACATGGCCGCCTATCTTCACCTTACTGAAAGCTTGGCTATTCTCTTGTGAAACAGTAAGGCTCAGTCATGAAAGACAGCCATCATTGTATATATGGCATAGCTCCCTGAACTATAATGTGAATGACATTCTCATAAATACCTGGCATCTCCTTCAACATGGCATACTTAGGGACATCTACAGGTAAATAAGTGCCTCTGGTTGGGCTGATTCTACTTGTGACTTTGCATGCTTATGCTGACATGGTTACAGAGCCAGATACCCTCCTTTTCGCAACAACCTTTCTGCCCAAGAAAAATGGTTGTTAATTCTTAGGGGTGTATCAATGCATTAAATTGATACACTGAATTGCATGCCTTCAATTAAACTGTAATCAATTATTAACCTCTGAATCAATTCATTTCAATTATAATGTTTTTGTATATATCATCCCTAAGTCCTCTGTGAGCTCTAGAATTTGAGAGAGCAGTTTGCAATGTTAAAGCTTTTTATCCTGTATGTGCCCTAAATATTTGCTGATGGACAATTCCACTTGCATAGAACCAAATATGGCAGTGACAAATAGAGAGAGAGCTTTATTTTTCTTTTAAATTGTTCAATTGACCAACATCCATTTTTGTAAAATGACTATTTTTCACAAAGTCTGAAATTTACTACTTAAGTAACAATTAAATCAATAACTGAATCGAAGGTAAAGAATCAAAACAGAATCAATTCTAAGGGCCCTCACAATTCACAGGCCAATTAATTGCAGGTTGTTGTATATCTAAAGGTAATCAAAATTTTATCAATTCACAACTTGTTACTTTCATGAGTCGGGAATCTGAGTGATAATCAGAGTATTGACATCACTATCAACTATGTATACACATGTAATTGCACAACTAAACCTGTCACTGGAAGGCTAAATATTAGCTTTTAATTGTATCGGCCAAATCAGAGTTTTGCCGATACTATGTTTTCAGCCCACCTTCGCCGCCGCGTAGGTGTCCAGAGAACTCCTCCATAACCGCTGGGCGTGATTATGTTCGGGTCACATGTGAACTGCTGCACCCCGATTTTGTTTTGACCTTTGACCTTTCCTCTGCACTCTGCGCGTCTGTATTCAAACATAAACCCCCATATCTCTGGGCTCGTTTGACCGATCGGCTGAAATTTTATACATCTTGGATAGGTTTTCGATTTTTGTGACAGGTGGCACTACCTACCTCCCCGTTTACGCTGCAGACATTAATGCTAATATATCAGGACTGGTTTGCCTGATCAGGCTGAAATTTTGAATATGTATAGGTCTAACATAGCCCTTTAACATACCAAAAACTGGTAGTGCCACCTGCAACCGTTTTTGCACAGCGGCCATCTGTTTATCTGCCTTTGGATAAATTCATGCATATCTCTGCAGTGGTTGGACTTATTCCCATGAAATTTTGCACGTTTATACATCTTGGATAGACTTTTCGTTGATATGACAGGTGGCGCCTCCTACCTATGCATTTGCAGTGCAGACATCATGCTGATATCTCAGGACTTGTTTGACTAATTGGGCTGAAATTTTACATGTTTATTCCTTGGATTGTTTTTTCATTTATGTGAAAGGTGGCACCACCTTCCTCCCCGTTTATGCCCCAAACTACCATGCTAATATCTCAGGACTGGTTTGACATATCAGCCTGAAATTTTGCATGTGTTTTGGTCTAACATAGCCCTATATTATACCCAAAACAAGTGGCCGGGTCCATCTATTTGTCTGCCTTGGGATAAAATCATGCGTATCTCTGCAGATATTATTTTTCCCAGGTTTGAATTTTAAAACTGAATTCCAATCTCTCCCGGGAAAAATGAGAATTCTCAATTTTCCCGGGAGGGACTGGAATTCTCATTTGTTCCAGGAATTTGTTCAAAATATAGAAACTGCTGACATATCTGAAGGTTTAAATGATAAATATATACCTTCAAGTTTATGATCAAATGCAAAATGTTTATTCAGTAAGGTACCTTCAATCAAATACCAGTTTCACATTACTGGTCCCCTGAATGATTATGCCCTGTAGATCACAGGTCACTTCTTCTTTATTTCACATAAATAATACAATAACTGTAAATTAGGTTTGAAGTTTCTAGGTATTAAGTTAAGATTCCATGTCCATGGAATGCAGAATGTATCACAGTATATTGATGTGGAATGCTTAATAAGAAGTTTCATAATCATATGTATGGCAGCAAGATATGGTATATTTTCTTATTTGCTGCACAGGGTATACCATGAAAAATGAGCAAGATCTCTACATGTAAAGATTCATTTTTCTAAATACAGATCCTGCATGCTAGATGAAAGTTCATCTTATTTATGTAGTCAATATCAAGTTTCATCTGCATTCTGCATGCTGAATTCCATGCATAAGGAAAATTTAGCTTAACAGTAACAAAATGAACCTTGTTAATTTATGTACTGATCTATGGATGGCCTAAGTAACAGAAGACTGACAAAGCCTGAAACTAGTGAAAGGATCATAAGCAAAACTCAGATGACTTCAGTCTGCTGGCATAACAATTCTGGAAAGGCATCTTCTGGCTCAAAGGACATAAAATTGTGAGTAAATGTATTGGATGAAATCATAACATTTCCATCATCATACTGCTATCAATATTCCATGAGCTATATATTCCACAAGGCTTCACTTCTCTATTGGATTCAGTGAATTATAATGCCTGGCCATAAAAACCACGTCTTGAGACACACCCCTGTACTTTTTTTGCTTTGCTTATTCCTTGGATGATTTTGAATGGTTGTTAAGTCTGAAATTTAATACAGAACCCCGACAAAGGATGGCATTATGCACTGATAACTCATGATGCAGTTACTCCAGCACCTATGAATCAGAAACAGGAGGTTCTGACTAATAACCAATGTGTATAAACAATCCCTGAACAGTCCATGGCAGCAACACTACCTACTGTGAAATGTTCACCCTTAATAAATTTGAGATTTAAAGGGAATTTCAGCTCAGCCGATATAAGTGACTGACCCCACAAGAATGCCAGATTTTGGTTAAATCTACTGGTATAAATTTACGCATAGGACATCTCCACCCATCCATCTTCAGATTTAAATATCAAACAAATGGCTTTAGTCAAAAGGTAAGGTATAAGAATCACTGCACTTTAGAAAATAATATTATGTAATAAATATGTGTTGTAGTCATTAAAAGGCAAAGTACTGATGTTAAAAAATATTCTGCAGGTACCAGGAGGTTGATGAGTAAAACTGAATACCTGACAGTCATAACTCTGTCAACATACATTCAATAAGTTTCAGCCTTCAGCACTTAAATGGTTACACACCACAGTGACACTTGTTTATGCATTGTGTTTGTAATCTCCAGTGTTGGTCTTTAATTATTCAGAATCGATTTTTTAATTTAATAATAAATTGATAATCAATAAGGTTTTTGCCAAGCCTAAACCTTCTAACCAATCAAAAGACAGATTTCAAACTTTACCAAAGATTTTATAAATCACTCCAGATGAACATTAACTGCAAAGACAGAATAATCTTTAGCCATGATGTTAGAAGATAATCAGCAGGGGACAAGGAAAACAAACATATAGGGCAAATGACTCCACTATTTGTATGCAATGTAATGACCATTAAGTGAAAAAACATATGAATCTCTGCCTATAGAAGTGTACACTTCTGCAAAACAAAGGTGCCACTTGGTTCCATGTAGTTTTTGCTGCATGAAGCATTCAGCAATGATTTCTGCTTATATGAAAAGCTACGACTCCATATTAGACTGAATGACATGGTGTTATAACAAGACATGATTTACATGTTTACAGGTACCAGTAAAATCTGATACCCGGACTATTATGCATTAAGCATTATGCATTTCCCTCGTCTCATGCTCCAACAACAAGTGACATCATTCTCAATACACACACATTGTGAATTTGATGGTTATGTCCAAGCTTTCCACTTATTACTTACATGTATCTGTTTATAAATGTTTTCCTATACTTTAAGAATCATATTCTATTACTAATAAATGTAAATAAATGTTTTTTACAAGCTTATAAACTTACTTATGCTATTTTTTATCAGACAGCAGAACTTTTTATTGATTTATAGAATTCTCAATGTTTAACTGTCAGTATGTTCACAGACTCTAAAAAAGAATTCTGAATCTCCCTTTTCAATGTTGCTCGTGTGAATGGTGGTTATGCCTAACCCAAATTATTTCGAGTGACTTGATCCTTCACTCACTCTAACTAGAATCATTTCTGTCTAATATTCTGAATTTCCATGCTTATGTGATAGGCAGCCCATGCAAATAAACCTCTACATCTGCAATACAATAGGTCTATTGATAATAATATGTTCAAGGTTGCTTACAGCTAACATCATTCACTTACACAAAGCTTTGTTTTGCAAAGTGTACCTGTATAGAGGGCAACCCCAACCAAATCCTCTGCATAGATCTGCCAATATTATAGGAAAAACTCTTTGCGTAAAAAAAAGATATAATTTGATTTGTCCTCAGCATATATCTAATTACACATAATATTCTCAATACTTTGGAAGCTGCTCCATAACTTGATTACTGGGTCTGGAAATGGATTACATTACTTTATTCTGCCTGGCATGTTTAGCAGATAACACTTTATATTTCATATCTGGTGAATTATCATCTACATTCAACATGAACAAAATCAGCAAAGTATGGATAGCGAGCGCTCAATACCACAGGAAATTCTTGTTCTTGATGATACTTAAATATTAATTATTAATCTAATTTTTAAAATAACTATTATTTTATTGTAGGATTGTGACAAGTATATGATAGGATTCGTCTCTTTTTACACCAAACAAAAATCATGATGCAAATATAGTTATTATAATAAACAGTAATAATTTTGTGTGAATGGATTAACAAATAGTAATATTGAAAATAAAATTTATAAATAGTAATAAAAGTTAAAACTGAACTATATACCATTCCATGCCTTTACTCACTGATAATGCTTTAATAACAGGCCTTTGATACCTTTTGGCTGGTCAATACATTCGATAAACCATATATATGTTGAATATTCCTAAATTATGTTGATTTTATGGGTATTCTGATAATCTATATCGTCGGTTAGGGTGGAACTTTTCGCCAGGCGTCACTGTAATCTGTTCAGAATGTTTATAATGTGACGAAATCACGTGTATGTTCTTGTATCTAAACATTCGCCATAAGCAGGCATTATGTCGCTTGCCGGGCGAGTTTTGTCAATACGGACGACAGATCAAGATGCTTAGGGGTAGTCGGGAGACTACCATCATCTCCCCCAGCTGTGCTGGATCATCCTCAAGGCGTTTAACCCACTGGGCATTGGGGAATCGACCTGTCAAAGATCCGGGGCACTGGGCGGCATGATACATTCACATTCAGCCATGTTTTGTTGGTTCACAGATCTACTTACCGCTAGTAGGCGCAGGTTATCGTCAGGCTTTCGTTTGGAATTCTTTGCACCCAGTGCGATAGCACATAAGGTGCTCTACTTTCCGTTTGCTGTCTCAGGGGTCTTAATTAATGGCAATTCATTGATATATCCGTGCAATCGGGGTAATGCCCAGTCGGTGTCCGAAGACCTGACAGGACCACGTGACAGAGGGTGTCCCAATTTCAAATTACCCCATTGGATAGATTTTTAATTAACATGTTGCTATGGAAACCATGACGTCAATCGTGACATTTACATTTCACTTACACACACTTGAGCTCGCCACAGGTTGACGAAGGCTGTGAATGAGTGTCTTCTGCCTTTCCATTCAAGCATACTTGTCGTGAATGTTGGCTGCATTTGTCCGGCCGAATCGTTCTTGGTATTTTAGCGGTTTGCGCCTGTATAGATATGGCCTTTTCTTCATAACTTACACATAAATAATACAAATTTTGTATGAAATAGCCGATGTATAAAATTATTATATCTTAAAATATGTTTAACTTTGCTTTAGCCCATAAGAATGAACTCCTCAATTGCTTTTTTTTTCAGTGACTGACGCAATGTGGAGTCCATAGATTGCACCTGCAGTTAACTGTGATTATAACACTCCATACACAACTGTGAGATTTAACATATATCCATTGATTAATGTTCAGTACATCTATGTGTATTGTATATTTGACCACTAGAAAACACTACTGTTCTGTTCTCAGCCCTATTTTGCACCAAGGAAGTTAAAATATAAACATAATAGTACATAGGCCTAAAGCCTTATACAGGACTGCCACCAAATGCAAGATGTCTACCGGGGCTGTTGATGCTTCAATTTTCTCTGGACAAATAATAGGCTCCCCTATCAGTTGTTGATGTTACAGGTGCTTCATGCTTTCCAGAATGGTTATTTTTTATTACAGGCCTTTCGACATACAAGAGTATGTGAACATTGGTTTATTAAAACCATAAGAAATATTTTTATTCAATTTACTTTCTAAGAGTTACAGATCGTATCTTGCTATAACCCCAGTTAGCCCTTTGGTGGGCCGGCGACGCAACAGAAACCTGAAACCTTGTTGCGTCGCCGCCGGCGGCTAACTTTGCTCGTGACTTGAGGCCTGCAATTATATCCTGAAAAATATTTGGAATATCAGACCTTATTTCTATACCTAAATTGATCTTGGGACACACATAACCATAGGCCTATAGTTATTATATTTATAATATAGCGATATATATATATGTGTGTGTGTGTGTGATTGTGTGTGTATGTAGGCCTATATATATGAAGGCTTTATAGGCCTATTCTTATTGGTTGTAGTTGTAGAATTAATCAAATTTTAGCACTTGCATGGTGGTCGTCGTGTTAAAGTCCTATTTAGACCTATTATATTTATTATATATTAATGTAAATAATAAAATTTACTTTGGAAGCTGTTCTAGTCGTAAATTATGTAAACTCGTATATTGTATGTAATATTGTAATTTTTAGTCATATATTGGTTTAATGTACTGCCACCTCTGTCTGTAATTGCACAAAGTTTTGTCTTTTATTTTGGAAAATGCACTGCAAGCTTCATATGTGATTACACAATTTCTAGTCATAACCTCTTCAATGTACTTCTAGCTAAAATCTGTGTTTCCCTTTTTAGTCACATGTTTTGTAAATTTATTCTGTGATATAATGATTTCTATATTCATATTTTATGTTAATAATCTGCCATTTTTATCTGTGATTTAAAATATCTAGTCATATACCCTATTGAATGTATTTTTAGCAGAATATGTGATAACGATTACTTTTTTTCTTTTCTTTATGTCACATGTTTTGTAAATGAATTCTGAGACCAATCTGTGATTTAATGATTTCTAGTCATATATTATGTTTATTAAGCTGCCAATTTTATCTGTGATTACATACTGTAAATGTATTCTGAGATCGATCTGTGATATAATGAATGATTTCTAGTCATATATAATGTTAATAATAGTAGTAGTACACAATGGAATTTAAAGAAATTTTTAGGATAGCTCGACGTTGATACAAGGAACAATTGATTAAATTTTGGGGATGATTCATGCGTAAATAACTCCAGCGTGAGTTTTAGTGTTTATGGGGGAGCGATAGCATATATTCAATTTGTATATACGCAGGTGGCGATATGACCATATTTGGGACGAGTCTTGACGTTACAAAGGACGATGTAATGGCACGTGTACGTTCCGTTTGAAAGGTGTTAGTATAGATCAACGTGCATGTAAAGCAGGGGGCCACGGCTGCTTGTCGTTGTTTTTATAGTCCCGAGCGCTGTTCTAATAAGAAAGTAAATGACTTAAGCATCCCCAAACTCCACCCCCACGGGAGACAGGTCCAAAAACCCGACTTTGGCAAGTTTCGAGAACTAGTTTCTTTCGTAGTAGCGTGTAAGATTCCTTTTCTACGGAACATGGAATGTGTGTTGATATTGATACTGATTTCATATATATATGAATTAACCTGCACGGCGGCATGCATTTTTCTATGTGTTGGCCTTTGATAACATCCGGAAACTTAACAATTCGCTACATGTAGCGATCATTTTTGCCGGATTTTTAAGCAGTCCTCGCATGAGGGATCTCACCTTCTTTATTTCTCATTTTTATACGCTTTCCGCATCCCTCATTCCTTACATGTAAGAAATCTCAGCTTTAGTCTGCAAATATATTCGACTTCACCTGTTTATAACCTCCACTAAGCGACAGGGGTTATGTTTTTGCATGCAGGTGTTGGTTTGTTTGTTCCTCTATTAGCAACATTAGGCCTATAGTCAAAAAGTTATTGACGGATTCTAATGCTGCTTTTCTAATAGTTCCAAAGGAGGCTTATGAGCTGACTTGACGGAGGTCTGCGCTCTCTGAGTGCTTTTCTTGTTATTATAGTTTAAATTAAAACAATAATAATATTTAGTATTGGTTGTAGTAGTAGGCTTGGTAGAGGTGGTCGTCGTGAATTATTATTATCATATTTATAGTAATGATGATAATAATTATTATTGTTATAATTCAACATTCAGTATATATATCAACATTCAGTATATATATATATATATATATATATATATATATATATATATATATATATATATATATAATATATATATATGTATATGGATATATATATATATATATATATATATATATATATATATATAAGGATTAAGACAAGATGGATCATCTGTTTAATAACCATATGATTATACGTGCATATCTATACCAAGAGTATTAGAACTTCAGAAGCAGTGGCGTAGCCAGAGGGGTTGACTAAAAAACTCCTCTTCACATTTCATATTTTAGTTAATTTCTTATATGAGAGGGACACGACACCCTCCCCGGTATGCCTTAAATTGAATTGAAGGAAAACATGGTGAAATAAAAAAAAATAATAACCATCAAACACTAACCAAATTTTATAGCGCCCCTGTTCTCGAATTCCTGGATCCGCTACTGAGAAGTATTTTACACTTCTGTCCGAAGTCAATATGGTTCGAATTTTCAAAACAGTTCATCCGTTTGGGAGCAATAGTACCTCTATACTGTTAAGATAAAACTTGGGTCATACTAATAATATGGTCTTAAATTTTAAATACATATACAAGGGCATGCATTATTGATAAGTTTCCTCACAATATTTAATGGTTAATATATATATATATATATATATATATATATATATATATATATATATATATATATATATATGGGGCCTATATATAAAACAGATGGCTACACTTGACAATCCCGTGATTAGTTATTTATAGAACATGGACTATTTTTAGCCATGGACAACCGCATTGACATCAGCATGAGGAGTTACATGCGTAATCTGTTGCGCACATTGTTTGTACATATATTATTAATCGGGTTTCTATCAGTGATACGGGTAGCATTTCCCATTAATTTGACAAGTTCCCGCTCCTGTGACGCAAGCACTTTATCTAACACATTATCACACTCGCCTTTGACGACGAGAACTTGTCTCAACCATCCACCCCACTTTGTCATGGGGCATGAAGATGATCATTATTTTTATAAAGTGTTTTTAAGCCGTATATATATATATATATATATATATATATATATATATATATATATATATATATATATATATTAGGTGACATATAGGCCCATATATATATACCGGGGTTAGCGATTGCACCGATCCTGCACTGAATTTACAAAATAAACTGTTATAATGTCATCATGGTACCACAGGTAGCAGTTTAGAGTCTTTCAACCTTACTTGTTAGCAGGAGAATCCTTTCAAATTTGGAACTGTATATGCGAGCGTGCGTGTTTGCCATCTTGATCTATCAACCCGATTTTTATAAATATGCTCGGTTCATAAAGCCGTACACGTATGTTTATATATAGCGGTATAACTATATGTTGAACATATGCAGGGACGTTTCATTTTGCGTACTTCTTCTGTTTTGAATATCTTTATACCTGAATTAAATAGGAGAGTGATGATGTAATGGTCAGGGAGCTGCATGCATGGGCCTGTGACCCCACACTAGTGGGTTTGAGACTTGTTGAGAACTTTTTCCTCTTTGAGCGCCCCTCAGGCTGGTCAAGAGCTAGCCCTCTTCCCTGGAGTGAATGTACACTGACGGCCGGCTGATGTGGACAGGGAATTCTTCTATTACGCCTATTCAGGCTGATCTGTTTATATATGCCCAAAGGGGGGGGGGGGGGAAGGGGTATGGAAGGCTGGAAGAATGAATAGACCCAAGCAAGCATGAGGAACAAATGTATAAATCCGATTGGATTGCCGCACTGATTTTGATTTTATAAAATCGATTACCATATATTTTATTGTTGAATTAAAATAATTTATAGATTTGTCAACTTTACAAAATTTCGACAAAATTATATACTTATTTTAGAATTCAGGTTTTAAGGGCTGACGTGCCATAAATGAAGGAAACATATATGTAAGTTTTATAGCGAGTTTTGGTGAAAACATGCATTCCACACACAGCCAGACTACGCATTTGCCATGCATCATTTGATATCGACATATATTCAGTGATGAAAAATGAACCAACAGGAAATTGTATAAATTAACCTTCACTTCACGTGTTTAACAACTGGCGTAAGTTGATAAAGGGAAGTCAAACCTTAAATTGTCTTGCTCACATACCAGGTATTTTAAATGTGCATGGAATATGATTTACACATTTTCCTTAAAATATTAACGTATCTGCCAATATGTCGTTCTAAAACCGTTTCGTCACTTCTGTACATGAGGGGAAATGAACATGCATCAGGCGCGAACAGTGGCGCTGAACATATACAGAGCGTACATGCCACCTGGTGGATTTCTTTTCAAGCCAGTATATCTTTTTTTTTTTTCTTCTTCTCCTTGTTTGGGAGTTGTCACGCATGCTAAAGATTGGACCTCTAGTCAAGCAGTCTTGGTATGGTAGAGAAACACTTGGACTGTGTTTACTCACACACATAAGCATAGCAATTCATATAACTGGTGAATCTGAGCTAGTCAGTCCATGTGAGGGGATTGTTTTGCTGGGGAAACTCTCGTATTTTGCCAAAATGAACCAAAAGCTATATATAGTCAGGTATGTGTTAAACTACACAACGATAAAGTGCTCAACTGACAGGAGCTGTAATATATGTATAGTTCAAGACTTTAACCCACATGGGTTTTACAACGTTGTTTCGTAAGGGCGGTAGGTCCTCACTCTTCGGAAACCCATCATGAAGTCATCATGAAGTCATGATGGGTTTCCGAAGAGTGAGGACCTACGGCCCTTACGAAACAACGTTGTAAAACCCATGTAGGTTAAAGTCTTGAACTATACATATATATATATATATATATATATATATATATATAATATAAATATACTATGGTAAACAATTATGTACATTTAAGGTCTAAAAACTTTATTTTTTTCAGAAAATTTGTGAACTACAAAAGGTCATTGTTATATATATCCAACTAAATGCAAAATGTATTGTTGAAAATATAATTCATACTTAAGAAAAAGTTGCATTTTAACTGAATTGCCAACCCAACGTGCATGCATGGGTGTGTGTATTTAACAGCATGTATGTATATTTTCATTCTTCACTTGCCTTTAGGATGGCAAATGGAGGTAACACTTGATTGACATATGGAACTGCATAGGATTTCCAGTAGCAGGTCTTCTTTAATTTTAGCACTGTTTATCTTGATATACTCTAGACCGCCTCTTTAACTTGCGTGAATTACTGTAAACACGTGTAACAAGGTGATATGATCACTAGTGGACAGGCCCTGGAAACATAAATTGCTCTTAATGATGAGTTTAACACTTAGATATTTGACATTTGACATTAAAATAACTTTTTAGACAAGGTTAATACTTAAGACTATATTTTAGTAGGAAGGACACATTATTAGACCATAATATAGATTCCGTTAGCTAAGCAGGAAAATGTTTTTGTCATTTTCCAGGAACAACACATGTATTTCAGTCGATGACAGCATCTTCAGAGTAGCATGTCTAACAAAACATCAGGAATAAGGGTCTCCAATTTTGCACATATATGTTTGAAAGCATGTAATCTAAAACCCATTGTTTGTTAATTCTTTAATATATATCTTATTTCATATAGACGTCACAGGCTATTTTTACCAACATTGCTATCGCATTCAAATATATACAATAAAACCCGCAATCTGATACTGAATGCATGGTTTCCTTTGGCAGTGTGTCGACTCAGCCTGATGTCCAGTACGGTTATTTTACACTGACACTATATGTGAAGCGTCAGAGCTAATGTCTCCCCATATATGCAGGTCAATATCATGGCCACAAGGTGTTTATATAACTGTGCATTATAAATAGTGGCTCATGTAACACGCTATATATGTACAAGACTTGTATCATGACAGCTGCAGCCGAATCTGAGGTGACGCTTCTGTAGAACATTGACAGAAGGAATAAAATTACTGTCAGATATAACAGGAGTTCATAATAGTTAACTATATAGACATGATCCATGCAGAGTCTGGTATTTACTTAGTCCACCTATCAAATTGAATCAGCTATTCACCTCTTACGTCAAGGATAGTCAGTTTTGTAATACAAAATTTCGGTATCAAATATTCCTCATGCTTTATTAAATGACGTAAACGTCCTTTTCAGATCTGTTACAGTTTTGTCCTCAGTGCTGTTTCCTATTCACAACTTCTTTTTCTCTTTGATATCTTCAGAGCTACAATAATTGAACACAAAGTTGGCTCCCTCTTACAGAAGAGATAACTGATAAGAAGGTGACCGGGCTTGGTACCCTGAAGAAATGTACAACCATGAGCTAAAAAGTATCAACAGCAATAGTACAATATACAGCTCAAACTCCGGACATTGGGCCTGCCATGGTGATACATCAATCACATGAGAGAAACCATCACGTACATTTAAGGATGAAATGTCGTTGTGAGTTGAAGAGAGGGGGTCAGGAGGATTATAGATCTCAACCTAAACCTTGAGGATCATTTGAAGAAGGTTTTGGAGACAGGAAGAGATCAAAGGTAGAGAGCTAATCCCCCCCCCCCCCCCCCCAAAAAAAAAAAAATCTCCCTCAGTACGCTATAGGGCTGTCTCCTTTCCCTCCAGCAATCTCCAACATCTTAATTGGGACCATCATGCTGGAAACATTAGGAAACTCCCAGGCCTATATGTAATGCTGGAAACAAGTCAAACATATGACTCCATGAAAAAGACCACATGCACCAGTCAGCTGGACCAGCTTTTTGGAATGGCATTCACAGCAACAAACAATAATGCACTGAAGATCCAAAACATGTACAGCTTCAATAATCTTACTGACATTAAACAGAATTTAAAAAATATAGAATAATGTTCATGCACTTTGATTTTAACAACAGAAAACGAAGAATTGACAGGTTCGAGAAGAAGCGCATGCTGTAAAGGTATCTCTACAAGGATATCTAGAGTATACTGTAGTACCACGAGTGACACATGGAGAACTCGTAAGGCAGGTTTCAGTATAGAGCTGTTGAAGAAAAAGGCAACAAAGACTTTTCATCCATATTTAACATTGGCCTGTATTAACTTATTAATTAGGGCCCCGCTTGACAAGCGGTGCCCTATAGTGATCACCGTGTCAGTCCGTCCTTCCGTCAGTGACACTTTCTTTCGCGCGCGATAACTCAACGACAACATACTGCAGCTTTCCTAAATTTACAGGGATGGTTGGTATATATGAGGGCTCCAGACCTATTGAATTACAGACCTGTCGGAATTCCAATATGGCCACCAAAGCCCGATCGCTGATTTTCTTTCGCACATGATAACTCAACAACCTACTGCAGCTTTCCCAATTCACAGGGATCATTGGTGCCTATGAGGGCTCCAGACCTATTAAATTACAGACTTGTTAAAATCAAATATGGCTAACAGACTATATTCCGAGATTTTCTATTGCACACATTATTTCAGACATATCTTCTTTAATATCATTTGATCCAGTAGGATTTTTTCCCTCATGAATATGGATAAAACCTGTTTCTGTTTGTCATATTTTTCAAATTTTAATGAATTTTAAACTAGTCCAGCACTAGCAGAAGCGCGGGGCCCTCTGAGGACCATTGTCCGACCAAATCTAGTATATTCACTGTTTCCATAATCAATTGCTCTCAGTGTCCATAAACAATCATTTTAGAGATGTGTGAAGGAAGGAAACCAGCAGGCAATCGTAAAAGTTCACTTTCGTTCAGTTGTAAGGGTGCATGGAGATAACAACCCGATCTACTGTGCTGGCGGAATTTACAAGGAAGAAAAAAGAAACTTAACAACCAGTAAAGCTTGGTTGAAGTAGATTTTAATTAAAAAGACAAATTTAAATAGCCCACTCAAGTGCGTAGGGCGGAGTTGTTATACAGCAAACGACTTAAATAATGGGTCAGTCTATATACACCAGTACCGATAAGGACGAACACAATTTGGATGCATTTATGCATTTCTTATCCAACTTATACTATAATTTAAACCGATCATATTATGTCTCTATGGTAATTATAACAGTTTTTACACATTCATGCACTACTATATTTCGATATTTAGGGTTAATTAAGTTTATTGGCAACATTTACAGAACCAATATGATCTTGGAATTTTTAAGCTTATGGTGCATGATACCCCTACCTTATGTTCAATATGAACCGTGTGTTATGGAGGCAAACACTGATGCTTGTCTGATAGTACAGATATAAAGATGGTTGTCTTATCTCAAGTATATTTACAGGTACCATGTGATTGCACGTGTCATCGTCCTTCACGCTTGTCCTTACTCCAATAATAAACGTGCATTCTCCTCACGTTATACACTCTAAGAACGAAAGGTACTTAAAAGAATTCAGTAGGATTCTTCACCCGTCACGGGGTTCTTCGAAACCCTGAAGGTGTTTTAAAGAACCATATCGCAGGGTTCTTTAAAGAACCAAATAGGGTTCCGTTTTTAGAAGGGGTAAAGAACCCGACTGAGTTTGTTAAGCACATTTCGTTCTTATAGTGTACTTTCTGCAGCATATTTTCATTACCCTTTGATCGATGTTGTCAGAAGGCTTGTGAATATAATCCTCTGTTATACTGTCTGAAGATAATTTTACAGAAAAATAATACGTAAGATAAATTTTGAATTTAATTTATAAAAAATGCATCCCCCAGGGTTTTTTGATGTTTAATATGATATTATAAAGAAAATGGGATTGTCTGATTTGTCTTACATTGACCACTGACCAATTACCACTGACTTTGCATTTCTATAATACTAAGGTTCTATTAATGGTAAGTGTATTTAGTATTTTTGAAAAGTATGGCTTCATTTTTAAAGAGTATAGAAAGTATTCATACAAGAAGTTGTAAAAAAACTGGAAAAGTTTTTATAATAAATACGTTCATACGTTAATATTTTAAATACGTTCACACTTTTTAACGGTGTTAAGTTGGAGCACTGACATTTGTTCAACAATATATAACAACAGGAGATAATGTAACTAACAGTAAGTGTAAGTACAGAGGTTACAGATTTGCTGCATAAGATTATATCAAAGACATCTCCCTTATATAACAAAATAACTAAAGAAAGATAAAGGCTGAAGTATTGTTATTGGCATGATCAGTTTGACCAACAAGGGATGTTCCAATGCATGCAAATAGCCAGTCTAAAGAGTTTATCAAAGAATAAAATAAACAATTAAGGGCTCCCGTAAATGTTCAATTAGGAAACGTTCACTGATATTTATATAAATTAATTTCGGCAAAGTCAGGTATCTGTAACACTTGATAAGTATTCCTTTTACATCATCCAATAATGGTTCATCCTCCGTTTGCCCTGAATCTGGTCGCTTCAATCAAGTTCACGCGTCTTCCTCTGGAATATCGCGTGCTACAGCTATGCCCGTCAATCATTCTCCGATATAGTATCGCTGACCATTACGTTATAGTAACGAGTTTCAAGGTCACTTTCCTACACAGCACGCTTGGGAGTGATAAGCTACACGGCAAATATTGGCCTCATCGCCGTCTGGGGTCATCGGGGTCACCGAGGGACTTGATATTGACCTCTGAATTATGAAGCCAGAGCATTGGACGATTCTAAATGTATTGATTCAAAACGGGTGCAGGTGAACTCAGACTAATATATGTCTCTTTTAGTCTCAGTAATTAAATGTTTCACCAGTTCGTTCGTTAGTCTGTTCTTCTGTTTATTTTTTTGTTGTGTACAGGTTATTATTATACGTTAACTTACCAAGGGATATTTTTTTCAAATGTGCGACATTGGAAAAGGAAGAATTGATTAGATTTTGAAGTTATTTTCTTTTCACGCGCGTCTACCGACAGGGTTGCTATAGTGCTTCCAAGCGGCGAAGATATTTAGTACTCTCAGTTAGGGATGTCTTAAAGGAAAGTGAATATTGCAACGTGGTCCGTTTGACAAACCAACGGTATATATAAACGCTGAGTGCCGTCTTTAGAGTACTCTAATAGCTTACCGGTTACCGCTCTCTCTAAAACCGGAAACATAATACCTTATTTTTTAAAACATTTTAAGTAATTGTAATATATTCGAAATGTGATTAAGTATGTATATTTGAAATGCGTCATAAACGCTAAAATGTATATATATATACGTTCACGTTAATGAAGCTTGCGTAGCTAGGGAAGCGGTTGGTGCGCCACCGACTCCATGATCGGCCCAATGTTTTCCCCTGAGCAATTTGTCTTCGTAACAACATATATATATATATATATATATATATATATATATATATATCATGTGTGTGTGCAAGTCATCCCCCCTGGAAATCGATTGCGTAATAATGCATAATCGATCACAAATGATTATGTATGCACATCCAAAGAATCATATTATCCCGATAAAATATTCTTCTTGTGTCAAAGATATAAGAAAGAAAGGTACAAAATAGTGAACATCATTAAATCAGATCCTTATGCAACAAATAAGTGTCGACAACCCGGCCATTCCCCATGACCATTCATAACAGTTATAGGTTAGACTGAACTTACTCGGTCAATATTTACGAATAATTCTAAACAGCATGGTTTAAAAAAAGTGGACATACATAGATGGTCAATAAAATAATCGATTAGTAGTCGACCAACGGTCGCTTTTTATCTTTCAATCATCGAATATAATTTTACAACCGATTAGTACCACTAGTTACCACCTATTTCCTTGTAGTGTATTTGGTCATCCATCGTTCCTTCTCGTGATTTGTTTCCCTGGTATGTGTCTTGTGGCTCACTCGGTTGTTCATTGCATTTTCCTTCTCGAGATATGTTTCCCTGGTTTGTGTCTAGAGGCCTACTTGGTCGTTCATTGTTCCTTCTCGAGATTTGTTCCTATGGTCCTGGTTCACATAGTAACTCAAACGACAATGGGAAAAAAACCTTTATAAAGCTTAAAGAACAACCAAATACGCCACAAGACAAAAGGCCATATAGGGACAAACCTCGAAAAAAGGATTCTTCATCGGGCTTTCTCGCGGTTTGTTCCGATGGCCTTGTCGCCTGCTTCGTCGTGGGTACCCATTTGTACCTCGAGATTTTTGCATGGTCTTGTCCTCTGGCCCACTTTGACCTTTTTTGAGCTTTCTCGAGATTTTTGCATGGTCTTGTCCTGTGGCCCACTTGGTCCTTTTTTGAGCTTTCTCGAGATTTTTGCATGATCGTGTGTCTTGTTGCCTAACTGTTTGCTCATCGAACTTTCTCGAGATTTTTTCACAGAGACCTTCCTGTCGGTCTTAAGTAAGGGGAAGAGTGATTTAATTAATGAAGCAACGAGACTTTTTTTTCCGCTTACAACTTATTTGTTTTCCTTCCCCTCCATTTAAAATGCACAAAAAATGTACCTCTTCAAAGGGAAGCATTTTTGTCCCTTCTTACGAGTCTGAAATGTAATTAACATTGCTTTATATAAGGTGCCTGTCTGTTTTCATCCACTGCACGTATGTAGACCTGGACCTGGCTTTGTGGTTTTGTCCATATGGATCGTGATGTGTATACGGGAACGGCCAGCACCCGTCTTCTTTTTTCACCCATCACCTCCGCTCAGTTTACTGAACCAGTAGAGTGTTTGCATTAACCGCCCTGGTGTAATGCACTACGTATTGTAAAGAACATATATTATTGATTTAATTTTCAACGTCATTAAACTTTTTTCCAGGCAGTTGGAAGAAATACTCTAAGATATTTGTTCTGATAATAACATGACTGTAGGAAGCAAACATATTCATTGTATAATATATTTGTGGCAAATATTAAGTGCCTCATGGATGTAAATTAACATGCAAACGCTAACACACAGGCAGAATTTACCATGCTTCATTAATAGAAAACAACAATGGTGCACCTCATTATATCTACAAACAGATTAGGGCAACATATTTTCCTATTGATGTAAAAAATATAGGTTTTTGCATGTATATAATCCATTGTCATTGCAAAGGTATTGTCAAGATATAAAATAATTTGATTGTTTCGCATACCTCATTCCATATATATACCTTTCATTCAACACATTAAAGGATTGTAGGCCACTCATTTTGATCTCATGCATGCTTCATGCTTCCACAAGGTTTATTATCACCACCTATCCTCTTCTTCTCCTGTTTATTAATATTATTATTATTTTTTACCCGACTTCATTCATAATTACCCAGTAAGTACTTTACCATGGTCCAATTAATTTGACCCAGTGTCAGTGACCTTGACCAATTTTCAAGATCACTTGGTCAAAAAGTGCATTTTTTCAGATTTTCAATGTCCATTTTCTTCTCATCTATAAGGTGTACAGATTAATGGATCAATTTCCCAATAATATCTGGATCCCAACATTTCTGGGGGTACCGCTATGAATTTACTCATGCGGAAATATATATAAGAGATACGTGACTCAGCACTTTTCAGTTAGCTCACGTCTTCAGATAATCCATTTAATCTGAAAATGAAACCTTTAAAAACGTGCCACTTACAATGTAGGAGTGCAGTGGAAAGTTTGGTAGAGATATCTGAAATAGTTTTTTTAATAATATGCAAATTATTATGCGAGTATATATAAATATATATATATATATATATATATATATATATATATATATATATTCTAGTGATTAATTAGACCAATCTTCCTTATCTTCCTTCATACGTTGCAATAGGGGGACCGCTAAAGATTAGAAGGTCCCCCTAATTTTCAACAGTTTTTTAGTGTTGAAACATTGATATACCATTAGCATCCATTATGTCTAGATAAGAATGACATTTTTTTCACATGTTCAAGACTAGTTTATGCCATTAATTTTCACTTCATTTTCCCATATGAACGTTTCAAATTGTCTCCCTAATGCCTAAAATAAAGAATGGTGTGAGTACTCAATGCTGTGAGTAGGATTATATAGATAGATATATAAACGTATTTACAGCACTTGCCAGCTGTTACTTCATTCAAATCCCTCGAAAATCAGACTAACCACATCTTAAGCCCCGTTATACAGTAATTAAACATTTCCTGTTTTGCTGACTTCCAGCGTAATGCACGGCGTCATTACAGGAAACCACTGCACCGTGTCACCTGTATAATGCTTACGTATGGGAGACGTTTAGGACTAAAGGGTTCCCCATATTCAAATTATAAAAACAGGTTCACAGACAAATTTACATGAGAAGCTTTTCCAGTAAAAACTTCTGCAGCAATTATATATATATATATATATATATATATATATATATATATATATATATATACAATTGGCTTATGGCACTGGTTATATGCTGAGTCATTTTGGAGACATGTATCATGTTGTTTACGCTTGGTGGATGAATACATTCGTATTTATGTAATTCGCTTGTACATGCCCGTGTAACCTTATTGAAAGAGAAGGGGATTTGGGGGTGGGGGGTCCACACTGAGTGAAAATCAGAAAAAACATAAGATTTTTTTTTTTTCCAATTTGCATGACCAAAGGTCGTTATTTTGTTCGAAAGACTGGTAGTTCCACCTCCACTAATTTCATCGAAGCATTCTATTAGTTTCAGTTTATAAATACGATATACATTTATGAAGTATATAGATTTAAGATGGTAAACAACTTTATTCCTCTTTTCCATGCAGAGTATTTCGCAGTTCGATTTCTCCCATTGTTGCGAAAAGTTGATTATATTCCCTCCGATGTTTTCACAGCTACTCCTGTTAATAGGGGAGGGGCCTTGAGCCTTGTGTCTCCATAACACTATACTATTAGGAGCCACCATTTATAATGATTCAATCAACTAATTCTCACATCCCAAAACCTAAATGCATGCATGAGATGCATAACTAAAGAAAAAGATATTGAGGAAAATATGGAAACAGCATAAACTATCTGAAATCATCTAGCAATCACTATGTTAAAAATAATGTTTTATTTCCCTGAAAATGGGGGGTCATCGATCCCTCCACTCAAATGTGAGGTCCCCTGACCCCTTTTGAAACTTAATGTTCCTGAAAATATTAGTTTGTCTATAATTAATATGAACCACATTTCTACGAGTAAATAATCATCATTCAGAAAAATAAGACAAAGCATTACGACCATATAGTGACTTTTGTTTGCACTCTTAATTAATCACACGACGAAAAAAAATGATCGCATAATTATCAACACAGACTGTTTAACTGCATGCAGAATTTAATATTATCTTTCCCATTTTCACAATAAAATCTTGTAATAGGGATATCGAGGAAATACAAAATAAACAGTGTTAGTGACGTCACTATGACACTGTGGCCCTGACCCAGAAAGTTTCCCCCCGCCAAAGTCAATGTTTCATTTAAACATTTTATTGAATATAAAAATGTTTTATTGACAAATTTATCCTGAACATTTTAATTTTTGGACATAATTTAACTGGCCTTATTATTCTTTTTTGTATACTTGTTGTCACAAATTGTAATTTAGTGTGTCAGGTTCACGTCTTTATACCCTGAACAGCTTGGCCAATAATTATATTTCTAACGTGGAATGAAAAGGTACGGTGGACATTAGCAACAAGTACAGCTGGCACGTTCATTTTAATCACAGAACCCACTTAGCGGTCTGTAACAACTGTGAAGATGTTTATCATAAGATGCCGATTCTCGAACACCATCTGGGTTTGGCACTCGTCTAAAAACCAAATCCTCAGACGATCTGTTTTCTTGGTGTGGTTCTTGTTCCGTAAATATCCATTACTCAGGCTGCTCATGCTGGTCGTCAGGTACGAAGTATCCTGCTTGTACTGCTTCCTGTATTAGAACCAGGCCTATAAGCTGGAGTGTAATAATCCACCAAGGCATAAATATGCATGTGTCCACGTCCCTGCTATGATTTAAAATGGTTCATATCGTCATGTTGAAATGAAATCTTGATGAATTAAGACCAGTAAACATATATACATTTTATAGTTAAACTAGATGGTAGTAATAGCCTAATAATACAAAAAGTTATCCATGGCGCTAAACTGATGGGCACAGACAGTAAAATTTTATTATGTGTATCTATTGATTTTACTGAAGGATATTTTAAATTTGTCAGTGATGAGGAAAGAAAAATCCCAATCGTCTCCTGACCATGCACAAACGTCCAAAGAAACATCCTTCGCCAGAGGTCCTTTCTACTCAAAACGTGTGCTGAAGAACTTGCAACTGTATTTTTATGCATTGTCACGGGGATACAAGCGTGGGTGAGGAAACCTTCCTGTGTATAAATGATTCATTGCAAAACATCTGTTCGGCCCATACCGTGATAGCACTGCAAGTATATTTCTAGAAATGCGTGCAAAAAATAAAGTAATTGTAGATGGCGCCACATCAGAAGCGGATCAAGGGTCCAGACGGTCCGACCCCGTCCCCCTTTTCCAGCCTTGGCGTACTTTTTTTAAGGGTTTCGGATCAATTTTTCGGCCTGGAATCTCCCTCCCCTTTTTGGACCAATTGACCTTTATTTAGGGGTTTTCATAAGTTCTTCAGGCTTGGACCCACCTTTTTCCTTAAACCTTGATCCACCTCTGCACATGCCTTGAAGATACATCATTTGAAGATCAGTGAACGCAATAAACATAAGTCCATGCCGCCATAGATATTAATCTTATTTTTACCATTGTGTGTTAAGAACTTAAGTCCTAGCCATTAAATTATTGCTCCTTCATATATGATTCATTGCTTTGCTTGTTATGCATGATAAATATGTCTTTATATATCTAAATATATATTTGTGAGTTTTTGTGAACTGATAGGCTCATTGACTGATAACGTTGTAATTTATTTCTAAACGTATGACTTGAAATTTATATAGGAAAATCAAAAGTATGATTGAAATTTTATATGGGGAAGTGAAATATCGCAATTCTGAGCGATAAATATTACTTATTTTTCAGCTTTCAGTTATAATATATATATTGCCTTATAATGCTGTATGCAACTTTGGGTAGCTGTTACCTCACTTCATTTGAATGTGCTTAGATATGCCCCGTGGAAACACACAAACACACGCACGCACGCACGTAAACGCACACCGTGGTATTATTACACCGAGGGGTGTCCAACACTCTCTGTTAGTGAAGTTCAATATATCTTCAGTTAGCCAAATGGGAGAGTTATAGATTTAGCTTCCTATCCGGACACCCAATCAATGAGAAACTGCCCGGTCATAATATATTAGCCTAGCCCCAATAATTATATGTACCATAAACGGGACAGAGTGGCAGAGGTGAAAGGTTACAGGAGCTATGCACCGTGACCTATTTGTATTTCCTGGCCGCAGCGACCAGAGCTGCCCATGGTACACCAAGCTTGGGGCTGACAGTCCTATAAAATCAATCCAGCCACGGTCCAGGGACCAAAATAACACCCATAAATGAAAACAGTTTCGTAACATATAATGTAAATTCTGGTGGAATAAATATATCAAATACAAATAAAAATAACAAAAAGATCGAGTGGAAGGGCATATTTTAATTCTCTATTATAATGGACTAGACTTTGGCCAAAATACTCTTTAATTAATCGATCACAATTACAATTACTTTTGTGTTTTCAGAAATGTAATCAATTACAATAACAAATACTTCTTAAAGTAATGGCAATTAATTTTGCAACTATTTTTGTGTTTTAGGTCCATTAACCTCATGCAAGAACAGTAACTGGGTTACAGATTGCTTTGAGCTCTTTTTTTTAAAACAGTCGTAACAAAATAATAAAGGAACAACCAAGACAATCAATATTATAAAATGAATTGCAGTAGAATATGTACAAAGAGTCACTTTTAAGTGGATATGTCATAATAAATTAAACATTGTTGCCACAAAACAGACCAAGATTGTGGTATATCAGTGACGCTTGCTGCAAAAAAAAAAAAAAAAAAAAAAAAAAAAAAGAAAGCAAATCAATTTAACATTATTATAAAGACAAAAACGTGTATATGGCTTTGGGTTACCACTAAATGAATTTAAACTAGACCTTTCAATGAAGGTGTAGTAAACAAAAGCTTGGTTATATGGCTTTCGGATAGATAGCTGTTTCTGTATTATTATTTTAATAAACTTCATAAACGTCTTCTTGATTTCCAAGATTAGTTTGAATCTTTGCATATCTCTTGCAAGTAATTTGTCATGCTCTTATATAAATAAAAATAATCTTTATAATATTGTTAACAATATGCGACAACTTTTGTTCGACTGATTAAACATTTTAGATATTGTGCATGTTAGGTTTATTGAAAAAAAAATCATTCGTTAAAAGCATTAAAATTTATCAGTGAATTTGATCAGCAATGGAATTATTCATATTAGACAAATATACCAAAAAGTAATTGAAAAGTAATTTTTCAAACAAGTCCTTTCAAAAGCATTCGATAACAATTACAATTACTTGAAAAAAAACAATGGTAATTACAATTACTTCAAATACCGGACCGCTTATCCTTGGACCGTACTCGTCCGGACCACTCTGCATGCCTATTTTTTAAAGGTATAAGCTAATCAGACGGCTTCAATGATATGGTTTCAACCTATATAAACCTGTATAAAAACACTTAAACCTCCCAAAGAGAGATTCTTGAGCCACGTAAAATGTATTTATAATGGCAACTGCTATAATACACATATATAATTATATACGTGTATTATTTTATATTTTTGTTTTCTGAGTGACAGGAAAGGGTAATTTTATGTTATATAACTTATGACTAAAGTGACACGTTCAGTATTAGAATCATTATACCATGCATGCTGTATTGCACAATGCTGATGCTTTTTCTCTGTACCACTGTGTATCAAAGTATAATAAGAAGAGTTTCAATACATTAAAACATTACACAGGCCTTTATATACACTATTTATCAACCCGCAGCCATTCCCGCCCAGTGAAATCTTCGAACCAGCTCGACCCACCCTGCACAACTTAGTTTATATTCTAACCACCATGCCCGCACAGTAACATAAAACATTCAACTGTTGTCCTGAGAAAAAAAAAAAAACATACCCAGGTCTTGCGATTCAAGTAAAGATTATAATATCAAATTAATTGCACGCTTTGCTTCGTATGTGGGATTAGGTTTCGTTAAACATTTGAACAAAAATATATGATGAAAAATATATTGAATAAACGCCCAATAAAACTAAAAATTAAAATTTATTTTTAATGATATTTTATCAAATTGACCGGACCCCTTGGACCGATCCATCCACTGGACCCGACTACACAGAGCTGGACTGGACCAGGACCGGACCATCACAGGGAGGTCAATTCCGCACCTCTATAAAATAGAGTATAATCCTGGAACCAGTGTGTCCTTTGGGGTGTCATTGTGCAGGAGACGCAGCAAAGATACAGCTATTCTATCAATGGTCTGGTAATCCTATGAGAGTAAACGTCGACTTCAGCTTTCAAAGTTTTCTTTAATCAATATTAGGCCTAACTTTGAATATTGTATCTCCCTATAAACAGGGTCTGTCTATTGGTCCGACGCCCCGCCGGTCCAATAGCTCAGTCCTGTATCATTATAAGGTTTCCTGTAGGGCCGTCGGTGATACGAGGAGCAGTAATGAAGTTTTCCATCTGCCCACCCGCGCTACCTTAACTCTCTTTCGCGCATATCACCTAAATATTCGTCTTGGATCAATAAGATCGCGGACCAACGGACTACGTACGGACCCTATTAGATAGACCCTTCTAATTTACCAAAAGGTCTGCTATATTTTTCACCCCTGCACTCCAAGGGTACATTATGATTTTGCATTCTTAAAGGGTCATGTCCAAAAAATAGGGCCTATATTTTTGTAGGATGACTGGTCCATTTAAAAGTCGGCACTTGCGTCCCTACGCCTGTTGTTTATAGATGTACAATCTATCTTGACAACTTTTCTTGAGAGCACTTAAGGGAAAGGCAGTGATGTAGGATTCGAGCTCGGACTTTGACTTGGACTATAGAGCTACAGAGCCTAATTTTTCAGGAAATCTAACTTGGACACGAAGGCCTGGACTTGTTCTCAGAGGCTTGTATCTCGAAAAATTAAGGAAAGTCAAGCTCAGGTCCAGTGTGATAAGATGGACATTAGGTCTTAATGTATATATAGGAAAAAACATGTTTGAGTTTACTGGAGAAAAACAGATTAAAAAACAAGGGACCCATGGGTCACTGTGCTTAGCTGAAGTTGACCTGTTAATCTTTCAGTAGTTTACACATTTGTTTAATTGAATCTATTTTTTTATAATGTATATTATTAAATATATGTATTTTTTTGTTTTATGAAATGTATACAGTTGAAATATAACCAATGTCCCCAGTCCACGGATGAAAGGACTTGGTGATGGTGGGGGGGGGGGGGGGTGAAATGGTGGGAGTTACAGCATGTCTGTATTATTATAGAGTATATACATAGGATTTTCACTTAATTCAACAATGCCTACAGGATAAAAAACGTTCATTCATAATTACTCAATACTTAAAAAAGGACAGACTGACTGGTAGACAAACAAAGCTGATAATATATGAAGTTTCAATTGTTTCTTTATTTATCATATCAATTTTTTAAAGTTTAACATCTGCTATAATACAAAACTGAATATATAATTTGCTTTCAAATTTCAGACTTTATTAGCTTTATTCCAAACACATACAGCATATGAAAGTTATTTCAACAGTGCTTATAGGAAAAATTTCATAATTAATACATATTTAATAATAACAAAGAGATGATTGACAGAGCTGACCACTATATGTTCCATTCTCCTAAGACAAGAATATGTTCCAATAAGATCTTAATTTTTTCTAATCCTATTATTTTTTTTATTAAATAAATTTTACACATTTGCAATAAAACTAATGTCTCAGTGCACAGGAACAAATAACAGCAGATGGGGGTGGGGGGGGGGGGGGGGAGGAGGGATGGGGAGATGGTGGGATTAACAACACTTCTGCATATACATTCATGGCAAACAAAGCCTGATCTCCAGTTCTGCTGAGGCAGTAAAATAATGAACAAATGTTTATATTAGATCCTCATTTTTTATCACATGAATCTTTAAATATAAGTTTATTTTTCTTTACATTTCCAATATAACATATATATCTGAATATAAAAGTTGATTAATAATTCTAAATTGCATCATCATAAATTTCAATCTTGTCAGACAACACCACATCATGCATACAAATGTTTATTAATTTTTTACCACAAAAATAAATTTGCTAAACAATATCTAAAATAATGCTTGAATCAGATTTCACAATTTTAAATTTTGCCTTTATTTATCCATAATTTGCTTCATATTTTATAAATTTAAACATACTGATGCGTTTAATTATATTTGTTAAAATTTCAAAGAAAATTGATTTCTTTAAAAATGCTACATTAACACAGCATGGCTTCTTCTGGATTACACCTTGGATAACTTTTTTCAAGGAAAGTTTTGTATATTGGAGTGGAAACAGCATTACAATTCAGGAGATATAGTGAAAACAATTACAACTAGACATTTCTTGGCACCGCAGGTGCCTGAGTATCCCCAGACATAGTACGCCCCCCCCCCCCTTTAAGAATAGGCCCCTATTTTTAGCAGCATATACTGACACTTGGCAACCAATTATTGTTTCTTCCATCTAACAATCCACAATCTGTTGGTCCTGTGACCTTGACCTTTTGGCACTACACAAGGCTATCCAAGATCTTCTGTCACCTTGATTTTGGGACCAATCCATGCAAACGATCTTGAGATATTTAAGAGTTTGTTTAATTTTCAGCAGAAATGGATCTATTCAAGGTCAAGGTCACTCTCTTAGCCTCCTGTGACCTTGACCTTTGACCTCATGACCCCAAAATCAATTCGGGTCTTGCTTTCCCAATGGGACATATACAAGTCAAGTTTGAAATCCATACATCAATAAAAGCAGGAATTATTATCCAGAAACTAATTTTTGCACAGATGGCTCCTGTGACCTTCACCTTTGACCTTGTGACCTCAAAATTGATAGGGGTCTTCCACTCTTGGCAGGTGAACTATATGTGCAAGATGAAAGATCTGAAATGAATTGTTTGGCTGAAAATGCATCCACAATCTTTTTAAAGATGTGTCCTGTGACCTTGACCTTTGACCTCATGACCCCAAAATCAATTCGGGTCTTGCTTTTCCAATGGGTCATATACAAGTCAAGTTTAAAATCCATACGTCAATAAAAGCAGGAATTATCATCCAGAAACTAATTTTTGCACAGATGGCTCCTGTGACATTCACCTTTGACCTTGGGACCTCAAAATTTATAGGGGTCTTCCTCTATTGGCAGATGAACTAATATGTGCAAGATGAAAAGCATGAGATGAAATGTTTGGCTAAAAATGAATCCACAATCTTTTTAAAGATGTCCTGTGACCTTGACCTTTGACTTCATGACCCCAAAATCAATTTGAGTCTTGCTTTTTCAATGGGACATTTATAAGTCAAGTTTGAAATCAATACATCAATAAAAGCAGGAATTATCATCCAGAAACTAGTGTTTGACAGATAGCTCCTGTGGCCTTGACCTTTGACCTTGTGACCCCAAAATTGATATGGATCATCCGCTATTGGCAAGTGAGCTATATATTCAAGATGCAAGACCTGGGATGAAAGTTTGGCTTAAAATGCATCCACAGTATCTTTTAAGATGCGAGTCCAGTGGCCTTTACCTTTGACCTCATGAGCCTAGAACCTATAGTAGGGTTCTTACTTTAGTGGTGGGCCACACATAAGTCACGTTTGAAATCCATATGGCTATCAACACTGGAGATATCATAAGAGGTGTGTGATTTTCACCAAATATGGACACATTAAAGGTCAAGGCCACTCTCATGGTAAAGGTCATGACCCAAATGTAAATAGACCTCATCCCTAAGCCATCTCTCTAAATGTGCATAATATGAAAGAAATCTGTCCATTAGTTTTTGACTTATAATGCTTACAGTACTGTCAAGTGGCAATTATGGGGGTATTAAAAGGTGTAAAAACAACAAAAGGATAATAGGTGGCACCACCAGTTTCCAGTATATCACAAGGCTATCCAAGATCTTCAGTCACCTTGATTTTTGGACCAGTCCATGCAAGCTTACTTGAGATATTTAAGAATTGTGTTATTTTCAGCAAAAATGGACCTATTCAAGGTCAAGGTCACTCTCCTAGCATAGGTCATGACCCCATTTTAAATAGGCTTCGTCCCCTTACCTATATCTATACAAATGTAAAGTTTGAAAAAGATCAGTGAAATATTTTTTTGAGTTATCCCGCTCACAAGGTTTTTCTGCGGCGGCGGCGGCGGTGGGACCGTCGTGAAACCATAGTATCCCGACTTTGTCTGGGGATACAATTACTGCATAACACTTGGTCGGTTGGGTTTGCAGGGTGGGGGGGGGGGGGGGGTGATTGGGGTGGTGATATGAGAATATCTGTACACCTGTCACAGCAGGGTATCTCCCCCAGTGACTGTCACAAATCAGAAACCCTGGCATAGCTGACTTCCAGTGACCTGGAGTGGGACCCTGCATCTGGACAAAGCAAATGACTACAATAGAGCCTCAAGAAAAAAATCAATAACTTGCCTAATTTTCAAGCTTTTATTTTCAAATTTAAGATTTAAACAAATTACTTATGTTTACATGCTGTGAAAATTAATTCAATAGTATTAACAGGAAAAAAAGTCCCATTGTCGAAGTTGGGCAAAATTTAAGGTACTGATTTTATTTAACAAAAAAACTGAGGGGAAAAATTTTTGAATGCCTGCTGTGAGGTTGTGTTTGCTGATGTTTGAGGCCTTTCTCTGCATATTTATCATACTGGCTGAATGCTAACCACATTCCTACTGTTAGGTGGCATAATTTATTTTTGACATTCAAGGCAACCAGACCATGATGTTGTGAATATTAAACAAGGGACCTGTGGGTCACGGCGCTCAGCTGAAATTGATAATGAGAATATTTTTTTAAGAAAAACTCACATATGGCAATGTGGCAACAGTTAAATTTTTGGTGTATTTTTATTTGAGAAATTTACACGATACACACATTAAGAATCCCTAAAAAATTCATTTTAATTACAGTACTTTTTTTCATTCTGGCAGAGGTACACATATTCTGTATGTCTGCTAAAACAATTTGAGTAATTATCTAATATAGGTTATGAAAGTTGATGATTTCTTTCTAATAGTGCACACAGAAATGATGAAACCCTTTTAATAGAGAGACTGAATTTCAAAACTCTGTTATTCTCAAACTGCTATATATTACATGGCAGTACCATAGTGCCATTTTTCCTATCTGACATAAAAGAGCCTGTCAGGTGGGTTTACCAGTTGAATCTAAATGCCTATCTAGTTGTGTTTTCACAGCTAATGGAATCAAAGATGACACTAAAAGAGCTGATTAAGATATCCATAATGAGCATTGATGAAAAGTTTGTGAAAGAACAAGGAATTTTCTGTATGATTCTCTTTACTGCTAGCAGAGAATTGTCTTATATCATAATATTCATGGTAATTATGGGACCAAATATATCCATCTTATAATCTCCAAAGTGTGATACTTACTCATGTTTTCGTGTTATACTGTTAAATCTGCTGTTTTGTCTGGTAGAAAACTCATTAATACATATAGAAATGTCCAAACAAATAAAGACTGCTATAAAACCTGAATTACTCTTACAGTGTACAGTTATTAACATGTAAAACATGTAAAGGTAAAATGTTTCATTACTCACTTGTTTCTTTAAGGTCTCCATTAACATTTACAGCACAGCCACACAGCTAATTTGATAGTAGGTTTCATAATTATATACAATCATGATATATTTAAGCTTTTTTTCTACTAGAATCCAAGCTCAGTCCCTGAAAATGTGGACCAGAGGCCTACATCACTGTATGGGATGAATTACCTCAGCAATGGGGGTATTTGATGATGAAACAATTCTGTGCATGTATATAGAGAGAACATTATATCAACAGCCTTGTGTTCCAGTCAAATAACTAGGGACCAAAGGGTCTAGATGCTCAGCTGTATTTGTCTTTAAGGATATTATTAAAGGAATTTTTCAGAATGACAGTCCTGTGACCTTAACCAATGACCTTGTCACCAAAAAATCTGAGAACTTATTATCCTTAAATTTCCAGCATTTAGATTATTGTAACAATCTTCTAAAAAATGTGGGTCCAGTGACCTTGACCTCTTACCAGGTAACCTCAAAATCTACAGATTTCTTCCACTTTGGGCAAGTAAGGCATTTGTGAAAGATGGAAAGTTTGGGATGAAAAGTTTGATTTACATTGCATCCACAATCATTTCAAAGATATGGCTCCCGTGACCTTCACCCTTGACCTCTGGACCCTGAAAATAAAAATGTTTCTTACTTAAGTGGTGGGTCATTAATAAATCAAGTTTGAAGTCAATCTGTCTGGCAAAAAAAAATTATCATCCATAAACTAGTTTGTGAATGGATTAGCCTGTGACCTTGGCCTTTGACCCTATGACACCAAATGGAAAAGAATCTTCCCCTATTGGCAGGTGAGAAATATTTTGAAGATCGAAGGTTAATGGTGAAATGTTTGGCTTAAAATGCATACACATTCCTTTTAAAGAAGTGGGTCCTGTGACCTTGACCTTTGGACCCTAAAATTGACAGCTTTACTGGTGAGCCATATATAATTAAGTTTGAAACCAATATGTCGGACTAAACTGGAGTTATCATCTGGAAACTAATTTGTGAACAGATGGCCCCTGTGACCTTTACCATTGACCTTGTAACCCCAAATTCATTTATGCTCTCCCTATACTGGCAAGTCAGCTAAATATGCAAGATAGAAAACTTTGGATGAAAAGCTTGGCTTAAAATGCAGCCTTAATCTTTTTAAAGGGTGTCTTGTGACCTCATGACCCAAAAATCATATAGGTTTTTTCTTTAGTGGTTGGCCATGTGTAAGTCATGTTTGAAATCTACATTTCAATCCAACCTGGAGTTATCACCTGGAAACCAATTTGTGTGGATGGACTAACAGACAGACAGATGAACAGACAGACAGACAGGGTGATTACTATAGGGCATCCACTTGTGATCAATAAACACACCAGGTTTTGGGACACTAGATGGAATCACAGCCGAAAAACTGACATGATTGTTGTCATTTAATAGTAAAACAAGGGACCCATGGGTCACGGCGCTCAGCTGTTATATATGATAAAAAAATATGATTTTGAAATGAGGCACATGCTGGTTTTGTGTGGAAATAAATATAAGCTGTATTTTGAGTTGCTGGTGTTTAGATTATGTATGATTTTGAAAGTTTCTTTGGCGACAGGGAAGCGATTGATTTCATTTATTTTATTAACAAATGGAGTGCTATTTTCATACAGATTTTGACTTGGTCATATAACTGATAAGCAGCACATATAAGATAAGAGTTTAACTATTTATTAAAATTTAATAACAAATATTGTGCCAAATATAATTGTTATTAAAAATAATAAGAGAATCATATGATTTTTTTAATAAAATATAACTGAAATGATTATTAAAATAATATTATAGAATATATTCATGAATGCATTCATGAATACATTTAGAAAGTATTTGCACTGGTATTAAAATACTTTCATTTTTACCTGAATTCCCATTCTTATGCAAGAAATTTTATAATGGAGTATATATCCATATTCAAATACATTTGCAAAGTATTTGCACCATGTCTGGTATTTATTCAGTTTTAGCCAAACAATGATGTTGAGAATTCAGAATATAAACAAAGGATCCATGGGTCACGGTGCCCAGCTTAAGCTTGAAATTTGTGCAAATGCAAAATATGAAAAATATTCTGTTGTAATGTTTTTCATTTATATAAGCATATGAGAAGCTAAGAGGAAAGGGGCCCTCCTACTTGGTTATAGTAAAGTTCTAAATATATGATTGCAAACTAATACTCTGACAAGACTGTCATGAAGAAAAACAGTAAAAATTCTGAGATACTGTGATGCATATGAAAAATTTACAGATGGACAGGCAAGTGGACAGAATGGACTAATACCTTTATTTCACTTTCAAGGGAATAATGCATTTAAGTTTATATATAAGCCAATTTTTTTAGCATACCCACATTTCCATTAATAGTTTTATCTGATTCAATATTTTTTTTATTTACAGGTGTTATAAATTTGTAATAAAAAATTGAAAATATTAGTTAAAATATAAGAATTCTAAGTTGCCATCATTATATATCCAGATTGTAGCTCATATTGGGTCATATTGTGCTTACACATATATTTTATTATTTTTAAATCAAATGTTTAAACTGAATGTAAAAGAAAATAATGCCACAACATGGCATCTACAAAATTATTCCTTGAATCCCTATTAAACAGTTTTGCACATTGGAGTTTTCAGTGCATGCTTAATTTTATTCACCAAAATAAAATAAAAGATTCAGTAAATTTGATAAAATAAAAACATCTTTTCAAATAAAGTATACACACTGTCAGTTGAATGAGGGACAAACAATATCATTATGCTAATTACAATCTTAGCTATAATTAATTACTGGAATTAATAGTCAATTTCACACCTGGTGAAGTTTTACTCTTCTGAAGTAAAGCATTACTTATCTGATGAACATCCACACTTTCATAGCAATACATCACTTTGTGGACACAATTAAATGTGCACTTTAATCACTGTAACTCTGGTGGTACAATACAAAATCTAAATGTAGCATAGCCAAGAATAAAATAAAATACAGAAAATTATAACATTCATCTAGTTTATGCACCAGCTTGGGGGGGGGGGGGGAAGTGAGTGCAGGGCAGAGGGGAAGCCTGCTAGTAGTGGCCAAGCTGATGCAAGGCAAGCTGCCAGGGGTGGGTTACATAATGCTAGTGAAGGCTGTACTACTAGGTGGGCTAGTTGTAAACAACACTTGACATGGTGTATGAAAACTTGAATAAAAGCTTCTCTTTTCAAACATTTCCTTCGAAATTTCAGATTTTAAAAGAATAAATCCTTATGTATATATTCTGTGAAAATTAAATCAACAGTGCTTACAGGGAAAAAACGTGCCACTGCCAAAGTTGGACAAAATTTAAGGTATTGATTTTTTATTTATGCTAATAACTTGAAAAATTTGCAAAATTCAGATCTAATTTTGGGTAAACAATTGAATCTTGATTAAATAAAGTTATATTCCTGAAAAAAAAGTCTCCAGCTTCAGCAATTCTCATGTTAAGTGAGCAAATAAATTTCCTAATTTTTAAAAAATTACATTATATTTGGGCCCATAACTTCAAAATAATACCCAATACTGACCTAATTTTTGGTATGTGCACAGAAAACGTATTGAAGAATAAGCATACTAAATATGATCAAAAACAGATAAGTGGTTTTGATATTAGGCAGCCTTGAAGTGTAACAATGGCTTTTTTATGGAAAACGGAGGTTTTTCCTTAATATCTCGAAGGAATGAAGTCCTAATGACCCAATTTTCGGTATGGTAGGAGAATTTGGTGACATCTAATGGTATGCAGAATTTCGGATTCGTAGATTCAACAGTTTTAAAACGTGCCCTGTTAAAGTACGGACGGCCAGACGGACGGATGATGGACCACAACTATAGCTCAGATGACTTATAGTCAGCTGAGCTAAAAACATAGAAAAATATCTGTAAAAATAAAAAAAAAAACAGAGGGCGCTACCACTTTTCTGGAACTGACAAAACTAGTCATGGTCCATATTAAAGGAAAGTTCCATGACAATCCATGCATTTATTATCAAGATATTGGAGGTTTTGTATCAAATTTTTGATTATTCTGGGGGGGTATTTACAAGCCCGATAGCTTGGGAGGATATGGGTCGCAGTGACTTAATTTCAAGTTTTCAATGAGATATTTTATTGACCTCCCTAGATGTCCACTTAGAAGTTTCTAGGACAAGCAGTTACAATTTGTTAAACTGCTAACGGACAATCAGATGGACGATGGACGAAGCACCATTCCTATACCTCAGTTGACTTATAGTCAGCTGAGCTAAAAACACAGGAATCTGTGTTATTATTTAGTGAAAGCTGTATTGTATGCACATATTTATACATGCTCTATTTTGGGCTTTCTTTTCACTTTGCACATAAAGTAAACAAATACACTACAAAATTCTTAATTTATTTTATTGAAATAACTGCATCATCATGGAGCCACAATGTTAAATATCTTCATTGCATTTTTCAGCAAAACAGCAGATGTGTTCACTTATCCATTGCAAGTGCGACTGCATGAATATCTGAGAAATAACCTTGCACTATGAGTTTAATTCAGAAAGATTTTAAGTGATAATAAGTAAACATGTGTAGAAGATAATGATACTGAAAAAGTCTTGTACACTCCTGCATGATGATAAAAAACTGCAGATTGCCCAAAAAAGATATCTAAATAAGAATGAAGTTGTTTTTGCAATGCAAAAACAGACATATGTCTCCCTCCCTATGGGCCTCCCATTGCTAAATTTAAAAATAAGGACTACTTCATAAGTCACAAAAGCTACAGAAAACTTTTATGCCAGCTGATTTGACCTTGAAGGTCCAGGTCATCAGTTTTTGAACACTTCTTAGATTTTGGTAGAATCATTTCACAAGTTGAATTCCATGAATATATACAGACTCATTCAAATGTTACAGTGTTCACAAATATTTCTATTCTGGCTGTTTTTACCTTGAAGATCCAGATCTAGGTCACCAGTTTTCAAATTTGTCAAAGAACTTGGTTCACACAATGAGTGTTACAAATTTGAGGAAAAAACATGAGATAATTAAAAATTTATGGGGTTCACATCAAATTTCTATTTCAGCCTATTTGACCTTGATGAAGGTCAAGGTCACCAATTTTGGAACTTCTCTGTGATATAGGTAGAAACAATTAAAATTTCTAATTTCATGAAAATATGTTGACTCTTGAATTTCAAAAGGTATCACAGTCACAAAAAATGACACAGATGCCAACAGACACCACAGCCAACGACAGACCAAACACTGTATGACATAATTTGTAGAGGCAGAAATTAATTAAATATATTTTAATTTTAACATGATCAAGATGGTCAATTGTCAGCAACCTTAATATAGCTTGGTGCTTTGAGCCCTAGCACATTTTCCATCCTTTGCCCCATCATCCATTTCATTTATTAACCTGTACCTTCTCAAATGGTATAACATGGTCTGGTTGTAAGAATTCTAATTGCCCTCCACATTTACATAAACCTAACTGCAAAAGCAAACTTTTCCACCCAACAGAGGCTATTCCTTCACTGATGCAATGACAAATCTAACTGGTAAAAGAAGAAGGTAAGATTACATTTTTGTTAGTTTAAATATACACATTAAATGCCTATACTGCATAACTCAAAAATATGAATAATATATTCTAACATTTTTGTTACTCTGTTAATGACATGAATATGAAGGTGTGATGATACATCATGTATGTGCAATTTTTTAATGTAATTCTTACACCACTGACTCTCTAATCCAACATTTATTGAATAATAAAGCTCACTGGTATAATGAGAAAGAAAATTTAAGAAATGTTACAAATTTGCTTCCATTCTTAGTTTCCATGCTCCACACTAGGGGGCAGGAGTGGTTGGTCTGACCAGTCTTGAGATGAAGGTGTAGTTAAGTTTCCTCCACCTCACACATGAAACATACCACTGTCCAGGATCAACTACAAGGTAAGAAAGCCTCAGCTGGGTTCTTCTGTTATATCTGCACAGATCTTTTAATTTTCAAATAACATGCAAATATGTTTAATGTTGTATTTCCAGATGGAGAGGTAAGCATCACACTTTCAGCCAGACATTTAAATTCGCCAGTATTTACCTACATCTAAAATCAATTTGTCATGTTTCCTCAACTGCTACAGGCATAAAGTGTTTGAGCATGCAGAGAAAATATGTTTTTAAGGGTGTCATCTGTCACTGGGTTCCTCTTGTCTCTTGACCTGTACAATTTCACTTGACTCCCGTGAAGACCAAAGATGATTTTGACCTGCAAAATGGAACATACAGTTATATTAAGGTGAAAAATAAAAATAAATGCGTGAATAATATGAAGATTCTAAACCTTTTTCACTGCAGTAAATCCAATAATTTACCTGAGGAAATGGCTAATAACAAAAAAATCATTGTGCAATTGTTTTAATTAAAATTTTTAATTACTTAATCATGAAGTACAAGCATACAATGTATAAGCCACACCTACAAAATTCAATACACAGGAATGACCAGGAAGGATAACAACTCACAGGAGTCAACAACTCAAACGAAATAAAATCTCTATATCAATACATTTTTGACATTACAATGCAAGGAGAAAAAGTGTCTGTTCCATTGTTTAGAATAAAATATCCATGATGCCCTTAAATCAAGTACTTGAAAAGCAATTTTCAATATAAATTTGAAATGATTTCCTCAAAATGGCAGCCTTATGGCGAAACTGGGTTTCAAATTGGTCTGAAATCCAATTCTGCAAATCCTCTCATGAACGGCAATCTTTAGTAAAAATTTCACTTCAATTGCTCTAACAGTTTTTAGTTCAGCTGACTGTAAGTCATATGAGCTATAGCGATCACTGCTTGTCTGTCGTCCGTCTGTCTGTCTGTCCGTTAACCAGGCACAAATCGTAACCGCTGGACCTAGAATCTTGTAACTTGACATTCTGAGAGGTCCATGAAAAATCTCCTTGGAAACCAGAAATTAGGTCTCTGTTACCCATACCCTTGAGCTATGGGGCCCCAAAGTACCCCCCAGAATAGTAAAACATTTCATACAAAACTTCAATATCTCATTAACTACATCACTGATGGTCATGATTTTAAGCATTAAAATTGATCATTAGATGTTCCATCAGACTGGTGGTGCCACCTGTATTTTTCAATTTTTTACGATTTTTTTTCTCTATTTTTGACACCTTTAAAAATGTGAACATCTGTTAACAGGGCACAAATCTTAAAGACTGGACCTAGAATCTCAATTCTTAAGCGCTGAGAGACCTATGAAAAGTCTCAATGGAAACTAGAAATTAGGTCTCTGTTACCCATATCCTTCGAGCTATGGGGCCCCAAAGTACCCCCCAGAATAGTAAAAAATTTCATACAAAAACTTCAATATCTCATTAACTACATCACTGATGGTCATGATTTTTGGCATACATATTAATCATGAGGTGTTTCATCAGTTTCTGCAGACTGGTGGTGCCACCTGTATTTTTACATTTGTTTACAAATTTTCTCTATTTTTGAGACCTTTAAAAATGTGAACATCTGTTAACAGGGCACAAATCATAAAGACTGGACCTAGAATCTTCATTCTTGATACAGTGAGAGACCTATGAAAAGTCTCCATGGAAACCTGAAATAAGGTCTCTGTTACCCATATCCTTTGAGCTGTGGGGCTCCTAATTAACCCCCCCCCCCCCAGAATAATGGAAAATTTGATAAAAACAAACTGAAACATCTCAATAACTACAACACTGATGGTCATGATTTTTGGCATACATATTGATCAAGAGGTGTTCCATCAATTTCTGCAGACTGGGTGCGCCACCTCTATTTTTTTCAAATTTTCACGAATTTTTTTCTCTATTTTTGAGACCTTTAAAGATGTGGTTATCTGTCAACAGGGTACAAATCATAACAACTGGACCTAGAATTTTCATTCTTGACACACAGGGAGACCCATGAAAAGTCTCCAAGGAAACCTGAAATTAGGTCTCTGTTACCCATATCCTTTGAGCTATGGCACTCCAAAGTACAGTTCAGAATAATGGAAAATTTGAACAAAAGCTGAAGTATCTGAACAACTAATGCAGAGATCACCATAATTGTTTGCATGGATATTGATCATGGAGTGTTTCATCAGTTTCTGCAGACCGGTGGAGCCACCTGTATGTTTTTTCAGTTTACGCATTTTTTCTCTATTTTTGAGATATATAAATACACACACAATCTTGGCCTGTTGGTTAATCTGTCTGATTCTTAGATGAATGAGTATATACTACCATTCAGATGATAAAATTTCCTTTTGCGAATCTCTTCCCAGCAGCTGAGCGTCATGACCCATGGGTCACTTGTTAAGATAATGCCTACAAAAGGAATTCTATGTTTGCTGCCTGGCAGCCATATCTGATTTCAAATTGGTCTGAAATATGAGAGAGCATATCCTCTCATATGTATCAATCTTTGGTACAATTTTATCCAGCAACTGATTATAAAGATTTTGGGATGATGCATGCAAAGTAATTCCGTGATTGTTGGTTGCAGCCATATTGTATTTCCAATATGAGTGTCAATCTTCAGTAAAACTTGCATGGCAATTGCTCAAGTTTTACAGACAATGCACACACACAGGATTCCTTGATCCTTATATGGTGGCCATGCTGTATTTTGACGGATGTTTAAATTCAACAGTGGACATCACCCATCCATCAAATTTTGACGGACAATTACTTTAAACAGTTCTTGAGATTATGAGCATGAAAGAAATTTAAAGATCCCTGCCTGGTGGCCATATACATTCAATGGGTCTGAAATACCACAGCACACATCCTCTCATAGATGTCAATCTTTAAAAAAAAATTTCACAGATATTGCTTGAACCCCCTAGGTGGGGCCCTTCCTAATAGCACTATAGTTATTTTATCAAATTATCATTTGTCCTATATACAGTTTGTTACAGACACACATCTTAGACTTGTACGGATATGTAACAAAGGACTGATCCTGCACTGTTTGTATCAGAAGACTGCATATTAGGATAGTTACTGTTGTTTCAATGACAAGGCTGCTACTTAATTGTAACAAGAAGACTCAGTTTTACAAGATCTTGGTCACTTGCACATAAATCAAACTAAGCCATGTAGTGTGAAAGCGTTCTATCTAGTACAGCCTGCAACCAAGTTTTCCTTCTCACCTGATGAACCAGCTGATCCACTGTCAACAGGAAGTTGCCTCTGGGATTCTCAAGTAACACTGTGGCTTCTGTTCCGGTCACACCACAGCCTGGACTCTGGTCACACAGTTGGACATTCACAAATCGACACGCTGGTCCTGGACCATTGGTGACGTCTGTACACTCAGATGGTGATACATGTCCCCTCACTATGGTTACATCTAACTGATCATTCTTTACCTGGGAAAATGAAAAATATATTGATCTTAAATGAAGTTGGACCTCTTAATGTGGAAACAGTTCCTTGGAACATGTCTTAAATGTACAGGTCAATTTAATAGTTTATTAATACTATTTATACAAATTGTACACTATGACATTCAATGTATAAGCTAATGTTCTCTCTCACTTTCTCATATATATATATATAAATTATATTCATGATTTCAGGTAAGTATGTACATTTTATTATTTTAGCTACATTTAATCTTCAATGTATCTTGAACATAAAACAAAATCTACACATATATTCCTCTATGTATCTTGTTCTTAAATCCAAATCTTATCATTCATAAATTAGACGTAACATGTCACCTTTGTTGTCTCCTGTATGATAACCTCTGCACCTGCAGGCACTGGATAAGGATGGAGAGGCTTTTTCACTGTGGCACTGATGAAGTCTTCAAAGTTCTTCACAACATTGGTAAGACCTCCTGTGGCTTTATGGTACACTGTAATATCGTCTGTGGGAACAAGGCCAGCCTGAAATATGTAATATAACAAGTCAATATTATATGCTGCATCACGCTAAAACTCATTCACTTTTTCTCCTACTTTATCTTTAGGTAAGTTAAACATGACAGTCATTATGTGGGCATCATGCAGTAAATAGTATTGAAATATATAAACCTGATACACTGGATCTGCAGTTTGGTGGTTATGCCTGAAATACATTTATCTTTAAATACAGTAGCATTTTGTAATTAATTTTAAAATTAAACACAGCTCACCTTCTTCCTGAGTTTTTGCATACGGTTTATAACTTCACGGGCAAGTCCTTCATCCAACATTGACTGATCTGGAGTTACATCCAGTAGAACCAACACCTGGAGGTTATAGAGATCATAAGTATCATGTTTACCAGCAGAATATCCACACTTGACAATCTTTATGTTGTAACTGGTTCCTGACAGCTTAAGCAATGTCTGAACAAGTTAATCTGACAAAAATGTTATTTTAAAATATTTTATAAAATAATAGTTTTGTTCTTAATCATAATGATAAGTTAATTTCTTTTCTTTATAATAACAACAACACTCTTGTTTACAAGATGTATCCTTTTCTATTATTTTGGAAATATATCCAATATATCTATAACTGATATCAAAATCATGTAACCTAATCACTTATCATCTGAAATAGCCTATGGATATAAACTTTTAGAACATTATGAACATTTACATCCCCTAACTCACATCATTGTCTGAGTGAGCTTCATATTGGCAAGGAGTATCTTTTGATGCACTGTCAAACGTGTATATGAGTCGGAGATCATCCTGTCCCAGCTGATGCCCATTAACAGTAAGTGATCCAGTCTGCTGGAATTTTTTAAGTTCCTCATCACCCAGGTTCTTGATTGCTGTCACTGCATCCTTAAAGGCACCTTTAAGACGGGCTCCAAGAGTCTTAAAGTCTGGCTCAGCCTTCAACCTGACACCGTACTTTTCTCTGCTACTTGTGGTGGTGATTTTCTTGATGTTCAGCTCCTGTGTAAATAAATGAATAATAAATAAATGTAACGCAGCATTATAGCCCTCAACCTAGCTTTATGGTAAATGATAGTATAAAAGCATAATATCCTAGACATCTACATTAGCAAAACGGTAATGAACTGAATAACATGGCTTTTGCTTGTGACCACTTTTGGCCTTTTACTAGTCCTTGTTATTGACTACAAGAAAATAAAAATCGATGAGACCCCCCCCCCCCCCCCCCCAAAAAAAAAAAAATTTACATGTTTTCAGTGTATGCTGTTTACTCATAACCCTATCTATATATTTCTGAATATATTTCTGTATGTTCTGCACAAGCAATCACTAACCAAATACCACTTCATTACCATTACTGGTTTAAAAGGTTTAAAAATGTGGGGTCCATACCTCAACCAAGTACACCTCGAGAGCCTTGATGTCACTCAAGTACTCCTCGTCTTGGTGGATTACCACCACCTCCTTCAATGGGTACTACAATGGTAAGGAAACTCGTAAATATCTATATATAATCAGATGATACAGGTAGCCTGAATGACTGGGACTGTGAAGGTCCTGTCTTGCTGTCTACAGAGATTGCAGGTGGCCATACTGGCTGTCTGATCAATCTGTGAAGTTCATTAGTGCACATCCTGTCATAGGTCTCCTACTCTATGTGACTATGCATTGGACTAACGAGCAACCAATCAGGTGACCTTAAAAATTGTAAAGCATCAATCATCTGACAAAAACAAAATTTTCCATGATTTGACAGAGCTCTGTCAAACAAAACCCGTGTAGTAAAGGGCTGAGCAGACTGTATTTTAATACACTGAATGGTGTCTACATTATAGCTAATGATTCATCAATATACTAGATAAATACTAAATGTGTAAATGTATCCAGACAAACCTTCATGGGCATGGTCTTGCGATCTCGGATGACTCGTCCAAGCTCAATCACAGTCTGCAGTCTGGACACAGCTCTCTCAATGTTGGTGTCGATCATGGAGTCCCTGAAACAAAACAACAAATACCTTACCTCAGATAACATTCAAATGTCAAAGGTAAACCCAATCGTTGTGTAAAACTAAAACATGTATTCCTAAACCTGAAATCAGATTTACTAAATTGGTTCAATTCAAAACACAAGTGATTCTTTAAATGAGAATAATAACAAGAGTACCACAAATGGTGCATAATATGCCTGTTGCATGTCTTATGGCCTCTGACCTCATTAAATATGTGTGAATTTTGCTCAGAATGTAATTCAAGTGAGAAACTCTATCGGTTAAAATTCATAATGAATTTCATGGAAATCAATCAGATTTTTAATAATTCATCACAATGCCACCAAAGTCTAGTGACCTCTGACCTATTTAAATATGCCTGGGTTTTGCCTGAAATTGAACTTAGGTGAGATAGTATATTTGTTAATATTTCTGTTGAGTTTGATAAAAATCCATCATATTCCTGGTAAGCGATATCATGAAGTAGCTTAGTGACCTCTGACCGTATTAAATATGCATTGTTTTTTATCTATTATCGAACTGGGGTGAGATAATCTAGTGATATGTAGTTATGGTGAGTTTCATGAAAATCCATCAAAGCTGTGGTAAGTTATTGCAGGGAAACTAAAAGTTAACAGATGGACAGATGAATGGACTGGGGTATAGCATAATACATCCTGTCATGGACGGGCGTATAAAAACACAAACTGTGCAACAATATATGGTGGACACTAGAATGGCTTTCATATCGCAACAAAAGAGAGGTCTTCAAACCCCCTTCCCCCCAATATTCAAATTTGAAGGAAAATATGCAGCATATCACAAGTTACTTCAGATTTGACCTTGAAGACCAAGGTCAAGGTTGTTCAAACTCATCTGAGAACTTGGTTGAAACATTTGGTGTACAAGAAATGAGGAAATAATATGTAATTACTTCAAAAGTTATTTAAAATATAGTTATTAGTGGGAAAACTTTTAAGCTAAGCCTGGTATCTACTATACATAATTTTCCATACGGAAGCCTTACCTTGCCTCGGGAAGCATGAGATAGTGGATACTCTCCGTGTTTGGACCCTGGTGTACCTTTTCATCCAGAAGATTCCTTAAGTTCTGATACATGTGTTCAGTCAGGAAAGGTATGAATGGTGCCTGCAATAAACCATGTTTCAATCAATGATAAAGTCACTGTAATCAATAAAATAATGCATAATACTTTTGAATAAGTTCCAAAATTTTTATATAAATATTAAATAAGCCCAACCTGAGATGGCTGTATTGGTTACATTTCACATAATTTTTTGTTCATAATCTTACCAATTCTCCTTGAACTGTAGTTTCAGTAGTGGACAGAGTAGGTTACCAGTAACCATGCTATAACCTTTCACGGATTAAAACAGGAATAGCCCCTCTTTGTTACCCTCATCCAAGGGTTCCTCTCCTAGCAACCTATGTTTGTTTAAGCTTACCTTCGTCACTCATTTCCAAAGGGAAGAGGCAAGGTAAGGGAGGGAACACTAATTGGTCAGTGGTGACCTATTCCGTCTACTACCAAAACTACAATTCACACAGAATTGGTTTCAATACTTGGACTAAAAGTAGGTCACCACTGACCGTGCTTTATGACCAGACGAGACCAAGGGAGGGAAAAACCAACATTACGAGGAACCTCACTGCCCTCAGCCATAACCCGACCAGAGAGCTGCAAGGACAGCACCTGTGGAGTTAAATCCTTAAGATAAAAGGAAGCAAAGGTGTCAAAGATACTGCGGCTGTTCCATGGTCAGAAAAAAATCACTCTGGTCTCTGAAATGTTTATATGGAGCCAAACTTCTACATGCGACCAGAGACCTGACAGGTGGCAATACTTCCAGTGGGCACCCCTGCCGGTTAGGAATGCATCCATGTAAATGTCTCAGGATCTGTAGGGACAGGGATGAAGCGAGGCTCCATCATGTGTGAAGGCAGTGGAGTGAAACTTATAAACAAACAATGCTGAATGGTGCACAAAAGAAAGCCTTTGCAAGTGATGTGTTGCCACCCCTACAAAAATAACTGGAGCAGTGCTCTTATGATCTTGGCATCAATCTTAGGGTTTCCTGGTTCAACCCCTTCCCCTCCACCAGTCTGTCTGAGCACTGCAGTTTCCTCCAGGGCGTAAGGAAGTTTGCCAACCATGTGACACTTCTCTCAGTGCACCTGAACAATTACTATGCGGAGATCCTGCCGGTACCGAGGGGAGGAGGGTGTGGGGGGGGGAGGGGGACCTTTTAACAGCTCAGTGGACCTGAGGCTGATCGCAGAACGATTGCCTTAGCTGGCCATTCTGCCCTGATGGTGGCCCAGTTTAAACTTCCTTTAGGTGACACCGTGCACTGCCAGTGAACCGTTGTGAAAACAGTTTCTGGAGCTAGGACTTGTGTAACCTAGGTAGCTGCCTTTCTGAATGGTTTCCTGTGATTGTCATATGATAGAAGACCGACAAACGCCTGAGAATCAGTCACTAAACTGGTATTTGTAGCTGTGACATGGGCTGGCGTCAAAGGCATCCCGTCACCAAAGGGCTGTCTGCACCTGAATTGTGGAACCATATGATACGGGTAACAGAGAGGGGCTGTTTGAATTTTAATCTTTGTCAAGGAAACATCAAGTTGAAAGGTTAAAGCAAGGTCAGTGGTGAATTACTTTTAGTCCATGTAATGAAACAGGCCAATCATGCACTGTGAAATTATAATCTAACAAATTTACATTGTCAAAGGGTGTGAACTCCTTAAATATATAATGAACAGGACCAGAATTGGACTCCTTTTCTAGTATTGGTTCCAATTTTCTATTCATGTATTGCTTGACTTCCTACATCAGTTTTCACTTGAAGATCAAAAGCACATCCTGTCAGTGAAGTGATTTATGTGATGAGGTCCAACTATGTAAATCAGATAAATTACATTTATAACTAATGGCTCACCATGACTTTGGACATAGAAAACAGCACACCAAACAGGGTCTCCAGGGCCTCCTTACAGTCCTTCAGACCACCATCACCCTTCAAACGACGTCGGTTCATACGAACATACCAGTTGGTAAGCTGTTCAACAAACTTCACCAGGCGAGGCACAACGGTATAAAGGTGATACGCTAAAAATCAAAGAGAAAGTTATGATCAGGATGGCTAAAGCATTATTATCTGTAACTCAGCATGAACTGTTCATTGTATTTTGATGTAAACATATGCTGTATATCCAAAGATACAGCAGTTTTCTACACATGGTTTAAGTATAACTAACAGTCATGAAACAAGGTTTCTAGGAGCTTGGTGTCTGGTTCTGTCTGAAAATACTGATCAATAAATGTTTAAAGGAAGAATCTGGGTCAGCTACACTAACATAACCCTAGGTCTGCAATAGTCCAGCGGTGAAATGTCAGGTCAAGGTTTAAAATAAGTAACAGGTACAAACCTGTCCTCTGTGGCCATTACTTTGACCAAAGGTCGGTTATGTAAAATTAGTCATATTGGAGGTAAAGCACAAACAAGGGCTAAAGAAAAGAAGAAAACTCATCAACCAATCAGCAATAAACATTATTCCCCTTGGGCAAGAGAGAGCCTAATTATCTGGTATGACATAGTGGACAAGATACATGAATAATACCATTCTCCATGTTTAGATTTTCTGTAGATGAGCAGAATGATCTAGTTACCTTCCATTTCTTTCTTGACAAACTTGATGAGTGACTGAGTGAAGCTGAGGATCCAGCGGTCCATGTAGTTACTAGGGGCTTCCAACTGACTTTCATTGTACACAAATCCATGTCCCTCCTCCTGTCATTATATCAATATTAATTATCATTTCATTTTTTGTGACTGTTTAACTACTGAAATTATGAATATATATATAAAAAAGACAAAGTGCCCTGGATAAAAAGAGTAGACTTCTTTGAAATAAAAAGTAAAAAAAAAAGAGTAAAATTAATGTCTATTCCCAATTTTGTATCAAAGACTGAATAAAGATGAGCTTTGCATAGCACAATTGTGTATATATATCCACAAATATCATTCCATAAGTCAGAAACATACATGGCATATCCCCCTGCATGAAGATAAGGGCATTTTTCACATGTTGTGACATATAAGCTTGAATTTTGCACACACAAAAAATTGTGAAATGTCACATTCTTGTTCTACCTTGACTGTTTAAGCATGAGAGAAAAAGTATAAATTGGATTTTTTTTTCATGGAAAAAAAGTGCTTATGAAAAAAAAGTAAAAAAAAAGAGAAATTAGCATCATTTTCAGGAAATCCTTAAAAAAAAGAGTGACTCTTTACCAAAGAATGATTTGGAGGGCCTGAAATTACTGATAATTCAGGTGTATGAAAATATGGATGGATTCAAATGAACATCAAATCCATGTTAAACTAACTGGCAAAACATTAAAATATTTGACATAAATTCTTTGACATTGTTTGCAATATATTTCAACAGATAAAAAATATATTTTACTTTTGGTAATGATCTATATTACCAAAATACCAGCCGGATATCATATGACCACTATCTGGCTGACTTAACACACACACAGCTCAGGTCTATCTATGCTTGTGGATTCAATCTCAGATAATATGATCCACAACTATTTCCCAAGAAATGGATCACTTCTGAAGCCATCAACTTAATACATAATAAGGAATTATAAGATGTAAGCAATTACAAAAATTCAATATCATTCACCTGAGATAATTTTTTTATGCAACATGATGCATTCACAAAGGATTAATTTCAAACCAAATCGTACAGATTATAGTTGTAATGCCTATCAAGAGAGACATCTGGTGGCAATTTTAGGAACCAAATTTTAATTCTTAATTGTTGCACTTCCTTTTTTCTGACTAACATTTTAGGATGAATTGTGAAATAAAAATCTAGAGTAAATTAAGTATTTTACTTGCATTGCTGCTATTTATCCTGTGTCTACTGTTGTTTCACACACATTTCAGAAGTAAACATTTACAAGTATTCTATTTGTGGCTATTATTCAGTTATGTTCTGAATCAAAAAACAGCTTTTATGTCTGTTTTTAAGGACCTATGCATATGACCCTTGCATTTCCCACACCCAATCCCAAAACAAACAAAGTCTAACCAGATAAAATGTATATTTTTCCCAAATAAGCACACACAAACAACAGAATTGATGCACCGTATAAATTTTGAAACTATGTGCTTATATGTTGCGAGCCAAGATGACACATCTCCAGGATGATGAGTTACCTTTTCTAATCTGGTGATGTTCTGCATGAGGAACCTGTAAGCATTGTACCAGGGCAGGAACACATCCTTCAAGATGTCCCGCACTCCTTCTTCCTTGAAGCGTAGGTTTTCTGCTCTCACAACAGGAGAGTTTATCAGGTACAGCCTGGTAGATATTTGAAATAAACCAAACCATAAATAGATTCCTAACACTAATTGGTAAGTGCAAAGAGGGCATTGCTAAAAAAGAACATACTTCACTAAAAATGTAAGGCATACCTTACAACAACCTAAACCAAACCATGTGATATTAATTCTACTTGTGTTTTTTTTCTGCCATAATGAGACTACAGAGCAATGTACTGCACTGACATACAAAGAAACCCTCTCAGATTTAAAGCTTTGACTTGAAAGTTTTCACATGAGTACTAAAATATTGAATAAAGACATTAATACAGCTAACATTATAAATAAAGAGTTTTGTTTACACAATTCCATATTGCTAGATGATGTAAAAAAGAAAAAGGCCAAAGACATGTACAGAACCATTTGACTGACCTCAGAGCATCTGCCCCATATTTGTTGGTGACTTGCAGTGGATCTGGATAGTTCTTCTTCCTCTTGCTCATCTTCTGTCCATCTCTACCAATGATACAATGAAATGTCACATATTTATTCAGTAAAAGTAAACATGTATGTGTACTGTTAATGCAAAAAAAAGACCCATAACCCATATAAGTACCTGCAACTATATTAAACTACCATAAAAAAGTTTTGCATTTAAGTTTCACATGTTACTACATGTATTCTAAATTTGATTTTGAATAAAAGCTGTTTCCCATTGTTGTACAAAAATTCCAACTGCAGCCTTTCCTCCTTGCTCACAGGCATACATGACATTTTAAACCTGATTTGGTTCATAAACATAAGATCCCCCGGTAGACAGATGTTCTGTATATTAATGCTTTATTTAATTTTCATGCTTAATTCACTGTGGCATTGGCATGCATACCTCCAGAGAATTATGTTTTCACAGTCTTATGATATAATTACAATGACACACTTACGAAGCAAGGACCAGTCCATTCACAATCAGATTCCTGAATGGTGGCTTACCAAACAGGGATGTTGACAAGACCAACAATGTGTAGAACCTTGTCAAGTAAAAACATAATTCAGCATTAAGAGCTGGTGGTTCTTTAATTATAACTGTATTCAATTTCACAAAGGAAACACCGGTTTCTCTTAAATTTATGTGTGACAACAAAAGAAGAACTCAAACATGTAACACTACATTATTCAACTCACTTAATCACCTCTTTTACATATTTATGTTAACTAAACAAGTCCATTCTTGTTCCATTTCTCATAATTATCATTACTATCATGTTAAATAATTATTAAATAGTCATTTTCATACACAATAAAACTATTTCTACATCAAAAACATTTCATGGTGAAACAAAAGCTGGCATGTTAATTCATTCATCAAAACTGGAAGCTAAGAATGGCTATTTTATTGATCTGAAATGACCTTATTTCAATCTGTATATGTTCAGAAATGTTTACATTCTCACCAGCCCCTGGTCTGATCAATGCCCTCAGCAATGAAATCAGCTGGGAAGCAATCCTCAAATTCCTTCCTGTTTTCAAATGGGTAGTGAGCCTGGGCATAGGGCATGCTGCCGCTCTCCACCCAGCAGTCAAACACCTCAGGGACTCGACGTAGCACACCCTTTCCCATTACGGACGGTATGGTCAGGTGGTCAACACTAAAATTTAAATCACATCAATGGATATTAATCATCATCACTTACAGTATGCTCAAGTATCAACAGATCCATTTATGACTATCCATATCACTTAAGTTATATATAACATGCTTTATGTGAACCATGTTCAGAGCTCTGACGCATGATGCTTAAATAACTGGTATAACTATCATACTTACTTCTCTCTGTGCAAATCTGTCACTTTAGTTCCAGTCAGCTCTTCTAATTCTTTGATTGAACCAATGCATACAACCTTAAATAAATAAATGAAATATATACCATATATTCTGGTGCTCAATATCTCTAAAATCTGTACCTTTCTATTACCTTTTTTAGTTATTAATGTATGCTCACCATGTTAAAAACAAAACAGGCTCTATATGTAAACAGCATACTAAAAACATTATGTTACATTTAAAAAGATATTTGAATAAGACAATAAATGTGTGATGCAGCAATCAGATAGTGTGACAACAATCACTTCTAAAAGACAAAAACAAGATTGATTTGACATTTTTTGGTTTGACATAATTGATTTGACAGATATTCTCAGTCTTGCCACCATTTTTTTTATATGGGCCATGCCCAAGTTTACTGCAGATAAAGTCAATTGCAGATGTTTAGAATCTCCCCTACCTCCTCTCCATCCTCACTGGTCCAGATGGGTATTGGAGTACCCCAGTATCGGTTTCGGGAAACAGCCCAGTCTCTTGCCTCTCGAAGCCAGTTTGCAAACCTCTTTTCTTTAACAAATTCAGGCACCCTGAAAATTTACTTACTGAATTAATAATAATACCTTTCATGTTTTTAGATAGACTTACACTTATTTGATGAACATTAATAAAAACAAAGCTTTTATCTTATGGAATGGTTATGGAGACTGGAAGCTTTCATTCACTCTTTTAAAAATAATACCTTAATACAAGTGACCATTATTTCTTAGGGATACTTGGCTCTAAATATTTTCCAAGACTTTGTTAACCTGCTGCATGGAGGGGAAGGTATTATGTTTTTCCTAGGTGTTTTTGTCTGTTAGCAACTTTACAGTAGATGTTAGTGATGTTAGAGCAAAGAGATTACAGACTGGGGTATCAACTGTCAGAAGCCCCCCCCCGAGTGTCAGTGTGCGCTAATTGCAATTAAGACCTGATAAGCCCATTAACTCTATTGTGCGCCTATTGTGCCGCGGTGTCAGGTGCAGCAGCGGCACAGCCGCTGATAAAGCGAGTCTGCTAGATGTTACTTCTGCAGTCCGCTGTAGCTCGCTGAAGTGGAGAGCGATATATCCAGTAACTGAGCGGTAAAACACTGGAATAACATTGACCGGAATTATGAATGCGCAAATGGTTTGTTTTGTCAAGAATTATGTGTTACAAATATATCTAGAGAGGTCTCGTGTTGAAGAATCACTAGATTGATTTTGGGATAGATTCAGTCACTCTGCATCAACTTCTGCCGTGATTCATGACGGACGACTGGTAAAAGTAAACCTTACTTTCCCAGAATAACTTCGGAATTATTAAAATTTACATCAGTTCCCACACTTCTGACATATATTAATAATAAGCCTTTGTATTATAGTATTCCGTTGATAACTAAATATTTTGACGTTTATGACCGGATGACTCTCATTTTGATGTATAACAGTGAGCTATCATCTGTCACTGACAGCATTGTTCTCGTATAATCACCCATGTTTACCGCAACCGGGAATAAATAAGATGTTCCGAAGTCATGCCGAAGGGGGGTCTCTCACGCTGGGCTTATCAGCGGCATCTCTGTGTGCCTTTGAGCAGCGAGTTTTATGACCCCCGTCAGCAACATTTGACACAGCCAGACTCTCACTTGATACTCCAATCTGTAATCTCCTTGGTTAGAGTTAGATGAAATTTTCAGCAGGGTTAGGGTAATAACCAATGAACAATTAATTAAATTTTTGAGGTAATGTGGTGCATTATGTTTTTTTTTCATTCATACCATTTGTACTCAGGTTCAAGCCACCTATTTATAGGAATTAGGGCCAGTGCTTGCTCTGCCATTCACTAGGAGCCGTGTTACTGAAGTGAGGCACTGTGTATAAGAACCTGTTTTACTGAACTGTTGCACAGTGTACAAGATTCTGTGTAACTGGAGTGTGGCACTGTGTACAAGATTCTTAGACTGGCCCAGTTGATGTAATGGTTAAAACATAATTCCTCAAACTAACGAGTCATCAAACTTTGCTGTGTCGCAAAGCTTAGAACAGGTACTCCAACCTCGCTGCAAATTGTATAACAAAAGTACAGCTCTCTGGCCACCTATTCATCGACTGGTAAACTCCAGTGATTATGGAACAGTCAGCGCCACACATCACTGCCTCGCTGAACTACGGTCTTTTCCAGTGACGTCATCAGCGGTCTTTCCCAGAATCTTTTTTCAAAACCAACATGGTTCACTCAGTCATCGCCTATTCCGGGCTTCCAGTTGGCTACTAATATTCGTATTTAATCAGTCTTAATATTTTCAGGCCGTCGCTTATGCTGAGTCAGCGAGACTTTTAAACACTATGATCTCAGCCTCAGTGTTAACGTTCAACGGACCACCACTATTCAAAGTGGGTCTAACAAACTCTAGCTTAGACAATAAGCGTGAGATATTCAGGTGCACATGCGACAAAATGTACTGGCTGACTGAAACTATCACGATTCACGGGCGGCAATTTGGCAGTTTATACAAGGGTTCACACAAATGCTGCCAGCTGCTCCTGTCATCTCGGCAGAGGGATATTTACTGGACCTGACGTTACAAAATTGTTGCAATATTGTCTGCAATATGCATTTCATTTAGCCCATGTACCGTAATATTCGTTCAACAGAGATAGGACATAAGACACGAAGGTCTGTGTGTTGAATACCTGAATACATGATTTCAGTGCAAATGTTTTCATATGGGTCGAGCTGTGGGACCACTTGTGGCGCTCCCATAGCAACGATGCCATTCACAAGAGGCCTCATGCCTGATATGCAAATGCGGGGGAATAGTCTATTCCTCAAAGAGCCTTGTGACGCCTTTATATGCAGATATCACCGATTCGCCATACAGACTTTACAGGGCTTTGGTGATAGAAGCTGGCACTGAGTTAAGTCTATCCGTACATGGAATCACGTTATACTTTAAGCATTTTGTTAGTTTACGCAATCACTATAGCCTAGGCAGGGCTCAAGATCCTGTGTACATGAAGTGTGGCACTGTGCAAGAACCTGTTTTACTGAACTGTGGCACTGTGTACAAGATTCTGTGTAAATGAAGTGTGGCACTATGTACAAGAACCTGTGTAAATGAAGTGTGGCACTGTGTACAAGAACCTGTGTAACTAAAGTGTAGCACTGTGTACAAGAACCTGTGTAACTGAAGTGTGGCACTATGTACAAACAGGACAGGTGGGGGTTCATAGGTTCCAACGAAACAATAAAGTTTTCATACTTTTGATATCCAACTATATTTTGTGGATTTAATCATGGTTGAAAAAGTGTTACGCTGCTCTTAAGTCAGCTGATATATGTCCCATTGCCATCAAAATCCTTTTGCAGAAACATTCCTGCATGGATGTCTTTGAAGAACATTTATGGTGGTTGGGGAGGGGGTAATTTTCCATACAGTCTAAAACCAGGATGTTCCAAGTCAGGTGAATGAAATTGCATGGGTATGACTCCACTCGATTACCATAATTCTTGACAATTAGCAATGTTCATTAGATATTCAATACCTTTCAAGATATTGAAAATATTACAAATATGTTGAAAGCACACAACATGTATTCATCAGTTTTTAATTTGACTGCATTTCTCATAAATATACCATAGTTTGGCACATTTATTTTAACATCTCATGTCCTGTGCATATCACAAAAAACTTAGTTTGTCGATAAAATGCATTAGTTTCATATACATATTTATTACCAATAGGTCTCCTGGTTGGACTGCAATAGTTTATCAGCCATGTGTTCCACTCTTACAAACCAACTAGGTACAGCCTTATAGATGAGGGGAGTCTCAGACCTAGAGTAAAAAAAAAAAATAAAAATAAAAACATGTCAATCTTAAGAACAGATTTCAGTTTCCAGTCAATTCACAATACATATACTACATGTAACTTTATCAAATGACCTGCTGTTATTGACCATCAGCTGAACACACTGCCTATATAGCATTAATGTTCATGTATTTGTACTGCCTGACCAAATGGTAGACTAAGTATGCATTGGTAAACTGATTTAAGATTTAATTAAGAGAAAATACCTACTGCTTAACCTCAGGGTGTCAGGTAGCCAGTACTGAACAAGGGACCCATGGGTCACGGTGCTCAGCTGATCATGATTGGACTATAAATGTATCACCATTGTTATACTATATTGAGTAGAAAAAGCTTATGAATATCATGGTCATGTTGGGCTTTTATAAAGGAATATAATGTAATATGTGAGTAAATGATATATGAAATAATCTGACTGATGGATTAATATGGAGTAAAATATAGTGGTTTATTTTTTATTTATTTGGGAGGGGTCGAAAAAAACAATTTATTTGAGCAAATATGAATGCAATGACAGTATACTAAGCAGTTGTATAATGATGATAAGGCTATTTGTTGAAGGATCTATAGTGTATGGAAAACTGCAAGCTTTCAATTTGACAGATACAAGGTTATGATTAACTATGCTTATGAGGGGATTTATGAATTTGTGACTGTATGACATGATATCTTGACAAGATCGGTCTTGACAAGGTACATTATTTTGATGACCCTCACGTCTACACATTACACAATATTGACATAATTTCTGGCATGTACATAGGTACCTATGGACAAATGGTCAACATTACTGAACCACCTAGAAGGTTAAAATATTAAAAATATGATGAAATGTAGATAAAGTTTGAGAGGAAGAGGTAATTTGGGCCATGGTTGGTTTATATGATTGAAGAAAATGTTGCAAATAATATTTGAGATCTGACCATGCCTTTCCATTGGTTACATTTTTGATAAGCTGTTGACAGTTCAACAGTTTACACATTTGTCTGATGAGATCCAATTTATTTGGTAAACCTTTTTTATCAATTTTATGATATCTATACAGTTGCCATAACGTCCCCACTCCACAGGTGCAATGACTTGATTGGGGGGGGGGGGGGTGTTGTGTTATAATCAGAGTTACAACGCCTCTGTCTCTCTGCAGATATTTTCTTTAATTATTAAATTTTATGCTATAGCCATAGAACTATTGTTCACAGTGCCAAGGAGCAAAGCCTCAGTGGGATGAAGAAGGGGATGGTGAGAGTTACAACACCCTTGCATATACATACAGGATATGAAATTTAATTCAACAGTGCTTATAAAAAAAAGTTTATTCATGAACATTTAATATTTAAAACAGACAGAAAGATGGAGAAACAAAGCAAATAATTTTTTTTCCCATTCTACTGAGCCAATAAAAAATTAACAATATTTGCATTTATTACTTTTTTTCATTACATAATTTTGATCGAAGGTTTACGAATGTTACTATAAATTAACAGTATAACATACATGTGATTGTGAATATTTCAGTTGATTCACATTTCTAAATTGCATCAACATTTACAGCTAATGTATCTAGTTTATAGTACCTGTCAAAAAATGAGATGGAGGGAGGAAGGGAGGCAATAAGGGTAAGAGAGAGAGAGAGAGAGAGAGAGAGAGAGAGAGAGAGATGGAGAGAGAAAGAGAAAAAGCAGAGGAGAGAGAGAGAGAGAGAGAGAGAGAGAGAGAAAGAGAGAGCTGGACTGCCAGAGAGAGAGAGAGAGAAAGAGAGAGAGAAAGAGAGGCTCTCTGGTAATTACTGCCTGACCCAGCCTGACCCAGACACTCACAGTGGCAGTAGGTCAGACCTGAAGGTGTTATGTAACTGCCCAGTACACTGCATTTATACTGACCTGATGTAAACAATGAAGACTTGGTACCTGGAAACTTGAATAAAATCTACAGTTTTTGATCAATTAGTTTCAAATTTCAGATTTTAACAGATGAAATGCTAATGTGTAGATGCTGTGAAAATTAAATCCACAGCACTGACAGGAAAAATTTAAATATTTTTATTTTTTTTAAATGGTTTCAGAAAAAAAAAAAGTATTCTCAACTATGAAACTAATACATGTGTTGAAATTAATCCAAGGATCAAAACACCCAATATATTATACCAGGAGCAAACTGGAGTTGGGAATATATTTAATTTTATGAACTGAAATAAAGGATCAGCAATATAAATTTTGATTATTTAGCCAGTTTCATGTAACAACTGATACAACCATGAGTTATAAGTCAAACAAATTAAAATCTTTAATGAGCACTCTGATGAACATCCACACTTTCATAGCAATACATCACTTTGTGGACACAATTAATAGTGCACTTTAATCATTGTAACCCTGGTGGTACAATACAAAATCTAAAATGTAGCATAGCCAAAAATAAAATAAAATACAGAAACTTATAACATTCATCTAGTTTATGCACCAGCTGGTGGGGGGGGGGGGGGGATGTGAGTGCAGGGCAGAGGGGAAGCCTGCTAGTAGTGGCCAAGCTAAGCCAAGGCAAGCTGCCTGGGGTGGGTTGCACAATGCAAGTGAAGACTGTATTACTAGGTGGGCCAGATGTAAACAACACTTGACATGGTGTATGAAAACTTGAATAAAAGCTACTCTTTTCAAACAATTCCTTTGAAATTTCAGATTTTAAAAGATTAAATCCTTATGTATATATGCTGTGAAAATTAAATCAACAGTGCTTACAGGGAAAAAACGTGCCATTGCCAAAGTTGGACAAAATTTAAATATATTGAGTAAATATATTTCCTGATTTTTAAGAAACTGCATTATATTTGGGCCCATAACTTCAAAATAATACCCAATACTAATCTAATTTTTGCTATGTGCACAGAAAATGTATGGAAAAATATGAATACTAAATATGATCAAAAACAGATCAGTGGTTTTGATATTAGGCAGCTTTGAAGTGTAACAATGGCTTTTTTTATGGAAAACGGAGGTTTTTCCTTAATATCTCGAAGGAACAAAGTCCTAATGACCCAATTTTTGGTATGGTAGGAGATTTTGGGGACATCTATTGGTATGCAGAATTTTGGATTCTTAGGTCCAACGGTTTTAAAACGTGCCCTGTTATTGGACGGACGGCCGGACGGCCGGACAGACGACAGACAAAGGACCACGACTATAGCTCAGATGACTTATAGTCAGCTGAGCTAAAAATGCATTTCCCCATGTCTATCAATACATCTTAATTTACATATTATTTAACATATAAAACATTTTTCTTATGTCAGGTAGGATATTATCAGTACTGACCTCCAGCAGAATGGGTAGCTATGCTTTACAGTGCTCTGATGTACCAGTCTGCCTCGTTCTTTCAGAACCTTCACAATGTTCTTGTCAGCATCCTGAAATAAAAAAATAAATGCAATAAGTTAAATACCAATTATAACAGGGCTGTTAGTTTCAATATTTAACCTATACTGAAACTAAGAACACTACCTAAAAATTTAAATATTCAATGAAAGAGTGTTTACACAATTTATATCAAATTAAGTACCATCAGACAGATGAACTTCTTAATGAAAATATTTTTGTTTTAAGATTTTTTTGGGGGAGGTAACCGCTTTGATTTTTTTAATGCTGACTAATCTAATTCTTAAGGTAAGTAAGCACAGTTCCGTTGGGATTACATGGCATTTTATTTTATATCCTGGTGTCATCCAGGCCCTGTGTCTACAACACCTGCAGGTCCTGGGTGTGTAATCATTCCCAATGTTGGGTCATAACACTGAGGAGCCTCCCAAGTAAGCTCTTGTTTGTGAGTGATACACAGCTGTGGGGTACAGCCTTTCCTTTAAGCCTGCAGAGTGCTCACCCTAGGTTGGGGTCAACCTTGAAAATCTCACTGCTCCTCAGCTAAGATTAGAATTCACAAACTCCATGCTTTGAGTCCTGTGCTTTTCCCCTAAATACAAAAATCTGGCCTGGATTTTAATTACAGTCAAACCTAGATGTGTCGAAGTCCAAGGGACTTGTAAATTCACTTGGACACAACCTGAGTTCGAGACAACTGATATTCATTTTATTCAACCTTCTTCAGCTTTGATTATTATCGATAAATACTGCAAATGTAAAGGGCCTATATTATATAGTTCTAACAAATGTTTGCAAGAAAGAACAACATAAATGTTATAATAAATTTATTTATTAATAATAAAAAACACATAAGCAAATAAAAAAAGTGAAGCAGTGAAGCAGTATAACGTGCTCTATGGTAAATAAGAGTCAGTCTGCAAGGTGTCATCTTCCTCACAATATATAGAGTCCTGTATGTTTATCTTAGACACATAATAGGTAAAGATTTCATTATGTTTGGTTTATTAATAACTTCTCATCTTGAACTGCTTTGTCAGCGAGAGAAGAATGGCATGACTATGAGTGACTAATTGGCCAAACAGGTAAACAACGGACCAGGCGTGTAAACCAATGCGCCTGATGGGTAAGATCCTTGTCGGTATTGATTATATAACTGGTCATCACAGCCGTAGGTATGGTTGATGGACTGTGCACAACTATTAGCTAAACATTAGAGCGGCATGACCTCAAGTTGAACGAACCAGCTATAGCGCTTTAAGAGTAACACCCTTGCCGATATTAATTACATATAACCGGTCATCATGGCCAAATCACGAATGACGGGCCATGCACAACTGTTATCCAAACATGACTTCCAGTTAAGCAATTGAAATACTAGCTGGGGACCAACAAAGCACTTTGACACATCAGGTTTTTCGACACATCCCAGTTCGACACAAAAGGAGTTGAATTAGTAAGGTTTTAACTGGGTTTTTTTTTTGGCATGGACTCCATTTCAAATTCGACACATGCGGGACAACTTAACCGAGTTCGACACAACAAGGTTTCACTGTATATGGCTAGGTTATTGCCATCAAACATAAAGTTAGTATGGGTGATGTTTCAATTACAACTTGACATGTTATAATAACATTTCTTCTGTTTTACTCTTTTTTCCTTTTGCTGATCTATAAACTTGCTTAACAATCATATATTACTGCTGGCAATACAACCTGTGCAGCTTTAAATTTGTGCTCAAAAATGGTTTCACACCTTGACATACTGTCCCTTGAAGTCCGTCACAGGATCTACAAACTTTCCTGTGTCATCAACCGGACAAATCATCTTGCTGTCCTTGGTGATGATGCCATAGTCCATGCACACTCGGTAATCATCCTGAAATCGAGATAAAAATATCACACTGATGGAAAAATTGATTCAAGAGAAATATGCATTCTCATGAACACAGGCATTTGCAATATGGGAGATCCTTAATTTGGGTTACCCAGCAATCTGTGTTTTCATTCACTTATTAACCCCACTTTCCGAGGATCATTGGTGCATAAGGTCTTTAACAAGTGCCTATATTCCCATGTTCAATTGTGAATATGAAAATACATATTTGTGAATATTCTTTGAAGATATCCTAGATTCAGATTATGAGTCAGACCCCAAACTAAAATCTAATTGATTCTTCATTGGCCCATTCCCCAAGGTGTCCTGAAAATTTCATGGGATTCTTTCCATGATTGTGTAAGTTATGTTGTGAACAAACAAACACACAAACTGTGAATGAACACATACCCTCCAGGGGGAGGTCATCATCACCACTAAAGCTACTGGAATCTGTTAATTACACAATATTTTTTAAGGAGGCACAAAATAAAATTTGGTTATATAATAGTGCCTCTTTCTGCCATCTCCTCTCTCATACACAGTGGTGACTATTTAATGCTACATCTATGAAGAGTTTACAGTATTTGGGATGCCATTACAAATTGTATAATGGACTGAATGACAATTTGAGTGAATAAGAGCACTGACCTCTCCAAAGTATGGTGCCTGATGTACAACACCTGTACCACTTTCCTCAGTAACGTAGGTATCATTGAGCACTCGGAAGGCACCACGATCCTTCATCTGCAATACAATTATAACCAGTCATCAGCTTTTTTGTGAAGATAACATACTCCAGTAAAATAATTCAAATAACTCTTTAGCCTTTAAACAACAGAAATCAAGCAGCCTCATTCCTACAAAAAACAAGCAAACTTACTCTCTTCATGTTAAATATTGAAACTGTATCAGCAGATACAGTATCAGTGACATTTTTTCATTAGTAATAAACATGAAGTGAGAACATGAAACCTATTTTGATCAAATGGGAGAAAACATAGGAAGACCACTGCATGTGTTACTTGGCAGAAATCATAACAGTCCCCCCAGAGGTATGTGCATATATCCAGTGCTTACTTAAGATAAACATATAATCTCTAATCATACATAAGAAACATTTAATATATATCTTCCAATAACCTAAGCTAACAGCAGATATAACATTAAAAAGCAAGGTGAGAATGAAATCTGAGTAACTTACCAACAATTTCACTATGATTCCTCTCTGATTAACAGCATTTACTGGCTTTTGATTTTTTATTGGTTAAAAATGTTAATCAATTGGGTTATAGAAAATTCAGGAAAACACAACTCACATGAATAAAGAAGTTGAACAAAGGTGTGTACCGTTTTCCCTTCAATGCAGATCCTGGAAACCTGAGGATATTGTCAAAAAAATTCATCTATATTATTTCTATAATCTGCCTTAAACTAAGCCTTGAAATACGAATCACATGTGACCTTTGTGTGACAACCTAGTACTTATTACAGAAAATTCTGTGATATATTACAGGGTTGCCAGCAGGCAACTTTAAAAGAGATGTCTCACTAATAACTGCCTTTGGCTGGGTTCCATGGATAAATAAACAAATAAAACTTTTAATTTAGCCTCCATAAGCTCATTTTAGAGCTTATATGAATAATACATAAAAATTTTAATACAAATTTGACCAAAAAAACAAAATTCTATTTGCATACACACTTGAATCTGAACTGAAAGGAATATGAGTATTACATGTAGAAGAATATAATGACAAGTAAAACCCTTTGGATGATCTAATAATCAGCTACAGTTACAGATATTTCTAAATGACTCACTTTTCCATGACTTTCCTTGAAATTCACAGAATTCCATGCCTTTTAATGAAATTCACTAACCTTGAAAAAAACCAGTATTACCAATTCATGTAAGAACAAAATTATTTGCAATAATGTATGGACAGGCAGCTGATGTGAACAGGAGAAAGTACAATATTAACTCTTTACTGTTTACATTTATTTTAGATTTCCGACAAATTCTGACACTATTTAAATTTACATTAACAGCAATATCTTTTCAAGTTTTTTTATGTATCTTTTTATCAAATTTTCAACTAAGATGGTTTGATGAAGATTATTGAAAATCATTGAAACTTAAAAATAATATGCAATATTTTTGTCCTGAAAGAATCTATACATATCATGGCATCCTAGTTGCCCATTTTGAGTGCTCTTTAGTGGCCTTTAAACAGTAAAGGGTTAAGACACCCAAGCTGAACTTGAATCATAAATGGTCAGCTACCACATAATGTAACTTGCTCACTTCTCTAACACTGTGTACTCCTCTTCTTTCTTAAACAGAGCAGACAATCTGGCTTCCATCATGATGTATACATTACCAGTAGATTTATCTGTAAGTCATAAAACATCTGTAAATCATACAGCAGCATAATATCTAATGTGATAACCAAAAGCAAGCAGTCCAAAAAAAAATACTTTTTTATTATAAACAAGATTATTACTAAGTTGTCTATTATAAACAAGATTGTTAAAGGAAATATTTGTTGCTGTGCTACTGTACTGTAGTCACTATTGCATTTGTTTAACTGACAATGATAATCAAAAAGCAATACACACAATGTTATATGTGATACAGGAACTTGCTTTAATATCCATGATAATTCTCATATGTTTACTAACCTTCAACTTTGACATAGGTGAGATCTGGATGAACACACAGAGAGAGGTTGCTAGGCAATGTCCATGGAGTGGTGGTCCATGCTATCACTGAAACTTTGGGGTCTTCTTCCAGAGGAAAGGCTATAATCACTGTGAAAACAAAAAAGGAGCTCAGATTGTAAGGCTTATATAGTGAGAGACTTTCTGGTAAACTTAACATATATCTTATATAACAACATTTCAGACAACATTTTTTGAAGAGTTTTGTCAATATATGTCGTATTTCAGGTAAGTTACTGTGGCAACACAACTAGAAGCCTGGTGACCTCTGACCTGATTAATCATGCTTGCATTTTGCCAATTATTCTAATTTGGGAGATTCTTTGGAAAATAATTATACTGAGTTTCATGAAAGTCCATCAAATCCCTGGTGAGTTATTGCAGCAATACTAAAAGTTAACAAACAGACGCTGCCCATACATTAATATGCTCTCTCTAAGATGGGAAAAAAAAGTGAAATGTCATAAAAGACAAAAAAGCATGACCCTCTTAAAACTATTAGAGAAAAAAAAAGTAAATTCTAAAACATGCAAATATATATATAAGAGAATGAGAAAACCATATTCCTACACATACTGACTGATAATCTTTAAAGACTACAATTGCATATTAATATATAAACAAGTTATAATTCATTTAATCTACTTCAGCAGTAAGACATATCATACCTGCAGGATCAACCACTTCTTTGTAGTTCTGACCTGACTCAAAGTTAGACAAGGGTGTGTTGCAGGCAGTGGAGTAGGGCATCACCTGAAAGTAATTTGTATATCATCAAATAATACCTCTATACAGGATTCTGCAAGTAAGCAGTACATTAGTTCACAGCAAACGCACTAGATAATGCACTAATACAACTAAATCGATTTCTCCACAACATGAAGTGTAGACCACTGTGTTGAGATTTGAATATAAATAACATGCGGTTTAAACATAATTTATTCATATATGACCTGCTCCTTGAGCAAATTAAAGAAACTGGGAGAAATTAACTTTATTACAACTGATTTACCTTGAATCCCTTGTAGACCAGTCCCTTGTTGTACAGCTCCTTAAAGACCCACCAAACACTCTCCATGAAGGATGGGTACATGGTCTTGTAGTCATTCTTGAAGTCCACCCAGCGGCCTAGTCTTCCAACAATTTCCTTCAAGTAAATGACAATGCAGATGAGAGCTTTGAGCTTCAGAAGTATTTGCTTGTCATGCAGGAAAAGATCACATGGTAGGTGAGAGGGAAGGCGAGATAACTTTTTATTGTATCCTTAATTAACTTCTACTCACATGGTCAAGGATAGCTGCAATTTGTAGACAAGTAAAGCTGGCAATTCATCTAACCCTTTTATCTCCATTATCACTCATTTTCATTACATTATAATTGCAAGAGCATGGCTGATTGCTGGCATTAAATGCCAAAGAACTAAATGGCAGGGTTCTGTCACTGATGTTCACATACAACTAATTATTTCAATACCATCAATGACAGCCAAGAATTGGCAGTAACTGCACACTAATGAATTTCTGCACTCACATGAATATACCAGCAGTTTGAAATCTTAAATTCATTTGATGATCAATTAATATGCCATTCTCTGGAGTATCTTATGACAATTGTATGTATTACCTCCCATTCTTTTGAGTATCATGTGAAGATTTTAAGTATTACCTCACATTCTCTGTAATATCATATGACAATTGTAAATATTACCTCTTATTCTGTGGAATATCATATGACAATTGTAAGTATTACCTCTCATTCCTTGGAGTATCTTATGACAATTGGAACTATTACCTCCCATTCTTTGGAGTAACTTATGACAATTGTAAGTATTACTGACCCATTCTTTTGAATATCATATGACAATTGTAAGTATTACCTCCCATTCTTTGGAATATCATACCACAATTGTAAGTATTACTTCCCATTCTTTGGAGTATCTTATGACAATTGTAAGTATTACCTCCCATTCTTTGGAGTATCTCATGACAATTTTTCTGCACTCATCATTGTATTTTTTTATCCCCATCTTGGCCACATCATCTGGTCCTCTTATTCCAAGGGTTTTATCAATCTCATATTCCTGAAATAAAACATGAAGTGCAACTAAGTAACCATACTGATTACTCTAAATATAAGAGAAGCTCATCAAAACAAAGATTGTTTATTTTCTGGGAACACCTTCACTAAACCTTCATTTTACATTGTGAGAAAGACATTGACCATAGCCAATACAATTAAACATACTTTCAATAACCACAATAATATTCTATGAAAAGAGAATGTTTTGTCAAAGTAAAATTGGGTATGTTTTGTTGCAAAATATGAGATAAATCGTCTGAGGACAACAGAGCTTACCAGTACAGGTATTAAGAAAATCCTTGTCCTTTAACTCCAAATTATTTGTGGGATTCCAAACCCCCTATACAATATATATGAAATATGAAAGCTATATGTTGAGTAGTTGTTGAGTTATAAAGAGTTATGCCTAAACTTTAACCTGAGCTGGGTTGGGATCTGTACAGAGTTTGTTCATGAAGTGCTAATTACTGATCCAGGAATTAAAATATGGAAAGCTTTAATAGCTGTGCTGGGTATTGTCGCTGTACATAAAGCTACTTAGTTTAATTAAAATATCTTCATTAGCAATGGAGAAATGACCCTAACAAAAAAAACTTTAACCTGTTTTGTTCATGAACAGAGGCCTGAGAGCTTGACCTTTGACCTGTTGATCCCCAAATCATAGGGGGGGATTAATAACCACCTAAACAATACATGTGTAATATGAAAGCAATTGGGTCAGTGGTTGCCGGGTTAAAGACTTTACAAAATCTTTAACCTGGGATGTTTAAGGACATCACCGACACTGACACCAGGGGTATGGTATAAACTTTCCTGAACTATGTTCTGGCAAGCTAAAAATACTATGCTAATCTAAAACAACTTCACCTGTGGAACTTTTACACAGGTTTAGTCACACATTATAAGTGTACTTACTTAAAGTGGATCTAATTAGATATTCATAAATGAAATAACATACCACAGGCAGACCATGGCAGTCCCAGCCAAAACGACGTTCTACATGAAAACCACTCTGGTGAGCCCATCGAGGAACGATGTCTTTGATGGTCCCAGCCAAGATGTGACCGTAATGTGGCAGTCCAGTGGCAAACGGTGGCCCGTCATAAAATGTGTATCTACAACAGGCAGAGAGACATACCATGGCACTTTACAGAATTCCCAACCCTGTAACAAGTATATATTTATGATACACTAGATACCACTAATGTGAAGGCACGAAAATGGTAATTCATACATCCTTTTATCTTCAAAATACAGTTCTACCTGCTGAACTAAAAAATAGCACCACAATCAAGTTTTCTTCACTCATTAGGCATGCAATCAACAACATGTTATTCCAACAATTTTTCTTCATCAGTGCCACTATAAAACTGCTAACTGCATCCTCTGACAGTGAATTAAGAAGAAATTTACATGTTTAACAAAATGACGGGGCAAATCTTTCAAACCTGGGTCTGTTCTTTGACTGCTTCAGACATGACTGGAAGACGTCCAACTTCTTCCACAGCTCAAGGATCTTCTCCTCTTCCTTGGGGAAGTTTATGTTCTCAGGCACAGGCTGAGCCATATTGTATACTAACGCTAAACCTAAAACAACACATACAGAATATTGATTACACTTGTGATCAGTTCTATTTCCATTCTTTTTCAATACACTACATACACTGATACAGACAACACAGAATGTGCAGTTAGTTTTTTTGGTCAAGTCTGATAAATACAAAACCCTATCATGCAATGGCCTGACTTGCCTTTACTGCAGAAACTGGAAACTGGCAAAAAAATGTTAGGCAGCCCACAATAATTCAATTACACATTCATAGTTATTATACAGACAACCACTGACTAAATGTATGATGGCAGTTATTCTCATGGATTTATCCCTGGCATAAATTCAGTATGGATTGACAGTCCAATTTTCAGCAGATAGGTGAATATTTTTTCTTCAACATAGGTAGGGATAGAAATAAGCAGTGAGCAGTGTGAGTTTCTGATAAATGAGATTTACGTACTGTGAGCAGTATATACTGGAGCCCAGTATGCTAGGCCTGTAATGGCAGGGAACAAGTGTCTCTGTTTATCACAGAGACATTACAGGGTCCACAGACCTCAAAAGTTAAGTTTCCGCTCATTTTCTTCTAACATTTATACTAGGGTGTTTATGCAACAGACATTTGTCACATTATTATGACATGATGTGCTGGTAGTTATAAGTGGTGGCAATCAGTTGACATATCATGATCATTGATGATCGATTTATATGAACAGAGACACAGTTGACCATGGTGCGACCATTTTTTCTTTATCTGTTATACTACAATTCTTTGGTTAAATATCTAATAAAATTGACCTTATCAATGCAAAATATCACATTTATCCAGCTGTTTTCACCATAATCATAATATGAAGTATACCTGAGAATGTATAAAAAGAGAAGGTAGCATATCATACTCATAGATACCCTTAAAAATATCAATTTTTTTCAATTATCAAAATTAAAAATAATTTCATGATCCATGAAGATTGCTAATCTATGTAGATGTAACAGCACAAATGGCAATCTAGTAGGAAGCATACGCCTATTCAAAATAAGAGAAACTTATTTACTTCCATCAAGAATATCCATTTGGGAATTTATCTGATATATGATTGGACATGTTCACTTCAAAACAAATTCTTTATTTAATGTATGCAGAATAAATTAACTTATTTATCTGCCATTCTAATGTTATGTCGAGATTTAAATCAATTTAATATTGCCACCTTAAATGTTTGTTAGACGTGTTTTGACACATAAGCTTTGGTACAATTGCCATTCATACCAGTACAGATCGCAACTGTCATTTGTACCGGTACGATTTGCAATTGTACCAGTACAGTTGACAATTTAATTTGAACCAGTACAAATCACAACTGCAATCTTTACTGGTACAACTGTCAATCATACCAGATGGCCATTTGTACCAAGACTTATATACATTAATGAATATGAATGATGGAATATTCAACAAACCTGCAGCTAAACACACACTTTATCTTATTCTTGGTGGTACAATATTATTTATTGTGCAGGTATACTCGTCATTATTGATTTTTATTATCTATATGGTAATAAAACTGCTGATTTATGACACACATGATCTGTACCTAACCATGATATTGATTTAGAAAAAGATTTCCATCTCAATTCACTGTTAAACAAAAGCACTTATTTAAGCAACTGCTCAGGACGATGAGCCTGGGACATTACTTTTATTACTGCAAAGGAACTTCCTTTACATTTTCCAATTTACAAATTCTTTTATATTCTTTAAGCAATAACAGACTCTTATTTTTACAGTGTAATACAATCAAATTATATACATGTACCGGTACACTTTATTTACACTATATTTCAAAAACAAAAGATGTAATTTGTACATTTGTAAAATGTTTTTCCATTGGCAATAAATAAAAACACCTTTGCATATTTCAACAAAGGAAGAACTCAATGGCATTTTACCAAAAGGATATGTCAATATATGAATGCCACTGGCAGCCATTAAAAAGTGTGTGTTTACAATATTTCACTGTTTATCGATGATTAACATCTGTTACTTTAAAATATCTTCTTGAAAAAGAGTAAATTTTTGTTACAAATTCAAAGAAGAAAATTCATAATTAACAGTTCAGAAAATCAAAATTGAATTTATTTGATTTTCCTGTAAACAATTCCCAACAAAATATTAGAACCAAGTCCACACTTAGCCACATCTTCCCACCATCCACACAACATCCGTGTGTAAATTCAACAAAGAGATACACAACACTGTGACATTTCTTTGAGTCTGCTGAAGTTGATGATCTTGAACAAGAATCTATGGATGATACACAAAGATGACATCACAGTGGTATTCATATATATACATGTAGTGTATATACATTTTTTATGTCACATGTCTGTCCTTGATAATTAAACTTGAAATGCCATCATTTTTTAAGATCTTTGGTGACATATATGATTGTATGTCAAACCATCCTTGTGCCACACAGTTAACATATTATTTCACACAGCTCTATCAAGTTTTTTAAAAGCAGAGTTGGGAACTTTAGACACAGCTGGTTTAATCCATTGGATCAGAAAAAAAACAGGTTTTATCCCATTTTATCTGAATTCTTTTGGTGTACACTGTCTATGAAATAGAAATTTTATAACAAATTTAGCTTTAAATTAAGTTAACTAAAAATTTAGTATTTAAAAGAAACAACTGTAAGTATCTTGTAAAGTGAATCATTATGTAGCCATGATCTTAATCCTAAATTTGAAACTCTCTTCTATAGAGAGATCTGTGAGATATGTTATCAAAACAAAAATTCATCAAGTTTTGAGAAGTTGGCATGATTATAAATAAAATCCCTTCACATATCTGTATTCAGATTAGTCTGGAAACTTTATATCATGTGGGATCTCAGTATGACCTTTATTTCTAATCAATCATTGAGGCTCATTAAAGGAATTAAGGGAGGACTAGTGTGTGGTAAGGGTTCCAAGGGCCATTTACCTTCTGGACAATTAGTGAGCAGAGACAGGGTTACAGCTCACAGTACATATGAGTGCTGCTAAATATTGTCTAAATGTAAACTTCCTGATGGCTTAAAAGAATTCATGGTCAACCTACAAAGTATGTGCTTCTTCTTCATCATTTAGGTGTATTTTCAAATGTGTTTCATGCACTCAAACCTAAGAAACAAACCTGGTACAACAAAGTCTAAATTCTTAGTGTTTTGCTATCATAAGCAATTCGGAGATGGATTACTGTAGGACTTGTTCTATCAAAACGAAAATCAATGCGGAGGTCACCATTATGTGTCATGTTACTGGTATAGTATTTAGTGTATTACTTCTAAATTACCCTTCTGAAGTGATATATACTGATAAATTTGCATTTATGATGACAGAATTATATCTTATAAGGTGAGTTCCAGTTGGATCCATCTCTATGCAATAGTATTAGCAGTATTTAATAGGCTGTTGCTAATAGCCTGACCTAGACACTGATCATACAGGCTTAAGGCCTATGAGTATGAGCATGCACACTTACACTGCCGGAAACATCTATGGGAGCTATTGCTCAAGCAGCGACTGACGGACATACCAGAACATCTGCTATTGTTCCAGCTTTTTGTAATAAATATAAATTTTAATTTAATTTTAATTGTAGCACTTTGTGTAGGACTTTCTAAAACTTGGAGAATATTTTCATAAAATGTGACAGAAGTGAACTGCTTGATTTTAAAATTGACCATGACCTAAGCAAGTTTAAACTAGAATACGGGCAGTCGACAAGCGACTACTTGTATCTGCCTAAATCAGAGTGGAACGGGTGAAGTGTTGCATATTAGCATGGATGTCTGCAGCCAAATTGTGTATGTAGGTTGCGCTACCTACCAAAAAATCCAGAAAGCTGTCCAAGTTGTATATATATGCAAAATTTAAGGCAGATAAGTCAAACCACTACATGTATATGAGTGATTTTTGCCCTTGGCAGACAAACAGATGGACACTGTGCAAAAAAGGGTTGCAGGTGGCGCCACCAGTTTAGCGTATGATAAAGAGCTATGTGAGAACTATACACATGCAAAACTTTGGCCCAATCGGTCAGACGGTTCCCAAGATATGAGCTTGGATATCTGCTGCATAAACTAGAATGCAGGTGGCGCCACCTGTCATAAAATCAAGAGAGCTGTCGGGGATGTATAAACTTGCAAAATTTTAGGCAGATATGTCAAACCACTGCCGAGATATGAGTGATTTTATCCCATGGCAGACAAACAGACGGGAGCTGTGCAAACATGGCTGCAGGTGGCGCCACCAGTTTTGCGTATGATAAAGTGCTATGTGAGATTTATACACATGCAAAATTTTGGCCCAATCGGTCAAAAGATATGAGCTTGGATGTCTGCAGCGTAAACTTGATTGTAGGTGGCGCCACCTGTCATAAAATCAGAAAAGCTATCCAGGATGTATAAGCATGCCGAATTTCAGGTGAATTAGTCAAACCACTGCAGAGATATGAGTGATTTTAACCCAAGGCAGACAAACAGATGGACACTGTGCAAACATGGTTGCAGGTGGCGCCACCATTTTTCATGTATGTTATAAAGCTCTCCAAGGGCTACATTTGTGCAAAAAAATTTTCCTGATCGGTCAAACGGTTCCTGAGATATGAGCTTGGACGTCTGCAGCGTAAACGTGATTGTAGGTGGCGCCACCTGTCATAAAATCAGAAAAGCTATCCAGGATGTATATGCATGCCGAATTTCAGGTGAATTATTCAAGTCACTGCAGAGATATGAGTGATTTTAACCCAAGGCAGACAAACAGATGGACACTGTGCAAACATGGTTGCAGGTAGCGCCACCATTTTTGGTGTATGTTATAAAGCTCTCCAAGGGCTACATTTGTGCAAAAGAATTTTCCTGATCGGTCAAACGGTTCCCGAGATATGAGCTTGGATGTCTGCAGCGTAAATGTGAATGTAGGTGGCGCCACCTGTCATAAAATCAGAAAAGCTATCCAGGATGTATACGCATGCCGAATTTCAGGTGAATTAGTCAAGTCACTGCAGAGATATGAGTGATTTTAACCCAAGGCAGACAAACAGATGGACACTGTGCAAACATGGTTGCAGGTGGCGCCACCATTTTTGGTGTATGTTATAAAGCTCTCCAAGGGCTACATTTGTGCAAAAGAATTTTCCTGATCGGTCAAACGGTTCCCGAGATATGAGCTTGGATGTCTGCAGCGTAAACGTGAATGTAGGTGGCGCCACCTGTCATAAAATCAGAAAAGCTATCCAGGATGTTTACGCATGCCGAATTTCAGGTGAATTAGTCAAGTCACTGCAGAGATATGAGTGATTTTAACCCAAGGCAGACGAACAGATGGACACTGTGCAAACATGGTTGCAGGTGGCGCCACCATTTTTGGTGTATGTTATAAAGCTCTCCGAGGGCTACATTTGTGCAAAAAAATTTTCCTGATCGGTCAAACGGTTGCCGAGATATGTGGGTTTATGTGTGGAAACAGACGCACAAACGGACGCAGAGCGCAGAGGAAAGGTCAGAGGTCAAAACAAAATCGGGGCGCAGCAGTTCACATGTGACCCGAACATAATCCCGGGTTTCGGAAAATTCCGCCCAGCGGTTACGGAGGAGTTCTCCGGACACCTACGCGGCGGCTGCGGCGGGGGCGTGCAGCTGAAAACATAGTATCCGCAAAACTCTGTTTTGGAGGATACAAATATATTTACTCACACATTAATATTTTAACAAAAGACCTATATAAATATATGATCATTGTTTATGTTTACAGGTTTGAGATGAAGTCCATGTATAATTTTTCATGAAAATATTATTAGGCCTACTCCTACTTTAACATGTTAAGATATTAAAGAAAATTAATTAATATAATGGGCTTTATTAATAAATTTCAATTTGCATGTAGACTTACAACTTTAAAGTTTATCAATAAATTGCACAGAGTATTACTCATGATGCCAATGTCTATATGTATTTAAAGCTCTTCACTTAATGGCATAAGTGCTAACTGGAAATGGTCAGTACCTTTAGCGCTAGGGCAATGTATGTGTATGGGTCCGGGGTTCCAGACACTTCATATTTAATTAGTACTCTAAACATAATTAATTTGAAAATTGAATATCAAATTTTATTATCAATATAAATTTATAAACATAGGACAGTTTGGATGTAAAATTTTTACTTTCTTTCTCATTACTAAATGGTGGTATAACAGAGTCTGATAATGTGATATGTAGGTACTAATTGTAATGTCAGGCCTAGAAATATATAGCCCTAGCTCTCATGCCCCCCCCCCTTTTCTGGAGTGAGCCCTAGTAAGAGAAGTTTGAAAGCTGGAGACATTCCAGTGGACAATAGCAATATGGTATCTTGGCTAAATGTGTTAGGTGTAAGAAAACAAACATATTTAGATCATATGGTAACATAACATATCACATAAACATCCTTCTGTCCCTTAAACAGTTGCCTCAGAAAGGGCTCCATCTAAAGCGGGGTGGACAAACATGTCTGGTTGGGATTTCCTTGGGTTTCCCCACATTATACGTCATAAGCGTCATACGCACATCCTGGTGTTTGAGTGTTTTTGCTAAGCAGCTTTAGGCGGCCCTCTCACATGCACCAATGTTTTAGAGGTGGCCATTTCAATGACTGTGACAAATAGACTGGCAACGGGCCCTGAATAGGGCTACCGATTACAGAATGGAGGAGTGTCGGGAAAAGGTGTTTGAGAAGCGCACGTTCAATTTGAGCAAAATGAGAGAAAAACAAGTGAACGCCATCAAATGTGCAATTGATAAAGAACCAAGGGACCCATGGGTCACGGCGCTCAGCTGATCATGATTGGACTATAGTATATGTAAGTGTGCAAGATTTAAATTTGACAGATATAATGTTATGATTAACTATGCTGATGAGGGGATTTATGAATTTGTGACTGTATGACATGATATCTCTTCGGTCTTAACAAGGTACATTATGTTGATGCCCACCACATCTACATATTACACAATATTGACATAATTTCTGGCATGTAAATAGGTACCTATGGACAAATAGTTATACAAAATATAAAAATATGAATATATCTGATTCATCTTGTTCTTGTTTACTGAGGCTGACATTGGGATGGGGTTCAGAGAAGGGAATAGTGTGGGCTGCAAGGAGGACTGGATGTAGAGAGAAAAGAAGGGGGGGGGGGCAGAGCTTCCAACAGTACTTCAACTCCTGGAAGGTTAACATCTAAAATATTATGAAATGTAGATAAAGTTTGAGAGGAATAGGTAATCCATAGGCCATGGTTGGTTGATATGCTTGACAAAATTGTTGCAAATAATATTATGAGACATGACCATGCATTTCTACTGGTTACCTTTTTGATGATAAGCTGTTGACAGTTCAACAGTTTACACATTTGTCTAGTGAGATCCGATTTATTTAATAAACCTTTTTTCAATTTTATGATATGAATACAGTTGCCATAATGTCATATACATACAGAATATGAAATTTAATTCAACAGTGCTTATAAGAAATAGGTTTATTCATAATCATTAAATATTCAAAACAGCCAGACAGATGGAGAAACAAAGCAAATCATTTTTCCCATTTTACTGAGCCAGAAAAAATTAACAATATTTGCATTAATTCTTTTTTTTTTTATTACATAATTTTTTTCCAGGTTTAAAAATGTTATTTAACATTTACAGTATAACATATATATATGTGATTGTGAATATTTCAGTTGATTCACATTTCTAAATTGCATCAACATTTAAAGCTAATTAATCTGGTTTCAAGTACCTGTCAAAAGAATGGGATGGAGGGTGGAAGGAAGGCATTGGTAAGAGAGAGAGAGAGAGAAAGAGAGAAAGAAAAAGCAGGGGAGAGAGAGAGCCAGACTGTCATGGAGAGAAAGAAAGAGAGAGAGGGAAAGAGAGAGAGAGAGAGAGAGAGAGAGAAAAAGAGAGAGGCTCTCTGGTATTTACTGCCTGACCCAGCCTGACCCAGACACTCACAGAGGCAGTAGGTCACAAGTGAAGGTGTTATGTAACAGCCTGGCACAGGTACTGCATTTATAATGACTTGATGTAAACAGTCAAGTCATGGTGCTTGAAAACTTGAATGAAATCTACAGTTTTTGATCAACTGGTTTCAAATTTCAGATTTTAACGGATGAAATGCTCATGTGTACATGCTGTAAAAATTAAATCCACAGCACTGACAGGAAAAATTTGAATATTTAAAAATACAAATACATTAAGGCCTCTAAAAAACTTCAATAGTTAGACTATTTTTTAAGCTTATACTTTCAAATTTCAAAATTCATCAGATTAAATCCATACGTAAACTGGATGTGAAAATTAAATCAAATGAACTTACAAGAAAAAAAACGTGCCATGGTCAAAGTTGGGCAATATTTAAGGTACCAATTTTTTATTTTTGCTAATATTTTAAAAAATTTAAAAGATTTTGATCTAATTTTGGGTATACAATTTCATTTTGATTAATTAAAGTTATATTATTGGAAAAAAGTCCTTAACTTAAACATATTTTGTGTTAATTGATCAAATATCTTTCCTGATTTTTTACAAAATACATTATGTTTGCGCCCATAACTTTTTTAAATTATATATTACAGACCTAATTTCTGGCATGTACATAGGAACTATATAGAGGAATATTTATGGTAAATATGAGGAAAAACAGATGAGTGGTTTTGATATTAGGCAGTCCTGAAGTGTGAAAATAGGTTTTTAATAAAAAATTGAGGTTTTTCCTTAATTTCTCAAAGGAACAAAGTCGCAAATACCCAGTTTTCGGCTTGGTAGGAGATCTTGGGGACATCTAACATTATGCCAATTTTGGATTCCTAGGTCTTACTGTTTCAAAACGTGCCACATCGACGGACGGACGGACAGACGGACGGAGGATGGACAATGGACCACCACTGACTTATAGTCAGCTGAGCTAAAAATGTTTGCTATTTATATTGCTCTCTATTCATATATACTAAGGGGGAAAATAAAGTAATGGGAAACCTTTATAAATGTTTACATATTTGAGGGGATAAAATATGGTCAATCATCACTTTCAAAGTGATCAGTTACAATGTTTGGGAATCTTGACATGTAGGTCAATATAATGTGAATCTTAAATTTAAGTGATTATTTACTATAACTGGAAACATTTACATAAAAGTAGGGGAATGAATACACACACACACACACACATATATATATATACGAACATAAAACACAAATACTGAGAAAGTACACATGCTGGAAGGATTGAAATATGGTCACTCAAATTTTTGAGGTGACTTATTAAAATAATTCAATAATTAGGTAACACTAAACAATAACATGTATGGGGAAATTTTAAGTGATACTGAATTTCAAATTGATAAATCACAATAATTGAGAATTTTGATACACAAGTTTAGGGACCTATTCAGTTTATCTTAACTTTTCAAGTATAATCTCTTAAAATATACTTACCAATAATTAACCTAATATATAAATAAACTTGTATATGTATGGTCTAAATAACTCTAATTTCTCATACATAAAGTCTCAGGTCTATACATTTTAAATGGATTGACAAATTTTTATGCAATAAAGATTGACAAATTTAAGATGAATATATCTCATAATAATCATATTTATTATCAATATTTTATTCATATTAAGCTACTTAAATCATATTATTCGGACAAAATTACCTTGCATACTAATAACATCTAATAAGATGCATATTTCTTGAACTTTCTGACATCCCAAGAAATTGCACAGAATGATGCCTCTTTGAAATACGTATGCCAAGAAAATACAATTTATAAAATTAACTGGTGTTTGAAAGGGACAGAAAGGTATATTTAAATAGTTATAAATTTGATTCAACAAAACAATTCATTCTTCAATCCATATTCACTTTAAAATAACACTTAAATGTTAATAATAGAAAAAGTGTACTTATACATGTCATGTCACTTTCCACCGACTATGCTGACATGGCCCCTCTTGTGAAACATGCAACAAGATCACCAGAAACTTTGAAGGGGCCCAATCACCTATCTGACCTTAATATACCAAAGGGTATTCCCTGAAGCTTTTATAAAAATAGGCAAGAAAACTTGGATATCACCGCACACATACAGCATTTTTTGGTTTATATAAACATGTTTATAATATGTTGGGGCCCGCCAAAGTAATCAAAACAAATTCAACAAGTAAATTAAAGGAATTAAAGTCCTCCACTTTCTCCTTCAAGTCTTGGATGATTTTTGAGTGAGTGGTGACTAAGTAGAAATAATTTAACCACACTCAAAGATGGCAGCACCTGGTCCCCAGTTACTGCAACAAATTCAAGTATTTTATGTCCACTGCTAGCAACACCTGTTGGTGATTAGTGAAACTGAATGTGGTGATTCATCAAATAAAAAAATTATGAAATATCATTCTGTATTATTATCTTGTGGAGACAGAAACTAAAAAACCAGTTAATAAGGTAAGCATTAGAGCAATCACTGACCCAAATTTGAATGAAAAATGACAAAAATTCAGGAGGGTTATCACACAGAAACATAAACCTGATGGACAGACAGACAGACAGCTAGAGGGACAGACAGACAAACCCAAATCAATGTCCCTTGTTCCTTCCAAGGAAGCGGGGGACAACAAGGGCATCTGGCAGCAAGTCAGATAAGCCAGAGCTTTGCAAAGGGCAATTTTGCAATGAGTGACCTTTCTTCCTTGGCATATATGCAACCTTCCTCCCTAGGTTATATGTTTTTCCCATTTGTCAACAATGCTGTGTTTCCAAACAGGTTGTTGATAAACAAGTTCATACATCCTTCACAGAGGCATTATAAGAACTTTTCATAACCAGATTCATCCTTAGATCAATTACATAGCACTGGAGGAGATACCCGGTCAAAAACCTCAATCGCAGCGAAACTTCAGAAAGTTGACATTGGCATGCTCCCCGAATAGTCCTATCATAAGGACAATCATGGAAGTTTGAGTCATTAATATGATATCCGGAAAATAAAGCGCAAAAGTCGGGGAAAAAATTATCTACTAAAATAGTTTGTTATAAATAACGTTATAACTGTGCCGCTTATTACAAGACATTTGGCCTCATGACCAAGATGCTACGTCTCTTTCTGTTGGAATGTCAGATTTTTGTCAGTTTTTGCGCCATGCGGCACAAAACTGACAGGAAATAAATTGTCAGGTGCGCATAAACGTATTTTGATATGCTGTTGTGCAATCAAAATATTTATAAATGTTTCTGGGTCTAAAACACTACTGGCAGTAAAGCAGTACTGCCAACCAGACCGCTATATGTGATGTATATGGTCACCCTCTATGCATCAGTGCACAGCCAGCCAGACCATACCATCTAATTAGATGAATAGCTATATAAACAGATTAACTGATGACCCACCAAGCCATTATCTAATTATATCTGCAGTAGAGTAATTACTGGGTTGATGGTGTATATATACCACAGACAATCAACAGTATCCACATAACCAGATAACATGGCAATAATTTGATAACATTTTTTATTTTATTTAACTTATTAACAATATAGCGCATATTTACATAGGAGGTAAACAGTTACTTGTTTTTGCACCACTCACTGCAGTGTACGCTCTTTACACAGCGCTTTACCTATAGGGCTACTACCTATATCGTAAGGCGCTGTTTGTTATGACCTCGTATCCTGAATTGCAACACCAGAGGGGAGCACTGTATTTTTGTCCAATCAGATGAGACCTTGTGCTGGAAGACAAAGCCAAGCAAGGAATACACAGAGCCGAGCATATTAATTTCTTTTTGAGTGACAGCTCATCCCCCAGCGTAACCGTCTGAACAGGACACAGGCTCAGACAGAATTGCCCCTGACGTGGTTTGCTTAGGGACTTGGGCACATAGGATGCTCGGCCGGTGAGCTGTAATTCAAACGAAACGTAACAACAAAGGCTGCGTGCACACCTCGCTTGCTGGTTTCAGTTCTGCAGACAACAGATACATGGCTACGCTAACACAGTCATAATGTCATAATCGAATCGGTCGATGATGCGAGAATGCAGAGGGAGCAATTTAAATTCGACCGGAAACTCAATAAACTGCGCTTGAAGCGTAGCAATGGGCGGAGCAAGGATGCCTGTCGAGTGTTTGTTTATTGGCATCCGATTGGCTGCTTGTCACATCATACGCACGTTTATTTCAGTGGAAAACAAACCGCCATCTGGTGTCTAAATATATCATAAACGGTCAAAGCTGGCAGCGTGAAAATCGGTTGCTTCTTTAGAAGCGCAAGATTTCCGCTGCCTCGGGAGCGTAACTGCAGTGATGTAAGACTTTTTTCTCAAACAAAAAGAAAACATTACGTTCAATCATCCTACAGATAATATATAAATGACTATTACATATATACATGCAGGACGACAAACAAGAAATGAAGACATACATTTACCTACATGTACATATACAAAACCCTTGATTTACATATTTGTGTTGTTGATCTAGAGAGTCATAAAAAATGATAAAACACAAATCACTATTCAATGGAGAGTTTACCAAATTGGAAAATAAACATATATAAAATGTGTATGAACTATTCTAAAAACTTGCTTAATGGTTTTCATTTATTTTAACTGACTGAAATATTAGTAGTTTGTTAAGCTATGTTTTTCTTAATATTATGTATTTGCCTAATATAAGCATGAAAGCTGCCAAAGTGTGGGAGCTAGTGTCTTTACATTGACAAGTATATATATATATATATATATATATATATATATATATATATATATATATATATATATATATATATATATATATATATATATATATATATATATATATATATATCTTTTAAGAAGAAAGACCAACATATCAAGTGTTGAGCAGTTAGTTTTGTTGTGAATTAACACGTTTTAGTAAGGTTAACATCATCTCTCACAAATTTTAAATTCAAATTATAAACAATTTTCTTCATCATTTAATATATCATTTACTGGCATCACTGCAGTTTTATCAACGTTTATCTCATGTCCTGATGTTTTGTTTCAGTGTTCAAATGTCTTAATAGCTTCCTTGATAGACTGGTAACCCCCTAGAGCTGTCAGTATAAGAGTAGTATCATCTGCATATTGTATTAATTTATATTCTTTAACTCTGATTAGTGGTGGGCCGATCATCAGGTTTTATCGAAAGTCAGTCACTTTGCTGCCACTTTCAATCGTTCGATTACCAAAGGCAACTTTCGATTACAACATAATCATGCTTGTTTTTCTATTCCAGAATTCCTTTACGTTATAGGCAAAAATTATTCTTCCTTTTTTACAACATTCCACACCTTCATTTAATGACTCTGTGTTCCCAAATAACTTCCGTATGTAACGGAGTATGACATGGTAGATGGTAGAACGCACCATTATGATCTCCTGCATAAATATGCACACTGTAACTCTGCTACACATTAATACATAATTTATCCTTAAGATCATAGAACAAGTAACTGAATCATTACTGTAATATAATTAGCTTTAAGTTCAATTATTTGTGACGTGTACCAGATCTATTAAGTGACCTTTTTGTGCCCGATGGCTCAAGGCTCAAACCCCCAATAAAATTTAATTTTAGACTTGCTAGGTTTTCTTGGAGTTTGTACAGATAGTTGAAACAAAGAACTTATTTTAGGCCTTACTGAATGAGCAAAACAAGAGACTATAATATTGTGAAATAAAAGTCTATTGAGAAAGACTGGTCTTCGATTGGTTTAATTACAGTGATTATATATAACTTTAATGTTCAACGCAAAGTCACACAAAATAATCATGAATTGCACTGTCCACACATCTTTTTATATTCATATTTATATTGTCAAGACATGATCCATTCATGATATTTCCAATTCTGCTCAGTGCTAAATATCGATATTTCCCAATTTTCAGAGAATAAGTGCTGGCTAAAGTGTTTCTGAAATGGCTAAAGAAAATTCCAGTTGGCTAAAATTTTGACTAAAGATTTTTTTGGAAGCAGGGCAAGCCCTGTATTTTGATTATTTCAGATTTTACCTGCTAATATTTCAGATGCTTAAATGAATAAATATTCCTGGAGAAAATGTGAAATACTTTATCAAAATTCATTGATATAAAGTAGTTGTTTATTTTATGTTTTCTGGCAAATGCAAATATATCTGTAATTTTCATAGTATTTTACCTGATGTATCTGTTTTTATAATGAATCCTGTTTGGTCCTAATTTATAATCTGAGGTTATATTTTCTTAAGTCTATTTGACAAGGTTTTTGCACTTATTTTATAATCTGTATTCAACATTGAAAGAGGGCACCAATTTTTTAAAAGTGAGTGATATAAAATTTGTACAAATCAAAACAGTGACAAATACTCCTAACAATAACCTAATAAGATTTTTTTTAACATATTATTAATAATGCCAAAATATATTACGTAGAATAATATCTGTAGTGAAGGTATATACCACAGACAATTAAATTCTCACAATCTTGAATGATCACTCCGTGAGGCTAATTCCCTTTGATCTAATCAGAAGCTTTAAATTTTTGTGATGTAAGAACAATTAACCTTTTGTGAACTGATTGTCTAAGTGGGAATGTGTTATTACAGTACATGAAAGGATGTGGTTGCAGTACATTAAAGATATTCATTCATTATTATATCCTTTGATCAACCTTATAATCACTTATATATGCCCCCCCAAATTCAGGTTCATTATACCCAGTTTACATTTGCTGGATACTTAAATGTTTATCCGCTTGAGTATATCACAAAGATTGGATATTCCCGTTCCATAATTCTATTTAACAACACTAATATTATATATTGCTTCACTAAAATTTATTTATTGGAAAACACCATTTAAAATGTATTTAATCTTCCACACAACAGTAATTAAATAAAATGTTTTTAGACCCTTATCGGTGAATGGGCATCTCTAAAGGCGGAAGTGCTTCTGCGCATGCTTGTTCCAACTTCAGGAACAAATGACAGGCTCAGGGAAGCTACACTTTCAAAGTAAGTACTGTTTTGGTATTAAAGCATGAATTTGAGCAAAATTTTCTAGTTCTGACCCCGAATGCATAATTATCCTTGTCATACACACACCTACACATTATTTGATTTTATAGGAATTTTAGTCCGGTACAGAATGGACATTAGGACTCCAGTTTACTTGAAGCTTCATATGTTGGGGTGTCCATGGAATGGATAAATATGCAGTTAAGAAATAAAGTGTAAAAAATAGGTCGGCAGGGATTTTTCGAATAGCAGATGGGGTAGTGTAATAAACATATCTGATCCAGTTTGAAAAACCAAGACTTCTTAATCTTAAACTTACATAAAAAATAAAATACAACTGGGAAAAGTTTCAAACCAAGCCAGTTGTTAGGACTGTACGGACTGCTTGCAGTGGTACCGCGGCTGATCAGTAAACAGTTACACTGAATCAGTGAATGACATTTGACAGCTAACGCCATAGGATCGACTCACACCGTATGCACACAGCAGTACACCTGTTCTAGTTGATGCTGCTGTAGTGAAGCCGAATTCTTACAGGAGCCAGATTGATGGATTACCTGTTCTCTTGTCTTCTCCTGATTCTTCAGTTTTGATAATTTGAAGTTTATACCCAAGTCATATATATACTGACCAGGAGAGTTCACGTGGTGCGTTGAATCTCACGCAACAGTCATGCCCAACCGGCAACATCACAGGGATTACGCATGCGTCGACAAGATGTATCCGTACCCGAGGAAATCGTTAAATGCTCGTACCGTATGTCAATTTGGAATCCCAGCTTCAGAATAAGATGCTATCATCAGTATATAATTATACATGAGAGAAAATCTTCCATCATTATTTCCCTTAACATTGAAAATCAAGCCTATGAGCTAAATAAAGTATAATTAACAACAGTAATGTTTCAACGATATTCAGCAAATATATTTTAACAATTTATGTAAATTTATGGTATTTCAATGTGTAATTATGAATTGAAAAGATCAGATTAGTACCATTTTCATTGCATGTATTAAGTCAAGTAACTATCGCAAGGTTAATATCAATTCTAAAACTTGACAGATGATAACTTTGATTTTTAAGATTGTTTAAGATTTTTAAATTTTGCCTCAATAAGCCCTTTTAAGTTTTATAACCGGTTTCAAACCATCTTAGAAGAGAGTGATTTGTAAGTCCAGGTTTATCAGACAAAATTAACATTTCCTACACACCTATTCGCAACGCAAATGAAGTAAATGTGTGCATGGTCAGGTGCCGCAGAGCGTTATGGAAGGCTATTTACAGGTTTTAGGGTACGGTTCATTTCGATTCACTGTTCCTGGTAATGCTTTATTATCGCCCAGTCCAGGTTTCTGTTGTCACAGAGCGACGACCAGGCATAGCAGTCCAAGTCAGTTTCTCACAGTATCCGAGACCATCACTGATGGCATCAATCATTGTACTACCAGCACAAGCCAAATGTTTGCTTATGTTCATGTAATGACTACGGATACAGATAATATACAGATTTGAAAAGAATTGACAAAAAGAGTAGCTTTAATTTTTATCAAAGTTTTCAAACATTATGTCAAGCAATAAGTATTGTTTACATCAAGCCAACCCTGTACATTGGTTTGCATTGAGTGCTGCAGCTCTTATCTGAGACTGGCCTGGCTGTTGTGTAACTAGCTTCACTTTGACAGTTCCCTTGGCGCAACTGACCTTGGCTTTCTTCCCCCCCCCCCCCCCACAACCCCTACATGGATGGGATGCATAGACAATAATCAATATGAAACATTTTCTATGTTTCCAGACTTTTGCCACATTTTGGATTTTGTTTGAATCACAAGGGTTACAATGATTAAACAGCACAATTAATTATGTGTGCACAAAGTGATGTATTGCTATGAAAATGGATGTTCATGTTGTGAGGATTCCTTACTTCAGAAGAGAACACTGATTTATTATATATCTAATTTATAAAATGTGTAAATTGAAAAAATTGAACATGAAAAAAAAAATAAAATATATCATCATTCCCCCTCAAGAAATGCATATGCTGAAAAAGATAGGGTTTAATATAAACTTAAAATCATTATTCCCCTGACTCAGCAGAAAGTTAAATAAAGTGTATATATTATTTTCTGTCAACCTGTCGATCTGTCTGTCTGTAAGTATTTCATAAGCATCACAGTATCTCATACCCTTCACTGTTTTTTTTTCCATTGCAGTTATGTCAGAATATTTGTTTGAAAATCATTTATTGAGTTCTTGATTATCTCCAAATAGGAGAGACATCTCCTCTTAGCTTCTCAAATGCTAATATATAGAAAACCATGACAATAGAAATGAGTATATTATGTAAGTAAATGTACAAAATTTAGCTTAGTGAATGGACCCATGGGTCCCTTGTTTTAATCTGTAACCAGAATTGTGTAAAAAGGAAATACACATTGTGACAAGTAACAAACATTTGCAGTTGAGGGGGGGGGGGTATATAGAGTTATTAAGTTATTATAAAAGTCATTAAAAAGAGAAAAAACCCCAAAACCTTTAATTGATCTTGTTTTGGCACATTTTTAATAGTGTCCTGTTTCAAGCAATAAATGAAATATGGGGTGGGGGGGGGGGGGTCAGTAGTGCTGTCCTCTAGTGGTAAAACAGTGTACTACAACTATATCAAGAATGGTCTTGTAGAGGTTGATAGAGGGCACTGCAGTCACTCCTTTGGGAAAATAGTGTGTACTATCACAAGATTCAGGTGAACTTATGGGAGGTGATCCTCCTTAGGGCACACTTGCTCCCAATTCACAATAAAAATTATGACATGTGGAGACATCTTCAGGGGACAGTGAAAACTAAAACACAGGTACTATGACATGTTGAGATATCTTCAGGGGAAAATAAAAACTAAAACATTGAGAAGGCAAGCATGAAGATCAAAGGAAGCAAAAATAACAGAGGCAGAAGGGGAGGACATAAATTCAACAAATTTGCTTGTCATTATTATCATATATTTTCATATTTTTAAGGAATGCATTCAAAAATGAATCTTCATTATGGAATATGAAGAATAAATATAATCTCCAGAGATGCATATTATTTTGTACCTCGCATGTATTGCAGTACATATTCCTGCAATCTTACAACAGATGCTAATATGAAATACCAGTGAATGCATGAAATCATCACAGTTGGGAAACAAACTTACAATCTCATGGTCATTGATCTGGATCAGGAGTCGAGCAGCCCCTGTACAGTATACCTGCAACAACTTGCCAACAAGCCAAGAAATAAATTAGTTTACTATTTGTTTTTAATTTTAGTGAACCTGTGAGCTTATGTGATTGTGTGGCATCGTCCATACTTTAACCCAAACTATCTCAAAAAGGGCAGGAGCTAGCATCACAAAATTTATGCAAAAAAACTTGGATTGGGCTTATTTTTTGGCTCTCTGCATTCACTAAGATTTTACAGGGGAAAAGATAGAAAACCTTTAAAATTCATTCATTCTAAAACTGTCTAGCCAAATTGTTCAGTATTTCACAGAAATAATCCCAGAAGTCATTTGAAATTGAGGTATTGGTGGCATCACCTGCATCAACCTTTTCTGTAAGAGATTCATCAGTAAATTAACCCATTATTTCTCAGGAACATTTGGAGCTAACATCACCAAATTTTATGCAAAAATTGGTCACATGTCAAATGTTGTAGGATGGAGCGTTTTGTGGTGCCACCTGCATCAACTTATATTTTCCAGGGAAATAGCTAAAAAACCTTCAAAAATCTTCTCCAAAATCATTCAGACACATTGTTCAATATTTCACAGAAATAATCTCAAAGGAGGAGTTCTCTCAAGTTTGATCAAATGGTTTGGGTTTGATGAATTTTGGCCGAGTTACAAGAATTTACAGAAATTTTACATTAAAATGTTTTAATGATGAAACTGTCAGGCCAATTTTTTTTTAATTTTTCACAAGAATTATCCTAGGGTAGGGTTCTCTCAGTTGTATAAGAAAAGATCAGGTTTATTAATATTTGGTAGAGTCATAAAAAGATGAAGTTGGTCTAGTGGACAAGTATGAGGCCTGCAGTAGTCTTCCTGTGCAAAACTGTTCTTTTAAATTCTGTAATATTTCACAAAAATTATTCTTGGGCGGCCTTGCTTACTTAAATGATTTTTGGCTGAAATATGAGACCTTTAACAATGAAAGGACTGTGAGATACTTTGGAAAATAAAGCCAGTAGATTTATTGTATTAACAGACAGAGCTATGTGGGTATAAAAGCAGAGCTGTAACAGCAACATAAATAATTGGTGTCCATATTTGGCATATGTGTAAAATAAATCCAGGAATAAAATATTTCTGTAGTCTGATTTTGTTTTCAATAGGCCTCTGTAATATTCTAAACATTTTGATGGAAAAATCTTATGACTATGTTAGCTTGAAAAAAACATTGTGACCAAAGTCTATCAATATGTATGAACAGATTTAGAAACATGCCAGGATTTTGACTAGTTTAAAAAGCTTTGCAGAATGCCAACTATAATAGATTTTGCAAAAGGTCAAGTGTTCACTCAGTGCAGTAGCTTGACATTCGTTTTGGTTCATTTGGGGAGCAACTGCCTTTCTCAGCTGTGCTTTGTCAGCCCAGAGCACCTGACTCAAGAGAAGTCTGATGTATCTGCCTGAAATTTTGGCTTTTCAGTGCATTACTCAGCTGAGCTTGGTCAGCCTAGAGCACCTGACTCCAGAAAGTCTGATGTATCTGCCTGACATTTTGGCTTTTCCATGCATCTTTGATGGTTTCTCCTTCACAATGATTTTTGCACTGCTTATTTCTCAGGAGGGATTTGATATATCAGCCTGAAATTGTGCATATATATACATCTAGGATAGCTTTGTTGTATACAAGAATGGTGGTGCCACCTACAATAATTTTTGTACAGTGTGTGTCCCTGCCTATTTCTCAGGAGTGATTTTACATATCAGCCTGAAATTGTGCATGTCCAATTTGTCCATACAGTTCTGTTATATACATGACTTGTGGCACCACCTCGATTGTATTTGGGTTTCATGCATCTGTGCACATAGGCTAGCTCAAGAGTAGTTTGAAGTATCTGCATGAAATTTTACATGTCCATACATCTTTGATGACTATCCATGCCAGTATTTCAGGAGTGACTTTGTTTAATGGGTGCTTGTACTCTGGTTTGAAATGTTTAGTACTTTCGATGTTCATGCACATATCACACATGCACTTGAAAGGTAATCAAGTACTTTTCAAATAATGGTCAAAATTGTCAAGCATGTTATCATGTCATATATCAGTCATTATACCTGATGTATATCCCATTGCACAGGTTTGCATTAGGCCTGTAGACCCTGTTTTTATTACTTTATTAATGTTTGGTGATCATTTTATTATTTATTTATAGGTACTTTCTTTGGGTGCAAGTAGTTTACTTTCCTTCTCCAGGGTGCCCCACTAAGAAGTAAGGATTACATAAGAATCCAAAAATTGAGCACATAGATGACACCTATAGAAATAATTGTTAATTACTGGTACTGGCCATGGCAGCAATAGGGCAGCCGGACAAAATTTTCACAGAGTTACAGTATAGGTACCAGTAATGGGGTATATTTATGTAATATCTTGATCTGACAAATATATAGGGACCACGCAGGTCTACCAGTACAGTTGTACAGACTTTCAGTTTATTGGCTAAGGGGATTAGACCTGGCACCAGTCCTTGAGAGGTTTGAACCCCAGTCTGGCCACAGGGGGAAAAGCCCAGTACATTAACTTATTTAACAGGGAATTTAAATGGGAATTAACTCCCAGTTTTGGTCAATAGCAAAGCTGGTGTGGCTGTAGTATCTGATCTTGGTATTTCTAACATTCCACTCCCAGGCAACTCTTGTGTTCTATAGGTCTCCCCAATCACAAATAGGAGATTAATGTTTTAATTTAATGTTTAGATCTAATTGATATATCCATGAATGGTAATTCCTTTTTGTATTAAAAATGTATTTAAGGTGGTATTGTGAGGCTTCATATACCAGAATCATGAACTAATTTGAAGAAACAAGGAGAAGTTAATGGAGGATTTTGTGACAGGAAATGCTCAGGAGACAGACCCTGACAGCTCAGAGTCTGAGGGAGAAACTGAAAAGAATGACATACAACAAAATTCTGAAAAGCCAAAAAGAATATCAGATCAGATGCGGGAGGTAAGACTGGATTTGGCATCATGCAGCAACATATTATCATTTGAAAATTTAAACTCTATTTAATCTGAGCCACTCAGTTTGTGCCTAACAAAAAGGAGTGCTAGAATTCAATTTGCAAAGACAATATCAAGTGAGTCAGTAATCATATTTAATTTAATTCTAATTCAACATTCTACTTTCAACTTTTTTAGCTCAGCTGACTATAAGTCTTCTGAGCTATAGTCATGGTCCATTGTCCGTCGTCTGTCCATCTGTCCATCCCTCTGTCCGTAGATGTTTTGCATTTTAAAACCGTAAGACCTAGGAATCCAAAATTCAGCATACTGTTAGATGTCCCCAAGATCTCCTAACAAGCCGAAAACTGGGTCTTTGCGACTTTGTTCCTTTGAGAAATTAAGAAAAAAAAACTCAAATTTTTATTAAAAACCTATCTTCACACTTCAGGACTGCCTCATATCAAAACCACTCATCTGTTTTTCCTCATATTTACCATAAATATTCCTCTATATAGTTCCTATGTACAGGCCAGAAATAAAGTCTGTTAAGTACAATTTCTTAAGGTTATGGACCTGAACATTACGGACTTTGTAAAAAATCAGGAAATATATTTACTCACTTAACATGAAAAATTTTGAAACTAGAGTCTATTTTCCCAAGTATCTAACTATGTTTAATTAAGATTCAATTATTTACCCAAAATTAGATCTGAATTTTGTAAATTTTTTAAGTTATTAGCATAAAAATAAAATCAGTACCTTAAATTTTGCCCAAATTTGACCATGGCACTTTTTTTTCTGTACGTACCATTGATTTAATTTCACAGCATGTAAACATAAGTATTTAATTTGTTTAAATCTGAAATTTGAAAATAAAAGCATGAAAATTAGGCTAGTTATTGATTTTTTTCTTGAGGCTCTATTGTAGTCACTTAATTTGTCCAGATGCAAGAAGGCCACTCTTGGTCACTGAAAGTCCACTATGCTAGGGTTTCTGATTTGTTACTGTAACTGGGGGAGATCCCCTGCTGTGACAGGTGTTCAGTTTTTCACATCACCAAACCCAATCCCCCCCCCCCCCCATGCCGAACCCACCAAGTGTTATGCAGTAATTGTTATTGTTTTCACTGTATCTACATAATTGTAATGCTGTTTCCACTCCAATATACAAATACTTTCCTTGAAAAAGTAATTCAAGGTATAATCCAGAAGATGCCATGTTGTCTTAATGTAGCATTTTTAAAGAAATCAATTTTCTTTTAAATGATTTTAACAAATATAATTAAACCCATCAGTATGCTTAAATTTATAAAAAATGGAGCACATTATGGATAAATGAAGAGACGCAATTTAAAATTGTGACATCTAAATCAAGTATTATTTTTAGATATTTATTGTTTGCAGATTTAAAAGATATTTTTTATGATAAACAAGTGACCCATGGGTCATGACGCTCAGCTGACTGGGAAGAGATTAGCAAAAGGAAATTTTATCATCTGAATGGTAGTATATACCCATTCAACTGAAGCATCAAACAGATTAGACCAACAGGCCAAGATTGTGTCTGTATTTATATATCTCAAAAATAGAGAAAAAATGCGTAAACTTTAAAAAAATACAGGTGGCTCCACCAGTCTGCAGAAACTATTAAAAATACTTAATGGTCAATATCCATGCAAAGAATCATGGTGATTTCTGCATTAATTGTTCAGATACTTCAGCTTTTGTATCAAATTTTCCATTATTTTGAGGGATACTTCGGAGTCCTATAGCGTGAAGGATATGGGAAACAGAGACCTAATTTCAGTTTTCCCCAGACACTCTCATGGGCCTCCTTGCATGACAAGAGTGAAGATTCAAGGTCCATTTGTTTCAATTTGTACCCTGTTGACAGATAACCACATCTTTAAAGGTCTCAAAAATAGAGAAAAAATTCGTAAAATTTGAAACAAGCCCCATAGCTTGAAGAATATAGGACACAGAAATTTAATTCAAGGTTTCCAGGGAGCCACCAGTCTGCAGAAACTGATGAAACATCTCATGATCTCTTTGTATGAAATTTTTGACTATTCTGGGGGGTACTTTGGGGCCCTATAGCTTGAAGGATATGGGGAACAGAGACCTAATTTCTGGTTTCCATGGAAACTTTTCACAGGTCTCTCAGTGTGTCAAGAATGAAGATTCTAGGTCTAGTTGTTACGATTTGTGCCCTGTTAACAGATATTCATATTTTAAAGGTCTCAAAAATAGAGAAAAAATTGGTAAAAAATCGAAAAATACAGGTGGCGCCACCAGTCTGCAGGAACTGATGAAAAATCTCATGATCAATATGTATGCCAAAACTCATGACCATCAGGGTTGTAGTTATTCAGATACTGCAGTTTTTGTATCAAATTTTTATGCCCCCGCCACAAAGTGGCCGGGGCATATAGTTTTACCCATGTCCGTCATTCTGTCCTTCCGTCCTTCCGAAATCAAACAGTTGTAGGGACTTTTTTTCGCAATACCTGCAGATATTGGCCTGATTTTTGGTGTGTGGGCAGATATAGACCAGTTACAGATCGAGTTCGTGTTTTGTCCTGGTTGACCTATTTTTGACCGTTTTACAGCTCCTAAACTTAGAAAATTTCATGAAAAATAGAAATTTTCATGACAAAGACTCATAAACAGACTTTTTTTCGCAACAACTGCAGATATTGGCCTGATTTTTGGTGTGTGGGCAGATATAGACCAGTTACAGATCGAGTTCGCGTTTCGTCCCAGTTGACCTACTTTTGACTGTTTTACAGCTCCTGAACATAGAAAATTTCATGAAAAATATGAAATTTCATGACAAATACACATGTACAGACATTTTTTCGCAATGCCTGCAGATATAGGCCTGATTTTTGGTGTGTGGGCAGATATTGACCAGTTACAGATCGAGTTTGTGTTTCCTCCCAGTTGACCTACTTTTGACTGTTTTACAGCCGTTTTACGCCTCCTTACCTTAGAAAATTTCATGAAAAATAGAAATATTAATGACAGATACACATGTACGGACTTTTTTTTCCCAATGCCTGCAGATATTGGCCTGATTTTTGGTGTGTGGGCAGATATGGACCAGTTACAGATCGAGTTCGCGTTTCTTCCCAGTTTACCTACTTTTGACTGTTTTACGGCTCCTGAACATAAAATTTCATGTAAAATATAAATTTTTATGACAAATACACTTGTACTGACTTTCCTTTGCAATTCCTGCAGATATTGGCCTGATTTTTGGTGTGTGGGCAGATATAGACCAGTTACAGATTGAGTTCACGTTTTGTCCCAGTTGACCTACTTTTGGCCGTTGATGGTGCTCAAACATAGAAAATTTCATACAAAAGTGCACATGTATCGACTTTTTTTCGTAGTGCCTGCTGATACGGGCCTGATTTTTGGTGTGTAGGCAGATAATGACCAGTTACAGATCGAGTTCTTGTTTTGTCCCAGTTGACCTACTTTTGACCATTTGACTGCTCCTGAACATAGAAAGTTTCATGAAAAATAGAAATTTTCATAACAAATGCATATGTACTGACTTTTTTCCTCAATGCCTGCAGATACCACCCTGATTTTTTATGTGTGGGCAGATAATGACAGTTACAGATTGAGTTCGCAATTCGACCTGGTTGACCTACTTTTGATTGTTTTACGGCTCCTAAACATAGAAAATTTCATGAAAGACAGAAATTTTTATGGAAAATGCACATGTATGGACTTTTTTTCACAATGCCTGCATATACTGGCATGATTTTTGGTGTGTTGCTTGATAATGACCCGTTACAGATCGAGTTTGCATTTTGCCCTTGTTGACCTATTTTGACCATACAACACCTCCTGAACTTAAAAAATTTTTCAAAATTTTACAAATGTTTCTAATTTGCCCCAGGCGGGGGCATTCGTGTCCTTCCGACACATCTAGTTTATTATTCTGGGGGGGGGGGGGGGTATTTTGGAGCCATACAGCTTAAAGGATATGGGTAACTGAGACCTAATTTCAAGTTTCCATGGAGACTTTTCATGGGTCTCCCAGTGTGTCAAGAATGAAGATTCTAGGTCCAGTTGTTATGATTTGTGCCCTGTTAACAGATGTTTATATCTTTAAAGGTCTCAAAAATAGAGAAAAAAATTTGTAAAAAATGAAAAATACAGGTTGTGCCACCAGCCTGCAGGAACTGATAGAACATCTTATGATCAATATGTATGTCAAAAATCATGACCATCAGTGATGTAGTTAATGAGATATTGAAGTTTTTGTATGAAATTTTTGACTATTCTGGGGGGTACTTTAGGGCCCCATAGCTCAAAGGATATGGGTAACAGAGACCTGATTTCTGGTTTCCGAGGAGATTTTTCAGTGACCTCTCAGAATGTCAAGTAACAAGATACTAGGTCCAGCTGTTACGATTTGTGCCCTGTTAACAGATGTTCACATTTTTAAAGGTCTCAAAAATTGAGAAAAAAATTCGTAAAAAATAAAAAAATACAGGTAGCGTCACCAGTCTGCAGGAACTGATGGAACATCTCATGATCAATAAGTATGCCAAAAATCATGACCATCAGTGATGTAGTTAATGAGATATTGAAGTTTTTGTATGAAATTTTTGACTATTCTGGGGGGTACTTTAGGGCCCTATAGCTCAAAGGATATGGGTAACAGAGACCTAATTTCTGGTTTCCATGGAGACTTTTCAAAGGTCTCTCAGTTTGTCAAGAATGAAGATTCTAGGTCCAATTGTTATGATTTATGCCCTGTTAACAGATGTTCACATTTTTAAAGGTCTCAAAAATTGAGAAAAAAATTCGTAAAAAAATAAAAAATAAAGGTGGTGCCACCAGTCTGCAGGAACTGATGGAACATTTCATGATCAATAAGTATGCCAAAAATCATGACCATCAGTGATGTCGTTAATGAGATATTGAAGTTTTTGTATGAAATTTTTGACTATTCTGGGGGGTACTTTGGGGCCCCATAGCTCGAAGGATAAGGGTAACAGAGACCTGATTTCTGGTTTCCAACTCCAAGGAGATTTTTCAGTGACCTCTCAGAATGTTAAGTAACAAGATACTAGATCCAGCTGTTACGATTAGTGCCAGGTTAACAGATGTTCACATTTTTAAAGGTCTCGAAAATGGAGAAAAAAATTGTAACAAATGAAAAATACAGGTGGCGCCACCAGTCTGCAGGAACTGATGGAACATCTCATGATCAATGAGTATGCCAAAAATCATGACCATCAGTGATGTAGTTAATGAGATATTGAAGTTTTTGTATGAAATTTTTGACTATTCTGGGGGGTACTTTAGGGCCCTATAGCTCAAAGGATATGGGTAACAGAGACCTAATTTCTGGTTTCCACAGAGACTTTTTAAAGGTCTCTCAGTGTGTCAAGAATGAAGATTCTAGGTCCAGTTGTTATGATTTGTGCCCTGTTAACAGATGTTCACATTTTTAAAGGTCTCAAAAATTGAGAAAAAAATTTGTAAAAAAATAAAAAATTACAGGTGGTGCCACCAGTCTGCAGGAACAGGTGGAACATCTCATGATCAATAAGTATGCCAAAAATCATGACCATCAGTGATAAAGTTAATGAGATATTGAAGTTTTTGTATGAAATTTTTGACTATTCTGGGGGGTACTTTGGGGCCCCATAGCTCGAAGGATATGGGTAACAGAAACCTGATTTCTGGTTTCCAAGGAGATTTTTCAGTGACCTCTCAGAATGTCAAGTAACAAGATTCTAGGTCCAGCAGTTACAATTTGTGCTAGGTTAACGGACAGAGGGACGGACGACGGACAAAGAGTGATCACTATAGCTCAGATGACTTACAGTCAGCTGAGCTAAAAACAATAAATTTGTATGCATGATGTGGTGTTGTCTGACAAGATAGAGATATATGATGATGCAATTGAGAATTATGAATCAGCCTATATATTCAGATATATATGTTATATTAGAAATGTATAGAAATATAAACTTAAATAAAAAAATTGATGTGATAAAAGAATGAGGATCTAATACAAACATTTGTTCATTATTTTCCTGCCTCAGCAGAATTGGAGATCAGACTTTGTTTACCCTGTATGTATGTTGTTAATTAGTTATATTTCAACTGTATATATTTCATAAAATAAAAAAAAACATATATATATTTAATAATATATATTATACAAAAAAAAGATTCAGTTGAACAAATGTGTAAACTACTGAAATGTCAATCAAAAAGCCAGCTAATAATGATCATGGTAATGATACAGATCATTTGTTCACAAACTGCTCACATGCTTCAGTTTCAACATTAGGAAACACATGGTCAGGTTACATAAATTATTTGCAACAATTTCTTGCTCATCAATACAAACCAATCATGTAAACCAACCATGGCCTATATTACCTCTTCCTCTTACACTTAATCTCCATTTGATATTATTTTAGATTTTTACCTTCAAGGTCAACTTCAGCTGAGCACAGTGACCCATGGGTCCCTTGTTTTTATCATTAAAAGTATGATTATCCTAATCAAATAATAGCAGATGGTGTTTGTTTTAATGTAAATTGGTGAGACAAAACAACAGGATGTTGAAAGGTATAATTCACTCTGATGAATACATATAATTAAATTTTATTAAAATATCTGACCCACAGAAGTTTCAAGCTTTACAAGCCAGAAGACAGCAGATCACAAAGAGCTCTACAGAAAAAAGGATAAGAACTATTCAGCAAAAAGCCTTGAAAAGGGGTAAGTTGATAATGATATTTGGTTAGTCCTTTGGTATAGGAGACATGAAATATAAATTGTGTAATCATAGGATTGTTTGATTTTTTACAAAAGCTAATTATCTTAAGCCATAAACTAAGATGATGGAATGCATGCTTGAAATTAGCATATTTTATGATAATGATAAGATGAAAGACATTTGGTAAAAGTGAGAGAAAGGTAAAAATAGTCTTCTTTACTTATAGTACTACTGGTATGGGCAACCTTGAAAGTATTCAGTAACATGGGTTCATTGGTTATAATATCCAACATTTGTAGCTATAGTACAGAACAAAGATATTTCACAAAATCTTGATAATTTTCATTACATAAATAACCAACATAGATTACAAATAATAAAATGTTTTTCTAAACCTCAGTTTTTAAAAAATATTGATAATTTTTGGTTAGCCAGGATACTGGTAGTTCTTTAATCCCCCTAACTCATATGTTTATTTTCTCCTGAAGTGGCAGATGAATTGAACAGCTCTGATGACAAAGCTGAACTTTTTAAACAAGGAGTGTCATTCCCAGAAGATCAGACTTCAAAGAAAAAGAAGACTGGTACATCAGATACAGGATCTGCTACAAAACCCAGCTCAAGGTCAGCAGAAGTTTTCATATTAAAAACCAGTACTGCATTCTTTGTAAGTTCAGCTCATGATTCACTGCATGATAGGCAAAATTACTACAGACATAATAATACACCTGTGTTAAAAGCAAAACTGTTGATGATTTGAAAACCAAACAGTGGATCATGTCCAGTATCCAACTCTTTGTTGCAGCTAAAGCCAACTCCCATCTTCACAAAATCCGACTTGAGAACATTAATAAATGTTTGAGATAGTTTATTCATTGGCAAAATAACCCCAAAAGAATTTGGGGAATGTACGTAGCTATAAAAGTTAGTAATAAACAAAATATCTGAATACTTATTAACTTCAGCATAGACATTTCTGCATGGTTTTCCTTATTCACACAGTGGAATAAATGAAGAGAACCAGGAAGAATGGATGGCAGTCAGGCAGTACATTGGAATAAATGATCACCTGAAGGGCACTGACAAGGGCAAATATGCAGAAAAGGTAATAAAGATTATTAGAATCTGTGGAATAAAATATTCATTTTTTATGCCCCCACCACAAAGTGGGCGGGGCATATAGCTTAACCCATGTCCGTCATTCCGTCTTTCCAAAATCAAACAGTTGTACAGACTTTTTTTCGCAATGCCTGCAGATATTGGCCTGATTTTTGGTGTGTAGGCAGATATAGACCAGTTACAGATGGAGTTCGCGTTTCATCCCGGTTGACCTACTTTTGACCATTTTACGGCTCCTAAACTTAGAAAATTTCATGAAAAATAGAAATTTTCATGACAAATACACATGTACGAACTTTTTTTTGCAATGCCTGTAGATATTGGCCTGATGTTTTGTGTGTGGGCAGATAATGACCAGTTACAGATCGAATTCGCGTTTCGTCCCGATTGACCTATTTTTGAACGTTTTACGCCTCCTTAACTTAGAAAATTTCATGAAAAATAGAAATATTCATGACAGATACACATGTACAGACTTTTTTTCACAATGCCTGCAGATATTGGCCTGATTTTTGGTGTGTGGAAAGATATAGACTAGTTACAGATCGAGTTCGCTTTTCGTCTCGGTTGACCTAATTTTGACCGTTTTACGGCTCCTGAACTTAGAAAATTTCATGAAAAATATGAAATTTCATGACAAATACACATGTACGGACTTTTTTTCGCAATGCCTGCAGATATTGGCCTGATTTTTTGTGTGTAGGCAGATAATGAACCAGGAAGAATGGATGGCAGTCAGGCAGTACATTGGAATAAATGATCACCTGAAGGGCACTGACAAGGGCAAATATGCAGAAAAGGTAATAGAGATTATTAGAATCTGTGGAATAAAATATTCATTTTTTAATCACCCTGCCACAAAGTGGCCGGGGCATATAGTTTTACCCATGTCCGTCACATGTACAGACTTTTTTCGCAATGCCTGCAGATATTGGCCTGATTTTTGGTGTGTAGGCAGATAATGATTTTTGGTGTGTGGGCAGATTTGGACTAGTTACAGATCGAGTTCGCGTTTCGTCCCGGTTGACCTACTTTTGACCGTTTTACGGCTCCTGAACATAGAAAATTTCATGAAAAATATGAAATTTCATGACAAATACACATGTACAGACTTTTTTTTGCAGTGCCTGCAGATATTGGCCTGATTTTTGGTGTGTGGGCAGATATTGACCAGTTACAGATTGAGTTCGTGTTTCGTCCCAGTTGACCTACTTTTGATTGTTTTACAGCTCCTGAACATAGAAAATTTCATGTAAAATATAAATTTTCATGACAAATACACTTGTACAGACTTTTCTTCACAATACCTGCAGATATTGGCCTGATTTTTGGTGTGTCGGCAGATAATGACCAGTTACAGATCGAGTTCTTGTTTTGTCCCAGTTGACCTACTTTTGACCATTTGACTGCTCCTGAACATAGAAAGTTTCATGAAAAATAGAAATTTTCATAACAAATGCATATGTACTGACTTTTTTTCCTCAATGCCTGCAGATACCACCCTGATTTTTTATGTGTGGGCAGATAATGACAGTTACAGATCGAGTTCGCGTTTCATCCCGGTTGACCTACTTTTGATTGTTTAACGGCTCCTAAACATAGAAAATTTCATGAAAGACAGAAATTTTTATGGAAAATGCCGGGTATGGACTTTTTTCACAATGCCTGCATATACTGGCATGATTTTTGGTGTGTTGCTTGATAATGACCCGTTACAGATCGAGTTTACATTTTGCCCTTGTTGACCTACTTTTGACCATACGACCCCTCTTGAACTTAAAAAATTTTTCAAAATTTTACAAATGTTTCTAATTTGCCCCAGGTGGGGGCATTCGTGTTGTTCCGACACATCTAGTTTTTGTTCTAACATGATTCATATCATGTTTAAAACAGCCTAGGTTTTAGCTTATGCTGTGGTGCAATGTAGTCTGCCAGCCATCTTCTGTTCATTAACCCATACAGTCTCAGGAACCGCAGGAGCTAGCATCAACAAAAATAATGCAAATATCAGTCATATGTCAAACCTTGTGGGATTAAGGTTTTGTTGCACTTCCTACATCAACTTTCATTTATGGTTAAAAAAATAGTGAACTTTTAAAAATCTTTTGTAAATTCATTTAGCCAAATTGTTTAATATTCATAGAAATGATTCCAGAAACGATCTGTGTAAGTTTTCTTTGAATGTTTCCTGGTCTGTAATTTTTGGCTGAGTTCAGGTTAAGCTGGACTTAGTCATTTGACCAAGTAAGCATGATAAGAGTACAATCTAAGAAACAGCAAGGGCTTTCATTTTATGCAGATTTTGGTCACATTATTTATAGTTAAATTGTTGTTTGTTCTACCTACATTGACCTATTTTTTATGGGGCCAAGATTTTTCAGTATCTATAAATAAATTTAGATAATGGTAGAACACTAATATGTGCTATAAGTTTTATTAAAATAAGGTTAATAAAAGAGCTTAATTAATCTACCAGAAAGATGTTATGGAGTTCACAGTGTTTCACCATGCAGATTATTTTAATTATGAATGGTTTGTTTAGACCTATATGTAATTTTACCTGCTAACACATCACTGCATTTGCTCAGAACAATTTAGGTAAAACATATGAGGACAAATATGAAATTTTCCTGCTTTTCTTTATGACCATGTGTCAGTATAAATTAACAAAGTTGTGTAAAAAGATAAATTTACCATCCACTTTTCTCTTTATTAATCTGATGAGATATTGTATTGGCTGTTTTGGTGTTGTGTCTGCAGACAAAATTAGAAGAGAGGATAGATGCTGCCATTGCAAACGGAGACATTGAGGAAGCTGAGAAGCTAAGTGAACAACTGGCCAGTCGGGAAGTAAGTATTTGTTAGTTTCCAGTCACCTGTAGACCATGTGCATGGTATATACTGTATTTGTAAATACAGTAATAAGAGGGAATGTTTTTAATGTTACAGGGTTAAAATAAAATCTTTAGGTATATGTTAATGAATTCAGTGGAATGATCAGATTCAGTTTAATATCATAGCTCATGAATCAGTTAATGCTGTGATTTGAAAAATTGTATGTATTTTAAGTTTTATCCAACATGTCGGAAAAAATTCATTTTTTTTTAAAATCCCTCCTACTTTGAAAGCAGTTTTACTCTATTTATTTAAAGCACATTTTCTTAAATGACCTTAAGCAATGACCAAGGAATCTCTACAGTGAATGTATCTATTACTATACAAGTCTCACAACACTTTATATTCTGAGTGATATGAATATATATGTGTTTATACTTGTATTATATTTATGTTAAACATATCAACTTACAGAAATGCATTTTAGCTAAACTTCATAAATTCTAATGAATTGCAAGTATCTAGTTAAAATTATTACATGTGGAATTGCAAATTTAACTAGAATACGGGTAGTCGACAAGCAACTATGTGTATCCGCCGAAATCAGAGTGGGACGGGTGAAGTGAGGCATGGATTGAGTGGCAAGAGGAAATAGAGTAAAATATGCATATTAGCATGGATGTCTGGGACGTAAACATGATTGTAGGTGGTGCCACCTATTATTTGAAAGAGAAAGCTAACCAAGATATATACATATGCAAAATGTCAGGTGGATAAGTCGAACCACTGGTGAGATATGAGTGATTTTACCCTAGGCAGATGAACAGATGGACACTATGCAAAAATGGTAGTCAGTTGGGCTACCAAATTTGTATCAGTTGTAGAGCTATGTAAAATATATACACATGCAACATTTCAGGAGGATATGTCAAACCTGTCCTTGAGATATTAGCATGGATGTCTGCAGCATGAACATGAATGTAGGTGGTGCCACCTGTCATAAAATCAAGAAAGCTATCCAGGATGTATACACATGCAAAATTTCAGGTGAATAAATCCATTCATGGCAGAGATATGAGTGATTTTAATCCAAGGCAGATGAACAGATGGATGCTTTGTAAAATTGTTGCAGGTAGAGCCACTAGTTTTTAAGCCCTCAGCCCTTAGGCTGATGGGCTATTGTCGTCACCTAAACTGTCCGTCCGTCCTTCCGTCCGTCCGGCGTCCGTTAACTTTTACCTTGTGAGCGGGATATCTTGAAAAGGATTCACCGTCAGAATTTTATTTCTTCGGTAAAGATGTATATCGACAAAATCTCGGTCAAGTTCGAAGATGGGTGACCTTGACCTATTTTCCTACATTTTAGAGCTGATTATAGAAAAACACTTAGATGCTTATTACTCAGGAACCATTTGGTGGATTTTCACAGAACTTACTATGGTTATTGGGACTGATAGTCTGTACCTGCTATACAAGTTTGGTGGCGCCACCTACAATTTCTGATTTTTAATGAATTTTTCTTGGATTTTTCAACTTTGGGCTTGTGAGCGGGATATCTCGAAAAGGATTCACCGTAAGAATTTTATTTTTTCGGTGAAGATGTATATTGACAAAATCTCGGTCAAGTTCGAAGATGGGTGACCTTGACCTATTTTTCTACGTTTTAGAGCTGATTATAGAAAAAACATTTAGAAGCTTATTTCTCAGGAACCATTGGATGGATTTTCACAATACTTACTATGATCATAGGGACTGATGGTCTGTAACTGCTGCACAAGTTTGGGGGTGCCACCTGCAATTTCTGATTTTTTATTGAATTTTTTCTTGGATTTTTCAACTTTGGCCTTGTGAGCGGGATATCTCAAAAAGGATTCACAATAGGAATTTTATTTCTTTGGTGAAGATGTATATCGACAAAAATCTCGTTCATGTTCGAAGATGGGTGACCTTGACCTACTTTTCAAGGTCACAGAGCTTATAATAGAATAAAACTTAGAAGCTTATTTTTCAGGAAGCATTTGGTGGATTGTTATGAATCATGGTACATACCTCTCCATTTTAAATTTATAACTGAGACATGTACAGAAATACATCCATGTGAGAACAGATATTTAGTACTTGTTACTGTTACCACCTCTAAACACTGTTCTTTTGGCTGAGGGCTTTTGTCAGCTTTTGCTGATATTCTAGTTGTATTATATAAAGCTATCAAAGAGCTACAATCTTGCAAAATTTCAGCCTGATTGGTCAAACAAGTCTGAAAATATGTGGGTTAATGTGTGAAAAAAGACACACAGATGGACGCACTGCAGAGAAGAAAGGTCAAAGGTCAATGCAAATGGTTAGGCACCAGTTCACATGTGACCTGATAATGAGGTCCAGTTTCAGAAAAATTGGTCCAGTGGTCTCAGAGGTGTGTTCCAGAAATGTATGCGGCTGTGGTGGCACCTGGTATAAAACATAGTATCCACAAAACATTGTTTAGGCGGATACAGTAATCAATTGAAATTTTATTTTGCAAAACATATGACAAATTAGTAAGGTATATTATATATATATGTAACGGGTGTTCCCGGCAAGAGCCCAGGTCACCCGGTGTGAGAGATAGCAAGGCGGTGATATATATATATATATATATATAAAAGTCGGTTTATTCAGCAATATATATATTTGTCTTGGAGTGCTCCAATCTGGAGTTCCTGCCAAGCACAAATGGACACTCTTGGTTTACATATGATATATATGATACATACAAATTACAATTCATATAACATGCACATTACAATTAATACTTGATAATATACAGAAGTAGTGAACATATTACTTGGTAACAGATTCATGAGAAAACACATGAAACATTATAAAAATGGGCCCACTTTTAGAAACCACATTTGAAGATACCATTGCGTATTACATGCAATGAATACAAATATTCATGCATATTCAATTAATATAAATACCCAGTATTGTTACTAATGGAATATAAATGCTTTACACGATATACTGAAACTGAAAACTGAAAGTACCAAATTGGTTAAATGTTAGGGTTTATTGCAGTTTTAAGAGTTCAGTAGAAACAGTATTTATCTTCCAAGCACAAATGGACACTGATCAGTTCTCGATGTCATGAGACTGAGGCTTGGCAGGGTGCAGGTTGGTAAGTGTGTTTGCGGGAATGAAAACAATACAAATAGAAAACCGGTTCTTGACTTGAAATCAGTATGAGACATAGCAACCAAGACAATTCATAACTGCAAAACAGCAAGGCAATTCATGACCTGTTTTTATATGATAATGTTATGAAAGTGGTATTTTCAGAGCCGTTACATATATGAAAATAAAAATATATAAATTGCCCATCCTATAATACATTAGTTTTCTTTGTTTGATTTGTATCAAGCCTGTATTACCTGGGATGGTTGGCAAAAGTACATGAAGTTAGGAATTTATTAAATATGATTGACTTAATTAATCATCTAATATCTTATCAATCAGAATGAAGAGGTAAATGAAAATTTAATTTACAAATGTTTAGTGAAATATACATGACATATCCTCATGGCTTTATATGTCTGCTTTTTGCCTGCTTCAAGTTTGGGAAGAAAATTGCAGATGCAATGGATGCCAAGAAGTTTTCAGAAGAAAAACAAGTGAGCTTTCAATTTTGGACTTTCATTTGAGTACTCTTGTATATATTATTAAAATGTTTTTGTTCATGGCTGCTGTATTTCATTATTTAGGTTGACTCATGAATAATGCAGCTTTTAATATTCAAAAATACTATATATGATACTTGAATGCCACTGTTGTTGTAAAAGCTTAATAATTATCATCACATTTGACCATCAATAAATTCATCAAAGTACATAAGTGATAATAAGGAATATTTTGTAACAAATTTCAGAAACAAGAGCAGTTACTTAAAGAGAGACAGAAGAAAAAACTTCACTGGGGGTAGGTGAATTTCAGTTTTGATAGTTTCAACTTATTCATGCCAATAAATGGTCTATAATTTATATATATATATATATATATATATATATATATATATATATATATATATATCAACATTTGCATATTAGTATTACCTATACTTTGGGAATATCTGTATTTTAAGTTAATTAATAAGCTTTTTTCAAAGTAAAAAAAAAATTAATAACTAACAGTAGATCTAGTATTGACTATAAATACGAGAATGATAATCTGTTAATACAACATTTCAAGCAAAAACTGCTATGGTAACATTTGATTAAACTGACTTCTTTTGATTGGAGATTAGTCAGTTTTGCTTGGAAACTTAATCAAGTGATAGCCATCACCATTATATTTCTGCTAATAGAAATTTTTTTTTTTTTTTTTTCATTTTAGGTTTGACCACAAACAGAGATGGGAAACAAAAAGCAATATGTAAAAGGACTTTTTTTTTAAAAGTGTTTTCTTTTCATGTGGTGTGTGTAGCACCAGTGTTTAGGTATGAGACAGAGATATTGGTCAGACCTCTCCTGAGCCTTACTGGTTAAACTTCAGGGGAAACTGAGAGATTCTCCCTATAGCTTTGACATCTAACAATGATATCTGAAAAATAAAATATTCCCCATTCAAGTGAATGGGTAGGAAAAATTCCAGATGGCTTAAAGGTTATATCACTCATCGTTTGAGTTGTAATATACATCTTTATTCACCTGTATGTCATTATCAGGAAAAATATTTACTCACTTTATTAAACATTTTTTAAGATAGAGACTTTTTCCCAAAAATTAACTATGTTTAATTAAGGTTCAATTGTATACTCAAAATCAGATCTCAATTTTGAATATTTTTTAAGTTATTAGCATAATAATAAAATCAGTACCTTAGATTTTGCCCATCTTTGACCATGGCATGTTTATTTCAATTGAGTACTTTTGATTTAATTTTCACAGCATGTAAACAAAAGTAAACATCTGATTACAGAAAATTAGGCTAGTTAATGAATTTTTTCTTGAGGCTCTGTTGTAGTCACTTAATTTATCCAGATGCAGGAAGGCCACTCCTGGTCACTGAAAGTCCACTATGCTAGGTTTCCTGATTTGTTTCAGGTCACTGGCGGAGATCCCCTTCGGTGAAAGGAGTACAGTTATTCTCAATTCACCTCCCCCCCCCCCCCCCGACAACCCTCCCCACCCACCAAGTGTTATGCAGTAATTGTTATTGTTTGCACTGTATTTCCTTAATTGTAATGCTGTTTCCACTCCATTAACAAAACATTTCTTGAAAAATAATTTATGGAGAAATCAAGAAGCCGCTGTGTTTTGTTAATCTACCATTTTTAAAGAAATCAATTTTCATTTAAATGATTTTAACAAATTGGAATATAACTAGTTACAATCAGTTAGAATCTGTTACAATTTTGTCATGTATGTTGTGATCTAGGTATATTGTTTGTTGCTTTCCTGAGACACCATGATCAAAAAGATAAAAATTGTATGCACTTAGCCAGGCATCTGGTTATAATAGCATTAAAGAATTGCTATTGCAATTTAAATATTTAAAATTGTATCGTTTTAGCATCCAGTGAAAGCAAGCAATTTTTAGTTAACTAATTTTAAACTACATGACAATATTTTGTATATTGTCTATCTTAATTTGTTTAAAATGAAATTTATTTTTTGAGCAAAATTTCAAATTTCATAAACAGGTAAGATGATATTTAGAAAAAAAAAAAAAAATGCTTTGAGCTCCACTGAATGAAAGTCCTCTAATCTTAAGCGATCATCCTTTGTCCGTTGTCCGGTCATCCGTCCCCTAACAGGTCACATTTTGTACTACAAATGTATGTAAACTACTGTTACATGCAGTGAGCTGTGTTTTCCCAGCTACAGGATAAAAACATTATTTTGAGCACCCAGAATGCCAGGCTCTTCTAGGTGTTCAGACATGCTTTAGAAATGATTTTTGATGGTTCATAAAATTGAAATGTGCCTCACTTACACCAGTAAAAGAATATCAACATGCAAAGTTTGGGCTTTTATCTTGAGTAACCAGACAAACACAGACAAATGAGAAGACAAGAAGTTAAGACTGGTCAGTATAGGGATACAGGATCCTGAATACCGCCACATAAAACTGTTCAGTGTATAAACTTATAACATTAATTCATTGCCAGGAGAATATCATATAAAATCATATATATTTCGTTTAGGAGCGACAAAAAAATGTGTATTCTGGAGCAGAAATTGCAATCTATTGGAATCAACAAGAAATTAAGCTAATATTGTGTTTAAAAATAATTTAGATTTCACAGTTTAAACTTTTCTTGAATATGCTTTGGATTGTTTGACTGTGCTGAGGAGTTATTTGATGTATTGGCCTGAATGTTTGCACGTTCATAGATCTGTGTTAGCTTTCTCGCACAAAAGACTGGTAGAGCCACTGGTTGAGCAAGATGGGTGACTCAATCCATACAGTACATTGGAGTAGTTTGATGTATTCGCCTGATATATAGTCTTTGAATCTTTGACAGCTTTTGGACTTGCTGATATCTCAAGAATAGGTTAATTTATTGGCCTGAAATATTGCATGCCCATAGTATTGTGATAGCTCTATCTTGTGTACAAGGTTGTGTCACCGTCAATGTCCAAATATCTTGGATATCTTTATCAAGTATGCATGATTGATGGTGCCACCTGCAGTTGTTTTACGTGGTTCCCTGTATCCATATATATATATTTATATATATATATATATATATATATATATATATATATATATATATAGTATAAACCAATAACAGTTCAAATTAAATGGGGTTCACAGCTAAGTGAGTCAATAAAAATTACCAAGGGCACACGTCAGGGAGGACTAACCACCCCTTTTCTCTTTAATTTATTTTATCAAGATTTGATCAATGCATTATCGAATTTTACAGGTGGCATAAAGATTAATAATGTATCATACAATGTATTCTGTTATGCTGACGATCTCATGTTGGCAAGTCTGACTGCCTCTGGTTTACCAAAGATGATTGATTTAACTGATGCGTATATAACACAACATGGTCTTAGGTTTAATCCACAGAAAACCGAGTGTGTCTTTTTTGGGCAGTGTACCCTAGAACCTCTCACTGAATGGTGACTTGATGGTGTTAAGCTGACTGAATGCATAAGTGTGAGATATCTTACTTTGTCAAATTCTAATCCTAAGGTGCATATTGATGACCGCATAAAATGCATGCAGGAGGGCATTTTATTCTCTTCAAGGAGCCGGTTTCTCAAACTTTGTAAGCGATGTTGATTCTTTATCATATGTGTGGAAAACAACTATTAGGCCTGTGTTGACATATGACACCAGTGCCATATATATGTCAGTAAACAATCTTTAACAAAAATGAAAAAGTTACAGTCACAACTACTAAAGGTCGGTATTGGTTTACATAAATATTACAAAAGTTCTCCCATTTTGAAAGCAATGAATGTATGTAGGATACAAAAAACAGTTGAATTGAATGGTCTTGATTTAATATGCGCCATCTTTAGTAATAACTCTCGCGCTAGGCCTTTTTATACATATTTACTGAAAATCATTTTCTGCAGACTGGTGGCGCAACATGTATTTAAAATTTTTTTTTTACGATTTTTCCCACTATTTTGAAACCTTAAAAGATGCGGTCATCTGTTAACAGGGCATCAATTGTAACCACTGGATCTGGAATCCTCTAACTTTACATCCAAATAAGTCAATGAAAAGTCTCCTGGGAAACCTGGAATTAGGTCTCTGTTACCCATATTATTCAAGCTATGGGGCTCCGAAGTAACCCCCAGAATAAAAAAAAAAAATCGATACAAAAGCTCAAGTATCTAAACAACCCTGTATTTTTTCCCCCGATTTTTTTTCTCTATTTTTGAGACCTTAAAAGATGCGGTCATCTGTTTACAGGGCACAAATTGTAACCGCTGGACCTGGAATCTTCTAACTTTACATCCAGAGAGGTCCATGAAAATCTCCTTGGAAACCTTGAATGAGGTCTCTGTTACCTATATTATTCAAGCTATGGGGCTCCGAAGTAACCCCCAGAATAAAGAAAAAATCGATACAAAAGCTCAAGTATCTGAACAACTTATGCATAGATCACCATGATTCTTTGCATTGATATTGATCATGGAGTGTTTCATCAGCTTCTGCAGACTGGCGCCACCTGTATTTTTTTACTATTTTTACGATTTTTTAAAATCTATTTTTTGAGACCTTAAACGATGCGGTCATCTGTTAACATGGCACAAAACCGAACAACTGAATCTAGAATCTTTTTTTCTTGACATGCTGGGAGGCCTATGAAAAGTCTTCTTGGAAACCTAAAATTAGAACTGTCATCCATATTGTCCGAACTATGAGGCTCAGAAGTTCCACCCAGAATAACTAAAACTTTGATACAAAAGCCCCAGTATCTTAACAACTAGTGCTTTGATCGGCATGATTTTTTGCATGCATACGCATCATGGAGTGTTACATCAGTTTCTGCAGACTGGTTGCGCCACCTGGCCTTTTTCGAATTTTTATGCATTTTTATCTTTATTTTGATACCTTCAAATATGTGGCCATCTGTTAACAGGGCACAAATCATAACCATTTGGTCTGGAAACTTCTTTCTTGACTTCCCGGGAGGTCCATAAAAAATCGCCATGGAAACCTGAAATCAGGTCCCTGTTACCCATATCCTCCGAGCTATGGGCCTTAGAAGTACCTCCAAGAATAACTAAAAGTTGATACAAAAGCTCCAGTATCTTAACAACTAATGCATCGATCAACCTGATTCTTTGCATGTATATTCCTCATGGAGTGTTTCATCAGTTCTTGCAGACTGGTAGCGCCACCTGGATCTTTTAAACGTTTTAACACTTTTTTCTGTATTTTTGAGACCTTCAGAGATGCGGTCGTCCGTTAACAAGGCACAAAATGTTACCATTTGTCCTAGAATCTTCTATCTTGACATCCAGGGAGGTCTGTGAAAAATAACCTTGGAAACCTGAATTTAGGTCTCTGTTACCCATATTTTCTGAGCTATTGGGCTAATAAGAACCCCTCAGAATAATTGAAAATTGGATACCAAAGTAGGGCACAAATCATAACCATTGGGTCCAGAATCTTCTAACTTGATATCCTGAGAGTTCCTCAAAAGTTCTCCCCAGAAACCTGAAATTCGGTCATTGTGACTTTTATTCTCAGGGTTTTGGGGTATGTTTGAGCACCCCAGAAATAATGCAGTATACACACAAATTGCCAGATTCCTCAGGAAAGGCTGGTTGGATTGTCATCAATTTTGTTGTGCTTATGGGTCTTGATGAACGTAAGCTAATATACATGAACAATGATGCCACCTACATTATCGTAATTAGTTGCCTGTGCAAGGACATATTGTCATCATGTCAGTCGGCTGAGCGTCATGACCCACGGGTCACTTGTTTTGGACTTATGATCTCCAGCGACTATGGGTTGATGCCTGTAAAGCTGAACGCGAATATTGTAGATATAGAGGTGGTGCTAATACGAAGAGTCGGCTAAGGCATGTATTCAAACAGAAAAGGATTTTGTCTCTTCGCAGATGTGAGCGAGAGTTTAGCGCAAAACAACAATTACAGATAGAGAATTACGTCAACGACCCCAAACGGTTTTGGAATGAAGTGAATAAGTTGGGACCGAAAAGTAAAAGTAATGAAAGGGTACCAAATGAGGTTCTTCTTGAAAATAATGTGTCTAGGGATATTCATGTTGTATTAAATAAATGGAAAACAGACCTGGAGAAGTCTTATAACGCTATAATGGGTAATTTCGATGATATATTTTTAGAATTCGTTAAAGATGCTAATGCAGAAAGGTTTGTCAGAAAAGATCCGGATATATTTAATAAAAATAATTATTTAAATGCTTCCTTGGCTATTGATGAAGCTCTCCCGTGTCCTTACTGATGCAATACAGGCTAAAGCCCTTGGTTTGGGTGTGATACCTGCCGAAGTGTGGCAGTGCCGAAGACTAGCAGTCCTACTACATCGTATATTTTGTTATATATTTAATACGTCTATTGTGCCTAATGAAAGGTGACAGTCATACTAAATCCAATCCAAAGAAAGGAAAATATCTTAGGATTCCAAATAATACTAGGGGTATCAGCCTTATATCAGCATCAGCTAAAATATTTGCAAATATTTTGCATTGTTGATTACAAAATTTTGTTGAACATTATACTTTGATATGCGATGAACAAAATGCTTACCGAAAAAATCGCAGTTGTATGGATCATATATATTGTCTTACATCGATGATCCGTTCCAGGAAAAGAGTTAAACAGGATACATTTGAATGTTTTGTTGATTTTTCCCGTGCATTTGATTCTGTGCAAAGGGATTTGCTGTGGTATAAATTATGTGCCTTGGTATAAACGGTCCATTTTTTAAAATTCTCAGGGCTATATATCAACACACTAAGGTTACTGTGCGTGTAAATGGTTATTTCACAGAAACTTTTTAGACTCGGTATGGGATTCGTCGGGGGGCGGGGGCGGGGGCGGGGGGGTATCGTTGCGCCTGTTTTATTCACTTTGTTTATTGACGACCTAGAAAGGGAAATAAAAGATACCGGATATGGAGTAAGATTAGATGACAGCGAAAAATTAAGTATATTGATGTATGCTGATGATATAGCTTTAATAGCTGCTTGCCCTGAAGAACTACAAGAAATGCTGTATATTTTGTATAAATGGTGCTCTAAGGCATTCGGCCCTGATGATTATATTTTTAAGTGCTCGAGGTAAAAAAGAGCAATAATAGCCGTGCTACTTATGGGGGTATATCCAATACGGATTGAAACCGGCCGATATCGTAGTCTGATCCGGGAGGATCGAGTATGTCTCTCAGGTAATTCCGGTCAGGAAGAAACGGTGGAACACTTTCTCTTCTATTGCAGTAAACACAGATTAATTAGAAAGGAATTCGAGGAACAAGTCAGTCGTGTACTAAATATTGATTTCAGTAATTTTACATTGTTACGAAGACCGTCACGTTAGACGAGCCCCCATTTTGTTACGAAGACAAATTGTTGAGGGGAAAGATAAATTGGTGTTTTCTTTGTCAAACGGCGACGTTGTCAACTTAACTGCAAGATTGGCATCTGAAGCAGTTTGTAACCGACTATGAAGTATCATGATGTATATTCATTGTATGTTAATATCATTCACAATCGGTCCTTAATATTTAAATTGTGTTATTTAATTGATATAACATGATGTATATTTATTTCATGTTAATCTCATTCACAACCGGACCTTAATATTTACAGTCCAACCTGTCTGAACGACCACCTGTGAAAAGCGGGCACCTGGCTTTTATGACCACTAGATATCAGTCCCTTTTGAAATTCCGTTATATTATCTATAGATGAAACCTGTGAAATACGAACACCTGGCTATTGCGGATTACGGGAAGTTTTTCCTGACCAAAGTGACATATAACTTATTAATTTACCTGCCTAATGCGGGCACTCTTTGTGCACTCACTGACCAGCGCTGACCGGTCGGTTGATTGACCATTCGTGAAGCTGCGGTCACTTGCACCGCTGCTGTTTGTTTTACTGGTGTGCGTGTGTACGGAGCACAGACTGGTGAGTAATGGGACCCTGGGCCGAACCTGGGCCTGGAGTGACTGGCTCACCCGACCTATTAATCCACATGAAAGGAGGTACCCCGAAGTTAATCTTTGACCTATGCCTCTGTGATCTGTCGTTGCATTACATAATATTACACATATAAGTACATGTACATTTGTTTGCAATTACAAAATACATGTAACACAAAGATCGTTCCCTTCTGATAATATGTTTATATTTATAGTCATAAAGATGTTCTAATATGTATATTTCCGTCATACATGTCAGCTAGATTGGTACAGTTCCTAATGTTCAGAACCTGTCAAATACGACCACCTGTCTATAAAGACCACTTTGCCCAGTCCCTTGGGTGGTCGCATTAGACGGATCGACTGTAATTTGTTTTAATTGTTTTCAAAGCATAGTGCTTCATAAGCCAAAGATGAATGTTTTACTATGTATGTTTAAATCGGAAAAACATGTACATGTTGCACTTTAATAATAAACTAATGTATATATATATATATATATATATATATATATATATATATATTTATATACTGGTAGTGCTCTGAAGTATATTGGCACATGGAGTTTTGCATGCACAATGCCTATCTGTCTTGGAATACTTTATTTAATGCACAAGACTTGGTACAACAAATACGTCAATTTTTGATGAAAACCAGACATTTACATTTCTGTCATCCCACCTAGTTCGAACAAAATCGCAGAACTAGTTTCCTAAATATAATGAATTTTGGCCCATTTGTAATTTCTTAATAGAGCATGCACCCGCCGCCGATTCGCGTCGCCATAGGTCAAGCCTACAACCACCCAACCTCCAAGGGTGATTAAAATGTTACCTATATCGTATAAAAACAGGTATCCATCATAATTCATGACGTTTCTTCGCTGAAGGCGGTTAGGTCAAGCCGAGAAGAGGTTACCACCGAAATTTCGTTAAGATAAAGTATGCTGAATTTGCGCAACCAAATTAAACTTGGGGGGGGGGGGGGGATAGGATTGTCGTTCTCAGAAGATTTAACCACTAATAGACCCAATGGCCTATGTATGGAGACTTAATACTAGCGGTCGCCTGAGCCGACGGCAGTTCGCCGCGTTATGTCAAAACCCTTTAATGACGTCCTATAAGCATATTAATGTGTTTGTTCACATGTCATACGAAGTGTTATAGACCTAACAAACTATCAACAACATCGCCTCATTGTCAAGGTCATACCCAAAAACCACCCCAGATCATGGGTACCTTGCCCCAGATTCGTCAGAATGGACAGATTTATTCTCAGATATACACAAATGAAAACAAGACGGACTAATTTATGGTAATATTTAATTATTAACAATATACATCGGTGACTTAAAGAAGAGCAATATTTCAAATTGGGTGCCCTCTGTATTTCAATCTCCGGTTGGCTAATATCTACGTCAGCCTACAGGTGACCTTGCAGTTGGTACGACACCCACAAGATTCGCACAAGATTCTAAAAAATGTAGAATAATAAAGAAAGACCTGAATCAATCTGCTTGTCACAAAAAATTAACAGGCTGAGTATTATACAATCACTATGGAATATTACTTTCATTAAAATGAATGCACCAGTCTGAGGCCGTCTTATTGTTGATTTACAGTAGACATTAACAGAAAATACAATAATAATGCTCAAATTTATGAAATAGTCTTCATTTTTCTCTATAAGAGAGACAGGACAAAATTACGCACCAGAATGACTCAGTGTTCCATAGGACTAATTTTTACTCATTACAACGGTGGTCAGGGTAAATTCAGGAGGTTACAAAACATTCTCATCACTATGGAATATTACTTTCATTAAAATGAATGCATCAGTCTGAGGCCGTCTTATTGTTGATTTACAGTAGACGCATTAATAAAAAATACAATAATAATGCTCAAATTTATGAAAATCTTCATTTTTCTCTATAAGTGAGACAGGACAAAATTACCCACCAGAATTACTCAAGTGTTCCATAGGACTAATTTTTACTCATTACAACGGTGGTCAGGGTAAATTAAGGAGGTTACAAAACAGTCTCATCCATGACCCAAGGAACACAGAAAAAGGACTTACAATCAAGTGCCTGGTACTGTTTACGATTCAGGTTGGCCCAAACTGGATCCTGAGTATTCTGGTTGGTAGTGGACCCTGCTGAGCTGGTTGAAGTGGTTGGTTTTGGTCCCTGCTGAACTAGTTATAGTCATAACCGGGTAGTTGTGGTCCATGTGAGTGATAACCTAGTAGTTGTTGCCCATATGAGTGAAAACCTGGTAGTTGTGGCCCATGTGCTAAAAAAACGGATCCCAAGGCAGTATAAATAAAAACAAAATTAGTTCAGTCTTCATAGTTGACTAAATCATGGGACTAATAACCCCGGCTCTAGGGCCTTATATATTGTCCTTTAGGTTTTGTTCTTGGCTCAGCAACAGCACAACAGTCTAATGCTAAATTCTGGGAACAATTTCCCCGGCTCACAGGCCCATGTGCGGTTCTTCAGTAACGGCTCTCAGGCCCAGACTAATGGTCAGAAATCTGTATGTTACCACCCCCCCCCCCCCCCCCCCCCCAGGGTCTGCTGCCAACTGACTGAACTCCTAATGGCCCATAATGCCTCTCTCTGGCTCTCAAAGGTAACATGGGAAGGAAACATTTGTAGCCTGTTCCTCTAAAGTTTGAATATTCCTTTTTAAGAAAAAAAAAAAAAAAAACACCTAGAAGGGCTCCTTTTAAGGTAGCCCTGTATGGTTCACTGATCGTGATCTTGATCATTTACTACAGCTGAGGGACCACTGCTGGGAACATTTGACAGAACACAATTAAAAGCAGTCACAAAGGCTATTGAATGGCGAGGAACAAGGACAAAGAAATAAGTACAAATGTCCTTGGAATCCGAGTGCAAACTGGGGGAAACAAATAAAAATCAAAACAAAAAAGCTCTACTCTTGTCAACTTGTGACACTCATTTTGTTATTAAACCTAGTATTCGACATAGTTAAAATGTATCATTCGTAAACTTATTAGATATTCATAACTAATTGGATAATCATTTACGCATAACCAACTTGTTTTAAATAAATAACATGTATTTACTGTTCAAACTTTCAAGCCATTGTAAGTCATACACGGAAGTAGACAGCCTTCCAAAGTCGGTCTAGTTTTTCCATAGTATGCCGAGTATTGTCCAAGCCAGCCACTAATGGATGGCTAACGTGCATGTCTCTGGGCTCTCTTTAAGGTAGCACAATTGAAAAAAAAACATATATGAAATCAGTCCAAAAGTTTTTTTTTAAACTCATAGTAAACCCCATAGAGTATACGTTATTCTAAACCTGCTACAGAGTTCTTTTTGATTTTATACATTTTATTTACTTTTCATTTTATTTTGTATCAAGATTTTGTAACATTTAAAAAAATTATATTAAAAGCTACACTATTAAAGCACCCATAACAGTGGCCTCTTTTTAGTGGACGTGTATTATTTAACATGACACCATCTCAAACGTGTTTTCTATTTTTGTTTTTCTTCTACTGTATTTCTTGTTGAAAAATTAAATCTTAAATTAATTTTTGAATCAGAATTCAGTCTTTTATTGTTTTAATTTTAAGAAGGATAGAGGCAGGATGAATGCGGAAAAGTTATATTTTTAAAATATCATAAGAAAATAAATGAACATATTAAAATATGTATACCATCGGAGTGAACACTGTATAGCAAGGTTAAACTTGTGTATACTTTATGGGTCTAATATGGATATAAATCAACATTTGAATTGATTTTAGACACATAGGACTTTCCCAGCGATGCTACCTTTAGTATTCAAGGTAGTTTAATATAAGCATTAACAACTTGGGAACCTGTTATTGGGTGCTAGACTGAAACAGTCGATGCAGTGGTTAAGGTAGTACTTGGGAAAAAAACCTATTTCTTAATCAATCCAAAAGTTGTTTATATTCATTATAGACCCCAAAAAGTATACATCATTTTAAAACTAGTACAGTGTTCTCTCTGATGACATACGTATTTTTCTTTTTTACTTTTCACTCATTTCATATGATTTTGTAACATTTAAAAATAATGTTAAGGTACGCTGTCTAAATATTAATAACGCAAGGCGATTTTTGTGATATATGTATCTCTGATACCACTGTATGGATTGCCTTGATTTTCTACATTTTATGCTCCGGATTGGTCCGAAGAGATTCCACCCACTTGTATATTCAATATTTGCGTATTACGTGCATAAATAATATTTTAATATTTGTCTGTCAACCTGCAGGCGCCTCTTTTCTTTGTATCTTCGGGCCTGATAACACAAAGGCAACAGAGTGTGTGATGCATGGAAAGAGTTTTTTTTCTGCGGGGGCCCTATCTGTGGTTTTAGTGCATTTCGAGGTCATTGGTCCAAATAATCCCCTTCTCAAAAGAGAGATCTTTGAAGGAATTGTTTGGCGAGCCTTCCTGTGACCATTGGGGGGAGGGGGGGGGGGGGGGGGGGGGGGGTCGCTACTTCCTGCGATCCCCCTTACATGACCTGATATGCTTAAGTGCACATGTACCGGGTCCAGGGCCTTGCATGAGATCAGGGTCTTGACAAATAAGCGAGTCGCATGCGACTAAAATCGTGTCGCAAGGTCTCACATACCAGCGTTCAGGCGGTTTCACACCGGATGCATCCGAACGAATTTTACGATCGAACGAAAATTTGCTGTATGAACGAAAAATTAAAATCCTTTTTTTTTTTATGTTTGTGCATACATACCATATCCGAACGATGCTATCCGAACGAAAAAAATAGAACATGTATTATTTTTTGTCGTTCGCTTCGGACAAGAATGGCTTCTTTTCACCTTCAACACAAAAGAGCTGGAACATTTATAACCAGTACACAAAAGAAATGTTGTTTCCTTGTCCCTTGTTTTAAGATTATGTGATAAAAAATATAAAAACAGATATTATTTTTATTTCGATCAAATTTATTTGATTTAAACAGATATTTACAATTTTATTTTAGCTCCAATATTTTTTTTCCATTTAAATCAGACTTTTATATATAATATTTATATTTCCTGGGGAAAATTTTAATTTAATCAAAGGGGATTTCAATCGCCGCTTGACTATTATTTTCATTTAAAATCGGGGACAAAACATTAAGAATTTTAAACCAGGTTAAGATATAATATTTCATGGTTAATTCTAATTCTTAATATATTATTTGCAATATATTAGAGTAATTCTCTAAAAAGGGGGATGATTACATTAGTACCCCCCCCCCCCCAGACCAAAAAGTGGGAGTTGATGGAATATATACCCCCTTCAATCCCCCCCCCCCGGGATATTGACTGAATATAAGTCAGCTGTATAAGCGATATAAACACAAATTAGCAACATTATCCATGACTTAGTGTTCATTATCCAACTCCTCCCCCGAAAATTAAATGATCCGCTATAAATATAGAAAAAAAGCATGGAACAATAACCTTTTTTCATGTGTCATTTTTATAATTATCATAGAATTATTTTAGTTTCAAAGCTGTGCGCAGACTGTTCTAAATCATATTGGCAGATTTGAAAATCAAATATAAATCAAACTAAACTAGTGATTCAAACTTTTATTTAACCTGAAATGCAGGAGTTGCAATGGAAACTGTTCTGTTGAAACAACAGGTCGCAAAATCATTTTTTGAAAGCATGTTGAAATGGGAATCTGGGTCAAGTGAGCGGTAAATATCTGTCACCTGTGAACTCATTACTATAGCTAGTACCTAACAAGGCCCAATAATTTTCAATTATACTTTCAGTACACTCAGAGATAAACTTTATCATTAATTATAATTAATTACAAGTTATAATTTCAGAAATATTCGACATATTCTGTATAGGTTTATATATATATATATATATATATATATATATGTATATATATTATATATATATATTATATATATATTATTGTTATAGGTGCTCCTTTTATTGTGTGACACGGGCGTAACTCGTGTTGTTGTTGCACTTTATGTTTAATCCGTACTGTTTGAACTTTCGTCATACTGGCTGGGGTTTTCACGCCTTGCCGACGTCACGTGATGACCCTGGTATGTAGAGAAACACACAGCGATGTTTTTCTAGAGAATTCCTTGGACGCGTGCCTACCGTGTATAATGTATTATTCTTCGAATGTTCTAGAAGTGGAAAATTCTCGGCTTGGGGTGAAAAAAAAGGGGCGGTGTTTTAGAACCGAGGGCAGACAGCAGAGAAGATTCCAGCGGACGCATAAGCATGTGTCAGTTTCTGGGACCTTATCCGACGTGTGCGGCACTTATAGATTTTCTTCAGAGGTTCTCCTGGATTTTGTGCATTTGGACTTCAGTTTACTTTCTGGAAGTCCAAAGTTACAAGTTACAAGAGCTTTACACTGGACTGTCATTCTCCGAGAGTATACATTTAAAGACCTTATCGTTGTGACGGTGTTGGTATCCAGGTACTGTGCACATTATATTTCTGTGTGATTGTATTGATTTGTTGTTATGCCTCTGTTTTACTGTATAATTGTATTGATTTAGTGTGTTGTGGTGTTAGGGTTGTTTTAAGAATAAATTATGGTTATTTGTTGGCAAAAAAACACTGACTTCTTTAGTCATTCCCCTAGACATTTCACGCTGCCTAGTATTACAGAATCTGATTTCTTTTATCTCCATTACAAAATTTGTGTTCATCACGCATACGTGATCTGTTTATATTAGGTCCCGTAACATAAAATTAGGTGCTCGTCCGGGATGCTTAATAGTTTTCAAATTTATTAGGCCTTGACCTGGACACATTGTTTTATCATACATTGTTTACAAGATTACATATTGTTTACAGTACATTGTTTACAGGATTTATCTTAGTTGGTGTTTTGTTATTGTTTTAACATCTTTACATGGCAGATTTCAAACCTGAGACATTTGTTGACGATCCCGACCCTGATCAACTTGAACAGTTGTAAAAAGAACAGTTGTTGCGTTTGGGACAACACTTAGGGCTAAGTGTGAAAAAAGCTTTGAGAAAGCCTGATATCATTGCTAAAATCATGCAAGATCTAGTTAGCAAAGGTTTAATTGAAGAGAGTGGAGGTGAAACATAAAAAAATGACAGCCTTGCTATGCAACTAGAATTGAAAAAGTTAGAAATGCAACATGAGCTAGCATTAAAACAGTTAGAATTAGAAAATCAAAGAGAAGAGAGGGAAGAACATGAAAGGTTAGAAAGAGAAAGACTAGAAAAAAAAAAGAAATCGAGTTAAAACGACTGGAGTTAGAAAGACTTAAAGTAGAACATAGTCTAATTGCTGCCCCAACTCACAGTTTTGATGTTACTAAACACATTAGACTTGTCCAACCTTTTCAAGAAAAAGAGGTTGATAAATATTTCTTACACTTTGAGAAGGTAGCTGAAAATTTTAAATGGCCTAAGGAAAATTAAACTATGCCGTTACAAAGTGTATTGACTGGCAAGGCCAGAGACATTTATACAGAGCTTTCAGTAGAAGCTGCTGCTGACTATGACCTGGTAAAACGGTTAATCCTAAAAGGTTATGAGTTAGTTCCAGAGGCTTACCGCCAGAAATGCAGAAATTTGGAAAAGCGCAAAGAACAGACCTACGTCGAATTTGCTAGGACAAAAGAGCAGTTGTTTGATCGCTGGTGTAGTTCTAAAAATGTAATGAAAGATTATAATAATTTGCGCCAGTTGATTTTACTTGAAGAATTTAAGCTCTGCATTAACGCAGATGTTAAAACTTTTCTCGATGAGAAAAGTCCTGAAACACTTGACATTGCTGCTCAATTAGCTGATGATTATTCATTAACACACAAAATGTCGTTTACTAGCAAATCAAAGCAGTCATTCACAAACAAGAATGTAAATCAGTATGGTCAAAAGAAGTTTACAGTGCAGTCGCCCAGTACTAGTAGTCCTGATGGTTCAGCAAAGTCCATTGCTACATGTCAGTCCACGTCCACTGTGTCTAAGTCCATCAAAGACCAGTCATTTTCAAAGAAAATCTGTAATTACTGCAAGAACGAAGGTCATCTAATATCTGACTGCTGGAAACTTGCGAATAAACCAAAAGGCAAACCTTCTGGGTTTGTTTCAAAATCTATGCATAGCCTAATACATGAGCCAGGCTCTTTTCATGTAAATAAGGAGTACAACTCCTTTATTGACTCCAATAAAGAGTTTGATGCTACGGAGGTCCAAGTGCCGTCTTAGAGTATTCTCTAAATGAGGCTAAGTCCTTTTTTAACTCTTGCGAGAGTATTTCAAATGAGGCCAGGTCCTCTTATGACAAACAGAAGTTTGTTTCTGCTGAGTAAAAATTTCTCTGTTGACTCCCATGAGGAGTTTGATGATAAAAAGGATGTAGATTACTTAGAGGACTCTGAAACAGAGTTTATGACTAACACCTTCAATGTCAGTTCTTTGTTTGATGAGGTTGAGGTAGTAGATTTCTCTCTTGACCCTGAAATGGACTTATTTGAGCCATTCATACATGATGGTTTTATATCACTTTCAAGTAAATTTTCAGATTCTACCCCTACTAGAATTTTGAGGGACACTGGTTCAGGCCAGACTCTCATGTTAGCAAACACTTTGCCATTTTCTAATAGGTCCTTTACTGGTGCACATGCACTTGTTAATGGTGTGTTTTCAGACAGGCACACTTCAGTTCCGCTTCACAGTATCCATTTAAAGTCAGATTTGATTTCTGGGAATATTACTGTGGGCATAATAACTACTTTACCCTTTTAGGGAATTCAGTTGCTACTAGGCAATGATGTTGCAGGTGACAAAGTACAACCTGTACCAATAGTGACAGAAAAGCCGTCACTTGATCAGGACACTGATCCGGAAAGTCAGGAAATTCCTGGTTTGTATCCTTCATTTGCTGTAACTAGATCTATGGCCAAGAAAAACACACATGAGGATAATGGTCCAGATAATAACACTCTGGGAGTCACTAGTGACTCGTCTAACGACTCGCCCGTACAGGATGCAGCATTCTCAAGGTCAGAACTTATCGCGGAACAGCATAAAAACCCTGATATTTCATGGTTGTTCCAGGGCAGTTTCTAATGATGACTGTCACAGAACCCAGTTTGTTTCTGTGTCAAAAATGGAGTGCTTATGCGTAAATGGCGACCACCTGATGTATGCGCTGATGATGAGTGGGCCATCAGACATCAAATAGTAATGCCCAAAAGCTTTCGCAGTGAAGTTCTAAGCATGGCACATGAGGCTCCTTTGTCTGGCCATTTAGGTATAAATAAAACTTATCAGAAAGTTAGTACACACTTCTATTGACCTAACCTCAGGAAAGATGTTGTACAATGTTGTGAATCATCCCATACATGCCAGATGGTAGGCAAGCCCAATCAGAATCCTCCTAAGGCCCCACTTAGGCCTATTCTTGCTTTCGATGAACCATTCAGTAGGATTATTGTTGATTGTGTTGGACCACTGCCCAAAGCAAAATCTGGACATGAATACTTGCTGACAATTATGTACGCATCTACCAGGTTCCCTGAGGCAATACCATTGCGCAAAATTAATGCCAACAGTGTTGTCAAAACTCTGACCAGTATCCGTCCAGTCTGACCAAGGGTCTAATTTTATGTCTGGCTTATTCCAACAAGTTATTCTTGAGCTGGGTATAAAACAGTACAGCTCTTCGCCATACCATCCTGAAAGTCAGGGCGCCCTCGAGCGTTTTCACCAGACATTAAAAAACATGATCAGAACTTATTGCTATGACACACAGAAAGACTGGGATGAAGGAATCCACCTATTGTTGTTTGCTGTCAGAGAATCTTTTTAAGAGTCCTTGGGTTTCAGTCCCTTTGAACTAGTTTTTGGACACTCAGTTCGCGGACCATTGAAACTGCTTAAAGAAAAACCCTTGTGTGAAAATCCTGATTCTCTTGGTTTACTGCAGTATGTCTCAGACTTTCGCACTAAACTATACAATGCTTGTGAGATTGCAAAGTCAAATCTAAAATCTGCACAAAGTAAAATGAAAACAAATTATGACAAGCACATTGTAAGTAAGGACGTTTGAGCCTAGTGAAAAGGTTCTTGCCTTACTTCCCATCCCTGGCAGACCTCTGCAAACTAGGTATTTTGGTCCTTACATTGTTGACAAGAAAGTCAGTAATTTAAATTACATACTGTTGACACCAGATAGACGTAAGAAGAAACAACTGTGCCATATTAACATGTTGAAACCATATTATGACAGAAATAGCACATCAGATGTTGTACAAAATGTTACTGCTGTTGTGTAAAAACTTACCCTGACCCAGTTAAAGTAGATACTGATTGTAAGTGTGATGTAGACATTCAGTGTGGTACAGTACCATTAAAAAACTCAGATGTGCTTAACAACCTGGATGCCAAACTGTCACACCTTACCGCACAACAACAACAAGATCTCAAGAACCTGCTGCGGAATTATGAACATTTGTTTAGTGACATTCCAACGCGAACTAACATGTTGTACCATGACGTCGATGTTGGCGAGGCAAGCGCAGTCTAGCAACATCCACATAGACTGAATTCAGAAAAGCAAAAGTATCTACAGGATGAGATTCAATATTTGCTGGACAATGATTTTATTGAACCAAGTAACAGTAACTGGAGTTACCATGTATTCTTGTGCCAAAACCTGATGGAAGTTACCGTATGTGCAAAGTTTATCGAGAACTGAACTCTGTCACCAAGACTGATACGTTCCCGATTCCGAGGATCGATGATTGTATTGATAGAGTCGGTAGCTCCAGATAGGTCTTCAAGTTTGACTTGCTAAAAGGATTCTGGCAAGTTCTGCTGACAGAACGAGCGAAAGAAGTGTCCGCATTTGTGACGCCGCAAGGACTGTACCAGTATAAAGTTATGCCGTTTGGCATGAAGAACTCGCCAGCCACGTTCCAGCGCCTCATCCATATGGTTGTCAAGAACATTCAGGGCTGCGACGCATATATTGATGACCTCATCGTGTACGGCGACATCTGGGAGAAACATCTGCAAATTCTTCGCGACCTCTTCGAAAGACTCAGTGAAGCACGTCTGATCGTCAACTTAGTGAAATCTGAGTTTTGTCATGCACAGGTAACATTTTTGGGTCATATTGTAGGGCAGGGTCAGGTAAAACCTGTTGATGCTAAAATAAGTGCTATTTCTGCATTTCCTAGACCAGAAAACAAAACGCAAATAATGCGTTTTCTAGGTATGGTTGGATACTACAGGAAGTTTTGTCCAAATTTTGCTGCTGTGGCTGAACCTTTGACTAATTTGTTAAAGAAGAAACAAAAGTTGGTATGGAATGTTCAGTGTGAAAATGCATTTAAGAATTTGAAAGCAATTCTGCAAAGTTCACCAGTTTTAGCAGCTCCAGACTTTTCTATACCTTTTAAGTTAGCTGTAGATGCTAGTGATACTGCTGCTGGTGCTGTGTTGTTGCAAGAAGGCAATGATGGCATAGTTCATCCAATTTGTTATTTCTACTCCAGTATTGAAAAAGAATTTTTGGCTTTGATTTTAGCGTTGCAACATTTGGAAGTTTATGTTACTTCATCAGTCAGGCCTATCATTGTTTTCAGTGATCATAATCCCCGCACGTTCATGAAGAAGTTGAAGTGTAAAAATCAAAGATTGTTGAGATGGAGTTTGTTCTTACAGGATTACAATCATGATATCATACACATTAAATGGAAAGACGATGTACTTGCTGATTGCTAATCGCGATGTTCATGAAATTTTGTAAACAGGATGTTTATGTAATGTTGTAAATAAGATGATTTAGAGATGTTGTAAAAATTTAGTGATTGTGATCGCAAAAAGAAAGTTTTCCGTGAAAACTTTCTTTTTTCTTACAGGAGGGGGAGTGTTATAGGTGCTCCTTTTATTGTGTGACACGGGCGTAACTCGTGTTGTTGTTGCACTTTATGTTTAATCCGTACTGGTTGAACTCTCGTTGTCATGCTGGCTGGGGGTTTTCACGCCTGGCCGAGGTCACGTTATGACCTTGGTATGTAGAGATACACACAGCAATGTTTTTCTAGAGAATTCCTGTTACGCGTGCTTACCGTGTATAATGTATTATTCTTCGAATGTGGAAAATTCTCGGCTTGGGGAGAAGAGTATATAAAGGGGCTATGTTTAGAACCGTTTTAGAGCAGAGAAGATTCCAGCGGACGCAGAAGTGTGTGTCAGTTTCTTGGACCTTATCCGACGTGTGCGGCAATTATAGATTTTCTTCAGAGGTTCTCCTGGATTTTGTGCATTTAGACTTCAGTTTACTTTCTGGATTGTTACCAGAGCTTTACACTGGACTTTCATTCTCCGAGATTATACATTTAAAGAACTTATCGTTGTGACGGTGTTGGTATCCAGGTACTGTGCACATTATTTTTCTGTGTGATTGTATTGATTTGTTGTTATGTCGCTGTTTTACTGTATAATTGTATTGATTTGGTGTGTTGTGGTGTTAGGGTTGTTTTAAGAATCCGCCTTTCATCGTATTACGTTTATCGCATCTGTTTTTCATATGCGATCGACGGACGGAAACAATGCGGTAACACATGACACATACAAGCATAAAAAAAGGTGACGAAACGCCGTTTTGTCCTTTCAGATCAAGATTTCTGCCTGTAAACCTAATTGATGTTTTAGTAAAAAATATAAAAATTAATTATGTTTATAATTAAATTAATGTTGGGAAGGACCCCCTCTCCAAAATAATTGTCCTGGCGCCCGTACTTAACGCTTAATTTTGCTTCCACTTTAAATGTCACTTTTTATTGCATCAAATTCATTGTTGCACAATGATATAGTGAGAAGCATGTTGAGTGTTATAGACATGGTAAAGCTTCCTTATAGTAATTCCCCTTCAGTGAACTTTAAAACACATATTTTGATAATGGAACTGAGGGCTTTCCCAAGTTTAAGTCATTAAGTGGAATAACTTGTGCGTTAAATACATGCGATCATCGCATAAATCGAGCAGCGCTCAATATCTGCGATGAACGCATTCGTTGATCGCAGCTGAAAATCGTTGTCGGAGGCATGTGTCATGTTCAACTTATATTATAATGTCAATATTTTTAGACGGATGCGATGAACGGATGCGATGATCGGATCCGATAAACGTTGGAATGTGATACAAGCTTTTTATACGGTGCGATTTTGTCGCATACGACAGTCGCAAGAAAATTCGGAGAGCAATTAGCGATATTCAACATAAAAATGATTTGATTTATCATATCAGCTTCTCCAAAAATTGTCCGGCAAATCTCTTGGCTTTTATAAGATTTTTATCCATACCACCATGTAATGGATCTATATATCGCGTAACGCGATTTGTGTGATTTTCCGTTTCAGAAACTCGGAACTCCCTGCTCACCCAAAACTGTGCAGAGCACGGGTAATTGCTAGTTAAAATTTAAAGGTCACTATTTTAAGTACCCAGTAACAATAAGCCACTTTTTAGTGGACTAAAATTAAACTATATGACAATCTCTCAAAAGTGTTTTTTCCTCTCTACTGTGTGTCTTCTTTAAGAAAAATATAATTTAAATTTCTTAATGAATCAAAAGATAAAATTTCACTTTTAAGGTAGAAAGAAACTTGATAGACCAAAAAAAAAAAAAAAGCTCTTGGGATATTGTCATGTATTTTAATATCAGCCTGCTAAAAATCGGCTTGCTGTTACTCGGTGCCTAAAATAACGTACTGTTTAAATTAAAAAAATAGTTTATGTGTTAAAATACCATATGAAAATGAATGAAAATTTAAAAAATAAGTATACCACCAATAAGAAAACTGTACAAGATTTTAAATAATGTACAATTTATGGCTCTAATATGAATTTGAAACAATTTTTGCATCGACTTTATATATATATTTTTTTATTGAATCTTAAAAATTTAACATTTCAGTTTTAAGGTTGATGGAGACAAGATATAGCAAAAAAATAATAATAATAAAATAAATTATGACAGGCTATGACTCGCGTTTTGCAGGACATGTTGCAGAACATGTCGCTGTGTGTATGGACTGTTCTTGTTGTGTGAACATTCGTGTTCTGCGACATGTCGCGCGACATGTCGCCTCGTGTATGGCCGGCTTTAGCGTTGGCAGTGGTTAATATTAGCGCTCGCGCATGCGCGATAGACTGCGCGGGTTCAGGTCGGCGTCTGGCGCGTATACTACATATTGCTTTTTGGCTGTTTCCTATTGCTTGCGATGTCATCTGTTTTGCCTGTTGGGTGGGAGGAGTCCTTGGACACGTTGGACGATGACACGTTGGAGGATTTAGCTATTTTGGTCATGCTGAGGTGCTCCAGCAAGCGCAAGGCGTGATGAATCAACGGAGGATTGCATTGCCATCCAACGGATGGACCCAGTTTTGTTTGGAGATCTGCTGGCGAAGATGGGCCCATCAAGATACACAGATGCGCCAAGCAATATCGCCGGGAGCCAGGTTGGCGCTAACTTTGAGGTACTTGGCAACAGGGAATACATACAATTTTTAAGCGTTGACCTGCGATGATAAGCGATGAAACAAAATGATTGGCGTTAACATGCGCCTATAGGCGCTAAAAGTGAACATTTTGAACATTCACAAAACTTGGCGTTGGCCGGGAGAGTAGTGAGGTTACTGGCGATGACCCCGGTTAATTAACCCCTTGGGATAACCGGCGTTGAAGTTAGCCCACTAGGCGCGCGTCATTTCACGCCAGTGTGAGAAGGGCAATAGTCATTTCACGTGTATGAACAGTTAATACCGTGTGTAATATATTATTGCTTATTTTTGTTGGGACAAATACATTGTATTTAATTGTATTTAATTAACCTGGTGATTTAGGTTAATTTGTTGACAGTACAAGTACATATTAATAGAAATAATTTGTTTTTACCATAAGATAATGCCTATATGGGTATTGAGATGAATATTTAAGCTGTGTATTTAACTATTTACTGAACGTTGATGTTAATGAGTACAGTTGTACTGTTAATTTACATCTGATTTTTGTTCTGCATGTGCCTGCATTGCATGCTGAAGTAGTGAACTACTTATTGCGAACATAGTTGTTTGTAACATTTGCATGTTTAAACCTTGATCATTAGAGATAATTATGTCTCACATGATTGATCTAACCACAGCTTCTGCAGCTGACTTGATGAAGGCAAAGCCCACTCTATTCCCAGAATTTGTAGCCCGAGCTATAGTGGGCCTACGTAGTGAACAACCTAGGTGTAGTTGTGGGGATTTGGCCCGGATTTCGGGTAGATCTTCCCAGTTCTGGCAGGACTTATTCTCTGCGGGAGTTTTTGTAATTTCTCACTCCCGTGCTGCATCTCATCCTGTTCTGGCCCAGAGTAGCCCAGTAATAGCATGTTCCAATTTTGGTGCTAACGCCCTGGCATTCAGCAACTTTCCAGCTGTATCATCATGCCCTAATGTCCTAAGGGGGGCATTACAGCATAGTGTCAATGGAGTGGGCATAATACCAATATGGCCCCACTCAGAGTACCGCCAGTTGACTCTGACCTTGATCCGACCTTGTCTTATGGCAGTGATGCTTCTAACCACCCCCACAATGGGCAAGGCCCTGTAATTTCTGATGATGACCTTGACCTTCTTGCAGTTAATTCAGGTGCTGAATGCCAGAGGCCCACAATTGTCGAGAGAAACCTACATGACAGGTTAGCCATTCTTGATTATGTTATGTGCCAGCAAGACCAAATCCCATCAGATAATGTATGCCCACAGATACCTGTCCTTGAATCAGATGTATGTATGGGGGTAGTTTTTTGGAGAAATTCCAATGATAGGCATCAAGCTGCCAACCTTGTATCAGATCGTGCCACCCGTACTGCAACCCGCATGGACCCTCAGCCTACCAAGCAGATACCGCCAACACAGGTGGCGCCACTGGTACAAGAGATAAGATCCACTATGCCCTGCCAAGTAGCTGCTCTACCCGAGCCGACACACACTGAGGCTATCCCATTGGTTAATTCTGTAGCAGCACTATTGACAGCCATCAAGAAAGGTCACCTCCAGCCGCAATCAAGTGTATGTAGACAGAGTCCCCCTAGAACAGTCGCTGAGCGGTGTACCAGAAACCATCATGATCAATCCCATAAGGATCCGAGAGACGGCAGTTCAGGCCAAGCGAGGCCAGTCTTACGTGATGATGGTAGTGATAGTTCATGGCACTCAAGGGGTCATCAAGGAGCCAGTGCCTATGCTACTCATTGGCCCAGTGGCAATCAGGACAGTCATTGGCCAAAGCGGATGTCAAGGAGGAACATGGACTATTGGCGGCCCACCAGGGAACACAATTATGAGAGATGGGAAAGGAGGCAGCAGCAGCGGCATAAATTGCCAAACAGCTCTGATGAGTTGTCATGCATTACCAGCATGGAATCTAGTGTGTCGTCAGAGTATGACAGCGATTCTCATGTGGGTGACCGTTTTCGGCGCTCTGGGAGTCGTGGATATCGAAATCACCAAAGATGCCACAGTAGAAGACGTAGGTCACCAGTCTCTGCCAGGATGCCAACATTTAGTGGTGTGGAGGACTGGTACACATTTATTTTCCAGTTTGAGGGACTGGAGAATAGGTATCGTTGGTCTGATAGTAAATGTGTGGAGAAACTTGTCGATTGTCTGACAGGCCAAGCCTTCAAGTTTGTCCGAGATATCGGAATTGATCATAGTTATGCCAAACTTACCAAAAGCCTCGACAGGAGATTTGGCGTGAAGGATGAGCCACGTACAGTGAGAGGACAGCTGTACCAGCTCCGCCAGCCAGACTATGAGAGCCTAGAGGAATTCTCCCAGAGAGTATACTTTGAGGTCAAAAATGGACTTCCGGCTACGGCTAATGAGGAGGTTCGTGAACAGTTGGCTATCGACTTCTTTTTTTAAGGGGATCCACGACAAGACTGCAGCGAAGGCAGCTTTAGATAAAAATCCCAGGAATGTCAGGAAAATGGCCAAATATGTGAAAGAATACATCAACAATAAGCGCATTATATTTGGGAATACCAGGACCAATGTAGCTGTGAGACAAGTGCAGTTGTCGGATAGAGCTTCCCATGAGAGCGGCAATGAAGGCGAACAAGACCAATCGGCTCAACATCCACTGCCTGCAAAAGAACAACTGACAACGGTAGACATTCTGACCAAACAAATTAAAGAAATGGGCAATAAGATGAGTGGTTCCTTTAAGAAATCTATGGAGGCCATGGCCAAGTCATTAGAGAAGTTGACACGGCATATAGGTCAAGTCACAAGTCTATCCACACGCAGAAGAGAAACCAGGCAGAGTGGTCAGCATTTCCAACAGAATGCTGGTAGAGGTCGCAATCAATCTCTGTGTTTTAAATGTCACAAAACTGGTCACTTCGCACGGGATTGTCCTACTCGGCAGCCGAGGGCTGCTGAAACAGTAGCTGGTACTGTAGGAACCGCTAGCGGTGCACAGTGCCCACCATAAGGTCAGCAACAGTCTTTAAACTCGTAGGGGTCGAGGCAGGTGGCCATTGCTCGACCGAACCGACAGGCCAACAGGGAAAGGTTGAATCAGCGGTATATAGTGTTAGTGTAAGTAATGAAAGTCAGCCATGTGTTTCTGATGATTGTGGCTGCAATGTTGTTTTAAGTAACTGTGTACCAGATATGCGAGCGGATTCGGGGTTTTCCAGTATGCCTAGTCAAGAAACCGAAAACCAAAGATTTATTGGAAGAGACCATGTAGTAGACAATTGCCAAATAAGTTCTGGTGTGATTCCAGATGTCATGGAACAAATAGCTCCAGGAGGAGCTGTGTCAGCAGATCAACAAGTGTTAAGTAGTTATCATTCTGAGGAGCCCCTGGTTCAGGAGGACAGTGACGTAATACACATCAGGAAGTGCACGGGACTAAGTCTAGTGGTACCGATTGTCGTTAATGGTCGGGAGAGTGAAGCCATTGTTGACAGTGCGGCTCAAGTAACAGTGGATCGCCCACAAGTATTGGGGGAATCTTTTGAAAAGCAGGAAGGCAAAAAGGTGATCCTCAAGGGTATCGGGGACCAGGAAGAAAAAGTTCCAGCTCTAAAAAGGGAAGGAATTTCCATCAAGTTAGGAAATTCGGTACATACTTGGACGGTGTATGTGGCAGAAATCCCTGATCCTGTTCTGCTAGGGCTCGATTTTATATATGACAAGAAGTGTGTCATAGACTTTGCAACTGGTGAGATCAACATGGATGGTAGGCCGATTAATGCAACGTTCAAAAGAGGACTACATCGTGTTAGCTATCCTATTTATAGAGTGGTGGTGGCTTAAAGAAGTGTTATTCCGGCCAGTTCTGTGGCAGCCGTTCCGGTGTCGGTGCAAAATGCTACGGTGGGGAAACCAGGCTTTGTGATAGAGCCATGGTTAAGTCGAAGGGGATTGTTGGCGGCAGCTACTAACTTTGAGTAATGGGTATGTTAATGTGATTAACAGTCAGTAAAACGTTGTTATTCTCATGAAGAATGAAGTCTTCGGGGCAGCATCTGAGATGGATGCTAAGGTTGTACCCAAAGGAGTTACTGAGGTGGCATCTGAGATGGGGGCTGTGCCTTTCCTCAAGGAAGTGACTAGAGCGTCATCTGGGATGGATGTCGTGGATTCCCCCCAAGCCATTTTGTCACCTGTAGTGAGGCTATCTGTTGTCTAAGAAGACGTTGCAGGCCCGTTTGCGGGCGGCAATGGAGATCTACCCATAGAGCCATCAGCTTGCGGTTTAGTGGAGTCGTGCTCTAGAGAAGCTGACACAGGCAGTATCTGTTCACCGGTCTGTAACAGTTCTGGAGGTGAACTACAAGATAGACTGTCCTGGGTTATGGCAGGAATGCCGCAACACCTAGTTACCTTGTTAGAAAACACAGGAAAAGAGGAGCTGACAGAGTCTCAGTTGACGGGTCTTTGGAAGCTCCTGATGAGTTACCAAGATGTATTTGCATCTCATGATTTGGATTTGGATGAAGGGAATCCAACATAGGATTGACACCGGAAGTGCACTGCCTGTACTGGAACGAATGAGAAGAACTCCGCTAGGTTTTGAGGGCGAGGAGAAAAAACATCTGGACAAGCTGTTGACCGCAGGTGTTATTAGGCCATCAGCTTCGGAGGAGCCACGTGCTGGGTACGGGCTACACGCAGTGAAGCGGGGACGGGGCTGTTCTGATGGACAGGCTTTCATTTGGTATGTTGTAATTTATATTTGTGTATTCAGTGTAGGATATTCACTGGACATGTGCTAAAACCCCTTTTAAGTGCTAGAGGTCGGCACTGCTGAGCAGTGAGGCTTCCACTACGGTTGTGCTTTAATTTTAAGTTTTGGAGACAGGGTCTTCTTTTAGAAAACAGGGGGGAGTGTTGGAGATTTGCATATACTATGTGTACGATGTCTGGGGCAACTTGTAACCCCTGGTTGTCATAGAGACCGTGGTCCTTGGAGACGGATCTGAGAGCGAGGCGAGAGAGAGAGAGAGAGAGAGGAACGCAAGAAGATCCACAAGTTCCCCGTGCAAGGTTGCATGTCATCAGGTCCCGTGCGGTGTTAAGAACGAGAGACAAGTCAGCAGGTAGGTATCAGACAATAATTTACATGCCATTTTATAATTATACAGAGATAAAACCTACATTATATCAAACGATCTGACCCATCGCCTTCAACTTCTTTGTTTAAAACTCGTATTTTGACTGGCATAATAGATACTACACGGACTAAAAAACACTGCCAAGCCACCTTCTGCATCTCTGTTGCGAACTGTATATGCTGGCATAACTACATACATCAGCCTACATACATGCATATAAGGGAAATGACGTGCTATGACCTTAGTTATTCGCATGCTTATTACACGTACACAAGCGACATTCACATGCACGTGAATATCGAATATCACACAAATCAGCGACATTCGATATTCACCAGCGAAATTCGAAAAAAAAACTATCGGCTCGATCTCGGCCAATTCGACACTTGATCAAGATGGATTTACTTTGTATATTTCATTCACATTAGGGCAGTGATGGACCACGACCTTAGATATATTTGCATGCTAATATCACGCAGTCAAGCGACATTCGTATGCAAATATCGAATATCACTCAAATCAGAGTTATTCTATTTTCGCATGCAAATATCACAAAAATTGAATAAATTTGTGGTATTCTATTATTCGCATCCGACATTCGAGTAAACCTATCGGCGCTTGGCTTGTTGGACAACCTGGTCAACGTGCAGGCATATATATCATATATTAGGAAAATGATGAACCATGACTTCAGATATTTGCACGCCAATATCACGCAGACAAGTGACTTTCGCATAAGTATATCGAATATCATTCAAATAAAGGATATTCAATATTCACATGCGAATATCACAAAAATCACGTAAATCAGTGACATTTTGTATTCGAATGCGACATTCGGGCTAAATTATCGGCGCTCGGCTAGTTCGACAACCTGGCCAACCTGGAGACAAATAGTTCATGAATTCATATTCGGGCAATGGTGGGCCTTGATCTTAGACCAATATCACGCAGACAAGCGACATTCGCGTGCAAATATCACAAAAGCCACATAAATTAGTGACATTCGATATTCGCCTGCACATTCGCGGAGCCTACATATAGGGCCAATAGTGGGAATGTTATGCTGTAACAACCTAAGATTTTACCTTTCACTAGATATAATAATCTGATAGTCAGGATATGCCTAATATATTTGTTATTTATTTAAAAAAAAAACTTTGGGGATATCATTCTGATCCTAATTTATATTAGGGGGCAGTAACCCCCTCTGCCACCTGCTACACTCGATTATATATATATGCCTAGATTGTTTGGCCCGCTACCGCCCCCTGTTTTTGCTAGACCTATAGCGGTATCATGCAGTAGCCTATATAGGCCACTTTTTTATAATATAGGTACAGGCAAAATAGCCTAATACATACAAATGTCTACAATAAAGACACCCACTGTAACGTTGTGTTATACATTTTAAAGCTTACATGGGGCCACTCATTTAATTAGAGGAGTTGTTTTAGCAAGTGTGAGTTTATGCTATTGCAGGCAAAATAGCCTAATACATACAAATTTATATTTTGCCGGTACAATAAAGACAACCATGGCATTATAACTTTGTGTCATACATTTAAAAGCTTACATGGGGACACTCATTTAATTAGAGGAGAAGTTTAAGCAAGTGTGAGTTTGTGCTATTATGGTCACAACATAAAAGGGAGTATTGACTTAATTATGTGGGTTGTTTGAGTTTGTTTGTGTCATAGTGTTCACACCTTCAAAGAGGTCCCTGTGGTAACAGGATGCAGGAGAAATGCTGTGTTTGTTTGTGTCACAACTGCACAGTTTGCACAGAACTTGATGAGTTGTGAAAATCATGCCAGTTTATTTGTGGCACAACTTCAAAGCTTTCAATGGAATTATAAAGAATTGTAAGTGAAAATATGTCTCCTTTACTGTTCTTTGATCTACACTTATATATAGGTTGCACAATTCCATATGCAATCAGAAGTGTTACTGGTGTATTACAGCAAACATGATAAGCCAAGGAGACTTGTTTCCTTCACGGGAGGAATTTGATAAACAACTTGTATCTTTTCAAGAGACCAAATACATGGACCTTTGGCGCCGGGATTCCAGAACAATTGCAACTGCACAAAAGAGAGCTCCAAAACGTGTATTCAATCAGGGAATTAAAGGCACAGAAGTCATCTACAACTGCAAACATGGTGGGAGGGAAGGCTTATCGAAGTAAGTCCCATGGGGAAAGACCAAATCAGCATACACAGAAACTGAACTGCCAATTCAGTTCAAAGTTGAAAGCTACAAGGAATGGACAGTATCTTCAAGTGACAGAATTCAAACATGAACATAATCATGATGTCAGTGAATGTCTTTACAAACTCATGCCAGCTCAGAGAAGGTCAAATGACACTGAAAGGTCCGAGTTAACAGAGATGCTAAAAGTCAGAGCAAATAGAAAGATAGTACAGCAACATTTTCGAGAGAAAACTGGAAAAAAATCTTGCTTAAAGATATCCATAATATCGGAACTTCTTAAGCAAACTAAGACGTCAACCACTCCAGAACTGCAGCAGATCAACTCATACCTGTCAGGCATACCTGGACCTGAAACTGAATTTATCATCAATGAAGAGGACATACTGCAAGGGCTTTTTCTGCAAGATGAGAATATGAAGAAAGCCTTAATAAATATCCAGAAGAAATTCTGATTGATTCCATACACAAAACCAGTATCCTTGGGTTCTCTTTTTTTGTGATACTGGTGATAGATGGTAATGGAGAGAGTCAAGTTGCTTGCGCTTTATTAGTCATTAATGAACAGGCTCCATTGCTGAAGAACATGGTTCAGTTGTTCAAACGTAGCAACCCCAGATTGACTGATGTTAAAGTCATTTTTACCAAAAAGGATATGACTGAACGCATAGTCTTCAAAGGGGAGATATCACAAGCAAAAATGCAGATCTGTCTGTTTCATGTGCTACGTACTTTTCGGCGAGAAATAACAACTGAGAAGACGGGGATCAGTGGTTGACAGAAAGCAACAGTGTTAGAAATCATACAGAAGATGACTTACGCAGAAAGTGAGGAGTCCTACAACCAGAGTGTACAGCAGCTTCATAACACCGGCATTGCCAGTGTTCTCAGGTACTTACAGACAAATTTGGAGCCTATAAGGAAGGAATGGGTTGAATGCTTAAAGGAACAAGAAATGAACCAGTGCGTTCGCACAAACAACAAAATAGAGAACTTCTTCTAGAAATAAAATCAGTCACAACCCCTGAGATGTGTCTCAAATATTTCTTAGCATCATTCTTTCAACTGCTGACAACTCTGAGGACAGAAAGAGATCATCAAGCTTTGGTGATGTTTCAGAAAGTACCAAGTGTACCATTCATTGAGGGAAGTGTCCAGCACCAGTTCCACAAACTTGTTACACCACACGCATTCACAATCATCACAGAGCAGATAAAGCTGGCCTCCAAAGTTCACCTGATTGAAGATCCCAGTGTTGTCTTCAAAGCTGCCACACCACAAGGTATGTTATGCATTTCTCCAGATTCATGCACATGTTCTTTCATCAAGTGTCATGACCTGCCATGTCGTCATATCTTTGCTGTAAGGTCAGCTAAGGATATGGATCTGTATTGCCCTGGCCTTTGTTATGTGAGATATATACGGAGTATTACAGGCCAGGACACAGACTGTACCAAAGTACATCTTATCCTGCCTCACGCCAGGTTTCTGCAATATCAGTTCAACTGACCCCTACACACGAGTGCTTTCAAAGCATCAATGGTCGCACAAAATCAAGCGCAACTAGCTGCAAGTGAAGGAATGCGTGACTTCAACCAGAAACTGGAATTATTGCAGAAATTAGAATCTTTCTGGCAAGCAGGAAAAGATGCCATAGTGATTGAAGTAATCACTAGAGATACTCAAACCATCTCAGGGCCAAGCACCCCACCAACCATCAGAGACCTGAACGACCAGTCAGAAATACCAGATGTCAGTTCAAGTATCCCATCGGCCACTGCACTTACAAAAGAAAGCTTTGAGGCACCCAACTTTGAACCTAGCCAACCACCAATCTCTACAAAGGCAAGCATCTCCCCTACAAGTAGTCCATCTGACAACGGTATATCAGATACCAGCCCAAGCATACCGTCCACCACAGAACACAGAAACCCACCACACCTCATGAACCAGCTTGTACCTGAAGATCCTGCTTCATCGGTTACAACACTGTCACAAACAAGCGATTCATCACCACAGACTTCGTTGGATGACATTATTCTGCCAGCCCGAAGTAGGAAACGTGGACAGTCAAACCAATGCCATAAGGTTACCTAAGGCATAAAGCTCCCGTCTTAACAAGCCGGTCCCCTTCATAAAGAAGTCAACAGAAGAATGTGCTCACCAGATGTTGGCCTGGTTTACAGAGCAAGATTCCATTACACTTGCCAAGAAGGGATCAGTATTAACTGAAAAATGTGTTGAACAAAACCCCTGTTTGATTCCTTCTGCATGCCTGGATGAAAACGTCAGTTTAAATCTGATTCAGAAATACTTTGATGATGATGGCTGGAATGCTGTGCAACATGTCTACCAGGAGAGGAAGAAGATGTCTCCGCTGTATATTTGCCAGGTATGTGAAGGGATGCTGATACATCAACAACAGCAACAGGTTCCATTGCGTGTGACTCCTGCCTTGAGTGGCAACATCTTAACTGCATTGGTAAGAAAACTGCACCAAAAACAAGATTTTTGTATTGCAACAACTGCAGATAATGTAAAGAACCTGCATTTTAGTTTGGTAATATATAGTCTATAATGTATATATGTTTATATATTCTCAAATGCAATAAATAGATTACACACTTATTACCTCTGGTGTTTTTATGCATAGTCTACAATATAGTTTATGGTGTGCATTACAAGCTATATAGCCTCTTCAAGCTATGGTTTTGTATAGTCTGTTTGTATATATGTTTGTGTTTTCTCAAATGCAATAAAATGATTAAACATTTATTACCTCTGATGTTTTTATGCATATTCTACACTATAGTTTATGGTTTGCATTACAAGCTATAGAGCCTACAAAGCTATGGTTTTGTATAGTCTATTTGTATATATGTTTGTGTATTCTCAAATGCAATAAAATGATTACACATTTATTACCTCTGGTGTTTTTATGCATGTTCTACAATATAGTTTATGGTTTGTATTACAAGCTATAGAGCCTACAAAGCTATGGTTATGTTTAGTCTATATGTATATATGTTTGTGTATTCTCAAATGCAATAAAATGATTATACACTTATTACCTCTTGTTTTCATACATAGTATACAACATAGCTCATTGTGTTATCTTCCCTGACACGAACAACCAACCTAATTAAGTCAGTACACCCTTTTATGATTTGACCATAATAAAACACAAACTCACAATTGCTTATACAACTCTTCTAATTAAAGAGTGGCCCCATGTAAGTTTTTATATTTATGACACAATCAAAGTTATAGTGGGTGTCTTTATTGTGTCGGCAAAATAGACATTTGTATGTATTAGGCTTTTTTACCTGTACCGGCAAAAATACCACCTGGGCTGTTTTGCTTGTACCGGCTAAATGGCGAACATGATCATGATCAGTCGGTCAGAACAGAACAGAACAGAACAGAACTTTATTCAGGAAAAAGGCCTCAGGCCCAAAGTTCCAAACATTTCAATAAATATTCAATTTAAAAAGTACATCAATCCAATGGAAGGTAGCAGTCTTATATTTTCTAGTAAACACACCCATTAACACAAGTAACAGAACTGCATACCTACATACATATAAATCTGTTTTGCCATCATCTGTGAGGATAAACATAATTACATTTCAATAAACAGTCAGTTCAAAAATTACAACAATATAATGTTAAGTAACAGTCTTAAAATGACTAATCAATCGTGCCATAAACACATGTAACATTATTGCACACCTAAGTACACAATGAATCTATTGTGCTGTCAACAGTGAGTACTGTTTAAAATACATAATTCAACCATCTATCATTTTCCGTCTCCTCAAAAACGAATTAAACACATATGCAGCAACTTTTGATATTTCAAATGGATTATCTAAATTAAATAATTTTATAAAATTTTGTTCACTTGGATAATGCAAGTCTTGTCTAATATATTTTAACCTCAAATCGTGATATAATTTACACTCTTGCATAAAGTGAGCGTCATCCTCAACAATATTGAATCCATATAGCATAAACAATATTTACAGATCCTTTCTTCACGAGAAATGTTTTTATGGCGGCCCATTTCTATAGCTAATTCATGATTTGAACATCGAAGTTTAGCAAGTGCTGTACGGTGTTGTTTATTTGGGATACAATCAACATATTTTTCTAGAGTGAGCATAGATTTAAAAGTACCATAATAGTAGAGTTAACTGCACAATTCAATATCACCATGCCAATTTTGAATGGCCATATCTTTTATTCTCATTTCAACTTCTTTCATAAAATAATTCACATCTCCAATGTACTGTGCCATCCAAACATATCCAAAACCAGACTGGAACAACAATGTTCTTACTTCAGATACTAGTACAAAACGACAGACACTATAGGCCTACATCTTTATTTTAGTTGCACAAAACGAAATCTCCAAACGCAAAATTTGCTTCCAATTATGATTGTAGTAGGCCTACGGGTACCGGTAGGCCCAAGCCTAGCTAGCTTTCATCTGTTTTCAATATAACTTCATTGAATTAATGTGGATACTGGATATATACAGGTATTGGCGGAGGTATGCGCTCTGTGAGTGCTTTCTCGTATTAGATATATGCAGAGCATCTAACAATGCGGAAAAAGCTAGCCGTGCATTAAGTGGTCCTTAATTTTCAGTTGCTCATGAAGGATAGGCCTACTCCGAGTCAAATTCCTCCGAATTGGTGCAATATGTCTGTACTGTCCTTTCTAGACTGGTTCCCGCTTTATAATTAATCTATGTAGAACGAGATGAACCAATCTACAGTTCTACGGAGTCCATCACACTCTCAGAGTCCATCAGTGTCTAACTTAGACTGGTACCCCGCTCTATTATGGCTTCGCTGCTTTAGGCCAATCATATGCTTGGCTGAGGGCCATAATAGAGCAGGATACCAGTCTATGTCTAACTTTGTTGTGATTGGTTTGAACACGAACTTGCTGATTCATGATTGGTTCGTGCGCTTTCTACATTTGTGCGCCATGTTGGAGGCGGCCATGGAGCCGACAGGTAATGCCCCTTGTGATGTGACTAAAATCTACTGGTTATTTAACTTGCAAAACGGTAGTGATCGTTACAGTTCCAGATCTTTAAAGAAAGAATGGCCATTTGTGTACGCCTGACATTATATCCTCCCATGTACCGTTTAAATTGAATGGGAGACCGTTTTCAGGCGACGTGTCACAAACAGTAGATAAATAGAGCCAAGCGGGCGTTGATAGTGTTATCAATGACCGTGTTGGCGAGTAAGCAGCAGTTTTTCTTCACGAACGACTACGTTATGGAATCACCAGGGACTGGATCCCACATGCACATTTAAACTTCACTAGTAGTATGTGAAATGCTAATTCCATTTGTCATGGCCATCATTTCTTCTAGTAAAGTTAAACTGAAAATTAATATTACTATAATAAATGACATAAGAAACTTGAAATTGAATAACAAAAATTGGGAGTTATAAACTATTCTGATTCATTGGTTCATTATCCTTCCAAGTTGTAAACGTCTTGGTACAAATATAGGCACAACTAAAGAGTAACTCGTGCACCTCTCTTTGACATGACACTTGTGTGAACAGGAAACGTTAAATATTGGCTGCAAGTATTTTGGTTTTGCCAATTATTTTTACCTGCCTCTTATCTTCACTTAGCGACAGCTTGTCACCCCAAACGTCGATTATATAGATGAACTGAAGACGATGGGGTGACAGTACAAGCTATTGGGTTCGCATCAATTCTAGTATGTGCAGATGTGCACGCCATTTCTGACACTACTTTTTCATTTTCATCCACTTCTCGAACTGTCATTTTCCTGAGTTAAGACAAAAAGTGACGTTATTCTGTTGGGGAAAATAATAATTATTACATCCACGGTTGACTTATGTGTAAACTTGCAGCAGTTTTTAATTCCGAGGCTGGTTTTACTCGAAAAACTCGTCTCCACGTCTGTCAGCGGGAGAATCATAACTTCCGGTAGGGGATTTCCAAACGGCTATGTGTAAAACTCGGAAGTCCGAAGTCGGAAGCAAGGACTTTTTTTAAAGCAATGATCGAAGCATAATTAAAATGCTACTACATCAATGGAAAGTACCTTTTTATTTTTATTGATAGAATAAGGTCTTTTTTATCATCATGTAAAATAATCAAAGTTATCCACCCAAAGTTAATGACTTTTTTTTGCTCGGAAATGCCCGGTTATGGTCCAAATGTGTAAAACTCGAAAGCCAGTAATGGCAAATGCACTGGTCATCATATCGTCAGCAAACGTGTCAAGCATTTTCAATTTCTTCAGTATCATGTATTTTTCATAAATTCAATCTGTTTTGTAACATTCATGATGCTGTTTTTTTAATAATATATTATATTGATATTTTATTTCATTTTGTAAAACAAGATTATTTTAACTCATAAAAATTTTACGCTGTTACCGCATTTTATGTTGATGGAAACATGAAAAAAATAAAGGTTTTGATAATATTTTATACATGTGCCCTATAAAAATCACCCTGATAATATCATAGAGACTTAAACAGAAAATTTGACAGAACCAAAAAACCGTCCAGTTAATGTTTTTACAAGTTGTTTCAAACAAAATATTTTATTTTTAATGTATAAATTGAAAAACATTTTCCTCTTCCATTGACAAAAAAAAAATTCATTAGTATTATGAATCTCTTAGACTCTTATCTATTATGTAATACTTTTTATGCCAAATTATATTTTACATTTCATGGTCCGGTTGCATTTATATATATATTATATAAACAAAATTGTATTTTCTTATCGAGATCCTTGTAATCGTACAGTAATATGAAGTTGAAGGGTGCACATTCTGGTTATATGCCCTTATCATGCAATCATTTATAAAAATACTTTAATATATTAATAAATATCCATATATTTGAAGTTTAAATGTGATGTTGAAACATCAGGAGTAAAATTAATATAATATAAATTGAGATTGATAAAGTTTGAAAGAAAGAGTCAAAAACTTGAAAAAGAATTAATTTTAGTTTTAAAAAAATATTTGCTTAAATTCGTAAATCGATCAGATTATATAATAATACATGTATTAGTATGTTATATATTATCTGGACTTTTGTATCCCTTTTCTAAGATATAAATGTAACATTTTTTTAAAATATTGTTGAATTCTAACATATTGAAAGACATTTCGTTTTTGCATATGATACATGTATGTTTGTTCCAGCAATGACCTTCTGGGATATATTGAATTTTCATATTTGTTCAACGTATGGAAAATATATTACTATATTTTATTTTGAATGACATCGTAATTTATAACTGTATTTTTAATGCCGTACAAGGGTTAATTATACTATATTAATTATGCAGGGGTACATCCATAGAGGGCGCAAGCCCGTTCAGACGTAATATCTCTTAATTTTCATTTCTTTTCCAGATTACTTTTTTTATTCCCTAGCAATTTCATTATTATAGTTATTACTTTCCAATTCATAAATTGGTGATTTACTCCACTGAGAGAGCATACAAATATGTACTAGTGTAATGAGATAGGAAGTATTTCCGTTATCACACTTTACTCGATAATAACACCGACGATATATATATATATATATATATATAGATATATATTAAATTTACAAATAAAAAAATAAGAACTTATAGTTTCCGATTATGTGTCATGTATTGCATCATACACTCATTATAAGCAGAATCATGCATAAGCAATTTTAATATATGCATGCAACTATAATTATAATGAAACTGCATTTTGGGCACAGTGCGTCTCTGTGACTTCTGAGTTATACACATTGGATAACATCCAAGCACTTCTGACTGACTTCCGAGATGGCTTCCGAGCACAAAATCTTCCATAACGTTCAGATTAAACAATGGATAACTATTATTCTTCACAGAATGATAAAAAAAGATCTTATTCTATCGGGGAAAAAACAAGACGGTATTGAAGCGTTAGCATTTTGTAGATGCTTTAAACTGCTTTCGTTGGCTTCCGGCTTCCGACTTCCAAGTTTACATACACGACCGCGCCATGACACATTTAGTTTTGAATGAGAAGTACCGCTTCACGTGAATCGGTGCCACAGTGATGAAAGGAGGTAATAATTGTAATTATTTTTGTGTAACAACATTTTATCTTTGATATTTAGCACATATAATACGACTATATAAGCCTGTGATGCCAAATAATACCAGACAGCAAATATTTTGATCCGACCCTTAGAATGGGCGTTCTGTTGTGACTGCCATCATGACTCCAGCCCCTATCAGTTTTTTTTCCGAAGGCCTGAGTGTCATGTTGTCAAGGCTAATCTTCACTGACTTCATTACTTTTACTGAATTAGAAGCCAAAAATTTGAATGAACTGTTTGTTTGCATTTTGTTTAGTTATACCTTCCATATATACGGGTAGATGACCCCATGTTCTTACTAATTAACATTACATATTCTGTCATAAAATCGGTCCCCCTAAACACGAAAAACACCAGTGTTTTGGGTATCTGTGACGAAACACCAACTTAAGTTCAAACCTGAACCTGAAACGTAACACCAATCAATAAATAATCATCTGATGAATATATCTCTATAATATTTTGTAAAAAATTTATGAAATAAAGATAAAAACGAGTGTTTTGTGCTGTGGTCTGTTCAACGGCAGCCATTTATGCCAGCTATGATGCTGCCCCCTAGTGGGGCAAGTCACAAACAAGCAGAGCACTTGTCAGTTGTACAAAACACCATTGCTTTCTTTTATTTTACAGAAGTGGCACAATTCTGCCTTGACATATGCAACAGATGATAATTTATTAAATAAGTCAGTGTTTTGCTTCAAATTTGAATTTAAAAGGGTGTTTCGTCACACGTTCCCAAAACACCAGTGTTTTGGTAGTTTAGGCGGACCCGTCATGATATTATTAATATTATTCTGAGATGAAATACAAGTGATTTTGAGAAGCTGCCTCAGTCCAGTATTGACTGCACAATCTCATGATCAGGAGTCCCATAATTTTTAGCTCAGCTGACTATGAGTCATCTGAGCTATAGTCATGGTCCATTGTCCGTCGTCCGTCCGTCTGTCTGTCTGTCCGTCTGGATGTCCGTCCGTAAGACTGGCACGTTTAGACACCGTTGGACCTACGAATCTGAATTTTGGCATACAGTTAGATGTCCCCATAATCTCCTACCACGCCAAAAATTGGGTCAATAGGACTTCGTTCCTTTGAGATATTAAGTAAAAAACCTCAATTTTTTATTAGAAATCTATTTTCACACTTCAGGGCTGCCTAATATCAAAACCACTCATCTGGTTTTCTTCATATTCACCATAAATATTCCTCTATATAGTTCCTATGAACATGCCAGATATTAAGTCAGTATTATATAATTTAAAAAAGTTATGGGCCCAAACATAATGGACTTTGTAAAAAAAATCAGGAAGATCTTTGGTCACTTAAGACCAAAAGTGTTAAAGGTAGGGACTTTTTTCCAGTAATACAACTTTAATTAATCAAAATTTAATTGTATACCAAAAATTAGATCAAAATCTGTTAAATTTTTTTAAATATTGGCAAAAATATAAAATTGGTACCTTAAATTCTGCCCAACTTTGGCCATGGCACGTTTTTTTCCTGTAAGTATTGTGGATTTAATTTTCACACCATGTATACATAAGGATTTAATTTGTTAAAATCTGAAATTTGAAAATAAAAGCTGCAAAATTAGGCTGGTTATTGAATTTTTTTTGGAGGCTCTTGTTGTATTCCCTTACATTGTCAAGCAGTCCACTTTGATGACTGTAGGTCATTCAGTGCACATCTCTTACTCCCCTGGCTGTTGACATAATTTTAGATGTCCCAAAAATCTCCTACCATACCGAAAATTGGGTCATTAGGACTTTGTTCCTTTGAGATATTAAGGAAGAAAAACTCCCGTTTTCCATAAAAAAAAGCCATTGTTACACTTCAAGGCTGCCTAATATCAAAACCACTGATCTGTTTTTGATCGTATTTAGTATTCACATTCTTTTATACATTTTCTATGAACATACCAAAAATTAGGTCACTTTTGGGTATTATTTTGAATTTATGGGCCAAAATATAATGCAATTTTTTAAAAAATCAGGAAATATATTTACTCACCTAACATGAGAATTGCTGAACCTAGAGACTTTTTTTTCAGGAATATAACTTTATTTAATCAAGATTCAATTGTTTACCCAAAATTAGATCTGAATTTTGCAAATTTTTCAAGTTAAGCAAGTTAAGTTTTTCAAGCATAAATAAAAAATCAATACCTTAAATTTTGTCCAACTTTGGCACTGTTGATTTAAATTTCCCAGCATATATGCTTAAGGGTTTAATCTTTTAAAATCTGAACTTTCAAAAGAAATTGATTGGAATGAATAGCTTTTATTCATGTTTTCATACACCATGTCAAGTGTTGTTTACATCTAGCCCACCTAGTAGTACAGCCTTCACTTGCATTATGTAACCCACCCCAGGCAGCTTACCTTGGCCCAGCTTGGCCACTACTAGCAGGCTTCCCCTCTGCCCTGCACTCATCCCCCCAGCTGGTGCATAAACTAGATGAATGTTATAATTTTTCTGTATTTTATTTTTTTCTTGGACATGCTACATTTTAGATTTTGTATTGAACCACCAGGGTTACAATGATTAAAGTGTACATTTAATTGTGTCCACAAAGTGGTGTATTGCTGTGAAAGTGTGGATGTTCATGAGATAAGTAATTCCTTACTTCAGAAGAGTAAAAACTTCACCAGGTGTGAAATTGACTATTAATTCCAGTAATAAATTAAAACTGGGATAGTAATTAGCACAATGATATTGTTTGTCCCTCATCCAACCAACAGTGTGTATACTTTATTTGAAAAGATGTTTTATTTTATCAAATTTACTTTTATTTTATTTTGGTGAATAAAATTAAGCATGTCCTGAAAACTCCAATGTGCAAAACTTTTTAATAGTGATTCAAAAAATATTCTTGTAGATGCCATGTTGTGGCATTATTTTCTTTTAAAATCAGTTTAAACATTTATTATTTAAAAATAATAAAATATATGTGTATGCATAATATGACCCAATGTTTTTTACTCTGTATATATAATGATTGCAACTTTTGCAACAATTCTAATATTTTAAATTATATTTTCAGGTTTTTTAATTAAAAATTTATAAACCTGTAAATAAAAAAAAAATTCAGATAAAAACTTCTTTATGGAAAAAGTGGATCTGCTTAAAAAAATAGGATTATATATAAACTTAAATGCATTATTCTCTTGAAAGTGAAATAAAGGTATTTGTCCATTCTGTCCACTTGCCTGTCCATCTGTAAATTTTCGTATGCAACACAGTATCTCAAAACTTTTACTGTTTTTCTTCATGACAGTCTTGTCAGAGTATTAGTTTGCAATCATATATTTAGAACTTTACTATAACCAAGTAGGAGGGCCCCTTTCCTCTTAGCTTTTCATATTCTTATATAAATGAAAAACTTTACAATAGAATATATCTACATCCACTTTCGTGCTGCCCTCACTTTTCCCTTCTCTGAACCCCATCCCAAAGTTAGCCTCAGTAAGCAAGAACAAGATGAATCAGATATATTCATACTTTAATATTTTGTATAACTATTCGTCCATAGGTACCTATGTACATGCCAGAAATTATGTCAATATTGTGTAATATGTAGACATAGTGGGCATCACAATAATGTACCTTGTCAAGACTAAAGAGATATTGTGTCATACAGTCACATATTCATAAATCACTTCATCAGCATAGTTAATCATAACATCATATCTGTCAAATTGAATGCTTGCAGACTACCATACACTTTAGATCCTTCAACAAATAGCCTTATCATCATTCTACTACTGCTTATTACTGCTGTCATTGCATTCATATTTGCTCAAATATATCACAATTTTCAACCCCTCCTAAATAAATAAAAAATAAACCACTTTATTTGACTCTATTAATCAATCAGTCAGGTAATTTCATTTATCATTTACTCACATATTACATTACATTCCTTTATAATAGCCCAACATGTACATGATATTCATAAGCTTTATCGACTCGATATATTATCACAGTGGAGAAACATTTATAGTCCAATCACGATCAGCTGAGCGCCGTGACCCATGGGTCCCTTGTTTTTAATATAACTGGTCTGTAAAAATGGGATACCAATACCAGATAAGCAAGGAAAAGTCAAATAAAAAACTAAAAATCTGCTCTGATATTGTCAAGCCAAATTGTATAATGTTTCGCAGAAATAATCCAAGAAACAAGATCTCTCAAATTAGTTTCCATTTCGGTGATTTTTGGCAGAATTACATGAAGCTGAACTTAGTCTTTTGGCCCACTTAGATTACAATCTTAGAAACGGCAAGAGCTATCATTGCCATGTTTTATGCAAATGATGGTCACATTTAGGTTTTTGTTGTGTGGTAACAGTATATCATAGTTCTTTCATTTTTAAAGGTCCAATATATAGCCAAAAATCATTTGATTAAATTTGATCAAAGGCCATCTAAGATTAATTTTTTTGTGCAATGTTATAGAATTTGAAAAGCAGTTTTGCAGAAGAAGACTATTGCAGCCTTCAGTTTGATATAGGCTTACTTGGCCACATGACCAACATCAGCAAAAAACAGAGCTTTTTTTGTCTCAAAGCTCTGTCCTTTGATTGATCGGGTTCGACCCTCGACTGGCATGGCTGGGTCTCAGCTGCTGGGATTGATGGCGGTAATGCATGCTGCTTAATTCTGCCTTTGTGGGTGTGGGTGCTGTGGCTTTCCGCCGGTCACAGGTGCAGGTAAAACATTGGCAGTCTCTTACTCCTGCTGGCTTGGCTTGTTTGGCATTACATCTATCGGCTCCTCAAAATTCATAGTCTAAAGAGACAAATGGGGTGGTGATCCCAGAACACCTCAACCATGTTTTTCTAATGACTTTAAAACTAGATCCTAGTCCTAGATACTGTGGTAAACAGTGCTAGATGTTTGTGGTAACAGATTGTGAGTTTTGTGGGTATATGAGCAGAGTTGTACAGGCAATAAAAATAATTCGTTTCCATATCCAATTGTAAGATAAATCCATGAATAAAACCTATATCTGTATTCTGAGTTTGCTTTCAGTAGGCATCTGTTATTCTAAAGATTTTCAAAAAAAATCTTATAAATATGTCAGCTTGTAAAGGTATTGTAGCCAAAGTCTCTCAGTATGTATAAACAGATGTGGCAACGGGCCAAGATCTTGCCTGTACTAAATGTTCATTAAGTGCACCAAGTAAAGTATAATCAAATGATTTGCTTAATAAGCTGATTTCACACATGTGACCATTCTGGAGGTGTGATAACAATTCAATTCATGAGCAGTTTATCACACTGATGGCTTGCCGATTATTTTACACTACAGGTAACCAAATGTAATACTAAAAGAGAAAAAAAAACTAAAAAAATGATAATATGAAAATGTACCTGGAGTACCTTGTACCAGGTACAGGTACTTAAGTTACAGGTACAGGTACAAGGTACTTCCTACTCATGACTGGCAGGTACAGGTACAGGTACTCTGAAATGTGTACCTAGGTACAGGTACAGGTACAAGTACCTTGCCCCAACCCTGTTTTGAAGTTATGGGCCCAAATATATTGCTTTAAAAAACAAGAAATATATTTACTCACTTAACACGAGGATTGCTGTAGCTTGAGACATGTTTTCAGGGTTATAACTTTATTTAATCAAGATTCGATTGTTTACCCAAAATAAGATCTGAAATTTGCAAAGTTAATAGCATAAATAAAAATCAATGCATTAAATTTTTTCCAACTTTGGCTACGGCATGTTTTTTCCTGTAAGCACCCTTTGATATCATTTTAGATTTTTAACATCAAGGTCAACTTCAGCTGAGCACAGTGACCCCTGGGTCCCTTGTTTTCTGGAGTACTGACTTTTTTTGGTCCTTTACCTTTGGCAGGCCTGGATTATACCTGATGTTTATCCTATTGCATAGGTTTGCATCGGCCTGTCAACCTTGTTGGTTTAAGTATAACTAGAAGTGAAGTGCCATTTCTTGAACCATATGTATTTAAACAGCAAATTTAAAGTAAGGAAGGATTCCCTGCCCCCTCTTCCTTTAATATAATGAATTCCAGGTATGGATTCCAGGTATGGGCAAAATCCAAAACCAGTATGGGAATTTCTCAGGAAAATAGAATTAATTGCCATTTGTTAGAAAACAATTTATGGGACACCTATTTTGACCAAGGGGACATGTAAACATGATTCTGATCACATACTTAATAATGGCATAATTATATATTAGGTGTGACACCTGTATTTTATACAAAATTTGATTACATCCAGTTGTTGAACCTTGATTATGCCACTTATTTTTCTGACTGTATCACATATTTTCTATTCTCAATATCCATGGATGCACAGATCTTGATTTTACCAGTTTAATATATATATATATATTGTTACAGGGTGACATAAAAGCAGACCAAACTGTCTTGCTAGTGATGCTTGCTTTTCTGGTGAAGCAGTTGGAATGCCGGACATGTCCGCCAATGATATGGGTTCGAATCCCAGATCAGCCCAATATTTTCCCCTGAGCAGTTTGTCTTTGTTACAAACCCTTGCAAATTCAACATGTGTTTGGTTTTCACTCAATCTGGTTTATCTAAATTTTAGTCTGTGGGCCTCAGACGAGGCCCGGACCAAATCCATAACGATATATATACATATATATATATATATATATAAATATATACAGGGTTATACTATAACCGTTATAGCTAGACAAGTTTGAGTGCCAGCTAAATTTACTGACATTGGCAAGCAGATTTGTTCACAGCAGGGGGTCCAGGGGGCCACTCAGTTTTCAGAATATGTAAGCTTCATCCTTGCATTGTTCTATGTGTTGTAACTATTTTAAGTCCATTGTCTGGTCAGACATCTATTTACAGGGTACATTTTGAAACTGTTGGACTTACGAATCTAAAATTTGGCATACAGTTAGTTTTCTCCAAATCTCCTACCGTACCAAAAACTGGGTTACTAGATAATAAGGAAAAAAACTCAATTTCCCATGAAAAACTCATTGTTACAATTCAAGACTGCCAAATTTCAAAGCCATTTCTCTGTTTTTGATCATATTTAAAATACATATTCTTGTATGTATTTACTATGAACATTCTTGAAATAAGTAAGTATTATGTAAAAGAGTCTTTTTTTTTCAGGAATATAAAGATTAAATTGTATACTTGAATTTAGATCTGAATTTTCCCATTATTTAAGTTATTAGGATAAAGATATAAAATCAGTACCTTATATGTTGCCCAAATTTGACCATGGCACATTTCCTACCAGTAAGTGCTGTTGATTTAATTTTCTCAGCATGTTTACATAGTATTTCTTCTGTTAAAATCTGAAAGTTGAAACCAATTGATCAAACTGTAGATTTTGTTAAGGTTTTCAAGCACCATGTCAAGTATTGTTTACATCAGGCCAGTGGTATGCAGTATGCTAGGGGCCAGCTCTCAGCTCCCTGGGCTCTTATGTAACAGCTCCACTCCTGAGCTCCCCCTGTCTAGGTGAGCTTGGTCAGGCTGTCTGCAGTTACTACCACAAAGAGCCTTTCTCTCTCTATCTCTCTCTCCACCCCCCCCCTTCCCCCCCTGCCCTCTTGAGTCTCTTGGTTGTATGTTTTCATATTGGGTTTTTAGTATTCAGATTTGTCATTAAATAAAGATCTAAAATATACTCAATTTTTACTGTATTTCCATAATTCTTTCATCATTTACTACAGAGAAAGCTACAGATGCTAGTCCAGTGGTTAACCAGGAAAGGTCAGACAAAGCAGAAACTACATACAGGTAAGTTTTGTCTGACAATAATGCCAAATTTACTGTGTCTTTGGAGTGTATCAAAATACCTCATATTGGCACATGGGACAGCTATTAATAGAATCCCAGCATATTTCACACATGAAATAAAAATCAATCTTTATTTTCAGTTTGCTTTCCATGAAGTGAAACTGAGCATCAGAGTATCTGTGTGTTTAGGATATATTTCTAGGATATATTCACTTTAACAAAGAAGTTAAACATGTCATGATTTATTGCTTTTAGACTTACAGTGATGTTAAATCACCTTCATGTATACTGTAACATTTTGCTGCAATTTTTGCAATATATTTTAGCATTAAGCCTTATGAATAAAGTTCTGTTATTAAATGTATCAGGAGGAATTTTAAACACACAAAATAATGAGAGGTAACTTTTAGTAATATATCTTACCATGCACCTGTATTGTTAAGTTGCAAATTTCAAATTTATTCAAAACTTTCACAGAAAATTAGAAAATGCTGGTAAGTAGAAATACTCGAATAAGTTCTGCACACAGAGCAGGATGTGTGTTACTTATGGTTGGCTTGTTCATTTGGAAACTTCATTTCAAAGTATATTTTTACTTATTCAAATTCATTTGCAGAATTGTTGAGATAACACCCATTGAGCCAGCAAGAAAAGATGGGGATGAACCAGAGATCAAAACTGAAGGTATGTATATTATTATTTTATACTTACGGTATACTACATGATTAGGGCCCCACTTGAAAAAGCGGTGCCCTATAGTGATCGCAATGTCTGTCTAAGCATCCGTCTCCCAGAAGCAGACAACTTTAGCGTGTAATATCTCAACAAGAACAAGCTTGATCTTTCACAAAATCATGGGAAACTTTGGGGCTAATCAGGGCTCCAGACCTATCGAATTACTGACCTGTTGGAAATCCAATGTGGCCCCGGAGCACAATCGGTGATTTTCTTATCGCGTGAAATCACAAAAAGAACATGCTTGATCTTTCTCAAATTTAGTGGGATCATTGGGGCCTATAAGGGCTCTAGACCTGTTGAATTACAGACCTGTAGGAATTCTAATATTGACACCAGAGTACAATTGGTGATTTTCTTTCGCATGCATTTTCTCAAAAAGAATACATTTGATCTTTCTCAAATTCACAGGGATTATTGGGGCCTATGTGGGCTCCAGACCTTTGGAATTACAGACCTGGTGGAATAGTTGGGGTATTTACTTTTGTGTGTGATATCTCTACAAGAACAACTGTTAAATCCAATATCACTGCCAGGCAGATGTTTTAAAACCATCTCCAATGACGTTTTTTAATGTGATTTTTTTTTTTTAATTTGATTTCAAGATTATTTGTGGTTATAAATTTCAGACTAATCTGACATCTAATATGGCCCCTGGGCTTACATTTGGAGAAACTGGCAATCCTGGGGGCTGGGGCCCTAGTTGAGGACCCTTCAGTCCCAAACCTCTAGTTTTGACATGGGACCTGTGACATTGAGGTTTTAGTGTGTATGAAAATAGTAGTCTTGAAGAAAAACTGGGAGAAATAAAACTGTGGTGGTTGCATTTATAAAAGAAATGGAGATGCCACAAGAAAGTACTCCCAGCACAGCATCGAGGCAAGGATCTATTTGTTGATAGAGTTTTGTGGCAAGAGAACGTACAATGGCAAAATTTAGAGTGAAATAATGCATTTTTAGACCAAGCTGCAATACTCAAATTATGGTAGGATTAATTTATTATGGGAAAAAATACAGAACACTCCATGAGCATGCAAAAGTAAAATGACCACAGACAAACATTTCTTTTGTTTTAGTGCACATCTTCCCTTTGATATACATTATACACAGTTGTATTAGTAAGGAATTCCTTAATCTGTGTAAGCAGACCTGTTCACCAAATGACACATGCTCTATGAAGCCATTCTCAGTGAATTCAGGCCCTGTAAAAGCTCTTCATAAGTAGCTGAATGATTACATTCTTTCAACCCCTAAATGTAAATAATGCTGTCAGAACCATAGTGTCCATCCTGTTGTTACTGAAACAGCTCTTCATAGATAGCTGAATGATTACATCTTTTTATCACCTAAATGTAAATAATGCTGTCAAAACTATAAAGTGCCCATCCTGTTGTTACTGATGCAGCTCTTCATACATAGCTGAATGACTGCACCTTTTTATCACATAAATGTAAATAATGCTGTCAGAACCATAGTGTCCATCCTGTTGTTACTGATGCAGCTCTTCATAGATAGCTGAATGATTACATCTTTCTTATTACCTAAATGTAAATAATGCTGTCAAAACCATAAAGTGCCCATCCTGTTGTAACTAATGCAGCTCTTCATATATAGCTGAATGACTGCACCTTTTTATCACATAAATGTAAATAATGCTGTCAAAACCATAGTGTCCATCCTGTTGTTGCTGATGCAGCTTTTCATAGATGGCTGAATGACTACACCTTTTTATCACCTAAATGTAAAAAGTGCTGTCAAAACTATAAAGTGGCCATTCTTTTGTTACTGATGCAGCTCTTCATAGATAGCTGAATGACTACATTTTTTATCACCTAAATGTAAATAATGCTGTCAAAACCTTAAAGTGCCCTTCCTGTTGTTATTGATGCAGTGAATTACTCCCACATTGACAATTTAATCACTTTTAGACTTTCACAGTACCCAGATTATTTCCTGGTACCAGTACACAGAGCAGTCTCAGGATAGAGCATTTCTAGGAACTAATATGAAGTGCAGCAGGGTCAATGTTTAGCCTGGCATGTTGTATAAGTTTATATGTTCTTAACTACGCTTGGTGTGTATTTTCTTCATATTGGACTAGGGTCACCACACAAAAAGGTTCCTGATATTATGATTATTATTAAATGATAATGCATATCATCAACCAAATACTGTCACTTTAAATTATATTTTACTTGTATGTATGTGGTATGCCTGGGATGTCGTCAAATGTTAGCACTGTCTCCATACAGATATGAAATTTTGGAATATCTTCTTCATGTAATGTATTAATTAAGTCATAGTTAAAATTACATAATGCAATTTGAAGTTGTGCATTGAAGAAACAGTTTTGTGGACATTTTTATCGTGGGGCATGCCACAATAGTGTGACATTGAGGTTTGAGTGTGCATGAAAATAGTAGTCCCCATGAGTGGACTTGAAGAAAAACTGGGAGATACTGATATTACCAGTAACCAACTGTGATGTGGACAAGGCCTCTATTATGATCTTATCACATGGGCTGAGGTTCATGTTTCTGGTTGATAATGTGTTGTCAGTAAATCGTGTTGTTCCACTTCCTTATAATTTATGATAAAAAGTCTCATGGTTCAGCCTCAGCAAGCCATTGTTGGGACTGAATGTGATGAAATTTAAGGCTGAGTTCCCATGAAGTTCTCAGCTTGTTCTTCCCACGGTATTTCACAATAACCTATGGTACTGCTATGGCATTGTCATGAATATAACCATGTTCTCCTACTGTAAAATGTGCCATGCCATAGAAGAACGAAGAAAGGCCTTGTTCTTTCCAGTATACTGGCCAGATTCTCACTCCAGTACTGCATCTGTTATCTAATTTTACCTACGGCAGTATCATGGCAGCATCAGGGTAACCACATTGGCTCACAATTTCCCATTATATCCTATAGAACTTGGCCACGTTCTGGGGTTACAAGAAGATTTACTGTAACCCAGCTCCTAAGGTTTGACACCCCAGATCAATGCCATCCAGGGTGAAAAGAGATGCACATTTCATTACCATTGTCCTGTCCTCTATAAAATGTTCAAAGAGAACATGGACCCCACACATTCATTCATGTCATCCTATCGTGTACTACGGCACAGGCCAAATTCTACCAAGTTCTGCCCACAACCTTCAAGAACATGGTGAACCATAGACTGACTGTGGTATGTGTAACATAGGCTTTATCACTCATTTTGTGGAGGTGGGGGGAGGTTTCCAATTATCGCTTGGCGATTGTATACATCTTTTATTTTTTTAATTTTTAAGTCAAACCAGTACAGACTAATATCTAATTCTGTTTTCTCTGAAGAATTTTCTCTTTTTACCTTCTTTTACTTCTTGAGTGCAGTTGACTTTCAGCTAAGCTTAGGCCATTTATTTTAGTCAATCAGGGTATTTGTACACCCATCTATTAGCAGGGCAAATCATTGCATACACTCATACTTGAGAAAGTTTTACTGTAGATTCAAAAAGGTTGTCATGAAATCTTTTTGGAAATTTGATATTAAACCATGGTCACTGGTATTCTGTTATCTACAAGGCAAAAAGAAAGGCAAACTTTAAAAATATTATGTGAAAACAGTTGTGAAATTTGATTGCATTCATAGTTATTGTACCATGGAGTGGTTTTAATTTGCCATAAATGCGTGTTTGGATTCATATGACTGGTGGTTCCATCTGTTACAAAAAACTCTTTAACTTTATGCAAATATGCTACAGTATTGCACTCATCACTCAAATTTTGAGCAAAATAAGGCTAACTTTTTCTTAATAATTTGTCACTGAATCTTTGTTAACAAAATTTAAAAATGAAAAGTTAGGAAAAATGTTAGAGAAATGTTAATGCTCGTACTTTCTTAATTACTTTTCATGAATTTAAATCAAGAAGTGATCACTTGATTCCTGTTTGTATGGAATAGTGCAGAATAGTTGCTCTTTGAATATTAGCATAGTTGTTAGCTTTCAGTGTAGCATCAGTCAAATGTTGAAAGTCAGTCATAAGTGTAAAGAGAAGCATTTGAAATAACCCCTGGCCATCAGTTAAAAAGACGATGGTACAAACAGGTTTAACATGTGTGAAATATATTACTAGTATAGTTATTAGTTAAACTATGGTGTGAAGATGAAACTCTGGCAAGCCCTTCCAGCCATAAGTACCTTTTGATAATTAATTGCAGTGTTGCTATAAGCCCATTAAAGGGACATAATCAGGAGCAATATCATGTCTATTCTTTCACACTGTCAGTTCAGTTTTGCTTTATACAAAAGTTTTCCAGCGAAACCACCCCAGTACACAGTCTCAGTATCTCACATACAGCTGTTTAATATATATATATATATATATATATATATATATATATATATATATATATATATAAGGCTGCATGACTGGAGGTCCGATTGTGAGCAGAAACACTCAGTGTTTCAGCCAGAGGGAACATGTATTACATTTTTTGGACCAAGTCAGTAAGGGCATCTCCTGATTGACACGTGTTGTGGCCAGGCGAAACACCTGCTGTGTTTATGTTGACAGGTGTGATTGCACCCCATCCACTGTTTTTAACACTTGTTTACAGGAGAATGCGAACGGTTTCAGGGCTATATTTTGGCAGGTAAAAATTTATTTTATAGGGAAGAAGCCATTTTTCATACTTTATAGGTGATTGGGCCCCTTTAATCTTATGCGTGTGCTCATAGTACAGAGGTTTTCCTGTGGGTGCTCATGCCAGGCCAGGTCCAGTTAAAGTGATTATTCCAGGTTGACCAGTAAATTTCAGGAGTAACATCCACTTTAAATATGAATGTGCAGCGAGTTTTTATTAATTGGAATTATACATCATACATATATGTAGATGGAGCATGTGTGGTGAACCTACTGGAGTAGGACTTCACTCATTGTCAGTTTTTGGTAAGGTAAATGATGCATAACTGCTAGTTTCTTTGAATAAATGCACCAATTTTATTAGCTCAGTTAAATTCAAATGAGGGTACACAGAGCACATTGATAAAGCTCATCAAACAGGTATATATATTCAACTGATATCAAAATTTTCCAACAACTTGAATACTAAATTTTGAAGAATAATAACAGTGGTCACTGGCAGTGCCATTGCAAGTAAATTTTATGTATTATCAGCCATGTGTACCATAGCCTAGTGGTCAATCTGGTGTCTTTGGTTAACAAAGCAGTGGAAATTTTAAGGGGATCATCATAGGTAGAATGGCATAAATCAATGGCTGTCACCTCCTTCTCTTCTGAAATTAGAACATATCATTCCTAGCACTCAGAGGGGTCTCTTCCTGCATTTGATTTGCTGGTTTTATCACCCTTAGGGAACAAATTGTTAAAAACCTTGAATCAAATTATGTTATGACAGACTCACGCAAGTATTCTGTTATTTTATTAATTTCATAACTTGGTCTACTCTTTAGTAGGAAAGTGAAAAAAATCTTGTTGGAATATATATATTGGAATCAACCTTACAGAATCTTTGCCTGTGTGATCAGGTATCCCAGATTCAAAGGCAAGATTAATTTGTGATCCTGAGTATGGTGAACCCTCTCAGACTATGAGATGTTATGATTATGTGGTATCTGTCTGTGACCATGATACCATCTATTCTTAAACCAGAAAGTCTTTATTTGTATGTGCTCTCCTCTCATAGATATCCAGCATGGGTCCACTGTTGGTTGCACTTTAATATGTGCACTGTTCATAATTAGAAATAAATATTACAGTGAAAGTATGAGATACTTGTCCTTATTAGCAGGTCAGAAATCATAATTGTGCTACAAATTATTAAGATAAGGACATACTGTCTACTTTATGAAAACTGTCAAGCATAGTGGTCACAGGTATATTAAAAATATATATGGCTTGTGGTGATTTGATATGATTGGTTTTGTAAAAAGTGTGAATTATCTCCTGTAATATGCTCTGGTAGTCATGCCATAATAATAATATTCCTCCTGATGAGTTTACCATGGAGATAGATTGTACTGTAAAAGTGGCTGCAGACCAAATGTGAAATGCATGGTAAGCAGTAAGCATCTCAAATGCTTTCACAATGGAATGGTAAATTTAAATTGCAAAGGTTATTGAAATAAACTAATTTTTTGTAAGCCCCATTGTATTGAGATGTTCTACATGAAAGAACTTTTCTATTCAGTGAGAAATGTTAAACCAGATTGATGTAATGCTGTTTAATAATAAATAATCGGTTAAACTTGAGATTGTTGTAATATTGGTTTCTGAATCTTCATATGCTCCACATCTCAAAATAACAATTATGATTTCAAAAATTATAAAATAAGTAGTATCTTTATTCATTTTGAATGCCTTTGCCAAGTCTAATTTGTGTAAAAACAGGTGTTTGTTGGTCTTACTACATTGCTCTGATTCATGTCTATGTTGCTAGTAAAAACATTGCTGTTACAATATGAAAAGGAACATATGCTTAAGTCTTTAAACAATTGAGAAATGTCTTGTGTCATGAAATGTAGGCATTCTGTAGTTCCATTTCTGGCTGTCAGATGGCAGCACATGTTGACACTCCACTTTGATTATGTTACAATGCAGAGAGATCACCTGCTTGTTCTCCCTGTCAGGGTTTGTATTATTTGATATGTATATCATATATTTTTTTTACATTGATTCATTTTTTTAAAATGTTTAATACCTTGTAAATAGCCAAATTCATATCGGTAAGTGTGCACAAAATTTTCTAATTATAGAAGTTATCTTTATATTTTCTTTGTGTAAACAGTTTGTAGGCACAAAATGTGTCTAATTATAGAAGCTATCTTTATATTTTCTTTGGCACAAAATCATTTTCGATGGCACAAAATTTGACTAATTAAAGAAGCTATCTTTATATTTTCTTTGTTTATATATTTTGTTGGCACAAAATTTGTCTAATTATAGAAGCATTCTTCATATTGTCTTTGTATAAATATTTTATTGATAGCCATTAATTTGCATTTGGCAAATTAGTTTATACATGTATTTATAAAGTATTTGCACTGTATAGAATTTCTCCCTAGCCAGTTTGAACTGTTTTTAATACCAAACATAGGAGTTTTGTGGTCTCACAATTTGCTTTAGTGAAAAAAAGGAATAAAATATCTGCAGTAAATCATACCCATCAATTGTGACAATGGTATATGCCAGGTGCTCTTACTGCATCAATATTAAAAACATGATGATTGGTCTATTTTAAGGCATGTGTTTAAAAATGTGGCCAAATATGAATGAACTGGCTCAACCTGAGATGTCTATAAATACAGAATAGTTTTGTCAGCTGCTACTACCTGTTCAGGGTTAAAATAGCCCTCCTGTAAACAGCATGTAAATTGTTTATCAGCACCTTCCAGCACCTTGTTTGACTGATAACACACATGGCGGGATACCACAGTTACTGGAAAACCTGAGTCATCATATACCAGAGGTTTTTGTGTTTTTTAAAATCATAAGATCTAAGGATTTCTGACTGTCAATAATTGCCGTCTTTACATGTATATTTTGTTTGTTTGGCCTGATTTATTCATGAAAAGGCAGTCACTGAAAATGTTTTGCTGCCCAGCAGTAAAGTACTTTACCGGTAATATTAAACATGCACATATTATGACAAAGGTAATTGCACATAATAGTTTGATAATGGCACTTTCAGGTATATATATATATATGCACTAGGTCCTCTGGAAGTAATGAACTACTGTTATTGTCCAATGGTCACTTGTTATTGACAAGTAACTGCTGATCTGATTGCTGGCAAAAATTAATCTTAGTAAAATCCAAGTAAGTGTCACAGAAATTATATTTGTGCCTGGTGACCCCTGGTAATTTTTACATCAAAATATTTTTGCATCAAATGAGTACTTCTGCTGTAAACACTTTGTAAAACCTGATATTTTAAGTATGGGGATGGAAACAAGATTTTTATCCACTGTGTCATATTGACAGCACAAAAATCAATCTTAGTGCATGTTTATGTCAGTCAGACAGAGATTATCAACTTGGGCGCTGGTTCAGTCTTCTTGAGGTTGTACACATTTTACCAGATGAATTGATTTCTTTGTGTACACATGACACTTGTATTCTGAATCTTGTTACATGTTAAAAGACTAAATGAATATTGATGACTGGTTCACAGCTGCAACACAATGAATAATTCATTGTTTTTCTTATAGACCTGCTGTTGTTATCAAAGTAGAATGTGACCAGCAATTAATGTAAACAGCAGTTTCATGGTGCCACTTTTGGTGATGAGTTGTGCAGATTTGTTGTGTATTGTCAGTATCCCAATATATAAATAGAAACAGGATTTTTTAAAAAATTCTCCTGGGAAACCTAAAATTAGGTCATTGAGACCTATATTTTCAAAGCTATGGGGTAAAACCATGATTTTTAGCACCTTGAACTTGGAAGTTTCTGTGTCTAAGTTTTTGTGCAAATGTTTTGTGTTGGTTCATAACATTATTTATGTGCTTTATTTGCACCTCCAAGGTTTCACCATGCAGTCTTTCAACAGAATCGGATGATTGGTTACAATAATTGACTATATTTTGTGTGTGCATGCAAATATAATGTTATGTCTATTACTAAATATATCCAGAGTAGCAGCAACTCTCAACTCCAGTTTTTAGCCCTCAGCCCTTAGGCTGATGGGCTATTGGGTAACAGGACTGTTCTCCAGAGTTTCAGTTCCAGGAAGCCAAAATGTGTGCTCAGGAGAACAGTCCAGGCCCAGCCTGGTGCCATGTGGTGGTCTGATAACATCAGTGTCAGATTGCAGGAGGGGTCCCAGTGGTATGTCTGGTTCACAGTAATTGCTATTTAATGGTGATTGGCCCCTATAATGACCCAAGTTACTTTTGGAGCTGTCCAGTGGCAAAATAGAATGAATTTTATATGACTATACCTATAAGGTTATATAATAATCCACGAATATTGAATCATTGTTATCCTCCATATATATATATATTATATATATATATATATATATATATATATATATATATATATATATATATGTGTGTGTGTGTGTGTGTGTTTGTTTTAGTTAAATTTGTAACAAATCCGTAATAATTAATATTAGTTATATTATTATATTATATTATATATATTTATTTACATAAGTTCACAATAGATGATATTTATGTGTGTTTGTTTAACTTAATTTGGAACAAATCCGTAATAATTAATATTAGTTATTATTATATTATATATATTTATTTACATAAGTTCACAAAAGATGATATTTCATTATACAACTGATCAATAACCAGACTCAGGGAATCTAGTGTGTAATAAAGAAGAAATGCCTGTGTGGGACTTGTTGGCTGCAGAGACTCAAATATCGTCCAAATTATTTCCTGAGCTGTCAAGTGGCTGTATAGAATAATTTGTTAATAACCCCATGAATATTGAATTATCTTTATCCCCCATATATATATATATATATATATATATATATATATATATATATATATGTGTGTGTGTGTGTGTGTGTGTGTGTGTGTTTTAGCTTGTTAAATTTGTAGCAAATACGTAATAAAGACAGTATTTCTGTACTTCTAGTTTTCCGCGGCGTTGATCTATAGCGGGCGTTCTGAAAATCGATGCATTACAGGCCTTGTTTATGATCCTTGTATTTGTATTTACTCAACTTCACTTATACTTCACATCCCCGTAATTTTTAAATGTCCCTCAGCTGGTTTTTGAAAACCGTAGGTGTAGACTGGGGGACCCAAACCAATAATTGATTGAAAAAACAGAGATTAAATTTCCTTATATATACATATATTATATATAGATGTTTCCATTTTTTTGTGTTTTATGTGTATATATATATATATTTTTATATATATATATATAATAAATATATATGTGCATATTTATATTTTCATTAGGATTCCATGTGACTGTGTTTTTGGTAGACATCAGATAAGTATCAATGGCCTGTATGTACGCATACGCATCATAATTAACATGAGCATATAACAACAATCATCTTCCCCACAAATCAAGCTACAAGGAGCTAGGTGGCGAAATCTCCGTCTGTAACGGATAATACCCAAATGCCTATGGGGGGGACTTAGTGCAAAACAAGTTATTATTTTTTTCCAGTCCCACAATGACCTGTTCCACAATCCACTGTTAATTTAAGACCATGCAGTATAAGCATACTATGCATTGTATGGACACAGAGGCCTGGTCATTTTACAGCACTACTTTATATCATACATTCATAACTATTCTGACAAACTTTCTTCACTTTTCTTATCTATATATATAACGGCTGAAATTCGTCAGAAGATAAAATAAAAACTGTACATAATTTATTTTCAAATCAACCCATTTATACATTCCTGCACATCCATGTAAAAGATACAATATATATATATATATATATATATATATATATATATATATATATATATATATATATATATATTTATATATATCTTACCTCTATCATCTGCTTTATATGCACTGGTTCGACATGTCAGGTGTTAAAAGCATGTTACTGTGTATGTTTTTGTTTATATTTGTTGTTTGCTGATTCTATTGTGATATGTATTTTAATAAATTGTCAATTTAATATTTATGACTTGCTTAAATTGTGTTCAGTATGAGGAGCGGAAGAGTGCATGCAGATTAAAAGATTAACAATATATTTATAGGTTTTAAGTAAAAAAAGGGCCATGGGTGTTAAGTTCTACATACCTGCCTGAAATAAGATGTTAATATATATATATATATATATATATATATATATATATATATATATATATATATATATATATATATATATATAATTTTAATATAATATACACTGGATTTATAAAAATCGATGGTACAATTGAATGAACCATCATCTTAAATTTTGTGTCCTTATATATACATCAAAATTATGTATCGCAATTTTTTCATTGTATATACAATTTTAAATACATTGTGTTTTGTATCTATTAATATCTATATATTCATCTATCTATCAATATATTTCTATAATAATAAATAGCTCCTGCATCATGTTAATCATATTGACACCATACGAGTTTATGTAGATCAATTTACTTCACACAACAAAAAAATATGGCAATATTACTTAAAAATGTATATACTTTCATGTACTTAAATGTTGCTGATAGTATTCAAACAAACATTTGTAATCAAAGTTTTCTTTAGAAATTACATGCGTTAATAACGTTGCACTCGGTGAAAACTCTGAACTGTGGTTCAGCACATGCAAAAAGGGACAAATGGTGCACATTGCAAGGCTGCTCGTTTTTAAACAATAATACTTCTAATTTTGAACTTGAGCTTCCTGCAGTTATCATAAGATGCGAGGAGCGAATTTTAATGAATGATAAATTATCATGACCGTGTTCAGCACTTCTGTCTTTCAGCTGGATAAAAACATTTCTTGTATACGAATAATTAAGTCATCGAACAGACATACAAATTTCCTGGGACCAACCTTTCATCTATATATATATATGGTATATATATATATCTCAGGCGTATACTTTGGTATTTTGTATACTAAACGTCTAAAAACACAGTATAGCGGCTTTCACTAATCATTAATCCCACCCCATTAGGATATCTAAATTTGTAACAGAAACATTATTTTTAGTACAAAAAAGTTTTATAGGGACATTTAACAAATTATTGAAACATATCGATATTTGACAACTGTATCGCGATACGCAATATGCAAATCATTGTATATTGCGATATACCGTATCGATAATATCACAGACCCCGAATATATAAACATACTTAATTATGAATGTACATATTTATATAAATATATATATATATCATAATTTTGATATTAATAATTTTGTAATTATGTGTATCATGTTTTTTTTTACAAGCGCTTTAAAGTATTTTCATCTTGACAGTTCTTAACTATAAGTGATTAATTAAATGAATTACTCAACAACCTAAGCCTCTTAACCTTAATAGACTCCTACCTGTGATATTAATATTATTATGCAAGGTTTAACATAAATCATGATGAAATAATTACATTTGTAAATATACTGACAATATAAGACTTATATGACGAAATATAGCTGATAAGGTGTGTATTTGATTTGAGACATGGTCCTATTAATAGTATTATGTGTTTGTGCGAGCTAGCTGACTGCATGCATGCATGCATGCAAGGAAATGTGTCTGTAGGTTGAACGATGAAATATGAAAATTTGCAAAAATAAACGATATCTACATAAGGAGATTACGCTGAAACCGCGGTTGAGGATATGTTGTTGGCAAACTGCAAATATTGCAGGAATACAAAAACTTAAACTGTGCATGCAGTTCATGTGTCGAGTTATATTCTGTCAATAATTACACAGAACCATTCACCTGTACGAAGTTCTGCTTTTGCAATTATTCTCTAATCCATGATTAATAATATATGTACAAGTATTTACCATTAATCAATCTGTAACGGTAGGGGAGGGGGTATTTTGATTATTTGCTAATATATATAATTGTATATTTTTCTAGCTCTTATATAAAAATATATTGAGAGAGATTTATATAAGGCCTATACAAACAATTATATACTTTCTTTTTAAATTCTCTGTATATAAAATTATATATATATATACAAATTTTATTATATATATATATATTTATATATATATATAACCACAAACACTCTTGGACACGTATACTAAATATATATATATAAATATATTCTTTTAAAATGGGCAATGCATATATATATATATACTGGTCATGTTAACACACACACACACATATATATATATATATATATATATATATATATATATATATATATATATATATATATATATATATATATATATACCACCACAAACACTCTTGGACACGTGTTCTGTTCCAGTACAATATTTTGTCAAGGCAGAGCAGGTTTCATCTGTCTATTTAGCAGTGAATATCAAGTTTAAAAAAATGAAGGGGGAAGGGGTATTTTATTTTTTTGCTTATATATAATTACATATTTTCTCTTTCTCATATATATTATAAATATGTATAATGAAAAATATATAATTGTATATATATATATTTATATATATATAAACAATTATATATTTTTCTCTATATATATAAGATTTTTTCTTTTATATAATATATATATATATATATATACGTATATATATATTTATAAATTCTTTTAAAATGGGCAACGCACATACTGGTCATGTTAACACTGGCAGGCAGTGACATTCTGGACATAGATGGTCCACATTAATGAACCACTTAATCATTCCTGCACAGCATGGAGGCTGTCAGGATAGCATGACCCTAATTAACATTTGGGCCATCTGGCCTGCCTGAATTGCTGGGACCAACAGTCCATTCAGCTCTGTGGAACTGCAACTCCGGAGAACAGTCTAGCATTCGGCTAATGTCGTCACCCAAGTTGTCCGTCTGTCCGTCCGTCCGGCGTCCGTTAACTTTAACCTTGTGAGCGGGATATCTTGAAAAGGATTCACCGTCAGAATTTCATTTCCTCGGTAAAGATGCATATTGACAAAATCTCGGTCAAGTTCGAAGATGGGTGACCTTGACCTATTTTTCTACATTTTAGAGCTGATTATAGAAAAACACTTTGATGCTTATTACTCAGGAACAATTTGGTGGATTTTAACAAAACTTACTATGATTATTGGGACTGATAGTCTGTACGTGCTACACAAGTTTGGTGGCACCACCTACAATTTCTGATTTTTAATGAATTTTTATCAGATTTTTCAACTTTGGGCTTGTGAGCAGGATATCTCTAAAAGGATTCACCGTAGGAATTTAATTTTTTTCAATGAAGATGTATATTGACAAAATCTCGGTCAAGTTCGAAGATGGGTGACCTTGACCTATTTTTCTACGTTTTAGAGCTGATTATAAAAAAAACATTTAGAAACTTATTTCTCAGGAACCATTGGGTGGATTTTCACAATACTTACTTTGGTCATAGGGACTGATGGTCTGTAACAGCTGCACAAGTTTGGGGGCTCCACCTACAATTTCTGATTTTAAATGAATTTTTCTTGGATTTTTCAACTTTGGCCTTGTGAGCGGTATATCTCTTAAAGGATTCACAATAGGAATTTTATTTCTTTGGTGAAGATGTATATCAACAAAATCTCAGTCAAGTTCAAAGATGGGTGACCTTGACCTACTTTTCAAGGTCACAGAGCTTATAATAGAATAAAATTTATAAGCTTATTTTTCAGGAAGCATTTGATGGATTGTTATGATTCATGGTATATACCTTTCCATTTTAAATTTATAACTGAGACATGTACAGATATACATCCATGTGAGAACAGATATTTAGTACTTGTCACTGTTACAACCTCTAAACACTGTTCTTTTGGCTGAGGGCTTTTGTCAGCTTCTGCTGATATTCTAGTTAGCTCAGCTGACTATAACATATAAGTCATCTGAGTTATAGTTATGGTTTATTTTCCATCATCCATTTGTCTGTACTTCTGTCCATCTATTAAACCGGCATGTTTTGAAACAGTTAGACCTATGATTCCAAAATTTGGCATACTGTTAGATGTCTCCAAAATCTCTTACCAAACTGAAAACTGGGTTGCTGAGACTTCATTCCTTTGAGAAATTTAGGAAAAACTTCAATTTTTCATTAAAAACCTATTATCACACTTTAGAACTGCCTACTTTCATAACCACTGATCTGTTTTTCTTCATATTTACCATAAATATTCTCATGTATTTTTCATGTGTATGTGCTTGAAATTAGGTAAATATTATTTGATTTGTAAAAGTTATGGGCTAAAAAATAGTGCACTTTGTAAAAAATCAAGAAAGGTATTTACATAACATGATCTGATTGATTGACGGCTGAGGCAGTACATTCAGATGAACAAAACCGAGAAAAGCTTTTGCCATATGAAAGTCCTTGATAAACCTTCATGTCATTTCATTAGTGTTATATATCTATTTTATGCCATTTCAATATTCCCCATCCCATAGCTGAAAAATTTTTGTTTGATATACTGTAATTTAAGTATTAACAATATTTTTTTATGTCCTGTGATATGCATAATATATTTACATCAGAAGACATGAAGCATGTTGGTATTATGCTGCCATTGGACTGGGAACACTGGGTATACAGATCTATAATGTGCGAACAGTGCTAACGTAATATAATATTGTCTTTATCTTCACCATATGATTTTGACCCAAAGAATCACATGACCAAGGTACTCATGTGGTCAGAGATACAGCTGTGATTGGTTGCTGACTGTACTTCTGAATGACAAGACTCAAACTGGACACGATTTTTCTGACATTGTGAGAAACAAAAAACTGACTCCAACTGGTGCCGACTCTGATTGGGTCGCGTTGTTTTCAGGCATACACGTTGCGACGCGATTCAACTCAGCTCAACTAAACAATTTTTGACCTGTTGAGTTGAGTTGAGTCGCAAAGTTTATGCCGCCCTTAAGGCTAGATATTGAATTCTTTTCAGAGGCCCTATAGTATTCACTTGCATTGTCAAGATGCAGTCAATATAGCACTGCCTAATTATACCTTATTTGTAATGAATGATTGGAAGAGCATCCCTGCTGTAATAGGTGTACAGTAATTCTCATATCACCTCCCCCCCCCCCCCCCCCCCCACTACCAAGTGTATTGCAATAATAGTTATTGTATCCCCAGACAAAGTCGGGGGATACTATGTTTTCATACCGGTCCCCCCGCCGCCGCCACCGCATATAAATCTTGTTGGCGCGATAACCCAAAAAATATTTCACGGAACTTTACCAAACTTGGTATATGTTTTGATATGGGTAAGAGGACGACGCCTATTTAAAATGAGGTCATGACCTTTACTAGGAGAGTGTCCTTGACCTTGAATAGGTCCAATTTTGGGGAAAATCACACAAATTCTTTAATATCTCAAGAAATCTTGCATGGATTTATCCCAAAATCAAGTTGATGGAAGATCATGGATAGGGTTGTCATGTTCCAGAAACTGGTGGCGCCACCTATTATTCTTTACTTGTTTTCGTGCCGTTTAATACCCCCAAAATTGCCACCTTACAGTACTGTGAGCATTATAAGTCAAAAACTAATGGACAGATTTCTTTTATATTATGCATATACATAGGTATGGGTTATGGGATGATGTTTATTTAAATTGGGGTCATGACCTTTCCTATGATAGTGGCCTTGACCTTGAATATTGCCATATATGGTGAAAATCACACACCTCTTATGATATCTCCAGTGTTGATAGCCATATGGATTTCTAACATGACTTATGTATGGCCCACCACTAAAGTAAGAACCCTATAGGTTCTAGGGTCATGAGGTCAAAGGTCAAGGTCAATGGACTGGCATTTTAAAAGATACTGTGGATGCATTTTAAGCCAAACTTTCATCCTAGGTCTTCCATCTTGAATATATAGCTCACTTGCCGATAGTGGATGATCCATATAAATTTTGGGGTCAAAGATCAAGGCCACAGGAGCTATCTGTCCAAAAATAAGTTTCTGGATGATAATTCCTGCTTTTATTGATGTATGGATTTCAAACTTGACTTGAATATGTCCCATTTGAAAAGCAAGACCAAAATTGATTTTGGGGTCATGAGGTCAAAGGTCAAGGTCACAGGACACATCTTTAAAAAGATTGTGGATGCATTTTCAGCCAAACATTTCATCTCAGATCTTTCATCTTGCACATATAGTTCACCTGCCAAGAGAGGAAGAACCCTATCAATTTTGAGGTCACAAGGTCAAAGGTGAAGGTCACAGGAGCCATCTGTCCAAAAATTAGTTTCTGGATGATAATTCCTTCTTTTATTGATGTATGGATTTCAAACTTGACTTGTATTTGACCCATTGGAAAAGCAAGACCCGAATTGAGTTTGGGGTCATGAGGTCAAAGGTCAAGGTCACAGGAAACCTCTTAAAATATATTGTGGATGCATTTTCAGCCAAACAATTCATCTCAGATCTTTCATCTTGCACATATAGTTTACCTGCCAAGGGTGGAAGACCCCTATCAATTTTGAGGTCACAAGGTCAAAGGTGAAGGTCACAGGAGCCATCTGTCCAAAAATTAGTTTCTGGATGATAATTCCTGCTATTATTGATGTATGGATTTCAAACTTGACTTGTTTATGTCCCATTGGAAAAGCAAGACCCAAATTGATTTTGGGGTCATTAGGTCAAAGGTCAAGGTCACAGGACACATCTTTAAAAAGATGTGGGTGCATTTTCAGCCAAACATTTCATCTCAGATCTTTCATCTTGCACATATAGTTCACCTGCCAAGAGAGGAAGAACCCTATCAATTTTGAGGTCACAAGGTCAAAGGTGAAGGTCACAGGAGCAATCTGTCCAAAAATTAGTTTCTGGATGATAATTCCTTCTTTTATTGATGTATGGATTTCAAACTTGACTTGTATTTGACCCATTGAAGAAGCAAGACCCGAATTGATTTTCGGGTCATGAGGTCAAAGGTCAAGGTCATAGGAAACCTCTTTAAAAAGATTGTGGATGCATTTTCAGCCAAACAATTCATCTCAGATCTTTTATCTTGCACATATAGTTCACCTGCCAAGAGTGGAAGACCCCTATCAATTTTGAGGTCACAAGGTCAAAGGTGAAGGTCACAGGAGCCATCTGTCCAAAAATTAGTTCTGGATGATAATTCCTGCTTTTATTGATGTATGGATTTCAAACTTGACTTGTATATGTCCCATTGGAAAAGCAAGACCAAAATTGATTTTGGGGTCATGAGGTCAAAGGTCAAGGTCACAGGACACACCTTTAAAAAGATGTGGGTGCATTTTCAGCCAAACATTTCATCTCCGATCTTTCATCTTGCACATATAGTTCTCCTGCCAAGAGAGGAAGAACTCTATCAATTTTGAGGTCACAAGGTCAAAGGTGAAGGTCACAGGAGCCATCTGTCCAAAAATTAGTTTCTGGATGATAATTCCTGCTTTATTGAGGTATAGATTTCAAACTTGACTTGCATATGTCCCATTGGAAAAGCAAGACCCGAATTGATTTTGTGGTCATGAGGTCAAAGGTCAAGGTCACAGGACACATCTTTAAAAAGATCAAGGTCACAGGACCAACAACTTCAACAAGATTGTGGATTGTTAGATGGAAGAAAAAATAAATATGCCAAGTGTCAGTATATGCTGCTAAAAATGGGGGTCTATTCTTAAAGGGGGGGGGGGGGGGGCTACTATGTCTGGGGATACTCTGGCACCTGCAGTGCCAAGAAATGTCTAGTTGTTTGAACTGTATTTCTTTAATTGTTAAGCTTGAGTGGGTTTGAACTGTATTTCTTTAATTGTTAAGCTGATTCCACTCCAATGTACAAAACTTTGCTAGATATATATTATTCAAGGAGTAATCCAGAAGATGCCATGTTGTAGTAATGTAGCATATTTTTAGCCAAAGTGGTGGTCCTTTGTCCGTCCGTCCGGCCGTTAACAGGGCACGTTTCAAAACCGTTGGACCTACGAATCCAAAATTCTGCATACCATTAGATGACCCCAAAATCTCCTACCATACCGAAAATTGGGTCATTAGAACTTCGTTCCATCAAGATATTAAGGAAGAAAAACTCTGTTTTCCATAAAAAAAAGCCATTGTTACACTTCAAGGCTGCATAATATCAAAACTACTAATCTGTTTTTGATCATATTTAGTATTCATATTCTTCCATACATTTTCTGTGCACATACCAAAAATTAGGTCAGTATTGGGTATTATTTTGAAGTTATAGGCCCAAATATAATGCAATTTTTTAAAAATCAGGAAATATATTTGCTCACTTAACATGAGAATTGCTGAAGCTGGAGACTTTTTTTCAGGAATATAACTTTATTTAATCAAGATTCAATTGTTTACCCAAAATTATATCTGAATTTTGCAAATTTTTCAAGTTATTAGCATAAATAAAAAATCAATACCTTAAATTTTGTCCAAATTTGGCAGTGGCACATTTTTTCCCTGTAAGCACTGTTGATTTAATTTTCACAGCATATATACATAAGGATTTAATCTTTTAAAATCTGAAATTTCAAAGAAATTGTTTGAAAATAGTAGCTTTTATTCAAGTTTTCATACACCATGTCAAGTGTTGTTTACATCTAGCCCACCTAGTAGTAGAGCCTTCACTTGCATTATGTAACCCACTCCAGGCAGCTTGCCTTGGCCCAGCTTGGCCACTACTAGCAGGCTTCCCCTCTGCCCTGCACTCACCCCCCCTCCCCCCAGCTGGTGCATAAACTAGATGAATGTTATAATTTTCTGTATTTTATTTTATTCTTGGACATGCTACATTTTAGATTTTGTATTGTACCACCAGGGTTACAATGAATAAAGTGCACATTTAATTGTGTCCACAAAGTAATGTATTGCTAAGAAAGTGTGGATGTTCATCAGATAAGTAATGCTTTACTTCAGAAGAGTAAAACTTCACCAGGTGTGAAATTGACTATTAATTCCAGTAATTAATTATAGCTGAGATTGTAATTAGCATAATGATATTGTTTGTCCCTCATTCAACCAACAGTGTGTATACTTTATTTGAAAAGATGTTTTTATTTTATCAAATGTACTGAATCTTTTATTTTATTTCGGTGAATAAAATTAAGCATGTACTGAAAAAACATAAAAACAGTGCACTTGCAATGCATTCTAGGACAAATATAACCAGTTGTATTGGTATTTTGTATTTTGGTGGCCATCTTGGCCACCATCTTGGATTTTTACCAAGACATGGCGAATTCCGCTCGGCTCCATATCTGAACATATAGAGTATGGTCTGGAAAATTATTATGCCAAGTTTCATTCTTCTTTCATCTTTTGCACAAATCTTCTCAATATGCAGCTTTACCACCAGATTAATGGGAATATTACCAAATTCTTGATAAAAACCCAGCTAATATCTGAAGAGGTTTGAAACCTCAAAAATTGAATTTCTCAGCCCAAAAAAACATAATATTAGAGTATTTGCAATATTTTCTGGGGACATTATATCTCAAGTTATTGACATTTTCTAATCTGGCGGCCAAGATGCGGCCATCTTGGCCGCCATCTTGGATTTTGGCCAAGATAATTTTTTTTCAGCTTGGCCCTATATCTGAAAATCATCAATAGGCTCCAAAGAATAATTTTGCCAACCTTCATGTTTCTTTCATTTTTTTGCACAATTCTTCCAAATATGGGAGCTTAACTGCTGGACTATACTGGTATCTGATTTGAAAACCTGTTGTCACTCCAGTTTACAACACATATTTGAAATAGTGATCAAAAGGGTAAGATAATATGTTGTTGCGAAGTATTTGAATATTTTTAGCTCAGCTGACTGAAAGTCATCTGAGCTATAGCGATCACTCTTTGTCCTTCGTCTGTCTGTCTGTCCGTCTGTCTGTCCGTTAACCAGGCACAAATCATAAAGGCTTCACCTAGAACCTTGTAACTTGGGATTCTGAGAGGTCCATGGAAAATCTCCTTGGAAACCAGAAATTAGGTCTTTGTTACCCATATCCTTTGAGCTATGGGGCCCCAAAGTACCCCCCAGAAAAGTAAAAAATTTCATACAAAAACTTCAATATCTCATTAACTACTTGACTGAGGGTCATGATTTTTGGCATACACATTGATCATGAGATGTTCCATCACTTCCTGCAGACTGGTGGAGCCACCTATATTTTTCAATTTTTTACGAATTTTTTTCTCTATTTTTGAGACCTTTAAAAATGTGAACATCTGTTAACAAGGCACAAATCGTAAAGACTGGACCTAGAATCTTCATTCTTAACACACTGAGAGACCTATGAAAAGTCTCCATGGAAACCAGAAATTAGGTCTCTGTTACCCATATCATGATTTTTGGCATACACATTGATCATGAGATGTTCCATCACTTCCTGCAGACTGGTGGCGCCACCTATATTTTTCGATTTTTTACGAATTTTTTTCTCTATTTTTGAGACCTTTAAGGATGCTGTCATCTGTTAACCAGGCACAAATCGTAACGACTTGACCTAGAATCTTCATTTTCGACACACTGAGAATCCTATGAAAAGTCTCCATGGAATCAGAAATTAGGTCTCTGTTACCCATATCCTTCGAGCTATGGGACCCTAAAGAACCCATCAGAAAAGTCAAAATTTTCATACAAAAACTTCAATATCTTGAGCATTAATTACTTGACTGATGGTCATGATTTTTTTCATACATATTGATCATGAGATGTTCCATTAATTCCTGCAGACTGGTGGCGCCACCTATATTTTTCAATTTTTTACGAATTTTTTTCTCTATTTTTGAGACCTTTAAAAATATGAACAGCTGTTAACAAGGCACAAATCATAAAAACTGGACCTAGAATCTTCATTCTTGACACACTGAGAGGTCCATGAAAAATCTCCTTGGAAACCAGAAATTAGGTCTCTGTTACCCATATCCTTCGAGCTATGTGGCCCCAAAGGACCCCCCAGAATAGTAAAAACTTTCATACAAAAACTTCAATATCTCATTAACTGCATCACTGATGGTCATGATTTTTGGCACACTTATGCATCATGAGATGTTTCATCAGTTTCTGCAGACTGGTAGCGCCACCTGTATTTTTCAATTTTTACGATTTATTTTGTCTATTTTTGAGACCTTTAAAAATGTGAACAGCTGTTAACAGGGCACAAATCATAAAAACTGGACCTAGAATCTTCATTCTTGACACACAGGGAGACCCATGAAAAGTCTCCATGGAAACCTGAAATTAGGTCTCTGTTACCCATATCTTTAAGCTGTATGGCTCCAAAATACCCCCCAGAATAATGGAAAATTTGATACAAAAACCAGACATGGGGTCTATTACTATTACTATTACTATTACTTTCAATTTTTGATATTACTATTACTATTACTATTACCACATTTTATCTTCTATTACTATTACTATTACTATTACTGGGGTATCTATTACTATTACTATTACATAAACTGATGGGAGGATTATAGACTTTGCGCAGCCATGAGTGCTATAAACTAGCACTGCAATCACATTTTTATATTATATATTCATATTAGAAGCACCTATATCATCCAGTTACCTACACAATTTTCTTATACTGTGTCTGTCATTTACACAATAAGCCTAATGATACTGGAGATCTTAATTATTTCAGCTTCTTTAATTCTGTTTATATATATATATATATATATATATATATATATATATATATATATATATATATATATATATTTTAATGCAATCCATTGTAAAGAGACTGACATATGTAAAATATTGATTTATAATTATATGCATACTTGTACATTTTTTATTATTTTCATATATATTTCACATAAATTTATTTTATAGTACATACTTCTGTTAAGATTTAATCTTCTTTTGCATAATTAATAAATAAAGTTTTCAGTGTAACTAAAAATGGTCTCCAAAGGAATTATTCATGATTATGTCATATTAACATTTAGTATCAAAGCTGACAATTTAGTCCTTTATGTATGTATCAGGAGAGGAATTTTGGTAGGGCTGTGTCCTGTTTCTACTGTTTACATCAAGATTCTGGACAGATTCTAAACTGTGGAGTGAGGCATTGATTGAGTGGCAAGGGGAAATAGAGTGAAGTGTTGCATATTAGCATAGATGTCTGCAGCCAAATTGTGTATGTAGGTTGCGCCACCTACCACATAATCCAGAAAGCCGTTTAAGGCAGATAAGTCAAACCACTACATGTATATGAGTGATTTTTGCCCTTGGCAGACAAACAGATGGACACTGTGCAAAAATGGTTGCAGGTGGCGCCACCAGTTTTGTGTATGATAAAGAGCTATGTGAGAACTATACACATGCAAAACTTTGGCCCAATCAGTCAAACAGTTCCCAAGATATGAGCTTGGATATCTGCTGCATAAACTAGAATGTAGGTGGCGCCACCTGTCATAAAATCAAGAAAGCTATCCAGGATGTATAAAACTGCAAAATTTTAGGCAGATATGTCAAACCACTGCCGAGATATGAGTGACATTATCCCTACGCAGACAAACAGACCCTGTGCAAAAATGGTTGCAGGTGGCACCACCAGTTTTGCGTATGATAAAGAGCTATGTGAGATCTATACACATGCAAAATTTTGGCCTAATCAGTCAAACGGTTCCCGAGATATGAGCTTGGATGTGATCAGCGTGAACGTGAATGTAGGTGGCGCCATCTGTCATAAAATCAAAAACGCTATCCTGGATGTATACGCATGCCGAATTTCAGGTGAATTAGTCAATTCACTGCAGAGATATGAGTGATTTTAACCCAAGGCAGATGAACAGATGGACACTGTGCAAACATGGTAAAAGGTGGCGCCACCATTTTTTGTGTATGTTATAGAGCTATCCAAGGGCTACATTTGTGCAAAAAAAATTTTCCTGATCGGTCAAACGGTTCCCGAGATATGTGAGTTTATGTGTGGAAAAAGACGCACAAACGGACGCAGAGCGCAGAGGAAAGGATAGAGGTCAAAACAAAATCGGGGTGCAGCAGTTCATATTTGACCCGAACATAATCCCTGGTTTCGTAAAATTCCACCCAGCGGTTACGGAGGAGTTCTCCGGACACCTACACGGCGGCGGCGGCGGCGTCAGCGGTGGGCTGAAAACATAGTATCGGCAAAACTCTGTTTTGGCGGATACAATTATAAAGATATAGACCTGCTGAATTGGTGTATACTTGCAGTAGCATGTGTCTCTGTAAAAGCAGATGGTTAGGCATAATGTTTGTCCACTAATGGTTAAAGACTGGGAGCTCATGCAATTACGTGCAATGGTGAGGTATGTAATGTTTGGTGTATGTTAACCTATACTGTCTCAAAAATGGCAGGAGCTAGCATCACTTTGCAAAAATTAGTCAGCTGTCAAACTTGTCAGATTGAGCCATCTCAATATACTTAGGTTTACATGGGGAAGGCTAAAATTTTTTTCTTTAAAATTACTCCAGTTTGGTGATTTTTGGAAGGTACAGGAAGCTGAACTTAGTACCAATAGTCATTTAAATGGTCAAATAAGTTAAAATAATTAATCATGCACATTAATCTCCAATGTAGAAAACTGTTGAAAAGTGATCCAAGGAATAATCTTGAAGATGCCATGTTGTGGCATTATCTTTTTTAGTGATTTTATCTTTAAAAAAGATAATTGTCTTTTAAATTCATTATTAAAAAATAAGAAAATATATGTGTTTGCTTATGTTTACATGATAGGAGCCTACTTAAGAATAAATAATGACGTGACTTATAATTCTTAATTAACTTATATCTTTCAGTTTTTTTTATATTGCAAACTTATAATTTTTTAGCTCAGCTGACTATAAGTCATCTGAGCTATAGTCGTGGTCCATTGTCCGTCGTCCGTCCGTCTGTCTGTCTGTCCGTCCGTCCGTCTGTTTGGATGTCCGTCCGTAAGACTGGCACGTTTCGACACCATTGGACCTACGAATCTGAAATTTGGCATACAGTTAGATGTTCCGAAAATCTCCTACCATGCCGAAAATTGGGTCAATAGGACTTCGTTCCTTTGAGATATTAAGGAAAAACCTCAATTTTTTATTAGAAATCTATTTTCACACTTCAGGAGCTCCTAATATCAAAACCACTCATCTGGTTTTCTTCATATTTACCATAAATATTCCTCTATATAGTTCCTATGTACATGCCAGATATTAAGTCAGTATTATATAATTTAAAAAAGTTATGGGCCCAAACATAATGGACTTTGTAAAAAAATCAGGAAGATATTTGGTCACTTAAGACCAAAAGTGTTAAAGGTAGGGACTTTTTTTCCAGTAATACAACTTAAATTAATCAAATTTTAATTGTATACCAAAAATTAGATCAAAATCTGTTTAATATTTTAAATATTGGCAAAAATATAAAATTGGTACCTTAAATTTTGCCCAACTTTGGCCACGGCACGTTTTTTTTCCTGTAAGTACTGTGGATTTAATTTTCACAGCATGTATACATAAGGATTTTATCTGTTAAAATCTGAAATTTGAAAATAAAAGCTGCAAAATTAGGCTAGTTATTGATTTTTTTTTGGAGGCTCTCATTGTATTCCCTTACATTGTCAAGCAGTCCACTTTGATGACTGTAGGTCATTCAGTGCACATCTCTATGCTCCCAGGCTGTTGGCATAATTTTAGATGTCCCCAAAATCTCCTACCATACCAAAAATTGGGTCATTAGGACTTCGTTCCTTCGAGATATTAAAGGAAAAAAACTCCGTTTTCCATAAAAAAGCCAATGTTACACTTCAAGGCTGCCTAATATCAAAACCACTGATCTGTTTTTGATTGTATTTAGTATTCACATTCTTTCATACATTTTCTATGAACATACCAAAAATTAGGTCAGTATTGGGTATTATTTTGGAGTTACGGGCCAAACCATAATGCAATTTTTTTAAAAATCAGGAAATATATTTACTCACCTAACATGAGAATTGCTGAACCTAGAGACTTTTTTCAGGAATATGACTTTATTTAATCAAGATTCAATTGTTTACCCAAAATTAGATCTGAATTTTGCAAATTTTTCAAGTTATTAGCATAAATAAAAATCAATACCTTAAATTTTGTCCAACTTTGGCACTGTTGATTTAATTTTCACAGCATATATACAAAGGATTTAATCTTTTAAAATCTGAAATTTCAAAGAAATTGATTGTAAAGAATAGCTTTTGTTCATGTTTTCATACACCATGTCAAGTGTTGTTTTCATCTAGCCCACCTAGTAGTACAGCCTTTACTTGCATTATGTAACCCACCCCAGGCAGCTTGCCTTGGGTCAGCTTGGCCACTACCAGCAGGCTTCCCCTCTGCCCTGCACCCCCCCCCAGATGATGCATAAACTAGATGAATGTTATTATTTTCTGTATTTGATTCATTCTTATTCTAGGCTATGCTACATTTTAGATTTTGTATTGTACCACCAGGGTTACAATGATTAAAGTGTACATTTAATTGTGTCCACGAAGTGGTGTATTGCTATGAAAGTGTGGATGTTCATGAGATAAGTAATTCCTTACTTCAGAGGAGTAAAAACTTCACCAGGTGTGAAATTGACTATTAATTCCAGTAATAAATTAAAACTGGGATAGTAATTAGCACAATGATATTGTTTGTCCCTCATTCAACCAATAGTGTGTATACTTTATTTGAAAAGATGTTTTATTTTATCAAATTTACTGAATCTTTTATTTTATTTTTGTGAATAAAATTAAGCATGTACTGAGAACTCCAATGTGCAAAACTTTTTAATAGTGATTCAAGGAATATTCTTGTAGATGCCATGTTGTGGCATTATTTTCTTTTAAATTCAGTTTAAACATTTATGATTTAAAAATAATAAAATATATGTGTATGCATACATGTATATAATATGTATATAATATGACCCAATATAAGCTACACTCTTGATATATAATGATTGCATCTTTTGCAACAATTCAAATATTTTAACTTATAGTTTCAGTTTTTTACTCTGTATATATAATGATTGCAACTTTTGCAACAATTCTAATATTTCAACTTATAATTTCAGGTTTTTTCATTAAAAATTTATAAAACCTGTAAATAAAAAACTTATTCAGATAAAAACTTTTTAATGGAAAAAGTGGATATGCTTAAAAAAATAGGATTATATATAAACTTAAATGCATTATTCCCTTGAAAGTGAAATAAAGGTATTAGTCCATTCTGTCCACTTGCCTGTCCATCTGTAAATTTTCATATGCATCACAGTATCTCAAAACTTTTACTGTTTTTCTTCATGACAGTCTTGTCAGAGTATTAGTTTGCAATCATATATTTAGAACTTTACTATAACCAAGTAGGAGGGCCCCTTTCCTCTTAGCTTTTTATATTCTTATATAAATGAAAAACATTACAATAGAATATTTCTACATCCACCTTCGTGCTGCCCTCACTTTTCCCTTCTCCGAACCCCATCCCAAAGTCAGCCTCAGTAAGCAAGAACAAGATGAATCAGATATATTCATACTTTAATATTTTGTATAACTATTCGTCCATAGGTACCTATGTACATGCCAGAAATTATGTCAATATTGTGTAATATGTAGACATAGTGGGCATCACAATAATGTACCTTGTCAAGACTAAAGAGATATTGTGTCATACAGTCACAAATTCATAAATCACTTCATCAGCATAGTTAATCATAACATCATATCTGTCAAATTGAAAGCTTGCAGACTACCATACACTTTAGATCCTTCAACAAATAGCCCTATCATCATTCTACTACTGCTTATTACTGCTGTCATTGCATTCATATTTGCTCAAATATATCACAATTTTCAACCCCTCCTAAATAAATAAAAAATAAAACACTATATTTGACTCTTTTAATCCATCAGTCAGGTAATTTCATTTATCATTTACTCACATATTACATTACATTCTTTTATAATAGCCCAAGATGTCCATGATATTCATAAGCTTTATCGACTCGATATAGTATCACAGTGGAGAAACATTTATAGTCCAATCATGATCAGCTGAGCGCCGTGACCCATGGGTCCCTTGTTTAAATTAGATAAAAAATTGAATGTGATAAAAATTATTCATTAAATAAATCATCATTCCCCTGCCATAAATGGATATGCTGGAAAAATAAGGTTTTATATATAAACTTAAAATCATTATTCCTCTGCCTAAGCAGAAAGTCAAATAAAAAGGGCAATCCTTTCCACCTGTCTGTCCACCTGTAAATATTTCCTTTGCAACACAGTACCTAAGAAATCTTTACTGAAAATTTCTTCAGGGCAGTCGTGTCAGAGGACTAGTTTGGCCATCATATAATTAGCACCTGGTTATTACCAAAAAGCAAGGCCATTTCCTGTTAGGTTTTCAAATGTGGATATATTAAAAAAATAACAATAGAAGTAGGTATGTTTTGCATTTGCTAAAATTTTACAAAATTCTACTGAGGGCCATGACCCAAGCATTCCTTGTTATGGTTTGCAGTGTTATGAGTATCTGAGATGTTCAGATAATTCTTGTTTATTAAACGTATTATTAAAACTCCAAAGCTGTTAATTATATTACATCATTTATATGTCTGCAAGAGCAGGCTGCAGTAGCTTGTGAGCAGATTGTCTGATGTTGCATGAAATGTTTTCAGTAAGCAACATATGGAGTTCCAGACCTGTTTAATCCCCATTAATGTCCATTATCTAGGTCTTTGGAACAAAAGTGAATACACCTCAGTGCTGGTATGTGTAATTAATAACACATGAACACATGGTCTTGACAGGAATTGTCCACATTTGAGTGGATAGGTTAACATTGGATATGTTTGCTTTGTTGAATGTTTGAATAGGGTCACAAAGAAGTTTGCAGGGCTTGTAAAGAATTGACTTTTATCAAGAATATCAACAATTGATGATATAATTATGCCCATTATTTTTGTCAAATAAACTAACAGCTTTGGTAATACAGATTGTTATGACAGTATTTCATAGTATTTGTAGAAAGTAATACAGGTAAGTTGAATATATAAGCAACAAGATGAAAAGTTTTTGTTTTTAAGACATGAACACTGGCAGATCTTTTTTCAGACTGATCAAAATGATTATGTGCTACAAGGTTATGATATGCCTGCATACCCTTTATTTCAGGGACCTGACAAAAAATAAAACATTCAAAGTATGAAATCCTGTAGAAGAGTCAGTGTTTGGATAAATTTTCACTCTTTTATGTTGCTTTTAAGTTTGCATAAAAGTGTTTGGCATCTTTATCCCATGCAACATTGCTGGTATGTTCACCACTGCTGTGCTGTTATGCTATCAAATAGGGGCTATTTAAATTCAGCAAATCTTCAAAATATGTTATCAGTGTACATACAGAATAATGCAACATCAGAAATTAACAGGTTTTCTGGGGCTCTGAGTCCACTGGCAAACTTAAATTGCTGAAAGTTCATAATGACTTAGAGATGTCTTAAACCCAGCTCCATAGTTTTTTTGAAGTACTGGTAGGTATCACAGTCAATGACAGCTTAGCTTGTATTACTTCAGATGATCTTGAATTTTTGTTACAGATTTGGTGACTCCTTTAAATATTCAGTAAAACATGATGAAATCACACTTGACAATTGGCCAATAACTTAAAAAAATCAAATTATTGATAGATAATTCTTATGGCTATAGCAATCACCCTTTGTCCGGCGTCTGTCTGGCTGTCCGTCTGGCTGCCCAGCCATCCGGCCGTCCGGCCGTCCATTAACAGGGCACAAATCATAACTACTGGACCTGGAATCTTCTAACTTCACATCAAGGGAGGTACATTAAAAATCTCTTTGGAAACTGGGAATGAGGTCTCTGTTACCCATATCCTTCAAGCTATGGGGCTCCGAAGTACCCCCCCAGAATAATGCAAAATTTGATACAAAAGCTCAAGTATCTGAATAACTATTGCATTGATCACCATGATTATTTGCATGAATAATGACCATGGGATGTTCCATCAGTTTAATACCTTCAAAGAAGCTGCCATCTTGTAACAGTGCACAAATGGTAACTGCTAGACCTGGAATCTTCTAACTCAACATCAAGGGTGGTCCATGAAAAGTCTGCGCAAATCTGAAAGTAGGTCTCTGTTACCCATATTCTCCGAGCTATGGGTATTGTAAGCACCCCCCAGAATAATAAAAAATTTTATACAAAAGCTCAAGTATCTGAATAACTACTGCATGATCAGCATGATTCTTTGTATGAATATTGATTGTGGAGTGTTCCATCAGTTCCTGCAAACGATGTTTAGCTCAGCAGACTAGTAATCATCTGAGCTATAGTCGTGGTCCATTGTCCGTCGTCCGTCCATCTGTCTGTCCGTCCGTCCGGATGTCCGTCCGTAAGACTGGCACGTTTCGACACTGTTTGACCTACGAATCTGAAATTCGGCATACAGTTAGATGTCCCCAAAATCTCCTACCATGCCGAAAATTGGGTCAATAGGACTTCGTTCCTTCGAGATATCAAGGAAAAACCTCAATTTTTTATTAGAAATCTATTTTCACACTTCAGGACTGCCTATTATCAAAACCACTCATCTGGTTTTTTTCATATTTACCATAAATATTCCTCTATATAGTTCCTATGTACATGCCAGATATTAAGTCAGTATTAATAATATTAATAATAAATTATATAATACTATTATATAATTTAAAAAAGTTATGGGCCCAAACATAATGGACTTTGTAAAAAAATCAGGAAGATATTTGGTCACTTAAGACCAAAAGTGTTAAAGGTAGGGACTTTTTTCCAAAAATACAACTTTAATTAATCAAAATATAATTGTATACCAAAAATTATATCAAAATCTGTTAAATTTTTTTAAATATTGGCAAAAATATAAAATTGGTACCTTAAATTTTGCCCAACTTTGGCCATGGCACGTTTTTTTACTGTAAGTACTGTGGATTTAATTTTCACAGCATGTATACATAAGGATTTAATTTGTTAAAATCTGAAATTTGAAAATAAAACCTGCAAAATTAGGCTAGTTATTGAATTTTTTTGGAGGCTCTCGTTGTATTCCCTTACATTGTCAAGCAGTCCACTTTGATGACTGTAGGTCATTCAGTGCACATCTCTATGCTCCCCAAGCTGTTGGCATAATTTTAGATGTCCCCAAAATCTCCTAACATACCAAAAATTGGGTCATTAGGACTTCCTTCCTTTGAGATATTAAGGAAAAAAAAAACCTCCGTTTTCCATAAAAAAAAGCCATTGTTACACTTCAAGGCTGCCTAATATCAAAACCACTGATCTGTTTTTGATCGTATTTAGTATTCACGTTCTTTCATACATTTTCTATGAACATACCAAAAATTAGGTCAGTATTGGGTATTATTTTGAAGTTATGGGCCAAAACATAATGCATTTTTAAAAAAAATCAGGAAATATATTTACTCACCTAACATGAGAATTGCTGAACCTAGAGATTTTTTTTTCAGGAATATAACTTTATTTAATCAAGATTCAATTGTTTACCCAAAATTAGATCTGAATTTTGCAAATTTTTCAAGTTATTAGCATAAATAAAAAATCAATACCTTAAATTTTGTCCAACTTTGGCACTGTTGATTTAATTTTCACAGCATATATACATAAGGATTTAATCTTTTAAAATCTGAAATTTCAAAGAAATTGATTGGAAAGAATAGCTTTTATTCATGTTTTCATACACCATATCAAGTGTTGTTTACATCTAGCCCACCTAGTATTACAGCCTTCACTTGCATTATGTAACCCACCCCAGGCAGCTTGCCTTGGGTCAGCTTGGCCACTTCCAGCAGGCTTCCCCTCTGCCCTGCACTCCCCCCCCCCCCCCCCAGATTGTGCATAAACTAGATGAATGTTATTATTTTCTGTATTTGATTCATTCTTATTCTAGGCTTTGCTACATTTTAGATTTTGTATTGTACCACCAGGGTTACAATGATTAAAGTGTACATTTAATTGTGTCCACAAAGTGGTGTATTGCTATGAAAGTGTGGATGTTCATGAGATAGTAATTCCTTACTTCAGAGGAGTAAAATCTTCACCAGGTGTGAAATTGACTATTAATTCCAGTAATAAATTAAAACTGGGATAGTAATTAGCACAATGATATTGTTTGTCCCTCATTCAACCAATAGTGTGTATACTTTATTTGAAAAGATGTTTTATTTTATCAAATTTACTGAATCTTTTATTTTATTTTGGTGAATAAAATTAAGCATGCACTGAAAACTCCAAGGTGCAAAACTTTTATAATAGTGATTCAAGGAATATGCTTGTAGATGCCATGTTGTGGCATTATTTTCTTTTAAATTCAGTTTAAACATTTATGATTTAAAAATAATAAAATATATGTGTATGCATACATGTATATAATATGTATATAATATGACCCAATATAAGCTACACTCTTGATATATAATGATTGCATCTTTTGCAACAATTCAAATATTTTAACTTATAGTTTCAGTTTTTTACTCTGTATATATAATGATTGCAACTTTTGCAACAATTCTAATATTTCAACTTATAATTTCAGGTTTTTTCATTAAAAATTTATAAAACCTGTAAATAAAAAATTTATTCAGATAAAAACTTCTTAATGGAAAAAGTGGATATGCTTAAAAAAATAGGATTATATATAAACTTCAATGCATTATTCCCTTGAAAGTGAAATAAAGGTATTAGTCCATTCTGTCCACTTGCCTGTCCATCTGTAAATTTTCATATGCATCACAGTATCTCAAAACTTTTACTGTTTTTCTTCATGACAGTCTTGTCAGAGTATTAGTTTGCAATCATATATTTAGAACTTTACTATAACCAAGTAGGAGGGCCCCTTTCCTCTTAGCTTTTCATATATTTATATAAATGAAAACATTACAATAGAATATTTCTACATCCACCTTCGTGCTGCCCTCACTTTTCCCTTCTCCTAAACCCCATCCCAAAGTCAGCCTCAGTAAGCAAGAACAAGATGAATCAGATATATTCATACTTTAATATTTTGTATAACTATTTGTCCATAGGTACCTGTGTACATGCCAGAAATTATGTCAATATTGTGTAATATGTAGACATATTGGGCATCACAATAATGTACCTTGTCAAGACTAAAGAGATATTGTGTCATACAGTCAAAAATTCATAAATCACTTCATCAGCATAGTTAATCATAACATCATATCTGTCAAATTGAAAGCTTGCAGACTACCATACATTTTAGATCCTTCAACAAATAGCCTTATCATCATTCTACTACTGCTTATTACTGCTGTCATTGCATTCATATTTGCTCAAATATATCACAATTTTCAACCCCTCCTAAATAAATAAAAAATAAACCACTATATTTGACTATATTAATCCATCAGTCAGGTTATTTCATTTATCATTTACTCACATATTACATTACATTCCTTTATAATAGCCCAACATGTCCATGATATTCATAAGCTTTATCGACTCGATTTAGTATCACAGTGGAGAAACATTTATAGTCCAATCACGATCAGCTGAGCGCCGTGACCCATGGGTCCCTTGTTTTCTCTATTTTTGATACCTTCAAAATAGCTGCCATCTTGTAACAGGGCACAAATTGTAACTGCTGGACCTGGAATCTTCTATTCTAACTCAACATCCAGGGTGGTCCATGATAAGTCTCTGTGCAAATCTGAAATTAGGTCTCTGTTACCCATATTCTCTGAGCTATGGGTCTCATAAGTACCCCCCAGAATAGTAAAAAATTTTATACAAAAGCTCAAGTATCTGAATAACTACTGCATTGATCAGAATGATTCTTTGTATGAATATTGATCAATGAGTGTTCCATCAGTTCCTGCAAACTCGTGGCGCCATGTTTGTTTTTCTAATTTTTTACGAATTTTTTTTCTCTATTTTTGATACCTTCAAAGAAGCTGTCATCTGTTAAGAGGGCACAAATTGTAACCGCTGGACCTTGAATCTTCTAACATGACATCAAAGGAGATCCATGAAAAGTCTCTATGGAAATCTGAAATATGGTCTCTGTTACCCATATTCTCCAAGCTATGGGGCTCGTAAGTACCCCCCAGAATAATTAAAAATGTGATACAAAAACTCTGCGTTAGTTTCCAGAGAACTCCTCTGAGACCCTTGGACCAATCTTTCCGAAACCCAGCATAGTTGTTCCTTCACCTATGTTGTTGTGCCTAACAAATACAGGTGGCACCACCAGCAATCCTTTCTGTGCAGTAAGAATCTGGGTGTCTTTTAGATAATAGGCCATATCTCAGAAGTGGCTCAATGTATTGTGCTGAAAGTTTGTATGTCCATAGATCTTGGATCTCTCCATCTCATAATTGCGACTGGTGGTGCCTACAATACTTTTTGCGTAGTGTCCATCTGTGCATTTGCCATCTGTTCATCTTGGTGGATCTTCAATGTATTGGGTTGAAATTGTGCATGTTCATAGATCCTCAACACCTACATTCTTTTAAAAAAGACGGGTGATGCTGTCTGCAGTAGTTTTTGCTTGGCGTCCATCAGTATATTTCTTTTTGTGAAAATTTCTCATATCTCAGGAATGGTTCCAGATATTGGTCTGAAATTTGGCACGTCCATCCATCTTGGAAAGTTTTCTCATAAACCAGACAGGTGGGGCCACATACTTTTATGGTTTTGTAATATAAATAAATGCCTTTTTCTCTTGAGTGATTTGCTGTATTGGCCTGAATTGGTGCATACCCATAGATCTTGGACTCCTCCATCTTGTACTCAAGACTGGTGGAGCCACCTGCAATCATTTTCCTGTGGCGTCCTTACCTACATGTGCTTTGGGTGAAAATTGCTCATATCTTAGGAGTGGTTCAAGGTTTTTGTCTGAAATTTGGCATGTCAATCTGTCTTGGAGAGTTTTCTCATAAACCAGACATTTCTAAAGACTCTTCACAAAATTCATGATTTTTTAGCACTCTGGGAGTCATTTTGCTCATTGTTCAACATTCCTTGAATTCAACTGAGTGTCATTGCCCATGGGCCACTAGTTTTCCTGTGAGTACTGTGGATTTTATTTTCACAGCATGTACACATAAGGATTTAATCTGTTAAAATCTGAAATTTGAAAATAAAAGCTGCAAAATTAGGCTAGTAATTGAATTTTTTTGGAGGCTCTTGATGTATTCCCTTACATTGTCAAGCAGTCCACTTTGGTCACTGTAGGTCATTCAGTGCAGCTCTCTATGCTCCCCAGGCTCTTGTTATGTAATCCCGTCACTGAGGCAAGCCCTCTCTCTTGTTGAGCTTGGTCAGGCTCTCTGCAGTTAATACCACAGGAAGCCTTTCTCTCTCTCCCCCCCCCCCCCACCCCCACCCCATTCTGTTAACAGACCTGTACCCCACCCCTTTCTGTTAACAGACCTGTACTATAAATAAGATGAATCTTATAATTTCATATTTTTTTTCAGCAGCGAGCAGTAACAGAGACCCCTCCCCCCACTTACCCCTTCAATACACAGGCAAATAAACAAGATGAATCTCATAATTTTAATGTTAAATTAATTCTTTTTGTTGAGACTTGGACTATTTTGATTTTTTTTTCTTTAATTTTCCCTTGGTGCATCATTAAATGGTTTTAGGCCACAGTTTTCATTTATTACAAAGTGCATATACTTGAGCTCATGTCCATCATTCTATGATTTACAGAGTTTCATTTTAGCAGGGCCATTTTTTTAGCTTTTCAAATGCTGATATACATGAACTAGTGGCCCATGGGCCATGACGCTCAGCTGAATTCAAGGAATGTTGAATAATGAGCAAAATGACTGCCAGAGTGCAAAAAAATAATGAATTTTGTGAAGAGTCCTTAGAAATGGGTTTCAGTGGGCTTTTTGACAGATGACCACTTCATTTGAAGGTCTCATAAATAGAAAAAAATGTGTTAACATTTGAAAAAATACAGGTATTGCCACCAGTCTGCAGTAACTGATGAACACTTCATGACCAATATATATATATTCAAAGAATCATGGCCATCAATGCATTCGTTATTCATATACTTGAGCTTCTGTATTACATTCTTAGCTCAGCTGACTATAAGTCATCTGAGCTATAGTCGTGGTCCATTGTCCGTCGTCCGTCCGTCTGTCCGTCCGTCCGTCCGTCCGTAGATGTGGCACGTTTTAAAACCGTAAGACTTAGGAATCCAAAATTCAGCATAATGTTAGATGTCCCCAAGATCTCCTACCAAGCCCAAAACTGGATCTTTGCAACTTTGTTCCTTTGAGAAATTAAGGAAAAACCTCAATTTTTTATTAAAATCCTATTTTCACACTTCAGGACTGCCTAATATCAAAACCACTCATCTGTTTTTCCTCATATTTACCAAAAAATATTCTTCTATATTGTTTCTATGTACATGCCAGAAATTAAGTCTGTTAAGTATAAATTCTTTAAGTTATGGGCCCAAACATAATGGACTTTGTAAAAAATCAGGAAAAATATTTACTCACTTAACATGAAAAATTTTGAAACTAGAGTCTATTTTCCCAAGTATATAACAATGTTTAATTAAGATTCAATTGTTTACCCAAAATTAGATCTGAATTTTGTAAATTTTTTGAGTAATTAGCTTTAAAATAAAATCAGTACCTTAAATTTTGCCCAACTTTGACCATGGCACGTTTTTTTCCTGTAAGCACCATTGATTTAATTTTTACAGCATGTAAACATAAATATTTAATTTGTTTAAATCTGAAATTTGGAAGTAAAAGCTTGAAAATTAAGCTAGTTATTGATTTTTTTCTTGAGGCTCTATAGTAGTCATTTGATTTGATTACAGATTACAGATGCAGGGTCCCACTCCAGGTCACTGGAAGTCAGCTATGCCAGGGTTTCTGATTTGTTACAGTCACTGGGGGAGATCCCCTGCTGTGACAGGTGTACAGTTATTCTCATATCACCACCCCAATCACCCCCCCCCCCCCCCCCCCCGCAAACCCAACCCACCAAGTGTTCACTGTATCTCCTTAATTGTAATGCTGTTTCCACTCTGATATGCAAAAACTTTCCTTGAAAAAGTAATTCAAGGTGTAATCCAGAAGATGCAATGTTGTGTAATGTAGCATTTTTAAAGAAATCATTTTTCTTTTAAATGATTTTACCAATCATGATGGAACCCATCAGTATGCTTAAATTATTATAAAATCTGAAGCACATTATGGATAAATAAAGACACAATTAAAAATTGAGAAATCTAAATCAAGTATTTTTTTTAGATATTTATTGTTTTGCAGATATAAAAGATATAGTTTTGTGGTAAAAATGAATAAACATTTGTATGCATGATGTGGTGTTATCTGACAAAATTGGATTTATGATGATGCAATTGAGAATTATGAATCAACTTTAATATTCAGATATATATGTTATATTGAAAATGTATAGAAATATAAACTTAAATTTTAAAAAAAATTGATGTGATAAAAAAATGAGGATTTATTACAAACATTTGTTCATTATTTTCCTGCATCAGCAGAATTTGAGATCAGGCTTTGTTTGCCATGTTTTATGTTGTTAATTTGTTATTTTTCAACTGTATACATTTCATAAAAAAAAACCATATATTTAATAATATATATTATACAAAGAAAGGTTCGATTGAACAAATTTGTAAACTACTGAAATGTCAACAGTTAATCGAAAAGCCAACTAATGATCATGGTAATTGTACAGATCATTTGTTCACAAACTGCTCACATGCTTCAGTTTCAACATTAGGAAACACATGGTCAGGTCACAAAATATTATTTGCAACAATTTCTTGCTCATCAATACAAACCAATCATATAAACCAACCATGGCCTTTATTACCTCTTCCTCTTACACTTTATCTCCATTTGATATTATTTTAGATTTTTACCTTCAAGGTTAACGTCAGCTGAGCACAGTGACCCATAGGTCCCTTGTTTGTTATTTGGGGGGGGGGGGATTATGAGAAATTATTTCAGTTTTCTAAAAAGACTTTTCATGGACCTCCCTAGATGTCAAGTATGAAGATTCAAGGTCAAGGGGTTACGATTTGCGCCCTGTTACAAGATAACAGCTTCTTTGAAGGTCTCAAAAATAGAGAAAAAAAAATTTGTAAAAATTAGAAAAACATACATGCACCACTAGTTTGCAGGAACTGATGGAACACTCCATGATCAATATTCATGCAAAGAATCATGGTGATCAGTGCAGTTGTTATTCAGATAATTGAGCTTTTTTATCAATTATTTTATTATTCTGGGGGGTACTTATGAGACCCATAGCTCAAAGAATATGGGTAACAGAGACCTTTTTTCAGGTTTCCACAGAGACTTTTCATGGACCTAGCTATAAAGTTAGAAGATCCCAGGTCCAGCGGTTATGATTTGTGCCCTGTTAACAGATGATAGCTTCTTTGAAGGTCTCAAAATAGAGAAAAAAATTCATAAAAATTGAAAAAATACAGAAAATATAGAAATATGCATACCTCATTAGTAGCAGAAGAGGACCCAAGGGGAGTCCAAGGGGTTGGTCCCCCTTTTCAGCTGCAACTTTTTAAAATCATATCAGACCAACTTTGAGGCCTGGAACGTCCGCCCCACCCTGATCCTTTTCCGGAAATGGGGACCTTTTATGAGGGCCCCGCTTGAAAAGCGGGTGCCCTATAGTAAACGACCTACCCGTCTGTCTGTCCGTCTGTCCACAAATTCTTTTCTGGATGATAACAGTTAGGAGTTAGGATTGACGGATTGAGTTCAAACCTGAAATATGTATTAACCATCAATTATGGAAGATTCCTATCGATTTTAGGGTCCAGAGGTCAAAGGTTAAAAAAGTTATTCACAGTTTGGTGTTAAATTTTAGGTCCCTCTTTCAGCAGGGCAGAAATCATAATTGTAACCATAATTGTTTGTTCCACCTTAACAGTAGGACAGGTCCTAATGTCAACAGCAACGAGGCATGATATATGGTCATAGTCAGCCATTTTTTTTGTAAGTTATGTGGTAAAAACCATTACTGAACACCTAGTAAGGTTGCGCTCTCTTAGCAAAAGGACACACATTGTTAACACAATAACTCATAAAAAGAATTTCATATAAGGTCCCCAACCTCACGGCAGTGATGAACCTTTTGATGGGCTACATCATGTTTGAAGATGGGTGACCTTGATGGATTTTCAAGGTCACAGAGGTGATAATGCTAAAATGATAATAACCAAATAGCTTCCAAACAATTTGACAAACACTCACTGAACTTGCACCAGTAATGTTTGTTATGAAGGGCTAGGTCGTGTTCGAAGATGGATGACCTTGACAGAGGCGATAATTCTCAAATGATGTTAATGCAATAACTCGCAAAGCATTTGATGAACAATCAAATTGGTTTCTGCATAATAACTCCCCTAACATATGATGGATAGGATTCAAACATAAGATGTATCACCCATGGCCTAAGGGAGAAGCTTATTGATATTTGGGTCAGAAGGAAAAAAAAAAGTAATACACAGTTTGGTGTTCATTTGCTGGTGTCTCCTTCAGCAGGCCAGAAATGGATGAATCACTCGTGTACAGCGGCATTACATTTTCACAGCATATTTTGTACACACAATTTGAAGATTCTCCAGAAAAGGATACACTGGCCCAACGCACCACAATGGCTCTCATTAAGACCATGCTTGGACAAATCTATCTTCACTTCCAACATCTCAAGGAATTTGGACCAGTTAAAGTGACCATCAACAATTTACATTGATATTCATATGTAGCGCATCTGTAGACCCAAGCCCAAGAACAGCTGAATCTCAGTTCAAGGGAATGACCATTTTATCACTCTTTGACTCTTTCTAATACTACAAGGTTCATGTACAGACTCAAGCCTCACATAGAATAAGGCCAATTCAACACAATAATACTGGAAAAATATTTGACACAGCCCAGCCAAGACTTCAACCAAGAATAATTGGCACAGGTAATACACAAATACAGAAACTAAAAGTGCATGCAGTTCTTTTATATCATTATTTTGATAGCTTTGAACATTTTCATTTTACCATATCTTTTCTTCCAGTTTATACATGTCAGCTGCTTTAATTTTCAAATATCACTCTATCAGCCCATGCTACCAAAATACACCAAATTCACAGTATTTCAATTTATAATGACTGCATGTTTTGCAGGGCCCTTCCTGACCTGTCAGTTTTCTAGTTGGGTTTTGTTTGTAATCCTGGGTTGAACCCCTTCTATTCATAGAGCGAGCCAGAGCCATGTATTTTTCACATTGACTGACCACACACGTGGGTCAGAGCCTTTGTCAAATGGCAGCCCAAACATGCATAAAACTGGCACTGAAAGCAAGGTTATTTATATGCTCAGTAGTCCTCAAATCGGCTTAATTCTGGGCTTTAGGTAGCCACAAAGAAAATCCGGTCTTTGCAGAAGGCAGTTCGGCTGTTTTCGGTGATGGCCTCGCTTAATGGTGGGCCAATCATCGAGTTTTATTGAAAGTCAGTCTCTCTGCTGCCACTTTCAAAGGCTCAATTACAATTACCAAAGGCAACAATCGATTATGGGGGCTTCTTGCCTGCCTATCTCAAATATTAAATGAATAATAAATAGATGGCCCATATATTGCGAAAGATGCTAGAAAAATGTGTGATAAGTAGTAGTTTTAAGGAAATGACCCCGAAAAGCAACAAATTCAACCGAAATCTACATTAATAGCAATTCAAGTGCCTGTGATCAGAACAAGCATAGAACAGTCTTTTTAGGTTGTATTTCTTTTTAACTGTCTTTATAAATTTATTTATTTTTTTTTATAATGATCAAGTTTATAACTGGCACTGAAAATCAAACAAAAGTGACCTAGTTTTTCAAACCAAAAACAAATAATAAATAATTACCCTGGCCCTCTAACGTTACACAAATAGATCATACATTATTACTTTTTTAGCTTTCAATTACTTTTTTTTAAGTTTTACACACAAAAATTATATGGGCCTGTAATATTTCTGGCAGGCCTGTGAAACCAGTGTACATGTCAGCAGTCGTCATAGCTTCTATAAATTGAAAGTCCTAGCTGGTGGTGAAAATAAAATAATATGGGGTAGTATGAGGGCCGGCAATAAATTAGAAGTCCTGGATTGTGGTTAATTCTTGATTATTATAATTTATTAAAATGACACTTTGTATAGCATGTCTTAGAAATAATAGGAAAATATAAAAATGGCAAAAACTTCTATTCTTAAGGTAGTATTACTAAGACATGCAGGCTAGGTTAAGGAAGTAGTTTCACATATAATTGCATATTTCTTTACATTTGTCTGAATAGATTAATAATCGATCATCGATTGGTTTGCTCAAACCGATGATTGATTATGAAAAAGGAACCGACTCCCACCACTACCTCCGCTCATATTAGAAAACACGCAAAATCACTCAAAATTATGTGTACATTTAAATTATTTATTCTATTATTGACCATGTCATTGAGTTAACAATAACCTTTTAAATGTGGTATGGCAAAGTATAATATGCAATGTGGTTTCAGAGAACATTGTGAACAGAGGTGAACCAAATTCCTTTTTAGCCCTCAGCCCTTAGGCTGATGGGCTATTGTTGTCTCCCAAGCTGTCCGTCTGTCCGTCCATCCGTCCGGCTGTCCGGCCGGCGTCCGTTAACTTTTACCTTGTGAGCGGGATATCTTGAAAAGGATTCACCATCAGAATTTTATTTCCTCGGTAAAGATGTATATCGACAAAATCTCGGTCAAGTTCGAAGATGGGTGACCTTGCCCTATTTTTCTACATTTTAGAGCTGATTATAGAAAAACACTTAGATGCTTATTACTCAGGAACCATTTGGTAGATTTTCACAAAACTTACTATGATTATTGGGACTGATAGCCTGTACCTGCTATACAAGTTTGGTGGCGCCACCTACAATTTCTGATTTTTAATGAATTTTTATCGGATTTTTCAACTTTGGGCTTGTGAGCGGGATATCTCGAAAAGGATTCACCGTGAGAATTTTATTTTTTCGGTGAAGATGTATATTGACAAAATCTCGGTCAAGTTCGAAGATGGGTGACCTTGACCTTTTTTCTACGTTTTAGAGCTGATTATAGAAAAAACATTTAGAAGCTTATTTCTCAGGAACCATTGGATGGATTTTCACAATACTTACTATGATCATAGGGACTGATGGTCTGTAACTGCTGCACAAGTTTGGGGGCGCCACCTGCAATTTCTGATTTTTTATTGAATTTTTCTTGGATTTTTCAAATTTGGCCTTGTGAGCAGGATATCTCTAAAAGGATTCACAATAGGAATTTTATATCTTTGGTGAAGATGTATATCGACAAAAATCACGTTCATGTTTGAAGATGGGTGAACTTGACCTACTTTTCAAGGTCACAGAGCTTATAATAGAATAAAACTTAGAAGCTTATTTTTCAGGAAGCATTTGGTGGATTGTTATGAATCATGGTACATACCTCTCCATTTTAAATTTATAACTGAGACATGTACAGATATACATCCATGTGAGAACAGATATTTAGTACTTGTTACTGTTACCACCTCTAAACACTGTTCTTTTGGCTGAGGGCTTTTGTCAGCTTCTGCTGATATTCTAGTTATACTAGTAAGTATTAGATAAGCGCATTGCCCAGACATATATCCTTCTGAACCTCTTGAAAATTACATAAATTTGTGTAGATCCTGTACATTTTGTATATCAATTTTTCGTATTATGTTAACAGGTACGAACAAGTCCACCATTGCAGTTCAGGCAAATGACTATGACATTGAGAGACAGTCAGGCCGTCTTCCAGGAAGAAGGAGATTAATTCCCCTAAAATTCAGGTAACTAAAATAAGAGTGAAGTTCAATAAATTTCCCCTAAAATTCGGGTAACTAAAATAAAAGTTAAGTTCAATTAATTATAATGTGATATTAAGTGCCCACAACTGCAGCTCACTATATTATCATATATCCTTCAACAAATGATAGTAGTTTCATTTGTCACATGAACTCACTTAATGGGAAAGTTTTCTCTCTTTAAAAAACCCACCAAAATTACAATTTGGTTATTCTTCTGAGGATGTTTTTATAAAAATTACTGTAAATGAATTTCAGGATTCAGAATGAATGTACTACACTATATTTGTAAAATATCACATGTATGACTAACTTGGTTTGCTGGATTCTTGTGTGTATCTTTGACAGGGATTATCAGACACCAGGAGATGAAGAAGATGATGATGATGATTACAGACCAACATCTGAAAAACCAGTGGCCAGGGGAAATAGGAGAGGGCGCCGGAGAGGATTCACCGCTCTGCCAAAGCATGAACCAGCAGGTAGATCTTTCCACTGTTTGTTCTTTTTGGCACTTTTCTGATGGTTCCTGTAACATCTGAAGTAGGTCATTCATTTGCGCATTTGCTTTAATCAGTTGTATCCGCCAAAACAGAGTAACCGCTGGGCGGAATTTTACGAAACCCGGGATTATGTTAGGGTCACATGTGAACTGCTGCACCCCGATTTTGTTTTGACCTCTGACCTTTCCTCTCTCCAGAGCGTCCATCTGTGCCTCTGTTTTGCTTTCTTGATTTTATGACAGGTGGTGCCACCTACATTCACATTTATGCTGCAGACATCCAAGCTTATATCTGGGGAACCATTTGACCGATTGGGCCAAAATTTTGCATGTGTATAGATCTTACATAGCTCTTTATAATAAGCAAAACTGGTTGCGCCATCTGCAACCATTTTTGCACAGCATCCATCTGTTTGTCTGCCGTGGGATAAAATCACTCATATCTCTGCACTGGTTTGACTTATCTGCCTAAAATTTTGCAGATTTATACATCTTGGACAGGGTGGGGTTTCATCTGGATAAAACTTGTTTAATCCAGGACAATGGATAAAACTGGGTTTTATCCGGTTTAATCCAGATTAATCCGGATTATGCAGGATTAAACTGGATCAAACTAAAATCATTATGTAAACTTTAATTAAATTAACATTTATGTAAATCAGGAGAAATAAGTTCAGGTTTATTATTATTTGAACAATATAAGAGTGATATCCAATTGGCAAGTTCCTCAAGGTTCAGGTTTCACTGTTGTCAGCAGCCACTGTAGCTTATGCTATGCTACTTTTCTGGCTGGATGTCATTATCCCATTAGGATGTATCATCTTTATAGAATCTTCCTAAGCAAACCAAAATTTACATATAGTCAAGGGCAGGCTACAAGGTGACATTTTCAACCCATCGTCAACAACTTATGGGGAAACTAGAGTCCAGTGGAGAAGGATGCCTGGATGAGTGTGATCCTTTTGAGGTTTCTTCTCCCAGGCTGTTATGACTAATGACCACATTCAGAGAAACAAAATGGGGCAAGATAGCTTTTTAAGCATTTTATTGTTGGCATGTCAGGAGGAACCCTCATAAAATTATTATTTCACTGTACATTTAAGTCATTTATGTAATAGATGACCTGATTATGTAAATCTCTCTCAGATGTAAGAAAGATGATCATGTTAATCTGTGAGTATATGTCAGTACATTATATGGTACCAATGATTGTGGAGTTAAACATGTAGTAACTGCATTTGTTTAGCTTTTTTATAGTGTAATGCACAGAATATGTGATTTTTTAAAAATTTATTTAAAGTCTCAGACTTATTATTATGATCATGGCATCACTTTCAGTAGAGATCTGTGACAAGAAATGTTTGTTTTTTGTATAACTAATTAACTATATAGTAACATAATCATTCAGTCAACTAGAAAAATGTTTCTTATTAGAACTTTATTATTTTACAGTGGAAAGATAAATTAAATATGAAATGTCTGTACTTCACAGACAGTATACACATTAACTTCGGATAAAACTGGATAAAACCTGTTTTATCTGATCCTGATTAATTCGGATAAATCCAGTGGATTAACCGACAGCGGATAAACTGCCAACCCTGATCTTGGATAGCTTTCTGGATTTTGTGGCACTTACATTTATGTTTATGCTGCAGACATCCAGGCATATATCTCGGGAACTGTTTGACCGATTGGGCCAAAATTTTGCATGTGTTTAGATCTCACATAGCTCTTTATCATACGCAAGACTGGTGGTGCCACCTGCAACCATTTTTGCACAGAGTCTGTCTGTTTTTCTGCCATGGGATAAAATCACTCATATCTAGGCAGTGGTTTGACTTTTTGCATTTGTATACAACTTTGATAGCTTTCTGGATTTTGTGGTAGGTGGCACAACCTACATACACATTTCGGCTGCAGACATCCATGCTAATATGCAACGCTCCTCACTCTAATTCCCCTTGTTACTCGATCCATGCCTCACTTCACCTGTCCCACTCTGATTTCGGCGGATACACGTCATCACTTGTCTATCACCCGCATTCTAGTTTAATACATAATTTCAAATATGAGGACAGTGACACATCTTGGAAATTGAGACGATTTTCAGTGTAATTTTTGTCATGTAGATATCAATAGCCTCAATTCAGCCATGTACTGTTTCTCTCAGTATCTCTCTTTCATTATGTCTCCCCTCCCATGGGGGAAAAATATAGTGTTTGGTCTGTCGAAATAGGGGTCAAGTCCGTAGTTGACATTGTCATAATCTGTGTCATTTCTGGTGAAAGCGATAACTTTTGAAAGACTGAACACTTTTAATTAAATTTGAAATTTAAATTGTTTCTACCAGTATCTCAGAGGAGTAAAAAAAAACCTGTGACCTTGACCTTAAATCATCAAGGTCAAATAATCCGAAATAGAAATTTAATGTGAACCCCATAACTTTTAAAGTATCTCATATTTTCCTCAAATTTGAAACACTAATTGTTTCACCCAAGTTCTTTTTGAAAACTGGTGACTTTGACCAGGATCCTTTAGGTCAAACCAGCCGGAATAGAAATTATTTGTGAATGCTATAACTTTTGTAAAAGTCCATATTTCCCCCTAAAAATTGGAGATTAGGAGGCCCATAGGGAGGTGAGATATACATGCTTTGCAAATGCAACCTCATTCTAGTTCTATAATGAATATTTACATACTCGGTACAACATCTGTTATACCTATAAAATGTATACTTATGTTATCCTTACAGATGAATTAAGAATAAAACCCCTTCCTATTGAGGCATCTGTTATATTGACCAAAAGACAGTGCAGCATAATTTCTTATCTTAATTTTAGCCCTAGCTATTACATATGAAGTAAATAAAAAATATACTCTCTTCCTGTAGATTATGGATCAAATGAAGAAGAGAGTTACCGCTGTAACATTTGTAATAAGAAGATATCTTCTAAAGGTAAGTTTCTTATATCTTATCAAGTTTGATTTAAGATTTAAAACAAAATGGATCACAATTGGTGGAAATTTCTGCAAGAGAATGCCAGTTTCACTTGGATCTGCTTTGAAACAGGTCCTGAAACAGAAGATTACATTGCTGCTTTGCATAATAACATGGCTCAACACAGGCATGATGTGCTTTAAGTCATACTTCAGACTTGGTTGAGAGACTTGTTTGGGTCACGCACTGTGGTAACCATTATGACATCACAGTTGTAACAATGGTAATTCAGCCTGCTCACAAACTTAATAAAAAAATAATTTAAAAAATCATGTTATTTCAAAAGACCCCAGTAATTGTTCTCAAGCTCTCTGAGTTACATTGATTTCCATTAACTAGGTTTTTAGCAAACCTGTGAGCTTATGCGATGGTGTGGCATTATCCATCGTCGGCACTTTACTTCATACTATCTCAAAAATGACAGGAGCTGGCATCACTAAATTTGATGTAAAAATCAGTTAATTCTAAAAAAACTCTATCAGATTGATTTTGGCTATCTGCACAGACTTAGATTTTACAGGGAAAAGTTAAATACCCTTTAAAATTCTTCTTCTCTGAAAATGTCCAGCCAAATTGGTCAATACTTCACAGAAATAATCCCTGAAACAATCTCTCAAGTTTGTTCAAATGGATCCAGTTTGGTGATTTTTGGCCTAGTTACAGAATGCTAAGTCATTTGGCCAAAAAACATACTTAAATTACAATCTCAGAAAGGGCTATCATCACCATATTTTATGCAAATGTTTGTCACATGAGTCATTTGAAACTGAGGTATTGGTGGCACCACCTGCATCAACCTTTTATGTATGGGGATCATTGGTCAGTTTGAAAACAAGTTCCCCATCTACCTACCTTTACCTTGATCTTCAAGGTCAAATCCACTGACATTATTTTTTTTCAGAACACAGTAACTTTAGAACCACTCAGTAGTTTTGGGAAATTGATTTCTTGATTTTTATATACCACAATCTCAAAAGAGTTTAAAAAAAACTGGTAAATTTGACCAACCAAAATCTTAGATGAATTCTGAAACTGGTGATATTGACATTCATCTTCTGAAACTGGTGATATTGGCATTCATCTTCTTAGTTAATCTGCAGAAAGCATATATTTTTGTGGACCCTAAAAGTTTTCACTAATAAGATAATATTAATAATACTACAGAGTGATGTTGAGCATTGATCTTTGGAACAGAAAAGAGATCAATCTATTTGACATTGATCCATGACATAATAGTTCAATTCTTTAACTTCATCTTAAAAGGAGTTGGTTGGTATTCTTCAGGAATGCATGAAACCTGAACACAGGTAGTGATAACAATTCACATTAAAGTATGGCCTGTCCCTGTGTTCAGTGTTTTAAATTCATAAAAATTCTCTCCCTCCCCCCCCCCCCTTACTTATATGTAAGTCATATACATATTAAGCATAGCCCTTTTTCTCAGCATAGATTATAAAGTTCTCAATCTGTTTTCATACCTCTACTTCTATGGTATATCAGGTTAACTAGCCAGCTGTGTAATGCCATTAATGTTTCATTTGCCAGGTTCAGTTGGTTCACTCATTTTTAAATCCCATTTTCTGCTTAGCTGAGTGAAAATCTGTTGATCTTTGGGTATAGGCGGATAGCCCATTCTCCTTTGCTTGTCCAGTCAGCTATCTGTTAGCTGTGTACAAAAAGTGCAAAGTGTGTGATTCAGAATGAGCAAGTTCAATTTTGACATCTGATCAGATCTTAATGAGATTTCCATGAAACCCTAAACTAGGTCACAGGGACCTCTATCCTGTAAGCTACAAAGCAAAATCAAACCTTGAGCAACAAACTTAGGAAAATATTCAGGGTTGCTGAAAAAAATATTCATTGAATCTTAAAATTGGAAAAGATATTCTAGAAGTATAAGGTATTAATCATTATGTTCAGCTTTAACTGAAGCAGTGTATAGTAATAAAACTCAGTCCATGTCATACGATGTGTGAAGAAAAAATGCAGACCATTTCCTCCAGATTATTATGAACAGAACTTTGTAAAAATGTCATCATTATTACTATTCTGAATGTTAAAAAGTAGTTCTGGCAGTAATATAATTTAATGCATTGTCAAATGGAAACTTTGACCCTTTCAACTCGACAAATTTCCCACATATAAGTCGTGGCTCTGGATTTTTCATTTCCTGTCATTGTCAAGGCTTAATTAGTTTTAGCAGTAGTCTAATGTTAGGTGTTATTTTTTCATGTTTTTCATATTAATTAAATGTTCCTGGCTAAATTAGATTCATTCATGTTTTACTCATTGAGATCAATGATATGTGGCATCCTTGAAACAAAAGTTGTCTTGGATCATATATGATCTGGATATGATTATCTTTACTCAGGCTAGATGAATTTCAGCATAACTTAGTAACTGACATGACATTGCTCATCCTGATGATTTTATGTAATGGTAGTCTTCTGATGGTGTCACATTAATTAATACCTTATGAATGTATTAGATTCCAGATTAATCATATTTTTTTATATAAATGAGCCTTCTCTTGTATGTGACAATGATGTTACAAATTTTTCACCAAAACTTGGTCAACCAGTTTCTACCTGTTTTTCAAAGTATATGGGGACACAGTTGCAAAAATTGTCTATATGAAAGGCTATTTATGTCTGGATAAATTTGCAAGTAATGACCCAACAGATTATCTTGAAATGACAAATGTTCATTGATCTTGTTTTGGTTATACCACCTGCAGATATACATGATTTGTTCCATATTCAACTCATAAGGAATTCAGCTATGATGCATATAGTCATTTACATTCAATAGCAGTATGAACTGTTGTGCATTATCCCCAAATATGTTAATGTATATATATCCCTGCTATCAGTTAAAAACTTAATAAAATCAGGCCCATTAATTGTTTTGAGTATCTTTGCACAGTTACAAAAGCAGTATTGTTTACATGATATTAATGGATGGATGGATTGTCCTGATATTTTGTATGCACAGACACTGGCAGAATCTGTGCATTTTTCAAGACATTTTGAAGCTGTCCAATTTCATCTCCTTTATATTCACGAGGCTAAAATTTCGCGATTTTTTCATTTTGATCATTTCACAAGGGTTTCATTTTTGCAATTGCACCAGAACCTGTAAAATTAAGTACAGCAGGATCTGTATTAATTTAAAATTTAGAAGAAAAAAATCCTACAAAACTTTACTATTTACTGGTTCAGTCATTAAATTATGAATTATGATTGGGTCACATTTGAACTGCTGCGCCCTCATTTTATGGTTGACCTCTGACCTTTCCTTTCTGCCCATCGTCCATTTGTGAGTCTGTTTCAACACATAAAACCACATATCTCGGGAACTGTTTGACTGATCAGGCTAAAAATATTGCACAAATGTAGCCCTTAGATAGCTTTATAACATACATAAAAATGGTGGCGCCACCTGCAACCGTTTTTGCACAGCATCCATCTGTTTATCTGCCTTGGGATAAAATAACTCATACTTCTGCATTGGTTAGACTTATACACCTGAAATTTTACATGTGTATACATCATGAACAGCTTATTTGATTTTTATGACAGGTGGTGCCACCTTCATTCACGTTTATGCTGCAGACATCCAAGCTGATATCTCTAGAACCGTTTGACCGATTGGGCCAAAACTTTGCATGTGCATAAATCTCATATAGCTCTTTATCATACGCAATACTGGTGGCGCCACCTGCAACCATTTTTTCACAGCATCTGACAGTTTGTCTGCCGTGGGATAAAATCACTTATATCTCAGGACTGGTTTGACATATCCCCCTGAAATTTTGCATATGTATAGATCTCACATATCTCTTAATCATACACAAAATTGGTGGCGTCACCTGCAACCATTTTTGCACAGTGTCCTTCAGTTTGTCTGCTGTGGGATAAAATCACTCATATACAAGTAGTTGTTTGAATTATCTGCCTAAAATTTGGCATATGTATTCAACTTGACAGCTTTCTAGATTTTGTGGTGGGTTTTGCAACCTACATACACATTTCAGCTGCAGACATCCATGCTAATATGTAACACACCTCACTCTGTTTCCCCTTGCTACTCAATCCATGCCTCACTTCACCTGACCCACTCTGATTTCAGCGGATACACATAGTCGCTTGTTGACTACCCGTATTTTAGTTTCACATTTGCGAATATGGCAAAATTGAAACCCTTGCAGGTAAAAGGGCAACCACAGTAATTATATTGATTAATGTTCTAACTTTATGAAAAACCATGCTGCTTAGAGCTGGATATAACTGCTGATTATGATCCCCTCGTAACGGAGTTGTGAATAAGATATAGTAATGCCTCGGTTTTTGCGTCCCTCAGTGCTTCCATCTTGAATTGACTTGTGGATCAATTTCAAACCAAACTGTTTGACTAACACCTTTCATCATGCATATATGGCTCACCCACCCATAGATAAAGAACCCTATCAATTTTATGGTCAAGGTGTCAAAGGTCAAGGGCACAGGATCCACTTTTTGAAAAAGCTTGTGGACCACTTTTAAGCCAAACCTTTTGACCAAAACCTTTTTATCTTGCATACATTGCTTACGTACGCATGGATGAAGAACCCTATTGATTTTAAGATCATGGGGTCAAAGGTCACAGCCAGAGAACCCACTTCTTGAAAAAACTTCATGACCCATTTTAAGCCACACCATTTTACCAAAACCTTTGCTCTGTTGATTTTGAGGTCACGGGGTCAAAGGTCATGGCCACAGAATCCACTTCTTGAAAAAGCTTGTGGACCTATTTTAAGCCAAACCAATTCACCAAAACCTTCTATCTTGCACATATGGCTCACCCATCCATGGATGAAGAGCCCTAACAATTTAGAGGTCATGGGGTCCAAGGTCAAGGCCACAGGACCCACTTCTTGAAAAGGCTTGTAGAACTGTTTTAAGCCACACAGTTTGACAAAAACCTATCATCTTGCACATATGGCTCACCCACACACTAATGAACAACCTGATTATTTTTGAGATCATGGGGTCTAAGGTTAAGGCCACAGGACCCACTTCTTAAAAAAGCTTGTGGACCCATTTTAAGCTAAAGCGTTTGACCAACACCTTTCTTCTTGCTCGTATGGCTCGCCCACCAGTGGATGAAGAATCTTGTTGAGTTGAGGTCACAGAGTCAAAGGTCAAGGCCACAGAGCTGCCCTCCTTATTTTCACACTATGTAATACACCCATTCCAATTATGCCCGTGGGAGGGGATGCTTCACTTTGCTGTGCCCTTGTTTTCTTGCCTGGAAAGTGTTGAACCTTTGAAACCCTGAAACTCAGGTTGTATAGAATGATTCAAGTTAACTTAGTGCAAGATCTTACCCTGTCATTGTAAATGAGTAATATATCTAGTTGATGACTGTCTCAGTGTTGGGTTCTTTTGATTGTTATGCCATATAATTAGTTTGCTTATTGTTTTGGTCATAGACATCTGTTGGGATTAGAATGATTAGTCATCATTGTTTTGTTAATTTTATTCCAGTAATGATATCAAGTGCCTTGTTAATTTTGGTTTGGCCTTTTTGACTTACAAACACAAGATAATGAAGCAAAAATTAAGAAGTCTACAACTGCATCTCTTTTCTTGTCAAGGTGTACTCAGCCTGGTTCTGTATTGACAGGTAACCTGAAAGTCCATCTGTTGACCCACACTGGAGAGAAGCCATTTAGATGTAACATGCCAGAATGTGACAAATCCTTCAGAAGTAATGAGAGTCTGAAGAGGCACAAACTGGCACACATGGGTAGGTTATATATTGTAATGAGAGTCTGAAGAGGCACCAAATGGCACACATTGGTAGGTTATATACTGTAATGAGAGTCTGAAGCGGCACAAACTGTCACACATGGGTAGGTCATATATTGTAATAAGAGTCTGAAGAGGCACTAACTGGCACACATGGGTAGGTCAAATACTGTAATGAGAGTCTGAAGAGGCACAAACTAGCACACATGGGTAGATCATATATCGTAGTGAGAGTCTGAAGAGGCACCAACTGGCACACATGGGTGGGTCAAATACTGTAATGAGAGTCTGAAGGGGCACCAACTGGCACACATGGGTAGGTCAAATACTGTAATGAGAGTCTGAAGAGGCACAAACACGCACACATGGGTAGGTCATATACTGTAATGAGATTCAGAAGAGGATGATTTATGTTTATTATGATAATTAATGTATATTAACCACCCCATACAGCAGGAGGGGGGCAAGGCTAATTGTTTTTGCAGATGAGTGTTTGTGTCCATGTTTGTACTTTTGAAAAAATTATATCTCAGACTTTCTGAAAACTCTCAACATTTTATCATATTCCTATATGACAGAGGTCACAACATTTTTCCTTTGCTCTCAAGGTCATGTCACTATAGAAATGAACCATGTTTTTTTATAGCAAGATAGCAATCAGAGATTTAGTTCAAACATGGTAAAATGCAGCATCATATGATTTCCTAAAAATTTTTAAATTTTTGGTGACCTTTACATGTATTGCAACACCTTTTCATTTTGATCACACTTGATTTCACTTAAATTCTATCTTTGGCATGTCTAGGCAGGCAAATGAATTGTTCATATATACAAGTATTGCATTATTGCAAGTTAACACAATATTCTGAAATTAGGTCTTTGTGACCCTTTTTTGCCATTAACTAGGTCAAGCAGTATAACTGTAACAGTGCTGTTTGGTTTGTAAATGACATTTACAATTACACTAAATTGAATATTCATCGTCAGTGACTCAGATACCCTTTTATTCTTGACCCTTGCTCTCAAGGTCAAGTGTTAGTGATATTTCTGCATCATTTCCTGTTAGGATGCTGACTTGAAAAAATTTTCAGTGATTCAAACTTAGTGGAAAGCTGCAAAGCATGACTACCTTGAACTGAATAACTTTTGGGTGACCTTGACCTTTATCGAAGGAATTCATTGAGACTTTTCTATTTCAATCACTGCCACTTAATTTCATTTATATATATTGGCATTGCAACTCAGTTGTTCATATATATACATATACATAAATATGTATTGCACTAAAGCTAGGTAACACTCATTTTCTGAAATAAGGTGACTGTGACCCAGTTTAGATGTGAAACTTGGTCAGCCTATGTGTTTCATTCTAGTTGCTTGTATTCAGTTTAATCAGAAATATACCAAATTGTACAGTTCTCATCATTATGTATGTGTTAGTAATTTAATATCACATCCACCTATTGTCTTAATGTCATATTACAGTGAACATTAGCTATGTTATTTACTCTTAACTGCAATCACATGTGAAGTTTTCCTTAGATTTGTGCAAGAAGGGGTGCTTCATGTATAGGCAGATACAAATGCAACATTTCCTAGTTGGACCAGAAAGGGAAAAAGAAGGGCTTTGGACTTACAGCCCAGTTTTCTGTGAAGAAAATAAATCTTACCAACCTTTAAAAATTGGAATGTCACAGTCATGAAATTTTACTTTTTAATTACCATAAACAGTTCTTAACAGAATTAGCTGTCTCATTAGAGAATGCACCCTTTCTTTGCTCAGAATGTTTAGTCATTGGTGCACACATATTGCTTCCGCTGAAGTATCTAACAGAATTTGCATCCAAATTTAGCTCAAACCCGCCACCTACTGCTACTCCTTATACAAAAGAATTAGTAAAAAAACATTACATTATATGCACTCACATGTAATGTTGTATTCATTTTTAGCTCAGCTGACTGAAAGTCATCTGAGCTATAGCGATCACTCTTTGTCTGTCGTCTGTCTGTCCGTCTGTCCGTCCGTTAACCAGGCACAAATCGTAACCACTGGACCTAGAACCTTGTAACTTGGAATTCTGAGAGGTCCATGAAAAATCTCCTTGGAAACCAGAAATTAGGTCTCTGTTACCCATATCCTTCGAGCTATGGGGCCCCAAAGTACCCCCCAGAAAAGTAAAAAATTTCATACAAAAACATCAATATCTCATTAACTACATCACTGATGGTCATGATTTTTTGCATACATATTGATCATGAGATGTTCCATCAGTTCCTGCAGACTGGTGGCGCCACCTGTATATCGATTTTTTACGAATTTTTTTCTCTATTTTGAGACCTTTAAAAATGTGAACATCTGTTAACAAGGCACAAATTGTAAAGACTGGACCTAGAATCTTCATTCTTGAAACATTGAGAGGTCAATGAAAAAATGTCCATGGAAACCGGAAATTAGGTCTCTGTTACCCATATCCTTCGAGCTATGGGGCCCCGAAGTACCCCCCAGAATAGTCAAAAATTTCATACAAAAACTTCAATATCTCATTCACTACATTACTGATGGTCATGATTTGTTGCATGGATATTGATCATGGAGTGTTTCATCAGTTCTGCAGACTGGTGGCGCCACCTGTATTTTTTCAATTTTTACGAATTTTTTTCTCTATTTTTGAGACCTCTGAAGATGCAGTCATCTGTTAACAGGGCACAAATCGTAACGACTGGACCTAGAATCTTTTCTCTTGACATGCAGAGAGGCCCATAAAAAGTCTCCTTGGAAACCTGAAAGTAGGTCTCTGTTACCCATAACCTCTGAGCTATGGGGCTCTGAAGTACCCCCCAGAATAATGGAAAATTTGATACAAAATTTCAAGTAACTGATCAACTATTGCATTGATCACCATGATTCTTTGCATTGATTTTGATCATGGGGTGTTTCATCAGTTTCTGCAGACTGGTGGTGCCACCTGTATTTTTTCGATTTTTACGTGTTTTTTTCTCTATTTTTGAGACATTAAAAGATGTGGTCATCGGTTAACAGGGCACAAATCCTAATGACTGGACCTAGAATCGTCTCTCTTGACATGCAGGGAGGCCCATGAAAAGTCTCCTTGGAAACCTGAAACTAGGTCTCTGTTACCCATAACCTCTGAGCTATAGGGCTCAGAAGTACCCCCCAGAATAATGGAAAATTTGATACAAAAGCTCAAATATCTGAACAAATATTGCATAGATCACCATAATTCTTTGTATGGATATTGATCATGGGATGTTTCATCAGTTTCTGCAGTCTGGTGGCGCCACCTGTATTTTTTCGATTTTTACGAATTATTTTCTCTATTTATGAGACCTTAAGATGGGGTCATCTGTTAACAGGGCACAAATCGTAACGCCTGGACCTAGAATCTTCTCTCTTGACATGCAGGGAGGCCCATTAAAAGTCTCCTTAGAAACTTAGAAAAAGGTCTCTGTTACCCATTTTCTTCGAGCTATGGGGCTCCCAAGTACCCCCCAGAATGATGGAAAATTTGATACAAAGGCTCAAGTATCTGAAAAACTATTGCAAGGATCACCATAATTCTTTGCATGGATATTGATCTTGGAATGTTTCATCAGTTTCTGCAGTCTGATGGCGCCACTGGTATTTTTTTGATTTTTACAGATTTTACAGGGCACAAATTGTAGTGCCTAGACCTAGAATCTTCTGTCTTGACATGCAGAGAAGCCCATAAAAAGTTTCCTTGGAAACCTCAAATTAGGTCTCTGTTACCCATATTCTTCGAGCTATTGGGCTCAGAAGTACCCCCCAGAATAATGGAAAATTTGATACAAAAGCTCAAGTATCTGAACAACTAATGCATTGATCACCATGATTCTTAGCATTGATATTCATCATGGGGTGTTTGATCAGTTTCTGCAGTCTGGTGGCGCCATCTGTATTTTTTTCAAATTTTAGCTCAGCTGACTGAAAGTCATCTGAGCTATAGCGATCACTCTTTGTCTGTCGTCTGTCTGTCCGTCTGTCCGTCCGTTAACCAGGCACAAATCGTAACCACTGGACCTAGAACCTTGTAACTTGGAATTCTGAGAGGTCCATGAAAAATCTCCTTGGAAACCAGAAATTAGGTCTCTGTTACCCATATCCTTCGAGCTATGGGGCCCCAAAGTACCCCCCAGAAAAGTAAAAAATTTCATACAAAAACATCAATATCTCATTAACTACATCACTGATGGTCATGATTTTTTGCATACATATTGATCATGAGATGTTCTATCAGTTCCTGCAGACTGGTGGCGCCACCTTTATTTTTTTATTTTTTTACGAATTTTTTTCTCTATTTTTGAGACCTTTAAAAATGTGAACATCTGTTAACAAGGCACAAATTGTAAAGACTGGACCTAGAATCTTCATTCTTGAAACATTGAGAGGTCAATGAAAAAATGTCCATGGAAACCGGAAATTAGGTCTCTGTTACCCATATCCTTCGAGCTATGGGGCCCCGAAGTACCCCCCAGAATAGTCAAAAATTTCATACAAAAACTTCAATATCTCATTCACTACATTACTGATGGTCATGATTTGTTGCATGGATATTGATCATGGAGTGTTTCATCAGTTCTGCAGACTGGTGGCGCCACCTGTATTTTTTCAATTTTTACGAATTTTTTTCTCTATTTTTGAGACCTCTGAAGATGCAGTCATCTGTTAACAGGGCACAAATCGTAACGACTGGACCTAGAATCTTCTCTCTTGACATGCAGAGAGGCCCATAAAAAGTCTCCTTGGAAACCTGAAAGTAGGTCTCTGTTACCCATAACCTCTGAGCTATGGGGCTCCGAAGTACCCCCCAGAATAATGGAAAATTTGATACAAAATTTCAAGTAACTGATCAACTATTGCATTGATCACCATGATTCTTTGCATTGATTTTGATCATGGGGTGTTTCATCAGTTTCTGCAGACTGGTGGTGCCACCTGTATTTTTTTCGATTTTTACGTGTTTTTTTCTCTATTTTTGAGACATTAAAAGATGTGGTCATCGGTTAACAGGGCACAAATCCTAATGACTGGACCTAGAATCGTCTCTCTTGACATGCAGGGAGGCCCATGAAAAGTCTCCTTGGAAACCTGAAACTAGGTCTCTGTTACCCATAACCTCTGAGCTATAGGGCTCAGAAGTACCCCCCAGAATAATGGAAAATTTGATACAAAAGCTCAAATATCTGAACAAATATTGCATAGATCACCATAATTCTTTGTATGGATATTGATCATGGGATGTTTCATCAGTTTCTGCAGTCTGGTGGCGCCACCTGTATTTTTTCGATTTTTACGAATTATTTTCTCTATTTATGAGACCTTAAGATGGGGTCATCTGTTAACAGGGCACAAATCGTAACGCCTGGACCTAGAATCTTCTCTCTTGACATGCAGGGAGGCCCATTAAAAGTCTCCTTAGAAACTTAGAAAAAGGTCTCTGTTACCCATTTTCTTCGAGCTATGGGGCTCCCAAGTACCCCCCAGAATGATGGAAAATTTGATACAAAGGCTCAAGTATCTGAAAAACTATTGCAAGGATCACCATAATTCTTTGCATGGATATTGATCTTGGAATGTTTCATCAGTTTCTGCAGTCTGATGGCGCCACTGGTATTTTTTTGATTTTTACAGATTTTACAGGGCACAAATTGTAGTGCCTAGACCTAGAATCTTCTGTCTTGACATGCAGAGAAGCCCATAAAAAGTTTCCTTGGAAACCTCAAATTAGGTCTCTGTTACCCATATTCTTCGAGCTATTGGGCTCAGAAGTACCCCCCAGAATAATGGAAAATTTGATACAAAAGCGCAAGTATCTGAACAACTAATGCATTGATCACCATGATTCTTAGCATTGATATTCATCATGGGGTGTTTGATCAGTTTCTGCAGTCTGGTGGCGCCATCTGTATTTTTTTCAAATTTTAGCTCAGCTGACTGAAAGTCATCTGAGCTATAGCGATCACTCTTTGTCTGTCGTCCATCTGTCCGTCTGTCCATCCGTTAACCAGGCACAAATCGTAACCACTGGACCTAGAACCTTGTAACTTGGCATTCTGAGAGGTCCATGAAAAATCTCCTTGGAAACCAGAAATTAGGTCTCTGTTACCCATATCCTTCGAGCTATGGGGCCCAAAGTACCCCCCAGAAAAGTAAAAAATTTCATACAAAAACTTCAATATCTCATTAACTACATCACTGATGGTCATGATTTTTTGCATACATATTGATCATGAGATGTTCTATCAGTTCCTGCAGACTGGTGGCGCCACCTTTATTTTTTTATTTTTTTACGAATTTTTTTCTCTTTTTTTGAGACCTTTAAAAATACAGACACAATTTTGCCCTGTTGGTTAATCTGTTTGATGCTTCAATTGAATGGGTATATACTACCATTCAGATGAAAAAATTTCCTTTTGCGAATCTCTTCCCAGTCAGCTGAGCGTCATGACCCATGGGTCACTTGTTCAAAACATTCAGGGCACTGATCAATGATACAATGACTAGGGCTGTGCTTATGCCAGGTAGCAGTGGGCCGGTTTGCCCAGCAGTTTTTCCTGCCACCTGCCATGACTGGAAAGCATCAGTGCTGATCTGGCTGTAATTTTTTTAAGCCTTAAAAAAAATTCATGCTTGAATGTATATCTCATGGTGTTTTACCTGTATTACTTCTTGTGACCCCTATCAGATATATTGTTACAGGGTGACATAAAAGTAGACCGAACTGTCTTGCTAGTGAAGCTTGCTTTGCTAGTGAAGCAGTTGGTACGCCAGACTTTTTGCTCCACTGTTATGGGTTCAAATCCTAGATCTGGCCCAGTATTTTCCCCTTAAATTTGTCTTTGTAACAAAATGGGGGCTCGTCGGGGACTCAAACCCATAACGGTGGCGCACACACCGCTTTTATTTCACCCTGTAACAATATCTTAAGTGTATGTGTGCCAAGCTGAAAGACATCCAGTAGGGTTTAAATGAATATCAATAGGAGGTATTCTTTCACAATGTGCTGTATTTAGTAATGCTAATGAACAAAATTTGCTACCAAAAGTAGCACCACTTTGTGCCTGTATAAAAGATTAATGCTGATGTGCCTACAAAAATGACATGCCAAGCAGTATTTTATTGACTAAAGATGACAATGTGATGATATCTTTAAGCATACATTTTACAATTCATTAAATGAAAAACACTGTTATAGAAGTTTAAAATCAATTTTGGCCTTTAATCTAGAAATCATATTGGTATTTGGAAAGAAACATGGTAATTTTCAGAAAGCAAACAACTTCCTGTAAATGCCCCTATTATTGCTCACTCTTGGTCATTTTACATGCCGCTCTGGATTAAATTCATGGTAATGCCCCTAATATAAGATGCATATTCTGTTAAGTACAATGGTACCAGTTGATGTTAGACCCCAGTTTCAAAGGTAATAATCATCAGCTGAGTGCCATGACCCATGGGCCACATATTAATTGTAAAACCAGGGATCCATTCAGCTGTAAGTTTCTCAGTCAATTCTTTCAATTCTTTGGAACTTTGTGGTTAATGTACAGCAGCATGTTATACAAGATGATGTATATTGCAGCTTCAAGCCTCCATAGCAGTATCCTTCATATCCACTTTTTTCATTGGCTAGGAAATTTGTTTTGTGCTCTACCATCAGTTATGCAATATTTATGGTTTATAGCTCTATATTATTCTTAAGTCTAAAAAATCCCATTCTTCAGCATTGCAGGTTATCTCATACTGCAAGTGAAATCTTGGGAAAGCTCCACAGTGACAATGTACAGACTACTGTAAAGGAGAAACTCATCACATGTTTCATCCTGTTAAATTATATGTTGCTATGTTATATACAATAAATTAAATTATTTATTGAAATTGAGGCACTGCACATATCAGATTAGATGATTCTGAGGAGAAGAAAAAAGAATTGGTGAAAAAATCTAATCCAATTAGGTTGCATAGTGACAGAGTATTGATTATTTAATTAGTCTTCTCAATTAGAGCCAGTTTCTTTGTTTTTTCTTGAGCCAGAGGCTTTTAAGCTGATTGTTTGCTGTAGCTTCATATGAAAAGCATGCAGCACACATATTGTTGTGCTGGATGGGGGTGGGTTTTCTTCAGTGAAAAAAGACAGAGGAGAGAATGCACAGGACACGTGCTTGTGATTTACTTTAAGTCTTTAGCTCGGGTTTTAGATGACCCTACTCACAACTGTCATGCAAATGGCCTCTTTTGAATATACTCTGTGCCATTTAGTTGGATGCTAGGTCCATTGTGTTATAGATGGATTATCCACACACAATCTGTACAGGTGTCATATTTCTTTCTGGGATAAAGACAAAAGTTTCCCCAATCTAGTTCTAGTATGACAGATGCTATTCAGAAAGCTTGAAGTGTACATGGTACACAGAACTTATCTCCCTACTGGCTGCTGGTTTTACTAATGTTCATTCCATCCTTAGATGATCATTTGATCACTATAAGAAAATGAAGTAATCCATTAGAAGCCTTGTGTCACACTTAACTGCCAACTCAGGTTTCAAAGTGATGATATGGTTTTATTGTATGCATGTTTTGTAATAAATCGAGCAAAGTGGATATCATGTAAAATGTCAATTTCTTATTATAATGCTTTATGTGATTTATAATATGCCATATTTGGTTTACATGAAAATTCTTAGAATTAAAAAAGAAATAATGTGATACAATATATCAGCACATCTTGTTTTAAGGTAACAAATATTTTTAATAATGATATAATAGTTAGATGGTGCAATGGTGATTTAACTTTCATTTTTAGGTATCAAGCTTTTTGAATGTGAGATTTGTAAGGAGAAATTCTCAAGCAACATATCTCTGAAAGAACATATCCTGAGACACTCGGATTCCAAGCCGCTGAAATGTCAGGAGTGTGGCAGGCAGTTCCGTCAGAGCAGCTGCCTCGCAAGGCATGTTCTGACACATTCAAGCCAGAAGCCATTCCCTTGTGATATTTGTGGTAGAAAGTTCTCCCAAAAAGTCTACCTGAGGTCCCATTTAAAAGTGCACACAGGTAAAATAATTTTTCCAGCTGTTTTTTTTTTACTGCATAATATCAAATGGATCAAGATGAAATTTACTTTAATTCCTTCTCAGGTGGATGTTACTTCACTCACTATTCATGCTTTCTTAAATGAACAATATACATTATTTTTATGTGTGATCCTAGGAATACCATTTCCTTGTCTGAGTAGGTCGTACATATGAGCAACCTCAGACCTATGAGAGTTACCATGACCTTGGACTTGGTATATCCTACAAAACATTAGATTTCTCATGAGAAGCTCGATTGATTTTCCTAAAAGTTGGCCTGACAGAAGATCAGTTACAGATTTTTATTGTATGAAGGACCAGTTCCACCACCTAAAGTATTTTTTTCAAATTTTTGTACAGTTTTCCTCACTATCAGTGGCATCTATAAACAGTGTGGGGAATGAACCTGAAGAAATGACAAATTTTATTGAACTTTCACATGTTCATAGATAGGGTCAGCTGTTAGTGCTTGTATGGGTCATGTCTTTATTTAGGACATACTTTCTCAGGAATGCCTTCATACATCAGATGTAAGGTTCACCTGTATATCCTTGTTAAAAATCTCCAATTTAAAAGACATTTCTAGCTGAGAACATTTCGTTCTCTTTTATTTTGTTTCAATTGTACATGAAAACAGTGTAGCAAGGTAACCCAAAGGATCAATTTTTCTTTTAAATAAACTTGTCTTGACAAACAGAAGCAGAAGTGTCATCATCTTGGCTCAGAGAGTTACTTTGAATTTTTTAGCAAATCTGTGAGCTAAAAACGGCAGGAACTAGCATCACCAAATTTTTGGCAAATAATCAGTCATCTGAATAACTCTTATCGGATTTTGTTTATTTTTTTCTAACTTTATTTTCCTAGATTTTATAGGGAAAAAGCTAAAAAGTTTTAAAAATCTTCTTTTCCAAAATGTCAAGCCAAATTTTTCAATATTTCACAGAAATGATCCCTGGAACAATCTCTCTTTAAGTTTGTTCGAATGGTTCCAGTTTGGAGATCTTTGGCTGAGTTACAGGAGGTTAAACTTAATGCATCTTTCCAAAAAAAGAACACTAAAATTAAAATCTCAGAAATGGCTGGAGCTATCATCACCAAATTTTATGCCATTATTGGCACATTTAACCAGGGGAGGTCCAGACATCACCATGGCAACTGACCTGGCTCTGTCTGGTGTCTAGACGATGTGTCTAGTTGTCTAGACACATCGTCTAGATGCAGAATGCCCAGATGAGAACTAGTGGAACTATATCTTTCAATTGTTTTAGCTTATGAGATGGTGTGGCGTCGTCCGTCGTGCATTATAACTATCTCAAAATGGGCAGTAGCTAGCATTGTCTAGACGCAGAATGCCCAGATGAGAACTAGTGGAACTATATCTTTCAACTGTTTGAGCTTATGAGATGGTGTGGCGTGGTCTGTCTTGCATCATAGCTATCTCAAAAAAGGCAGTAACTAGCATCACCAAATTTTTTGCAAAAAATTAGTCATCTAAAAAATTCTATCAGATTTTGCTTATTTCTTGGCTAACTGCATTTTCTTAGATTTTATAGGGAAAAGCTAAAAACATTTAAAAATTACCTTCTCTGAAACCATGCTGCCAAATTGTCCATCCAATCTGCCCTGGCTAAAAGAACATATCTGAACTATCCTGACTGATACATCCTAGTTTTAAAATGCCCTAGTCCGAAACTTGCAGGTCCTTTTTGCTGAAATCATAATGACTAAGTAGATATGCAGGAGATAAGAGGATCAGTATTAAATTTTAAAAATAAACCTCCATTCATACTCCCAAACATTGCACAGGTTTGCATTAGGCCTGTAGGCCTTGTTTTATTTCTGAATGGAGTTAATACAAAACATAAGAAGTCTCAGAAATTGTAATCTGCTACTGATTCAGAAGGAATTTTATTTTTTTTAATTTCCCAGGAAATACTGCATTTGAAGTTCTAGTAAATCTTTTATAACATTACACATATGATTGTGTAAGACATGTTGCCCCACATACAATCTTGTCTTTCAGGAATTTTAATTGCTCATATTTCTCAACATTGGGATCATTTATTGATGCGAAATTTAGTTTCATCTGTTGAACAAAACCTGTCACAATCATGTTTGTAAATTGTAATGAAACATGAGGTGCAAAGGTGGTAATTAAAGGTGATTATTGCATCAAAAATGCCATAATGTTTAATTGTCTAGTTACCAAAAGTGTGATTTAGATGTCATTTCTTGACTTGTACTGGTGGACAACTGTTAAGTGATTAAACTCTTGGAAATAGTTAAAGCATTACAAACACTAAATGGTTTTTACTAAGCAATGAACAAGTTTCTTCTCTGATATATAACTATTTAATGTTCTTCCTGTGCAATTTGCAGTGAATGAAATTGAGAAAATTATGAGTAACAGATTAATACTGTGCATTGACACAGATGCACAAAATGTATTCACCTACTTATCATAAATTGTGATCTTAAAAATTTATATTACATTACATGAGTTGGTCTGATTGTTGATATGATATTATATTCTGACTATGGTCTGTTTATTTCAGGAGAAAGACCATTTGAATGTAAAACATGTCAAAAGAGATTTGCTCATCAGTCTGACTTGAAGAGACATCAGGTCATACATACAGGTAAGCATGGTAATGACTCTTGAAGTTAGGAATGGTGGTCAGACCAGTTGGATAGTGTGACTTTTTCCCCCTATCTATTCATATATTTATATCCACTCCATGTGCATGATTATGTTTTATTTTATAACAGAAGATAAATTATGTGGTTTTGTATTTTTACTATTGGTTGCTTATGACAGACATCTCCCATTTGGATTCTTTTTGGCCAGACATGAGCATCAGTAATGCTTATCCTCATATTCTCCAAAAATCCATATTTTAGCTTTCCTTTGTGCAATCTGTGATGTGAAATTGTTATGGTACTCTCTGCCATCTTTCCCAGTCTTTTGGCTGCTTTACCTTTGACCTTGCAACCTCAAAATAAATAGAGGTTTTCCATTTGGTTGAAACAATAGGTGTACCAAATTTGAAGGAAACAAAAGGTTTATGATTACTACCAAATCTTTAACAAATGACTAAATTTGGTTGTATACAGGAAATTTACTTACAGACAATCATAAAATACATAGCTATTATATGAAGTAAGTATTTTTCTTGTTTCAGGTCAGAAGCCCTATGCATGTAGTGTATGTGGGGAGCGTTTCAGTGATTCGTCCAGTAGAAGGCGCCATGAGCGAGAGCACACAGGAAGCAAACCATATTCATGCCAGTTGTGTGGGGACACTTTTACAAGGGCAGGACACTTAAAAACACATTTGAACAAGAAACATGTTAATATGGACAATATAATTGTTGCCAGAATGGGCCCTAACAAAGCCTTACATTTTGAATTTGGAAGTGGGAGTAAAAGTACAGAAATAAATGACATTGCAGCAAGTGACATACAGGGTGAAGTCCAGCTTCTGCAGACAGATGTTAATATGGTTCAGCAAGCAGCAGTTATTGATATGGCCAATCAGGATTCTTCTGCTGTTACTTTAAAGCCATCCCTAGAAGCTGTGGTACAGGAGGTATGCAAAGAGCAGCTTCAGCCTGGTAAAGACCCGCTGGAGATAACATATCAGGTCATTAACACCACAGCCGGGCAAGTGTTAGAAATACATTATGATAACAACAGTTTGGTGCCTGCCGGTCCTGACACAATAGCCATTGATGGCAACCAGGAGGCCATTTTGCAGGAAAACCTTCTTCCTGGTGTTGTGGAAGAGCATGTGGTGCAGGAAAGTGTGGTGCAGGATGGTGTTGTGCATGATGCTGTTGTAGAAGAAGTTGAAATACGGGAGGGCTCACAACAGATGGAACAAGTTCAGGAGACTGGTCATAATGAGCAAGATACTCCAAAACCAGATGAGGATCCTTTGGTTGCAACAAGTCAGCAACAAACCACTGATGATGAATCTACTCCTATGGATCTGCAAGCTATAACTAATATGAGAGACTTCATAAATAAACCTGATTTTAACAGCCAGGAGTATTACAACTGGCTCTCAAGTTTCACAGAACTGTGCAAGTTAGTTCATATGCCTTTAGATCTGGACCTTTTTCAGAAGATAAGTCAGGTGCAAAAAACTTTGGCCGATGTGCTCGCAACACCCACTGGTGTTCTCAGCAACAAAGAAAATTTTAGGATCTTAATGGAAATATCAAGAGATCTTGGATCAATTATTAATGAGCATCATTCATACATTTTGCAAAGCTTAGATGCTACAAGTCAGTGATTCTTATTTTTGCCTTCACTGTATTCAGATTTGTTGAATATTTGTTAAAAATAAAAGTGTAAAATAGAGAGGCAAAAAAGAGAAATAGTAATACAAATTTTGTATTAATTTACCAGGATGATATGTCATCCAGAATATGATCATGTGTATTGTTAACCACTGGTAGTTGTTGTCTCTACTGATTGAAAAAACAACTGAGCTATAGCTTTTGTTCATTTTCTGTCATCTATGTGGCCATAAGTAGGACACATTGTAAAAATTCAGATACTCTATTCAGATTTGATACCCTTACAGGTCACCAAAAACTCTCCTTCCATGCATGAACTTGTTAGTTCTTAATTTTCTCCTGTAGATTCAGTACAGTATATCATCTGTCACCCGTTATCTGAATGTTAACCCATACTATCTCAAAAATGGCTGTAGCTAGCATCACTAAATTTTATGCAAAATAAATCATGAAGTCATCTACAAAACTTTATCAGATTGATTTTGGTAATCTGCACTGACCTAGATTTTACAGGGGAAAAAGCTAAAAAACCTTTTAAAATTCTTCTTCTCTTTCAATGTCTAGCCAAATTTTCGAAAATTTCAGAGAAATAATTCCAGGAACAATCTCTCTTGAGTTTGTTCAAATGGTTCCAGTTTGGTGATTTTTGGCTGAGTTACAGGAAGCTGAACTCAATCATACTGCCAAATAAGCATACTAAAATACTGTCTCAAAAACAGCAGGAACTATCATCACCAAATTTTATGCACATATAGTCACATGAGTTCTTTTTAGTGAACCTGTGAGCTTATGTGATTGTCCAGAAGCATCCGTCAGAAGCCCATGCTTTCTAAAAAACCATTGGAGCTTGCAGCACAAAATAATATATAATATGAAAGAATGAGTCACATGTCAAACAGTATCGGACTGATATTACTTTTTTTGCTATCTGCATTGACCTAGATTTTATAGGGAAAAGGCTAAAAACCTTTAAAAAGCTTCTTCCCCGAAACTGTCCAGCCAAACTGTCCAGTATTTCACAGAAATGATCAAAGGAACAATCTCTCTCAAGTTTGTTCCCAAAGGTTCCAGTTTGGTGATTTTCGGATGAGTTACAGAAAGCTGAACTTAGTCATTTGGCCAATTAAGCCTGCTAAAATTACAATCTCAGAAACGGCTGGAGCTTGCACCAAACTTTTGGCAAATGTTGGTCCCATGAGTCATATTTGAATTTTAGGTATTGGTGGTGCCACCTGCATGGTTCTGTTTTGTTAGGGAGTACATCAGTACATAATTTGCAACCCATATTTCTCAGGAACAGCTGGAGCTAGCATCACCATATTTTATTCAAAATCAGTCACATGTCAAATGTGGGATTTAGCTTTTTGTAGCACCACCTGCATTGACATTGAAAATATTCTTCTCCAAATTTGTTCACCCAAATTCAATAGTTCACAGAAAATTCAGTGATTTTTGCAGAGTTACAGGAATTTGAATTTAGTCATTTAGCCAAGTAAGCATACTAAAATAACAATTTCAGAAAAGACAGAAACTTTACCAGAAGCATTACCAAGTTTTGTGCAATTATTGGTCACATGACTCATATTTGAAATTTAGGTTTTTGTGGCGCCACCCATATGACCTGTTTTTTTATGGACAAAACCTTGTAATTTTAGCCTCTGTCAGCTAAAAAATTGTTTTATGGTGAAACTTTTAAGCTGAATGGTTTAATTTTTCACAAGAATTGTCCCAGGGTAGGGTTATTTCAATTGTATAAGAATAGAATGGGTTCATTGATATTTGTTAGAGTCATGGAAAGTTGAAGTTGATCTTTTAGCCATTAATCAGCCTATTTCAAACTGAGGGCTGCAAAAGTCTTTTTCAGCAAAACTATTGTTTCAGTTTCTGTAACAGTGCAACAGATTGATTCTTAAGTAGCCTTTGTTCAAGTTAACTGAAATGATTTTTGGCAGAAATATCGACCCTTTAACAATGAAAGGACTGTGTGATACTTGGGTCAACAAAGCTAGTAGATTTATTGTATTAACAAACTGAGCTAATTGGGTATGTAAGTGTATATAAGCAAAGCTGTACAGGACACATAAAAAATTAGTGTCCATGTCCAGCTTATGTGGAAGATAAATCCTTGAATAAAATATATCTGTATTCTGACTTTTCTTTCTATAAGCATCTATTATTGTTCCAAACATTCTGATAAAGAAATCTGATGAAAATGCTGCTTGAAAAAAGCATTGAAGCCAAAGTCTTTCAGTATGTATAAACAGATATGGCAACATGTCAAAATTTTGTGTGAATCTATAAATAGCTTAGCAGATTGCTTACTTTTTTAAGATTTAGAAACAGGCCAAGTTTCAGTCTGGTTTTATTTACAGCTTTTGAAGACTGCCAACTGTGTTAGACTTTGCAACAGCTCAAAAAATCAATCAGTACAGCCAGGTACAGGTCAAGAGTGCCAAGTGCACCTGACTCAAGAGAAGTTTGATGTATCAGGCTGAAAATTTTGCCTGTCCATGCATCTTTGATGGCTTTCTCGTACACAAGACTGGTGTTGCCAACTAAAATGATTTTTGCAAAATGTATGTCTGATGAAAAGAAATCTGATGAAAAAAAGCATTGTAGCAAGTGTTTCAGTTTGTATAAACGGATTAAGCAACATGAAACGATTTTGTATGTATTGACAAATAGCTTGGCAGACATCCAATTATTTAAAATTTGGCAATAGGACAAGTTTAGTCTGGGTCTATTAATAGCTTTGGGAATCTGCCAACTGTGTCAGATTTCGCAATAGGTCAAGATAGTGGTGGGAGTTGGTTCTGATTGATGATCGATTATTAATTGGTTCAGAAAATATAAAGAAATATGCAATTATCTGTGAAACTGTACTTTCTTAATTCAGCCCGCATGTCTTAGTAATTCTACCTTAAGAAAAGAAATGTCTACCTTATTTTATTTTCCTATTATTAGTAATATATGCTTTTCTAAGTTTCATTTTAATTATTTATAATAATCAAGAATTAAACCACAATCCAGAACATCTACTTGCTGCATAGGCCTGGAGAAATTATGTAGCATTATAACACCATACCGCCCATATTTTGCAATGTACATCTCGTTACAAAACTCCCCGCTAATTCTGCAGCTCCCTGCTAGTTCACAGAGGTTTATTAAGTCCTCCGTTTTTGCATCTACCGTGTTAAATTCAGTAACATATGAAAGTTATTTGGTAATAAAGACTCAATTTTTGAAGCGCAGAATGTTGTTAAAACTGGAAGAATAATTTTAGCTTATAACATAGAGGCATTCGGGAAAAAAACCAATCGTGCTTATGATGTAATTGATAGTTGCCTTTGGTAATCGAGTGCTTGAAAGTGGGAGCAAACCGACTGACTTTCGATAAAACTTGATAATCAGCCCACCACTAGGTCAAGAGTCCAATCACTGAAGTAGATGCACTTTGAAATTAGTTTCGTTTGACTTAGGGCAACTGCCTTGCTCAGCTGAGCTTGGTTCGCCAAGTGCACCTGACTTAAGAGAAGTTTAATGTATTGGCCTGAATGTTGGTCTGACCACACATCTTTGATGGCTTTCTCATATATAAGACTGGTGTAACCTACAATGATTTTTCCACAGTGCATGACCCTGCTCTTTTTCTTAAGAGTGATTTGATATATCAGCCTAAAATTTGGCATATCTATACATCTCAGATTGCTTTGTCATATACAAGACTGGTATTGCCACATACAATTATTTTTATGAAGTGTACATTTGTGCTTGTAATTCAGGATCAGTCTGACATATCTGCCAACATTTCATATGTCCATACATCTCATATAGCTTTCTGGAACACAAGACCTTTGGCACAACCTATAATAACTTATGTGTACGAACAGTAATTCAGGAATGATTTGACAAATCATCCTGAAATTATGTGTCAATGCATTGCAGATAGCTTTGTCATACACAAAACTGATGGCGCCACCTACAATTGCTTTTGCATTGCAAACATCTGTGCTAATAACTCATTAACTCAAGAGTGGTTTGACATATCTGCCTGAAACTTGTATGTCCATGCACACATCTTTGATGGCTATCTTGCATTATTGCATAATGTACATCCATGTCAGTATCTCAGGAGAGATTATGCTTTATTGGTTCTTATACTAAAGTTCAAAATTTTAGTAGTTGCTTTGTACATGTGTATGTCACACATGTACTTGAAAACTGGTCAGGAACTTTTCAAATAATGGTCAGGTCTTGCATCATGATTAAATTATGTCATTAGATATTCCTGTAAAGGCATAAAGGCTAAATTCCTTATGAAACTATCATAAGACGTGGCTGACCAGCTGCATTTCACCATAATAGCAGACCATGTTTTAGTATAATGGAAAGACATCTTGTTGAAATTGTGAAGATCAGATGCACCTCAGGCTTTAACTTGCTGCTGTTCCAGTTAAGTTCATACAGTAGAGTGTAGAGGAATGGCTATAATTTAGGATTATTTTGTAAATATGGTATTCCTACTGGTCATAAAGTTTAAAAATAAAAAAACCTCCTAATGGAACATATTTACACAGTTTGGATTTTGAATTTGACCACACACATTCATGTGAGATTAGAAAGAGAAAATAATTTAACAATTAATGAACTGATTATTTAGATCTTGGGAGTTCAGCATGTCTATAGATGTGGATAAGGTGAAAGCTCAACCTCGCCCTGATCATGGCTTCTGAACTATTTGAACAGAGCTGTGATTTAATACTTTCAAAAATTTTCATCAACCAATTCATTTCATGTGCTTCATATGTATTTTTAATTACTGTCTCAAATCTTAAGTTCTGCTTTGATTTTAGGTCATACTGTCTCATATTTTTCTGATCAGCAGGGTATAATAACTCATTGGTCACTAATAATATCTTTCAAGTTTGATCAAAATTTGTTCAGTCAGTACTTAGAAATTTTAATGAACAGTTGTGTAATTTCAAGCCATGATGTTACTGAAAGTGCTTATCTGCTGAGCTTCATGACTCATAACACACAGGTGGTATGAATAGGTGTTCAGATTTTTGTGTTGGTGAATAGACTTGTTTACTGAATATTTATTTACACAAATTAGTTCTGTAAATTATTAATGTACATAAATACAAGCAATACCACATTATGTTTTGTGTGTGCTTTGTCTGTATTCTATTTAAAATGCAGTGGATGTAGCTCTTTTAAAATGCACTTGACTAATGATTAAGAATGGTTCTAACATTTTAATGTTATGGTCTCTAGTTATGGGCAATTGTCCGTCATCTGTCCGTCCATCTTTCATGTGTCTATCTGTCCTTCCATTAGACAGGCATGTTTTGAAACTGTTAGAATTAAGAATCCAAAATTATGCATACTACTAGATGTCCCTAAAATCTCCTACCAAACCAAAAACTGGGTCACTGCAGCTTCATTCCTATGTGAAATTAAGGAAAAACCTTGATTTTCCATTAAAAACCTTTAATCACACTTCAGGACTGCCTAATATATTAACCACTTGTCTTTTTTTCTTCATATTTACCCTAAAAATTCTCACATATATATCCTATGTACAGGCCAGAAATTAGGTTAGTTTTACTTAATTTATAAAAGTTATAGGCCCAAACATAATGCACTTTGTCAAAGATTAGGAAAGGTATTTACTCACTTATCACAATAAATGTTAAAGCTAGATACTTTTCCAACTAAGTAACTTTATAAGCGAACCTGTGAGCTTTTGTGATGGTGGCTTTGGCCGTCCGTCGTTGTCTATACGTTAACCCATACTATCTTGATAATGGCAAGAGTTAGCATCACAAAATTTTATGCAAAAAATTAGTCATCTAAAAAATCTATCAGATTTTGCTTATATTTTGGCTAACTGCATTTTCTTAGATTTTATAGGGAAAAAGTTAAAAAAAGCCTTTTAAAATCTTTACCAAAACTGTTCAGCCAAATTGTCAAATATTTCACAGAAATGATTCCTGGAACAATCTCTCTCAAGTTTGTTCGAATGGTTTAAGTTCGGTGATTACTTGCCGAGTATAGGAAGTTGAACTTAGTCATCTGTCAAGAAAAGCATACTAAAATTTCAATCTCAGAAACAGCTGGAGCTATCATCACAAAATTTATGCCAGAGTTGGTCACATTAGTCATATCTGAAATTGAGAAAATGGTGGCGCCACCTGCATTGGCCTTTTTTGTATGGGGGTCATCAGTAACTGTATCATACTGAGGGCTACAAAGAACTTCTCTGAAACCATATGGCCAAAATTGTTTAATATTACACAGAAATGATCCTAGGGTAGTGCTTTCTGAAGTTTGTTGAAATGGTCTCTATTTAGTGACTTTTGGCTGAGTTGTGAGTAGTTGAATTTAGTCATATGCCATAACAGCCTATTTTAGCTCAGTGGCTACAAAGATCTTCTTCTCTAAAACCACTGGGCTAAATTCTTAAATCTCACACGGTAATTATCCTCAGATGTTGATAATTCAAGTTTGTTCAAATGGTTTTGGTTCAGTGCTTTTTGGCTCAGTTACGGGAAGCTGAACTTAGCCAGTTTGCTGTATCTTCCTATATGAGTGATAAACCTGCAAAAAATTTTCGACTGACGCCACTGAAACCAATTTGTTTAATATTTTACAAGAATATACCTTCACAATAATTCTTATAATTATTGTCTTTTATGGTTCCACATGAATGATTTTTGGCTGAATTATGGAGATTAAATTTAGTCTCTTACCAAATATGTTACCTGTGTGAAGCAGTTACATCTAGTCTGGCACCAGTTTATCAGCATCCATAACATCATGCCACTAGATTTCAGGTTAAATAATTTGCAAGACTGCCAACTATTTCAGATTTTGCAACAGGCCAAAGGTGAGCCTGGATCTATTTATAGCTTTGGCAGACTGGCAACTGTATCAGATTAAGCAACTGGTCAAGAGTTCACTCAGTGCAGTAGCCGGATTCTATTTATAGCTTTAGCAGACTGCCAACTGTGTCAGATTATGCAACAGGTCAACAGTTCACTCAGTGCAGCCAGGTACAGGTCAAAAGTTTACTCAGTCTAGCCAGGTGCAGGTCAAGAGTTCACTCAGTGCAGTAGCTTGAGCCAGAAATTTGTCAGTGTTCATTCGGAGAAACTGCCTTCTCACCTAAGCCTGGTCAGCCCTGTGCACCAAACTCCAGAAGTTTGATGTATTGGCCTGATATTTTGACCTGTCTATGCATCTTTGATGGCTTTCTCGTTTACAAGACAGGTGTCTCCACCTACAATGACTTTTGCACTATTAAAGTGCCTGCTTATTTCTATGGTGGAATTTGATATATCAGCCTGATTGGGCATATTGATACATATCTGATAGTATTGTCATATACAAGACTGGTAGCGCAACCTACAATAATTTTTGCACAGTGTATGTCCCTGCTTATTTCTGGGGAGAGATTAAATATATCAGCCTGAAATTGGCCATTTGTATATATCATTGACACCTTCATCCTATACAAGACATGTTGGCCTACTTGAAAAGTAATGGCCCAGCATTAAAAACATTATACCTTGTGTATAAACCGTTGCACAATATCGCATTAGGCATGTAGGCCTTGTTAAATATTCAATAATTGTGAGTGAACTTTTTTTTCCTGTAAGCACTGTTGAATTAAGTTTCATAACCTGTGCATATAATTCTGTATGCCTATACAGAGATGTTGAAACTTCCATCATCCCCCTCTCCCCCAAGTCCTTGCACAGGTGGACTTTGGACATTAATCTTATTACAGCTGTATACATTTTATAAAATTGAAGAAAAAAAATTTGTATAAAAAATATGATCAAATTGAACAAATGTGTAAACTGCTGAGTTATAAACAAGTTACAGCTTATCAAAAAGCCAACCAATAATCATGGTAATAATAAAAATCTTATGTTCACAAACTGCTCACATGCTTCACTTACAACATTAGGAAACATGGTCAAATCACAAAATATTATTTGCAACAATATCTTAAACATCAATACAAGCCAATCATATCAACCAACCATGGACTATATTACATCTTCTTCTCATACTCCATTTGATATTATTTTAGAATTTTACCTTCAACATCAACTTCAGCTGAGCACAGTGACCAAGGGGTCGTCCCTTGTTTATGTATAAAATGAAAAAAAAAATAGAAAATTTACATTAAAATGATTCAGAAAAAAAGGTTTAATGAATAAGTGGGGTTAATTTGTTTGTGATTCAGTCATATAGTAAGGGATTCACATTGCTGCTGAACTGCCTGAAGAACAACAAAAGCATATGTTAGACCTTGCATCACCCATCCAGGTTAGAAGCATCTCAAGCAATCAGACCGTCAAATAACACTTTCTCCAGTGAAAGTTGAACTAACTTATGTGGGTTTCTGTATGTGTGTCTGTGTGTGTGGGGGGGGGGGGGGGTGGGGGTGGAGGTGTAGTTCAGGCTGCATGTGATAGGCCAGTCTGGGATTGTTTAAAAAAGTTACTGTTTTCTCACATGTCTCAGATATTTAAGAAAGGGGGCACTAGTGCAACCTCTCCCCACTCTAAACCTGCAATTGCATCAGCTGAGCCTTTCCTTTGCCCATAGTTTACTTCCACTGTGAAAGTTTGGTTTCAGTTACCTCATTTGCATAAGTGATAGGCTAAAGTGGTGCCGTTAGTTTATCCAGTATAGTCTGCATATATGCTGCAACAAATATCATCAATATTACAGTCGTGTTGATTACATGAATCGTGTGCTCTTTGATGACTCCTGACCCATTACTACAAACAGGGGGCAGATTACTATCGCGAATGGTGGCCTTAGGACACCGGCCCGCTGTGCACCCTTCTCGACCTGTTTCTTCTGTCAATAGGTCACCAGAATACACAGCATTATACACGTGGTGTCCTCAGGCCACCGGGGTATACAGCATTATACTTGTGGTGTCCTTAGGCCATCAGGTTATGTAGCATCATACCTAGTGTGTCCCTAGGCCACCAAGATATACAGCATCATACTTGTGGTGTCCTTAGGCCACCAGGGTATGAAGCATCATATTTGTGGTGTCCTTAGGCCCCCAGGATATACAGCATTATACATGTGGTGTAGTTAGGCCACCAGGGTATACAGAATCATACCTGTGGTGTTCTTGAGTTAAAGAAATATAAAAACAAAATATTAAAGTCTGAATTCGTCGTTCTTTCATGGAACTATTTACAATATTGTAAACCGATTGAGAAGGGTGCACAGCGGGCTGGTGGCCTGAGGCCACCCGGTGTCCCAAGGCCACCATTCGCGAGAGTAGTCTGCCACCTGCTTACTGCAAGTATAATCAGAGTCATATATAAACACTGGAGTTTCCACGACTGGCAAATTTTTTTAACCGGCTGGACAGCTCACATGATTTTGTACATCCAACCTTTTGTTCAACATTATTATCTATAATATATATATATATATATATATATATATATATATAAATATATATATTGTTACAAAGTACACACTTATATATATACAGGTCTAGGCGTACACTGATGTCCAGCCGTTAACTATTAGTTCTGGTCTCTCCGGTCTGATTGCGTAAGGAGCCATCCAGCCAAGTGACTGCGCAATGAGGCTGATGGCTTCCCCTCGACCCCTGCTCAATATCCCATATGGATATATATAGAGAGAGACAGAGTGTTTTCTGTAAAAGTATATTATTCATTAGCAACCAGGTCCTTATTTATATTTTTTAGAATAATAGAGTATCAGGTGGGCCTCTTTGTTCTCTGTATGTACATATATGCCATGATACCTTACCTTATTTAATTTTCCAGTTATTAATCATTTTTCAGTTGATAAATTAAGATCCACATAGTATAATCTAATTTTATTTCACATTACAAGTTAATTATAATTCGTGAATACGTCACAATTAGTATTACTGATAAAGTGTTGTGTGAGCTATCTAGCAAGGTATTATTTATTGTTGAGCTTATAATAGTCTTTGCTTATTTTAGGCATTTTAAGAGCAGACAAGAAAACACATATTTACTCTGAAGTGGACAGATAACGATACCAGCATCAGCCTTGTAGCCCTTGTTTCGTTAAGGTCCTCACTCGCGCCTCTAGAATGTATAAGTATACTGGGATGGCACTGAAAAGGTAGTCGGTGTCAAGTGTCAAGTCGAGAAGTGTCAAGTCAAGTCGGAGGTGTAAGGTCTTGAGTCCAGAGTGAGTCTCCAGTAGCCTGCTGTTTTAATATATTTTAGTGTATGTGCATGGTGCGAACCTGTACGGCTTTAAAATATTGATTAAACATCGTCTTAACGTCTGTATGGAGTTCGAGTTTTCATGAGAGAACCTGCGAGTCGGCAACCACTGACAATATATATATATATATAACCCATCAGCCTACAGATAATTACGAAACATTTATCTGTTCACGGAGGGTGAAGGTACTTCATGTTCAAGTATTTAAGCAGATCTCCAATTCTTCTCACTGAAATATGATGAATGGATAATTCGGACATTACATTCTGTTGCATCTCCAAAGACTGACCTCATGACATCAAGGTGGTGAATAAATTTTGTGTACCTAACAAAATTGTAATTTAAAAAGTATGAAATCCATGATCTCTTCCTAGAAATAAGTGTAAATGTAGGCCAACCTATTTTACATCATTACGTCAATGTTTTCCACGCTGTGAAATATGGAAAAATATTATGAACAGTTTTGGACGACTGTAGCACTCGCTTCATGTCATGTTATTTTGTATCCAGGTGTCACCTTGACCCGTTGTCTGATGTACCTTGGAAACCTGGGTGTGAAACATGGCTACGTTGTCCATGATAATTAAGTAACCGAACTGACCATGTATGTCTATGCATTTGACTGTATCAGTATCTTGTGTTGTTGGGCAGTACCACATCGTTGACTCTCTTCATATGATATTCTAGGCAGGAAAATTTGAAAAGGTTTCCGTAAATGCTTCTGTACAATGCTATAGTTGCAGGCGCGGATCCAGAATTTTTTTTTGCAGGGAGGGGTCAACGGGTGTCATGCATATAAATTGTCTGAAAAAGGTCGTTGGTTAATAGAGACCCCCCCCCTACCCCGTCATGCATTAGATTTGTCTTTAAAAAAGGTCGTTGGAAAAAAATTAGGGGGGATGGAGGGTATAACCCCCCCCCCCCGACTTTTTTACAAGGGGGAGATGGTCAATGTAATCATCCCCCCCCCCACTATTCAGAGAATAATATTTTTACATTGCAAATTAAAAAGAATAATTAATAGAATTATAGACTTTGGTTTCATTTGTGAGTTTACTGTGAAATATTATATCTAAATGTAGTTTTGAATCAACTTGTATACCGGAAACATATTACCTTATTTTCTAAAACCTTATACTTAATCGCAATATTTTTTAAATGTGATTAAGTATATATATTTATAAATATATATATATATATATATGTGTGTGTGTGAAATGTGTCAAACAGGCACTTATATATTTAAAATTTATCATACAGATGATATATAAACGTGTGTGTGTGTGTGTGTGTGTGTGCAAGTCATCCCCCCCCCCCCCATGCACCCTGGAAGATAAATTGACGCCACTTTGGTTTCATTTGTGAGTTTACTGTGAAATATATCTAAATGTAGTTTTGAATCAACTTGTATACCGGAAACATAATACCTTATTTTCTAAAACCTTATACTTAGGCCTAATCGCAATATTTTTTAAATGTGATTAAGTATATATATTTATAAATATATATGTGTGTGTGTGTGTGTGTGTGTGTGTGAAATGTGTCAAACAGGCACTTATATATTTAAAATTTGTCATACAGATGATATATAAACGTGTGTGTGTGTGTGCAAGTCATCCCCCCCATGCACCCTGGAAGATAAATTGACGCCACTGTCTCCCCCCCCCCCCCCCCCCCCCCCAAACGCTCCTGGCTGCATTTACCAGGCGCACGGTATGCGTAAAGGATTTTTCCCGCCCTAGTTATTCTATCATAAACCGTTATCCCGGAATGCGGTATGAGACGGAATGGAATCCCCAGTGGAGAATTTGATCCGCGCTATGGGCTCTGGATACCTTATGTTTGACCTACGGATGCAGCGCAATCTGGCGGGTTTTGACAGCATCGGTCCCATATGGCAGTGTTATACCGCTGGCCAATTAAATGCCCCCAATTTTATATCGCATTCCGCATACCGTTTATGTTGCCGCAATCTGCATACCGTATTCCGCGCCCCCTGTGAACGCAACTTTACTATATATAGTTACGTGCACCTTTCATATAAGATAAAATCATGAGATAGAATAAACCCCTATAGGTCCGTGTAACAAGGAACTCATGTTAATCAGTAAGCAGATGATCATTGTTTACTGCAGAATTATATACAGACCGGTCCGGTCCTTTTGTGTCCCCTCTGTTTGCGGGGGTTTCAGGACTATAGCCAGGGTCGGGAATTAATCATTGACCGATGAGGCCAGCTCAGTTAACCACATGATGGGCATACAAATTGAACTGGAAGAATTGAGAGATGAAAATTTTTCATCATGTCGATCCCAGTTGAAGTCGAAACAAATTAAATAATAATTGTAGATTATAGTTTATTGATTGTAGCTATCCAGGTTTATTTATAGATTTGTAGTTATCCGGGTTAATTTGTTCATAGAAGTATTACCCCAGATACTGATGCCATAATCTTTGTAAAGTTGCCATAATCTTTATATAAATATATTTTTATATATATATATATATTTGGATAAACGTACTAGGATGAACGAATCCGATGCGGTCCGTTCTGCGACCCCTCTAGGACTGCACTGGCCTGGGAAAGATTGTGAGAGGATTATGAAGTGAGAAAGTTTTAAAAATAATTTTACTCGTACCAGCAACGGAAAATTTGGGAAAATATTTAATGTAAAGATATTTGCATGCACCCAAGGTAGTGAAACTTGCCACGTAGATTTTTGCGTATTGCGCAACACTTAGTGTGTCACGCAGTGGGATTTTAGGTCTTGTTCTGTTACATAAGATTGGGAAATAACAAGGAAATATTCACACAAAAAATCTGTGCATTCTGTATTTACAGTATAAGTGCTGTCCACATAGCTCTCCCTGAATTCACCTAGCGAGATTGAGTTATATCAGCATGCCAACCTCGAGCGCAGGTCTTTTGTGCAAATGAATTAAAACTTCAGTCAGTGACGGATTCAAGCATGTTTGACCCGACATTGGACCAAGTCCTTGACCCACTTGTTCTTTCATGGTCAGAAAATGTGAACAACGTGTGACTCGGGATCCCTTGCCCTTCGGTTCTTATGTCAGCATGTAAAAAAGAGTTAATCCCCCAGTTTATCTATGTAATCCTTTTGCTTGTTGTGTAAAATGACCAGAAGTGTTCCTGCACTATCATCTTGCATTTACATATTAAACCATCCTAGAAACAGTTGTATCACGTGAACTATCCAAGGAAGTTTCTGTTTTATATTAACAATTCCGCGTCTAGGATTTTACACCACAAAATGGATCCACACGTTTATCAGTATATAAGATATGTTTCACGGACAAATACCTTCTTTTGGCTATGTTTGGAATGGATGTTGTCGATGTATTCTCTATTTATTTGCCCATTAACTTATTTTTAGCGAACCTGTTAGCTTATGCAATGATGTGGCGTCGTCCGTCGATCGTCGTCCGTCGTCTGTCCGTTAACCCATACTATCTTGAAAACGGCAGGAGTTAGCATATACCAAATTTTATGCAAAAAATTAGTCATCTAAAAAGCTCTTTCGGAATTTGCTTATTTTTTTTTTTTGCTAACTGCATATTCGTAGATTTTATAGAGAAAAAAGCTAAAAAAAAAAAAACTTTAAAAAGCTTCTTCTCCAAAACTGTTCAGCCAAATTGTCCAATATTTCATAGAAATGATTCCTGGAACAATCTCTTAAGTTTGTTCGAATGGTTTCAGTTCGATGATTTTTTGCCAAGTAACAATAAGTTGAATTTAGTCATCTGTCCAAAAAAGCATACTAAAAGTACAATCTCAGAAACGGGTGGAGCAATCATCACTAAATTTTATGTCAATGTTGGTCACAGGAGTCATATCTGAAATTGAGGTATTGGTGGCGCCACCTACATCAGCCTTTTTTGTACAGGGGTCATCAGTCCCCGTAAACCACTGGGCCGGATTCTAAAATCTCAAAAATTTATTCCTAGATGTTGATAATTCAAGTTTGTTCAAATGGTTTTTGTTCAGTTAATTTTGGTTGAGTTACAGGAAGCTGAACTTAGCCAGAAATCATCCTATATGAGTTATAAACCTGCAAAACGTTTTTCTACTGACGCCACTGAAGCCAATTTGTTTAATATTTTTACAAGAATTATTTCACCTATTTCAAATTTGGCAACAGGCAAAAGGTCAGCCTGGATCTATTTATAACTTTGGCAGACTTGCAATTGTATTAGATTAGGCAACAGGTCATGAGTTCACTCTGTGCAGCCAAGTATAGGTCAAGAGTTCACTCAGTGCAGTAGCTGCATTTTATTTATAGCTTTGCCAGACTGCCCACTGCATCAGATTTGGCCCCAAAGGTCAGTATGGATCTATTTATAGCTTTGGCAGATTATGCACCAGATCAGGAGTTCACTCAGTGCAGCCAGGTACAGGTCAAAGGTTTACTCAGTCTAGCCAGGTGTAAGTCAAGAGTTCACTCAGTGCAGTAGCTTGAGCCAGCAATTTGTCACAGTTCACTCGGGGCTGCTGCCTTTCTCCCCTAAGCCTGGTCAGCCCAGTGCATCAAACTCAAGGGAAGTTTAGTGTATTGGCCTCATATTTTGACCTGTCTATACCTCATTGATGGCTTTCTCGTTCTCAAGACAGATGTTGCCACCTATATTGACTTTTCCACAGTGTATGTGACTGCTTATTTCTACGGAAGAATTTAATATATCAGCCTGAAATAAGTTTTGCACAGTGTATGCCCCTGCTTATTTCTCAGGAGGGGTTTGACATATCAGTCTGAAATTGGGCATATGTATATATATCTGATAGCTTTGTTGTATTCAAGACTGCTGGTGCCAGCTACAGTCATTTTTGTTTGTGTGCACCCATGCCATAATTTCAGCAGTGATGTTTGTGTAATTATTTCTTGTTCAAAATGTTTAGTACTTGCTTTTTCATAAACATGTTACACATGTACTTGAAAAGGAAGATCCAGCACTTAAGCATTATACCTGTTTATATCCGATTGCACAGGTTCGCATTAGGCTGTAGGCCTGTTTGTAATTTACACTACTTAGGCGTAACGGCTCGATTTCGGCGTAAAAGGTTGGTGTGCGAATAAAAGGTTTGCAGAATGTTTATGCTGGATATTCATAGATAGACCTGATGTGTGGAGAATGTCAGCATGCATGCATATAACAAATCATCAACAGGGTGGATGTTTTAATAATTACCAGGTGTAAACAACATATAGGCCTTATATTCAAAAACACTTATGAAGGTATATACGCGAAAGAAATGCTCATACAACATCCACACGCATGATGGCTTTAACAGAGACATCTAGAAGAAAGTTTGCACGAAATGTGCAAATCGTCGATTAATTATAAGTGCATGGTATGGATGTAAACAACATTTTGTCTTCATGATTTATTACGGCTAACATAACATAATATGATAATGTAATTATGCGTACATATAAATATTTTCTCGGTATATTGGAATATATATATAAGTGTATTGATAAAAATCTGTAAATCATCGATTAATTATTAGCACCTGTTAGGGATGTTAACATTGTTAAACTTCTTCATGATTTGTTTTAACAAACATATAATACGTGTGATACTGTGATTATGCATACATTTATCGGTATATTGGAATATGTCTAAAATATTAGAATATTTGATTCTCCTGTTCTATAGAGTATACTGATTTGAGATGATAATGATTTGTTTGAAAAATTTTATCACAAAATTATATATTTTTTTAATTACAGGTGTAAAGATAAGCATTTCCCGGCAACAACTGTTTTGTTGTCAGTATATGTGACACTAACGGGTGTTATTTTTAGCCTGTGGATTAAGCAAACTCGGTAATCACCCTTGTTAGTGTTCAGATTATTATTATATACAGTAACACTGGTGCAGTTGTGAAATGTCACACGTATTACTGGTGTTGTTTAATGGCTTATATACATATATTTAGTGATGAACTACCGGGGTCGAGATATTCCAAACCCATGAATTCCATCATTTGCTAACTCCCAGTTGCGTCAGTTTATCTTCAGTATTATCGACCTATATCCCTCGAGCTATGGGGCTTGTATTATAACCCCCCCCCCCCCCCCGAATAATTAAAAATGTGATACAAAACCTCCAGTATCTTGATAATTAATGCATGGATTGCCATGAATCTTGCCTTGAATATTGACTATGACCAGGGCTGTCTGTTCCTGAAAAACTGGTGGAGCCACCTGTTTTTATCTTCTAATTTTTACGATTCTTTTGTTTTAGAGACCGTTAAATGAGAACAATTATGTTAGTTTCTCAGTTGTGGTTTCATCTATTGTCACGAAACCTGGTTTGTTTATTGATTATGACTGCTTTCTTCAGTTCCTAAAGACTGGTGGCGCCACCGGTATTTTTTTATGCATTCTTCCCCTTTTATTTTGAGAATGCGAAATTATTTTGATACTATCAAAGTATCGCAACTGTAGTGTCATCATACGTCCTGAAAACTTGTGTGTTTATAAGGGTCCCGCTTGAATAAGCGGATGTCCTATAGTAATTACCCTCTCTGGCCGTCTGTTCGTCTTTCAGTATGTCCATTTAATGTGTTTCCTAATGGTTTTTCCAGTTTGGTTTGACATATGGATTTCATACTTGACTTGTTTATGGTTCACCTCGAAAGCACTTATTTAGAAAGATTGTGGATGAATTTTGAGCCAAACGTTTCATCCCAAAACCTTCCATCTTGTACATATGGCTGACCTGCCAATAGGCGAAGAACTGTCCAAGGTCACAGGAGCCATCTGTCCACATATTAGTTTCCAGATGATAACTCCAAGTTTGATTGAAATATTGGTTTCAAACTTGACTTATATATGGCCTACCACCAAAAAAAGAACTCTGTTGATTTTGGGGTCATGAGATCAAAAGTCATGGTCACAGGACCTTCTTCTTTAAAAAGATTGAGAATGCATTTTAGGCCAAACTTTTCATTTCAAATCATTCATCTTCCACATGTGATGCACCTGCCAATAGCCAATAGGGGTTACAAGGTTAAAGGTAAAGGTCACACAGCCCATCCATTCACAAATACTTTATGGATGATAACTCCAGTTTGGGTAGAAAGACTGGCTTCGAACTTGATCACAGGACCAACATTTTAAAATCGTTCATAAACATATCCTTGTTGACAAATTCAGCTGAGCGTCGAGAACCATGGGTCCCTAGTTATACCTCCGCGCTCTTTTTCATTGAGCTGGCTTTATTTGTGAACAGGAAATATAGTTTCCTTATGTTGTCCCATATGTTAGGCAGTTCTACGTGATCACTCACTAAACTTGTGAGCCATCGTTTCTTCAGCTGTACAGTGATAAACCAGATGCTCCCGTACCGTGTATACAAACTGTGAGAATCACGCTGGTCCCAGTTCACCTTTACTCGCCAAGAATGCACTTCTTAGTATTATCTAATAGGAAAGACATTTTAGACAATTTAGGTGTCTTTTACGAAACATATACATTATATTTACTAAAACTTTATATTACGTTTTGGATGTAATGGTAAAGAAAACTTCGCAAAGAAACTATACAAGCATTCACGCATATACATACACACATCATCGATCATGTACGTATGGCCAGAGAAGGTGGAGGGAATATTTTCCTGCGATGATAGAGTTGAATATATTATATATTTTCCCCTTGGCTACTTTACTGCCTGCTCATTATAGTTGTGTACATGTCTCAGAATTTAAATTTTTTTTTCAGAGCGGCGTTGATATAGGGATTGGGGTTTATACCGACCCCCCCCCCCCCACCCCCGCCCACTTTTAAGCAAGGGGTGTTCAATGAATCATCCCCCTGCTATTCAGACAATAATATTATATATTGGAAATGATATATATCAATTATTAGAATTATAGACATTAATTAGTTCCATTAATGAATTACTTGTGAAATATTATATATTTACCTTATTTAGAATAAACCTTTTCCGGAAAACCAAAATACCTTTCTTTCTAAAAAAATATACTAAAACGTAATATTTTTGTTATGTGTCTTACAGACGCTTAAAAGTATATATAGCAAAACCTCTCCAAATGGCCACCCGGTTTAGCGACCACCTCAAAATAACGAATACTTTTTCATGGTCCCATTTATTTTTTTGCTCTTAATATCAGACCTCACTTAGGCGACATCTCGAAAATACGACCAATTTATCGAGGTACGGTTTCGTTGTGATCGTAATTTCGAGGGTTCACTGTTTATATATATATATATATATATATATATATATATATATATATATATATATATATATATATATATATGTATATTTATATATGGGGGAGGGGGTGTAATCCCCCTACCCTTTAAATTGACGCCACTGATCTATTATTTAAGTTCGGTATACTCTGATGGAAGGAATAAATTATTAAATTTAGGAGTTTTTCCGGCCCCGGGTTTGGATGGAAGCTCGTCTGTCCATTTACTGTCAATAATATTTATTTCAGAGTTCATTGGAATACATTTTAACAGGATTTCAACAGTATATCTCTTATAGTTATATTAGTGGATTACGAAGTTACATTGTAAGGGTAGCCCTGAGGATGGACTTCTGTTATTTGGCCTAGGCGGTTGAATGTGCTCCACAAAAACTTGGCTCCCCTTTAGATCCATACATCGTGCATTCATATTTCGCTTAACTGTGAGGGGGAAGTATGAGATTACTTAATTCATGTCTTGCACGTGTTTCACCGAAACATCCAATTATGGGCGTTCACATAATGAATAGGTCAGTAGAACCGGCCTTAATCCATTGCAATTGCTTTTATTTATGTGTACTAGATAACCGCAGTAAGCGAAAAAAACCTAGCCCTCAGCAGAAGAGTGCGATGCAAACATTGCGAGCGTTGTTTTATATGAAACACGGATACCCCTCACCACAGGGAATGTTAGCATGCATGATGACATCGGCCTGACAACCCTGTGAACCTCCTACACAATGTAAATCACCAATAAAGGCCACTTTTTATGTAGTCTGACATGGGATACCAACGGGGAGTGTGTAGACGCATCTATACAATTCACACGCTCTTGATATCAGTGTGTAGTCCTCCATCCTGAAAGATGCTCCTTATTGTAATGCGTGGATAGCTGTAGAGGAGCGGGAAGCGAGCGCATTGGGTCATGCACGTTACTTTCATTTAATGAAAGATCTCCGTTAGACCGATCAGTTTGGTTGAAGAACCTATGGTTGACTGTAATGGTACTCCATCTTGTTGGACTTTTTATTCTTTTAGATGAAGATAATTGAAACAAAAATCTATTTTAATGGGAAAATCACGTGAACATACCGCAGATGACTTTTTTTTAGCGAAATTACTTTTTAAAGGCGCCGTCAATAAGAGCTAGTTGTATAGATATAAAGAGAAGCATCGCGCCGGGGCATGGTGGTCGATTGTTTCCTGACAGAGGACGTTCAAAGACTTCCAAGCATATAATTATGCAAGCAACGTTTTGTGCGACCTGGGTTTGTGATGCAGAAAAAAGTCTGGCCAGTTCCTGTCACCCGGGAAAGGCTCACTCTCAAACTTTTCATGTTGGTAAATCTCGGCGGGCCTAGCTTAAGAGAGAAGATTCAATTAAACTTGAGCTGGGGCAAATGTCAGCGAGCAGCAAGTTGGTTGCTGATTGATCAGACACGAGGGCAGCAGGGTGCCTTTTACTCCTTGGGGAAGCTGCGCTACCGTTGAGACAGGCAGCCCCGTAATCTGCGCGGGACGCTTTAAGACGCTTGTAAGGGTGCCCCACTGGACTGTCTCCACTGACAACAGCTGTACCGCATACTATCGGATTCCTTATAGCCCTGTCCTTCAGTTACCTACGACACTGTATCAGGCTATTTAACCAAGTGGTAGGACTTAGGGACAAACGCGTTGTGTTTGCATTATCGGAAAGTGTAGTTTTGCTATACCGTAAAAATGGATGAAAAGAAAGAAATGAACGATGTAGAAAAAATGCCAATAGCAAATGGTCCAGAGCAGACTGACCATGACGGAAGTAAGAATGATGTCCCAAGCAGAGAAACATGGGGCGGCAAGATGGACTTCCTTTTTTCTTGTATCGGCTACTCTATCGGCCTCGGAAATGTGTGGCGTTTCCCCTATCTCTGCTACAAAAACGGAGGAGGTAAGTGTTTGTCAATAGTTGCGTCCATTTTTTCGCATCGTTTCTTCAACGAAAATTTGTCCGTTTTTTTCGATGTTAAATATTCAAACTAACCTAGCTGGTTCTTTTTATATTATCTACCGAATGTGTTGCTTCAAGGCACTGACGTTTATGTCCGATGAAATGTCATTTAAACAAATAAACAAGATACTAAAACGTTGACATCTGGCATAACTACAGAATAAGTGAAACTCGATAGCTTACACTCGTCTTTCAAGTCAGTTCTGTATAGGCGAAGGTCTATTTTTTCTATAAGGTTCCCTGAGTTGTTCTTATGTCAGCATTTCCATCTGTACTTTGGTGCATGATTACGGACAATTTTTCAGGAAAGATGCAAAAAGCTCAAATATTTTACTAGAAATTTCTTATACATACGTGCGTGTTTGTGTGTTTGGGCGCACATTAATTCCATCATCCAATCCACCCCTGCATAGTAATGTCTCTTGATTACGGACTTGATTAAATTAACAGTTCATTTTAATTTTATTTAAATTTTAAATAACCTGATCCACTTGATATTTATATAGATCTGCCATTATTCTGACAGAACCATTGGTTTCAGCACGTTTTCAATTGTCGTTAAAATCTACACGAGGCTCACTTGAACCAGCCTCTGGTGTTGAAGCAATTAGAATTAGACACAGTTTTGTTTTATGGCCAAGTAGCCAGCCATGAAACCTGTAATGATGACAGATGCATAAGGGTCTGGTAAATTGGAAGAGGTCCACGCTGACTGTTGCGTGTATGAGTCTACAGTGCGATATAGCGTGGCAACGACACGGGACAGGTGGGTATAGCTCCAGTGTGGAATAAGGATTTTTTCTTCTATTATTGCAACATGTGGAAGCTATGTGATACACTGAGGCAATACAACAATACAAGAATGTTCTATCTTTTCTGGAATCCCTTGCACTTTGAAGAATGGTCTAATGTGTCTATTAGCGTATACATTTAAACAATTTGCCAAATTTCCATATAATGCAAATGTGCATTCTTTTTAAGTCATTGTTATAACTAGTATTTAAGTGAAAGTGTAACCCAGTCCATTCTGTAGAAAATGTGGTAATCATCATCTGCTTGAGGTATAGATGAATTTGCAATACAGAATCTACACATTGTCTCCTTCTCACGTGATTTAATCAGCTCCAATGTGATGCAAACACGCATCTGAAACGCGCATCTGAAGTTGCTCCAATACATAAATACGTCTTAGTGGCGATGTGTCGCAGTCCATTCTTGACAGAGCTGGGCAGCACCAGGACACCCGCCGGCGACTCCAGTAGAGCAATTTGTTTTCCAAACATCACGAGTGTACATCTGGCAGGGCGAGGGGATCCCGTCACTAACTGATGTACGCTGAGGGGACTGCCGGTGCTAGCCGTAAATGCTGACTCGCTGCTTTGTCAGCTTCTATGAGAGACCGTGATTTTGGTACATCCAAATACCATCGGAGACTGTGACCTTGTTTCTAGGTTACAGATTGTATAAACAATACCATATTACTTTCTTTTCAACCAAGGTCAACTACTTTCACTCCTCTACTATGTATCGTTACTGCAAACACTTTGCAAAGGATATATGTACGTGTGGGTTTATTAGTATATATATATATATATATATATATATATATATATATATATATATATGAGAGAGAGAGGGGGAATAATTGAAAAAAGATGAAAAGGTTGCTTTGAAAATGTTCATTTCATAACATTCTGAATGAATCCTAATAAATCAGTGCACACAGAAGGTAAAAAGGATGATCTTACTGAGGTTTTCTTGGCATTTTAAAAGGTCGTCAGGAAACACCTGAGGCTGGCTAGGCAAGTGTTTAATTTTATATGCACAAGGTAAAAAGCTGCGAAGACCACCATTCTAACAAGGGGCCGGTCGCATGGGGATTGATTAAGGATTATCGTATGTGATTTTGGGACCGACTCCACGTGTGCTTTTCTCAGGCCCGCAAGCTTTCAGGTCCCGCCAATTGCTGATACTAATGTTATCGATTGTGGACCTGAAACTGCAGCTTTTAAGTGCATTGTCCCTCCTGGAAACAACGAAGTAACAAAAGACGACAAATACTTATGTAGTGCATTAGTTAAACGGGCATAGTGTATAGAATAAGTTGATAATTGCACCCAGTTCCCAGAAGTTGGGTTTTAAGGGAAATCTCCCAATCAAGGGATTTGTACAAATGCTTTGTTGCATATAACCTGAAATGGTCTGTTTATGAGAACACCTGATATACTGACATTTGCACTAAAATATAAGTGCACACCATACATGTTGAAGTATGTAGACGTTCAATTAATTGTATGCGTATTGGGGACTGACGGAATTGTTTTATATAACACCACACTTTCTCAAGTACATTCAAGATAAAAGCGTCCCGAACTTGTCTAAAAAAAAGAACAAAGGATCCCCTTGAACGTTTCGTCCGGGTTAACCAGTTTCTTTGATCAGATTAGCCAAAGCACCGGAATTTATGGGTCGCCTTTATTGAGTGACATCTTCAATAGCGCTAAGGTTTCTAGGTAAACACCTTTTTCCACATTGAATAACACTAAAAAATTGCTTCCAGAAAAATTCTAAAAAGAATGTTCTCTGTGATTAAAATGCTGTTAAAGCAGCATTTGAGAGTTTCTTTAAACAATAAGCAGCACCAATCGAATTATGTAAGGCCTATCATTAGATTCAGAGAATAACCATGTGCATCTTATTCAAACAGAATGAAAGAATGACCAAAGATTTGGGAATTTGAGCCTTCCAGTCCACTTACAGGGTCATCATTGTTTGGGACTTCTCCCTTTCAGTTTGGATGTCGAATAACATTCTGTGATGCCAATTAACCTCAGGACCGTGCAGCTGGACTGAGATAGTCCAGATATATTCCCGCCTTGTTTAACAACCAAAGGCGTACTTTTCTCAGATGTACGTGCTGAAAGAGTGTATCTAAACAACTATGTTTTGGCTGAGGGTTTATTAAATGGCTATAGACTATAATGTCTTGATTTGCGTGCACAGCGTAAGTTTGTTAACATCGTTACCAGGTGTGTAAGTTCGACTGTCTTTAATATCTATAAGTAATCTATGAGTTGCTATTAAATAATGCTAGTATATTTGCATATTCATGTAACAAATTCAAGGCAGACATTGCCATCCGGAATCCATCACACACATGACCTCATTGATATATAGTGAACCTTTGGTTTTCTCATTCAGTACCAAAGTACAAGAATGTCACCTACTTCGCTGTCCTCTGGAGCCCAGCATAGCTGTTTTGTTCCGAAAAAATAATATAACAGTGTAGAAATATAGTAGGTCACTTAGATAAAGATAACAAGTGAACAAATTCAGTGGCATCGGCGTTTTAATGTTCTCAAGAAAGACGTGCATTTTCAACATTCTAACATATAATATATATGTACTAATATAATATCTTGTTTCATAAGCCAATTATATCTAAGTGATTTTTACTTTACATAAAACGTTAACGAGATCATAAGGTAACCAAATATTTCTCTAGAAATATGTAAATAAAATTTCCATGTCGAAGGGGTTTAGGTGTCACTTTGTAAAGAAAGGTTCGATAATTGGACTTCAGCTTACTATGTACACATATCCGTACAATAAAAATGTAGGACACGGTAAACATAGAAATAAGCTTTGTATTTTCAATTTGTACTTAGCGATAACGATGTATATATATATATATATATATATATATATATATATATATATATATGTACATATATATATATATATATATACCGAATAAATCATACATAGAGCTACTTTGTTCACCATGTTTTTCCCTCCTACTGAAATTTGCATTCACGTCCATTAGTTTAAAGAAAAATATCATTTCAGGAATCCCAGTCGCAGATGGTTAAAATCACATTTATCAAAATGCCAACACTTTGTGCGTACCAAAAATTAAAATAATGCAATAAACTACTGTGTAGAACAGTTTTTATTGCAGACGTTGCTATTGGCCAGCTATTCACTTCATTAACCGGTCTGCGTAAACATTTTGAACAAGATACACGCTGCTTGATAAATGATGAACGAACGGCGTGGCGGTACAGCCTTACCCTGCCGTGGATGGCATCCCGTGCCTGGATTATCGGTAGACAGTTAGAGAACCCTCGTCATTATTGAACTTACTCTGGACCTGGGCTTAATTTCCCGTCCTCATGTTCGGCTTGGAAAATATATCGTGTCATCAGCGGTTCACTTTTCCTGTTGCATCGTTGGCTACATGCAGCCAAGATTTATACATCTGAAAATACAGTGTCTGCTCAAACCTTTGCTTTATAAGAAAATAACCCGCTTTATAGTAAAGTGGGCAATTGATCGTATACAACTCAGCTTATAACGGGTAAACACGTTTTTGAAGACCCAAACAACACACGCAAGAAAAAAAGTATTAGAGTATCAGTTACGTGGCAGCATACAGACATCCGTGGCGGGCTCACCGCTAATGGTCCCTTTTTCGAGCTGTCAGCGGAATCACTCAGCCTTCTAGTCGCAGTGAGCCAACTACATCGTAATTTGAATGTCTACCGCCAAAATTACCCTATGCCACCACGTGAACAGCCGTGTATCTTCTACAAATTGATTTCTGGACAGACTGCAAATTAATTTTCATTTTAGTTGTTCCCGGGGACGTGAACTCTAGGATTTGGTCAAGCACAACACTTGGAGATTTTTACCGTTAAAGCGCTGTTTGTTGAAAAGGAAGCAGGGATTTTCTACTTAGTTATTACAAATTATGATTTTTATTGTTTTTACATTGTTTCATCATGCATTCTTAAAATGTACCTTTTATATGATTATGAATTTATGGAATTTATTGTAAATTACTATAGCGTGACTGTCGTGGTCAAATTAATATTTCATTTTAATCATAAAATATTTCAATATATATGTTATAAAACTATAAAAAATGAACCTGCATGGTGTAATTGTTGAAGTTTAACAAGCATATAATTCTTGCGTGATTTGACCAATTCCAAAAGCACTTAATAAAGATGATGCTTGTATGACGTCTTTCCAGTGGCGTAGCCAGGTCTTCAGACGTATATACACGTGTGATCGTATGTATATATAAATAAGTGTATGGGTGTTTGTGTGCACGGAAAGTTCATTGTATAATATTTAGTGATAAAAATAAAAACTGTACATTGTAGAATGATTACCTCGTCAATATTTATAACTCTCAGTATATCATTCTACTTTCAGCAATAAACAAATTGTCCTGCATATTATTTCATGACAGTAATATTTATTATGTTTCTGATTAAATTATAACCATGTGAATCGATTATCATAAGATCAGTGTACATAAGAATAGAACTAGTATCATGTATTCCTTTAAGTATTTAAGTCTAGAAGAAGTGATATTGTTAATGAACAAATAAATGAATCAACAACTAAATAAATAAACCAATAAATAGATAAATGATAAATCACTCGAAAAAAATCATAATATCAAAAACGATAATAAATAATAAACGGGGTAAAATTAAAATTATCAAAATTATATTACTTATCAACCTGCAGCTATGCAGAGAATGAAATGCCAAGCAAACTTTGTTTACGAAGCTTGATTAAAAGGGTTTTATCATTCGAGTAATTTCTTATTATGCCAAGTGTTGATGATCATATGGCGAAATCAGGTAAACGCAGGCGAGAAACATACTTGTTAAGTTCTTATTCTTTTAAACGGTGCAATTTTATGAACGCTTTAAGTGCTATATATATGTCGCAGAAGTTTCTTGTCAAAGTCAAAGAAATGCCCGAATGTTTGGCGCCTCCTCTCGCATCTGTTCGCGAAGAAACGCAGTATCACAGTTAGTCAGTGATATAGTATGTATATAACATGAGGCCGAAGTCTCAAGATTGCTTAAAATTTCCATGTTTAAGGTAAACTTTCAGAAGCATTCTTTACTTCTTGTGTTGATACTCTGCCTTTAGATTCAGTATAGTATACTACAGCTGGTGGGGGGGGGGGGGGGGGGGAGGACTTGCCTAAAAGAAGTAGAAACATGCAGGAGTGACTCAATAACTCATCATTAGCCACAATGACCAAGATTTATAAAAAAAACACTTTGAGTGTATTTTTATTGTCAAGTACATGCAGCAGTTTCATCCACTTTTTTAAAGCCAGGACACATATTTTCTCAGCAATTTCCGTAAATGTCAATGTCTGCCCTTTACGGCCTCAGTATATGATAAAAATCATTTCGAGCCAAACGTTTGATAAATTCAAGTTTCATTCATTCTAATGTGCTTAACCGTTACTATATATCAGGGAAAATAATAATTTTGTGATACAAAGTTTTCTTCTTTAAAAGAGGGTATCAAATTTGTAGGTATGGTTTCTTTTTTGGTCATTCCATGTGAAATTATCAAATACCTCCTGAATGACAATCTCTTAATTGCCTGATACTTCATGCTGATACTTTCAATTTTCCAAATAGCAAATATGCAAAATTTTAAGACATGTATCTGCAAAAGTTTTGTAAATTTGGAGACTTTAACCTAACATGGCATGGCCCTAATTTTCTGGGGGGAAAATGTTGCTAAAATGTTACATGTTTCCGTAAGTTATTACTTTTCTAACTATTCATTCTAAATACATGAAGCCTGTTGGGGTTATTCTACACTGTTATGTGTCTTCGACTTCTAAGACAGATTGAAAATGGAAAAATTACCTTGGTAATACCAATACCTTGGTAAAAATTATGTAATAAAACAAAAACCCCAAACTAGAAATTTCAATTCGATAAGTACATGTTACTAATGTTTAGGCGTTTTCTTTGCAACATATGAAAGCAATCAAATTGTTTCATTTATAAGACATTACAACTGAGATTTACATAAATTATATATATACATATATATATATTTATATATATACATAAACTTTCAAGATTTCACAATTTAAAAATGAGTTTTCACAACTGAACACATGATGGATCTGCAAGCTTTTTTCCTCTCAGAGATCCTTACATTTCTTATGAAAACGTCTGAAGAGCTTTTCTGTATGTTAAATGATTAAATACTTAACGAAGACCATTAAACCTATCTACTTAATTTTATGACATGAATGCTTGTTTGTAATGATTCTGTTGTGATGATTCTATATTAAATATAGTTATAAATGTGTAAAAAAAAATTAACTATTCTCGCAAGGGATTTTTCTGGGTTTATCTGTCCTTTTTAAAAATTTCTTATCATTTCCCTTTACATATTGTCTAAAATAAATAACTATGCCTGTTTGTCCAAGAATTATTTGGTATCCTAAATAAGCAATACAGAAATTATAGACTATGTCTACACTGAAGATTCTGAAGATATGATTTTCCTTCAATAAAATATTGAAATCTTGAAATAGGCTTATTTAATTTATTTTCCCTATTCAATCAACAAACTAGAGATCCTAAGGCAAAGAATGATGTATATATTATGAAAAAAACGTAAATTTATTTTTTTAAAATAAAATTGTTTACTTTTAGCTGAATAACCGTGCTTTTGGTCGAATGCATTATCAATTATGAGAATGAGTAATTTGTAGAATAATTAAACATATTAATTCATATGATAAATAGATTATCATATAGCTATAGAGCTATGAAGGTCTTAGTCTGCATATTAAATTTTATGCTTAACGATAATAGTTATTACGGTCAAACTTTATTATTATTATGAGCGTATCTCCATTACAGATTCAAAATATACGGAAACCTGTGGTGAAACTCTGAATAACGAACTAACGATCCTTGAATGGTTGACGACGCGAGGCAGTTGTTACTTCTAAAACCTCATAACGTTTGTTATAAATATTATTACTGTTAACTCTCATGTATTGCATAATTACTGTAGTTTTGTTTTCCCCCCATAGAAACCGGGGGGGGGGGGGGGACTGTACACACTATCCCCCCTTCTAAAATTGGGGGGGGGGGTATGCATCCCCCATCCCCCCGCTATCTACGCCCCTGCGTCCTTCTCAAATAAAAGCCTAGTATCGATGATTCTGTCTTTGTTGAAGTATTAAAACTTTGAACATGAACATATTAACATGAAGAGAGCAAAAAATAATACTTGAGTGATGAAAATGTATGATCAAGATATTCATATTTTCTCACGCTTGTGCGATATTTGCAATACTCCAAAACAACACCTAAAAACAAGTGAGTCTCCTTTAGGTAAAGTCAATCTAAAACGAAAAACAGGTCGAAGGTAGCGCGTCGTCAAAGTGTACTGAGGTATATACATTCAAAGAGGACAGGATTCCCACCCTTGCTTTCAGTAGCAATATGAAGAATGAAACATGTTAGAATATATACATAGACCTTTTTATCTATAGCTTACTTATGTTTTTTTGCTGTGGATCTTACAAATTTCAACTAGTATTTTATTGGCAAGGACAAATGTGACATTTCCGGGCTCACACACATCGGAAGCATCAATGGGGCCACGTGTCAGCAGTCATATATGAACCGTGGTACGTGTTCCGCAGGAATCTGGGTCTGTCCCGCTTGTGTGCCCATGTCACACAGCAGGACGAGCACAGGGTCTTGCACGAGCTGCGCAGACACTATAGACACAACATGCTGTGAAAGCATTCATCTGTTAACGCGATCACAATCACCATGGCAACCAGCACATTCAAATGACAAGCGTGGTCATATATGTGTTCTCACAGAAGAATAAGCTGATTAAAATCACTTCGCCCGGGTCTCCGGTGGGAAATAAAATAACCATCTTCTAACACGTAATGTTTGCATAAAAAAACATGGGAAAAGACGCATTGTATTTTAGCGGGAAATAGACTGCAGTGGTGAAACCATTCGGTATACTGATTAAGTATTTTATTTAGCTTATTGAAATTGATCATATTAAAAAAGAAAGTGAAAATTACATTAAAAACATGAATGATAAAAATGAAAAAAAGCATAGCTTTTGGCGAGAAGAAGTATTTTTACTTGATTTTGTTATTATTTTATTATTAAAATGATGAGTCTGGAGTATTACATTAACACATTTTATGTGCATCAGCAAAATTAATTGTATCCAGGCGTTATTGTACCTTCAGAACCTGCATAAATTTTATGTAAAGAATTGCTTGGATGTCGCGGGCAGTCTTTGATTTTAATTACACAGATTTGTGTCTGGCTGAATCAAGCCATCATAGCTGAGAATTAGCTTGATGTACGGAACTAGTTCCTGTTGGTATCAGTAATAAGAAATAGCTGTTGACGTTGTAATAATGCACTAGCTGGCAAAGGTCAAGCAGTGTTCGCGCCAGAAACAAAACACCAGTTTCATATTGGTTATGCTAATGTCGCGACGCACACGACAGCTTATATTGCATAAACAGCCGCCTGACTTGGTCCGCGCTGTCAATATTATGTTCAATTTAGATAGAACTATCAATATCGCCTGTGGATCTTACAAGGAAACGGTTTTACCGGGGGCTTTTTAGGGATATCCGGTCCCACTCTGTGACAGGTGTGTGTTAGCGACTTTAGTGAAGGCTTGCACTCGAGAAGACAAGTTTAATTCGCAAAGATAATTAATTACACTTTTTTCTTATTTTATTCCTTGATTTAATTCTTCATCTATTAAGTCTAACATGCAGCGGATATCACTTCCTTCCCGATAAACCAATTTATAATGTAACGCCAGATTTTTATTGAAAGTGAATTTTAAGTTTGACTATTATTCAACACTGTATATGATAAATGCACTCATGGCTATGTTTGCAAAATTTGTACCAGCTCAAAAATTCCGTGCATTGCACCGTCTCAGCACTGAAAAATTTTTTCTGATCTATCTGTGTAAGAGAAGCCCTGGTTGAGTGTTTTTGGTATAGTCACTTAAATGCATCCAAAGTTCAACATCAGACACTTTTTGCACGCATTTATTATGCGCATTCGCATTCAAAGCAACATTTAAGGGATGGTTTGTCTCAAAATTATGATAACATGACAATATGCCCAGGTGAAGAATGATAATTAAGAGCACAGGTGTCACAACAGGATGGTCATGACAGAGGGGTGATCGTTAGATGCGGGGATAATGTATATGTTGAGATGATTTGCCTTAAATAGGAGAATACTGTATACGTAAAGAGCGTTAGATTCGAGGATACTGTTTCCGTTAAGATGATATGCGACAGATGCGAGGATATTGTATATATTAAATGTATGCGGTAGATGTGATTATACTGTATATGTTAAGATGATATGCATTAGATACGAGGATTCAGTATCAGTTAAGATGATATGCGTTAGATGCGAGGATACTGTATATTCAAGATGATATGCATTTCATGCGAGAATATTGTACATTTTGTATATGGTATGATGATATGCATTAGATGCGAGGATATTGTATATGTTAAGATATATGCGTAAGATGTGCATGATTATACGGTATAAGTTCAGATGATATGCATTAGATGCGAGGATAATATCCTTAAGATGATGTGCGTTAGATACGAAGATACCGGATATGTTAAGATTATATACGTTAGATGCGATGTATATGTTATCGCGACGATGTTCCTTTGTCCTGGGCATTCAGATGACCTGCATTTTAAGATTATTTGTATATAATAGAGATGGGATTTAATGAGCTCCACCCCACCTGTAGCATCCGGTTAAAATACGTAGTTTACTGATTTCCATAATAGACCAGTCTGCATTCACCTGCAATCTCATAATGGATATACGTATTTAAATGTGACATCGTAGCGAGATCGGCCGTCGTGTCGATATCAGATACATGATTTAAAAAGAATAGTGAAATATCATATTGGATAAAAACCAAAATAAAAAAATCGTGTAAATTTTGTTGAGCAGTAGATTTGAACTCTCATTTTAATAGAGGAAAAAATTACACCGTTTTTATCCACGAATTTGATCAGCCGATAAGTACTCAGTAGACCTATATCGGTTACTGCGCATGCCCGCCCATTTCCACGATCCATGGAAACGGAACAAAATCAATCTGGTTCATGTTTTATTATTTATACGTCCTGCTTTTGGGTGAAGTAATCAAGCATTCCGTTAGCTATATCAGTATGTATACGCATTCTTGTATTAACAAAAGCAGCTTCTTTACGAATGAACTGATCTCACAAACAATTTGTCACGCTTCCGAGATATTTCAAATTTGAATATGGAAACAAGTGATATTTGAATACTCTATTGTTAGAAAAAACACTTATTTAATTCTTGTTGTCTGTAGTAAAATTTCCTCGTCCAGCTAATAAGCACCACATAACATCTAGAATAAGTTAGAGCAGCTGGTCGCAAAACCCCAGCCACATGTCGATTTCAATTATTTTTCTGTGTTTACGATCAAATACATTTGATAAATCACAAATCAGACCTTTAGAGTAATATTATAAGGTCACTAACGTTTTTGTTAAATATATCCATGCATAAATGGGATTCACATACAGTTGATATGGAAACAAAATACAGATGATTAAATTGTTCCTGCATAACCACAGATATCAACTTCTTCATTACTAGCTCATTACTAGCTTCAGTCGTTTGTTAACCATCGATTCGAAACATAAATATTGAGTAAATTAGACAAATTAGATTCTCATGGAATCACCCGAATCATTGCTTCTATTTAATGTAGCCCTACCACACACGTGGAAATAATACCTGGTGTTTGCAGAATAACCAAGCAAGATATAATTTCCTACAAAGACTATTATGAAAGGCAAGGGATAGACCGGTATCTTCTACGGGAGGAGATTGGAGGGTTTGTTTCTACCGGCTACGTCACGGATGTCGGACCTGATTGATGTGTCTACAAAGTAATAGTAGTATTTACTTTATTGTATATGTCAAATTCATGCAATATTTTATAAGTCGAAATTGCCTGATTCCAAGAGACTTGTGATGCAGGTTTTGAGATCTTGATCTCGCAATATTAACAGGTCTCAGTCTTGTTCTTGGAGGTCCTGTATGCATAGTGTTGGTCCTGGTCTCGAAGCAAAATAGTCCCGTTCTCTAATTCTGGTCTCGTCTTCAGGACCAAGCAGAATTACAGATGTTCTAATGTATATAAGAATCATACAATGCACACGTGTGATTTGCTCTCTAAATTACTTTATCTTTCTTCTGCGAAGAGATTCATTGGTATTTTCACTGTATTAGTTCTGGTTGGCAGGTAAGGGAGATGGGGGGGGGGGGGGGGGGATTCGGCCTTAGTCTCGGATCGCTTGGTCCCCGTAATCGAAGACATCATTTCCCCCGACCCCTGCCCCTATAACCACTGTGTTACCAAAACTACGATAGACAATAGGCGTGTAACATCAATTGCATTACATTCGTAAAAGGAAGGTCCTACCAGTTCAAACTTTTACAGTAACAAGCACTTCAGGTATCTGCTAATATTGCAGCTTCGAGCACGGCAGATTTTTTTTAAGAAGTCCAAACACAGTTTCTCCCAGCAGGGATAAAGTTGTAAATTCATTCGAGTTTATACGCAATGAGCTGAGAATGGCAAAGGTTCAACTTGTTAGAATGGTAGTCTACTCAGTAACAAGTATGTTATTCGGACTCTATATCTCTGACCCCTTCACAAACTTAAGATGCGCAATTCCCAACGAAACATTTAGCATTGAACAGATGGATTCTAGTTTTTACAGGAGAAACTTGCCATTGAAAGTTATATTCTTGGTTTAGATACCACACGTACTTCGCAAATCCAAACGCGGTATCCAGGATGGTGCTTCATTTGATGTGTAACATACAGACTGGATCAGGATCTTATGAGGATGAAATAAGAATTCTTGGTGAAATGTCCTGTTTTAAACATTGAGTTCTTCTCTGCTTTAGCAATATTATTAAAGGGCAGTGATGTATAGGTCTCTAGACCGTTTTTAACTCTCAAGACCAGTCTTGGAAACAAATTTTGACGGTCTCGATCTTGGTCTATGGCTTGAAGCAAAATTGTCGCGATCACCATTATATTCTTGAATTTGAGAGCTAGCAGAAATTCAGGCTGTATATAGCATACACCATACAATGCATACATGTGTGATTTGCTATGTTTCACTTTTTAAAGAATGATGGCCAGGCTCCCTTGTTATCCCCTCGCAACGAAGTTGCACATATGGCTTACCCACCCATAGATGAAAAACCCTATCGATTTTGAGGTCACGGGGTCAAAGGTAAGGGCCACAAGGCCAACTTCTTGAAAAAGCTTGTGGACCCATTTTGTGCCAAACCGTTAGACCAAAACCTTTCATCTTGCAAATATGGCTCACCCACCCATGGATGAAAAACCCTATCGAGGGTCCAAGGGCACGGGGTCACAGGTCAAGGCCACAGGGCCAATTCTTAAAAAAGCTTGTGGATCCATTTAAAGCCAAACCGTTCGATCAAAACCTTTCATCTTGCACATATAGCTCACCCACCCATGGATAAAGACCGCTATCGATTTTGAGGTCATGGGGTCAAAGGTCAAGGCCACAGGGCCCACTTCTTGAAAAAGCTTGTGGACCCATTTTCACCCACCCATGGATGAAGAACCCTATTTAGTTTAAGGTTACGGGGTCAAAGGTCACTTCCACAAGGCCTGCTTCTTGGAAAAGGTAGTAGACTCATTTAAAGCCAAACCGGTTGACCAAAACCCTTCATCTTGCAAATATGGCTCACCTTTCCACAGATGAAGAACCCTATCGATATTTAGGTCACGGGGTCAAAGGTCACGGACACAGGGCCCATTTCTTGAAAAAGCTTGTGGACCCATTTTAAGCCAAATCGTTTGACCAAAACTTTCATCTTGCAAATATGGTTCACCCACCAATGGATGTAGAACCCTATCGAGGGTCCAAGGTCACGGCCACAAGGTCCATTTCTTGAAAAAGCTTGTGGACCAATATCAGGCCAACGGTATGACCAACACCTGTCACTGTTTTCTTGCTCATATGGCTCACCCACCCATGGACGAAGAGCCCTATTTAGTTTGTGGTCACAAGGCCAGAGAGCTGCCCTCCTCATTTTCACACTGTGTAATACACCCATTCTAATTATGCCCCGTGCATGGGGATGCTCCGCTTTGCGGTGCCCTTGTTTTAGTTTGGTGTCAAAATATATAACTGCTTATACGGATCGTTCATTTTTTATCGTCGAGTAATACATCATCAAATAATGCCTCGGTCTTGGTCTCTGATTCCATTGTCTTTGTCTCTGATTCCATGGTCTTGGTCTCGGATCCCATTTCTCGGTCTTTGTCTCGGATTGGCCGACTACATTCTCTTAAAGAGCACACGGTGAAACATGAAACAGCACCTTGGACACCTAAACATAGCTCAAGAGTAATATTTCTACAGACAACAGTTGGGTCATTTGTACCTTGGGAGGCCAGATTGATATGAGCACGTTGCGGACGTTTCTGCTGTCAAGTCATGAAGACATCCAACATTGTATGACAATAATAATCAATAACAGTTGTTTACTCAAAAATTCCTGGACCTTTTCAAAATGTAATTGTACACCATCTAAAGAATAGTGAGTAAACAGAAAGTAATGATGCCAGGTATTTCTTTTCTTAAAGTGATAAATAGCCCGCCCGGTAATGCAGTCCGTGACGGCGTATTTCTCTTTGTATATTTGTATGGATTGTGCTTGGCCGAATAGCTACGGGTCCAATTACGTTGTCTTTGAACAAGAAAAATGAGAATAACTATAATGGCGAAGGTATGGCTTTGTGGCTATGTACAGGACATATTCCTTAGTATGAGATGGTTTTATGTAAATGCTATTCTGTTACCAGGACACAACTAGAGTATACAGCATGAATAAATTAACTGCATGGTTCACAACACCAAATCTTCTCGAAAAAAATCCTTAATGATACTAGAGAAAATTACATATTTAAAGTTTTTCGTAACCTAAATTGACCATAACCTTTTGAAGAGTAAAATATCAAATGTTCTAAGTTCTTTCTTTTCCATTCTTTTCCTAACACAACTTCAGTCAGTTTATTTGATAGATTGACTGATTCGACTGAAATAGTCATTTGTTGAACATATTTCATTATTGTGAAACAGAATTTGTCATATACCACAATGCAGCTACTTTTACGTAAACTTTTATGCCCATACCTTCTTTCTATATGCTATTAACGAAGAATTCATGTCAGGTAATTAGACTACAATGCACAAACTGGTAAGGGGTAATCAGGAACATAGTTGACATATGAATACCAATTTAACATAATGAAATACGCAGGCCATTTTACAACTCGTATGACTATAAAACTTATTAAAATTTAAAATGTGCAAAAACATATGAAATATATAATGAAGAATGATAATGGATAACCACAATTACATAGTTGCTTATATAAAATCCATGATAAGATATGCGCTTAGGTGAGTTACAAAGTGTAGGGTTCAATCATTGTTAAAGAAAGCTGAAGTGTGACGGTGTACCGGATATGGCTATCAAATGAACTATCACAATGTGTGCACGATCACATTGCAGGTTAACTGAGTGAATGATTCTGAAATTTCAGAGGTTATGGCATTTGATATGTTAACATTATATTCGGGATCTACTCTGTGGACGCTGCATAGGAAATAAGTACTGAGTGGACGATTGGCACGATACCGATTACACCCATTCAAGCATAATCACGTCAATTGCCATTTATAAAGTTTGTTTATAATTTGACATAAATTATGTTTTTTCATCCACAGAGACCCAGGTAATATATCAAGTTCAAGCTGCCAAAGATAATGAGATAATTTCGTGAAAATTGCTCACTTCGCTGCATGATTTCATCCCTGATAGCTATCATATTACAATAGTATCCCAACTTATTACACATTTCCCAGGAGAGACTTGCAGCAGCGCAGGAACATGACTTGTTATGGAGAATTAGACTGCTGCCAGGGATTATAAGTTAAAATCAAAAGGATCATCAGGCTCCAGATCTGATTTTCCGCTTTACTTTATTTTCAATATTTCTGAATGAAATGATACAGAAAACAATACAAATACATATTAAGTGACCCTAACAACACGTTTATGGACACAAAACAGCCCCTAATTTGTGAATGATAAAGTAGCATCAGACTACCGGCTTCTGTGGTCATGGGGTAGACGAGAGTTCAAATCTCAGCCGATACCCCACAGCCGAGTATCACTCACAAACGAGTGCGTCTTTGGGAGGTTCCTCGGTGTTATGACCCAGCAAATGAATGTGATTACACACCTAGGACCTGCGGGCTTGGTTGATACCAGAATATTAAATAATATAAATGATAGGAAGCGAGTGCTACCTCTCTGTTACCAAGTCCCAAGCCGAAATGAAACGCTGCAGATGTACATATTTAAGTTAAGAATGAGAGAAGACAGCATTAAAGTTGAACGCGGTTATTTCCACCAAAAGTATAAGAAAAAAATGTAGCAATAGCATTTGTTTGTAATTTCGAATTGTTGATAGCATGTACCGAAAAGCAAATACAAAATTGTCATCGAACACTCAAATATCTCAATATTTCACTCTGACTACCACTTAATTAATGGAAATTATCAAAGATTTTTTTTTCGGAGATGTGTACTGAGGAAGAGATAGTTGGTAAAGTGAAAAGGTAGATTTTATTTACATCACGACACACTTTTCCTGGCCATTCTTTCTAAACCTGCACGCACGATGTCCACATACCATCACAAAGATGTATATGTACTCAGTAGCAAGCGCAGACCACCTATTCCTGTTTCACAGGCATGCAGGCAGTGTCTACTCGATGGAAGAGATCCCTTATCCTTGCTTTACAGACGTGCAAGAGGTGTGTTGATTGACAATACAATGGCACTGGTACTCATCGAGTAACGTCGATTATTGTGTCTGGTCACAACATCCGCGATCAGGGAAACGGCACATATCCTACCACTTCTTTTACATACACCTGAATATCTTAATCTTTGCCTGGACATAATTCTACATATGGTGATTCTCCAGTCATGTACAAATTGTGTTCTGATATTAACTATTGTTACAGAACCTAATATAAACAGATCATGTATGCGTGATGAACACAAATTCTGTAACGGAGATAAAAAAAATCAGATTCTGTAACACTAGGCAGCCTGAAATGTCTAAGGGAATGAAACAATGTGCACAGTACCTGGAAACCAACACCATCACAACGATAAGTTCTTTAAATGTATACTCTCGGAGAAAGACAGTCCAGTGTAAAATTCTTGTAACCATCCAGAAAGTAAACTGAAGTCCAAATGCACAAAATCCAGGAGAAACTCTGAAGAAAACCTATAATTGCCGCACACGTCGGATAAGGTCCCAGAAACTGACACACGCTTCTGCGTCCGCTAGAAATCTCTCTGCTGCTCTCTTCTCGGCTCTAAAACACAGCCCCTTTATATACTCTTCACCCCAAGCCGAGAACCTTCTATCTCTGGAACATTCGAAGAATAATACATTATACACGGTAAGCATGCGTCACAGGAATCATCTAGAAAAACATCGCCGTGCCAATACACACCATGGTGTACACGTGTTAAACCGCGAATGTAACAAACAGCCAGGCAAGAGATCTACAACATGAGTTACGCCCGTGTCACACAATAAAAGAGCACCTGTAACACTCCCCCTCCTGTAAGAAAAAAGAAAGTTTTCTCGGAAAAATTTCTTTTTTTTTTGCGATCAGAATCACTAAATTTTTACAACATCTTAAAAATCATCTTATTTACAACATTACATAAACATCTTGTTTACAACATTTCATAAACATCTCGATAAGCAATAAAGAAGTACATTGTCTTTCCCTTTAATGTGTATGATATCAAGATTGTAATCCTGTAAGAACAAACTCCATCTCAACAATCTTTGATTTTTACACTTCAACTTGTTCATGAACGTGAGGGGATTGTGATCACTGAAGACAATGATAGGCCTGACTGACGAAGTAACATAAACTTCAAAATATTGCAACGCCTAAATCAAAGCCAAACATTCTTTTTCAATAGTGGAGTAGTTTTTCTGGTTTGCATTAAACTTTCCTGAGAAATAACAAATTGGATGATCTATGCCATCATTGCCTTCTTGTAACAACACAGCACCAGCAGCAGTATCACTAGCATCTACAGCTAACTTAAAAGGTGCATGCAGAAAAGTCTGGAGCTGCTCAAACTGGTGAAATGTGCAGAATTGCTTTCAAATTCTGAAATGCACTTTCACACTGAACATTCCATACCAACTTTTGTTTCTTCTTTAACAAATTAGTCAAAGGTTCAGCTACAGCAGAAACATTTGGACAAATCTTCCTGTAGTATCCAACCATACCAAGAAAACGCATTATTTGCTTTTTGTTTTCTGGTCTAGGAAATGCAAAAACAGCACTTATCTTAGCATCAACAGGTTTTACCTGACCCTGCCCTACAATATGATCCAAAAATGTTACTTGTGCATGACAAAACTCAGATTTTACTAAGTTGACGGTCACACGTGCTTCACTGAGTCTTTCGAAGAGGTCGCAAAGAATTTGCAGATGTATCTCCCAGGTGTCGCTGTACACGATAAGGTCATCAATATATGCGTCGCAGCCCTGAATGTCCTTGACAACCATATGAATTGGGCGCTGGAACGTGGCTGGCGAGTTCTTCATGCCAAATGGCATAACTTTATACTGGTAAAGTCCTTGCGGCGTCACAATGCGGACACTTCTTTCGCTCGATCTGTCAGCGGAACTTGCCAGAATCCTTTTAGCAAGTCAAACTTGGAGACATATCTGGAGCTACTGACTCTATCAGTACAATCATCGATCCTCGGAATCGGGAACGTGTCAGTCTTGGTGACAGAGTTCAGTTTTCAATCATCTGTGCACATACGGTAACTTCCATCAGGTATTGGCACAAGAATACATGGTGAACTCCCGTTACTGTTACTAGGTTCAACAAAACCATTATCCAGAAAATATTGAATCTCATCCTGTAGATACTTTTGCTTTTCTGGATTCAGTCCATATGGATGTTGCTTGACTGCGCTTGGCTCGCCAACATCGACGTCATGGCACAACATGTTAGTTCGCGTTGGATTGTCACCAAACAAATGTTCATAATTCCGCAGCAGGTTCTTGAGGTCTTGTTGTTATTGTGCGGTAACGTGTGACAGTTTGGCATCCAGGTTGTTAAGCACGTCTGAGTTTTTTAATGGTACTGTACCACACTGAATATCTACATCACACTTACAATCAGTATCTACTTTAACTGGGTCAGAGTCAGTGTATACACAATTTATGTAACATTATGTACAACATCTGATGTGCTATTTCTGTCATAATATGGTTTCAACATGTCAACATGGCACAGTTGTTTCCTCTTACGTCTATCTGGTGTCAACAGTATGTTATTTAAATCACTGATTTTCTTGTCAACAATGTAAGGACCAAAATACCTGGCTTGCAGAGGTCTGGCAGGGATGGGAAGTAAGTCAAGGACCTTTTCACCAGGCTCAAACGTCCTACTAACAGTGTGCTTGTCATACTTTGTTTTCATTTTACTTTGTGCAGATTTTAGATTAGACTTTGCAATCTCACAAGCATTGTGTAGTTTAGTGCGAAAGTCTGAGACATACTGCAGTAAACTAAGAGAATCAGGATATTCACACAAGAATTCTTCTTTAAGCAGTTTCAATGGACCTCGAACGGGGTGTCCAAAAATAGTTCAAAGGGACTGAAACCAAAGGACTCTTGAAAGGATTCTCTGACAGCAAACAGCAATAGGTGGATTCCTTCATCCAAGTCTTTCTGTGTGTCATAGCAATTAGTCCTGATCATGTTTTTTTAAATGTCTGGTGAAAACGCTCGAGGGCGCCCTGACTTTCAGGATGGTATGGCGAAGAGCTGTACTGTTTTATACCTAGCTCAAGCATAACTTGTTGGAATAAGCCAGACATAAAAATAGGCCCTTGGTCAGACTGGACGGATTTTGGCAATCCAACAGTTGTAAAAACTTGGTCAGAGTTTTGACAACACTTTTGGCATTAATTTTGCGCAATGGTATTGCCTAAGGGAACCTGGTAGATGCGCACATAATTGTCAGCAAGTATTCATGTCCAGATTTTGTTTTTGGCAGTGGTCGAACACAGTCAACAATAATCCTACTGAATGGTTCCTCGAAAGCAGCAATTGGCCTAAGTGGGGATTTAGGAGGATTCTGATTTGGATTGCCAACCATCTGGCATGTATGGCATGATATACAATATCGTACAACATCTTTCCTGAGGTTAGGCCAATAGAAGTGTGTACTAACTTTCTGATAAGTTTTATTTATACCTAAATGGCCAGCCAAAGGAACCTCATGTGCCATGCTTAGAATTTCATTGCGAAAGCTTTTGGGCATTACTATTTGATGTTTGATGGCCCACTCATCATCAGCGCATACATCAGGTGGTCGCCATTTACGCATAAGCACTCCATTTTTGACATAGAAACAAACTGGGTTCTGTGACAGTTCATCATTAGAAACTGCCCTGGGGAACAAACATGAAATATCAGGGTCCTGATGCTGTTCCGCGATAAGTTCTGACCTTGAGAATGCTGCATCCTGTACGGGCGAGTCGCTAGACGAGTCACTAATGACTCCCAGAGTGTTTTTATCTGGACCATTATCCTCATGTTTTGTTTTTCTTGGCCATAGATCTAGTTACAGCACATGAAGGATACAAACCAGGAATTTCCTGACTTTCCGGATCAGTGTCCTGATCAAGTGATGGCTTTTCTGTCACTATTGGTACAGGCTCTACTAAATCACCTGCAACATCATTGGCTTGCAGCAACTGAATTCCCTTCAAGGGTAAAGTGTTTCTTATGCCCACAGTAATATTCCCAGAAATCAAATCTGACTTTAAATGGATACTGTGAAGCGGAACTGAAGTGTGCCTGTCCGAAAACACACCATTAACAAGTGCATGTGCACCAGTAAAGGCCCTATTAGAAAATGGCAAAGTGTTTGCTAACATGAGAGTCTGGCCTGAACCAGTGTCCCTCTAAATTCTAATAGGGGTAGAAAGTGAAAAATCACTTGAAAGTGATACAAACCATCATGTATGAGTGGCTCAAATATCTCCATTTCAGAGTCAAGAGAGGAATCTACTACCTCAACCTCATCAAACAAAGAACTGACATTGACAGTGTCAGTCATAAACTCTGTTTCAGAGTCACTTAAGGATTCTATATCCTTTTTATTACCAATCTCCTCATGGGAGTCAACAGAGGAATTTTCCTCAGCAGAAACAAACGTCTGTTTGTCATAAGAGGACCTGGCCTCATTTAAAATGCTTTCGCAAGAGTCATAAAAGGACTTAGCCTCATTTAGAGAATACTCCTCGCGGGAGTCTTGAAAGGACCTAGCCTTATTTAATTCCTCGCAGGAATCAACTGAGGTTTTTACCCCGCAAGCTACGGATTCTTCTTTGGATTTAGACGGCACTTGGGCCTCCGTAGAATCAAACTCTTTATTTGAGTCAATACAGGAGTTGTACCCCTTATTTACATGAAAAGAGCCTGGCTCTTGTACTATGCTATGCATAGATTTTGAAACAAACCCAGAAGGTTTGCTATTTGGTTTATTCGCAAGTTTCCAGCAGTCAGATATTAGATGACCTTCCTTCTTGCAGTAATTACAGATTTTCTTTGAAAATGACTGGTCTTTGTTGCACTTAGACACAGTGGACGTGGACTGAGATGTAGCAATGGACTTTGCTGAACTATCAGGACTACTAGTACTGGGTGACTGCGCTTTAAACTTCTTTTGACCATACTGATTTATATTCTTGTTTGTGAATGACTGGTTTGATTTGCTAGTAAAGGACATTTGTTTGTTAATGAATAATCATCAGCTAATTTAGCAGCAATGTCAAGTGTTTCAGAACTTTTCTCATCGAGAAAAGTTTTAACATCTGCGTTAATGCAATATCAACTTGCGCAAATTGTCATAATCTTTAATTACATTTTTAGAACTACACCAGCGATCAAACAACTGCTCTTCCGTCCTAGCAAATTCGACGTAGGTCTGTTCTTTGCGCTTTTCCTAATTTCTGAATTTCTGGCGGTAAGCCTCTGGAACTAACTCATAACCTTTTAGGATTAACCGTTTTAAAAAGTCATAGTCAGCAGTACTTCTACTGAAAGCTCTGTATATATTTCTCTGGCCTTGCCAGTCAACACACTTTGTAACAGCATAGTCCAATTTCCCTTAGGCCATTTTAAATTTTCAGCTACCTGTGGGACAAGTCTAATGTGTTTAGTAACATCAAAACTGTGAGTTGGGGCAGCACGTAGACTGTTATACTTTAAGTCTTTCTAATTCCATTCGTTTTAACTCAATTTCTTTTTCTTTCTCTTTTAATGCTAGCTCATGTTGCATTTCTAATTTTTTTTAATTCTAATTGCATAGCAAGGCTGTCATTTTTTGATGTTTCAACTTCAGTCTCTTCAATTAAACCTTTGCTAACTAGAGCTTGCATGATTTTAGCAATGATATCAGGCTTTCTCAGAGCTTTTTTCACACTTAGCCCTAAGTGTAGTCCCAAACGCAACAACTGTTCTTTTGACAACTGTTCAAGTTGATCAGGGTCGGGATCGTCAACAAATGTTTCAGGGTCGAAATCTGCCATGTTAAGATGTCAAAACAATAAAAAAAAAACACTGAGATAAATCCTGTAAACAATATGTAATCTTGTAAACAATGTATGATAAAACAATGTGTCCAGGTCAAGGCCTAATAAATTTGAAAACTATTAAGCATCCAGACGAGCCCCCAATTTTATGTTACGGAACCTAATATAAACAGATCACGTATGCGTGATGAACACAAATTCTGTAACGGAGATAAAAAAATCAGATTCTGTAACACTAGGCAGCGTGAAATGTCTAGGGGAATGAATAAAGAAGTCAGTGTTTTTTTTGTTAACAAATAACTATAATTTATTCTTAAAACAACCCTAACATTACAATACACTAAATCAATACAATTATACAGTAAAACAGCGGTATAACAACAAATCAATACAATCATATAGAAAAATAAACAATGTGCACAGTACCTGATTACCTCCACCGTCACAACGATAAGTTCTTTAAATGTATACTCTCGGAGAATGACAGTCCAGTGTAAAATTCTTGTAACCATCCAGAAAGTAAACTGAAGTCCAAATGCACAAAATCCAGGAGAAACTCTGAAGAAAATCTATAATTGCCGCACACGTCGGATAAGGTCCAAGAAACTGACACATGCTTCTGCGTCCGCTGGAAATCTCTCTGCTGCTCTCTTCTCGGCTCTAAAACACAGCCCCTTTATATACTCTTCACCCCAAGCCGAGAAGCTTCTATCTCTAGAACATTCGAAGAATAATACATTATACACGGTAAGCACGCGTCACAGGAATCATCTAGAAAAACATCGCCGTGCCTCTACACACCATGGTGTACACGTGAGCTCGCCCCAAGCTAGCATGACAACAAGAGTTCAACCAGTACGGATTAAACCGCGAATGTAACAAACGGCCAGGCAAGAGCGCTACAACATGAGTTACGCCCGTGTCACACAATAAAAAGAGCACCTGTAACACTATTTAAATTGCTACACTGTTAATGGGATAATGTAAGAGGAGGGATTTTGGTTTTATAAAATGTTAACAACATGTTCCACGGATACGGAAAAATACAATACCAGTTTAGCATTGTTAGCATACGGTTTCTCAGAGAAAGAAAATCTAATGTTTTTAAAGATCTATCTGCTTCACAATGTTGAACCGTACACATGTACTGCACGATGATAAATGGGTACCTCATTTTTTATTCATCGTGGACAAAGAACCTTTGCTATACAGCAGATGCACGTTGTGATATTATGTTCCTCTAGAAAGTTCGTACTATTGACAGCGAATAGCATTGGCGCTAGATTAGTGACACCGGGCAAAGATGAAACATCGTGAATCCATGGAGTCCATGGTAGCTTTCTGCAGATATAATGTGATTCCTTTTTTGAGCTGCGTCAATTCATGACGATAATTTTATGGACAAATCCTTTCCTCTCATATACCGTAAAAGGTTTAATCTTTTGCACCATGGATATTATAATATATGGTAATTTGTAGCGTCCATACACAGTTTACTTTCTCAGCCAGAATATTTCCTTGAATCAGAGTTCGAATTCAAAATTAGTTCATTTGGTCTTTCAAGGGGATCATTGTATTCCAATGACAGTCACGTCAATAAATTTACGGTAATATTTTAAAATCTATAAATTACCTTTGCTCATTTGATTAAATAAACAAGAGAAATTAAACTTAAGGCAATAATTAAACCGTTCTGACAAATCAATATGCACTTCTATCAAATTTATAGAGAACCATTACATTGAGCACGTTCTTATCAATAGGTGGCGGGATACACACCCCCACCTTATACTGACGACCCTAGAATCAATTACTCGACCTCAGCTGGTCCATTGGTGGACGGCATGTGGCAAGTGATTCAGCAGTGGATGATCTGCGACAGTGTCATGGAAAAAGGCTAAAAGTGCATCTGAATAATGAATGTCCGCGTTTCTTTAATAGGCACGGTATATATAGGAGGACTTGAAGCCAGTTATCTGTTAAATTGGACAAGAATTAAGCCGATCCGAGCATAAACTGATGTAACAAGAAGGAGCAAGATTGTGCAAACGTCCAGATCGATCCATGCTCTAACTTCCCATAAAATGAGTACATTTTTATACCCGGACCACCCATACTGGGTAATTTTATGGCCAGTCTCAGTCCCATTTGAGCCCAAGAGAACATAATCTGTTAATAGAAGAAGATCATTATCAAGCGATACCGACCGTCCGAGGACGATTTTATAATGTATTAACATCTTCTAAGTCAATTCTACTTTTGATGCCTCGATGCTGCCATCAACAGAGAAAAATATATTTCACACAATGTTAAAGGCCATTGATATAATGCTGCACCATGATCCATTTTATTCAATGTATACCTTCTTTTTCTGCTTCCTCTTGCATTCCTTCTGCATGCATATCCGGGAAGTTTCTTGAATCCGATTGTATTTGGACACTTGCAATTATGGGGTCACTTGCAATGTCTCCATTATGTAAAAGCTATATATCAGGTGTATCTCTCTCTCAAAAGTCTTTATCTGTAATGTTCATACCCTGCGCACAATATAAATACTTTTGGACTGTTATTGAATATTTTGTTTTTCATTAATACTTTTAATTGAATACTTATTGAAAATCTTAACTGATTATACCTTTCAGCCAGGTCAAGAATAAAATTAAAGAAACTTTAATTTTCTGGAAATATTTTTAAGAAGCAGAGATGGATAAAAAAGTATAAAATTTTTATATTAACCGAAAGCAATAATAAACATACCCAGGCCCTTAGCAAGCGGTGTTCTGGTGTTAGGAACCAGGTGCTTACGAACCAGTAACCATTTACTGAGCTTATTCATATTGCAGTGCATGAAGAGAACCTAATTTGTCAAAATATTACATAAATACGAGTATTGTTACTGTAATTATTATCTGATGACAGAGATGAAAATGAACATCGTATCCAAATTGAAAGCGAGAGGATATAGACGTATATATAATTCAAGTCTAACTCTATTCTCCGTATCTTCTTCAATCCCAGTGTCGTGGGATTTTAGATAGAGCATATCCTGCTTGATAAGACTTTCAGTGTAATGGTTACTGTAAATTTATTTTTGTATTTATTCTTACACACATAAAGACTTTATATATTTCGTGTCACAGTAATATCTACTGTGTATTCCCAGTCAAATTTGACAACAAAAGAGCTCCAATCAGAGGTCTATACAAGGACAAATAAGTGGCGACAGATTTGTATGGAAAATTGCAATTCATAGACCAGTGAAGTTGAATATGAGATTTTAAAATACATTAGTTAAAGCTAGTCGTTAACCTACCTGTGATGTCGTATTCATGTGATTTCTGACAAACTGTGGGTACATATTAATGCAATGTAATTAATTCCTGCTAGGAAAGGTTCTTTCAATGTCCCTGGCGCGGATGTATCAGCTTGTTTGTCTACAAACTGTTGGCAAACACGATACATGTGCACATGTTGACAAACAGAAAAAATGCATTTAAGTTGGCTGACTGCACATGTGCAGAAGTTGAAAGTTTCTAGGTGTCAGTGGTGATAATAAATGAACACTCTTTTGCATTTGCAAACGTCTGATTTATCTTATTGTCCCCAGATGTCCTTGTTGGACATGTTTGGGTCACGACAGGCCATTTTGTAGGGCTCCTACATTTGCTAAAAAACATGGATATAAACAAAACGGATAATCTGTGCAAAATAGGATCGGCACCTTATGGTTTATATAGAATTGTAAGAGATGTCAGATATCGACCCCTTTAAGTATTGCAGTAACTATAGCTCTAGAGGCGTATAATGCTTAGGCCGCAGACAGATGCAAAATGCAGCTGAATGTTTTCCTTTGTCGATGAAGCGAGGACTTTTGCAGCACGAACAAATACATTTACAACAATAATCTATCTTATGTACTTTGGTACCTAAACTAAAGTATTTTTTTATATTTACATCAATAATCCACCTTCGGTACCAAAACCAAACATTTTTACAGGACTTAGAATGATAAAACGATGATAAAACGCAAGAGTTTTAGAGTTGGATGCTGAGCCAAGTTTCGTTCCAATATTATTATATAATATATAGACCACGAACCTTGGTACAAGGTACCAATCAGCAGAGTCTGATCAGGACCACTAGGAGAGATGCGCAAAACATTCTGCTCCGCCCGGAAGTGCTATAACTGACTTTTCAGATTACTTATATCAACCGCGCATTGATAATTGCTGCCCTCAAGGGGAGTGAGTTTTTTTAATACGACTGGTCGCCCTGGCTTCCGGATAACAGCGATTTCATACTGCTGACCCGGATGAGCATGTGATATTCATGAGTCTAGGAGCCGGACGACAAATAGGACTTGCAATTTGTCGTCCATGTATGTATATACCGTCGTGCGATGATTTTTTTCCTTTTGTTATAGGAAATGTATATGTTCTTTTTTAATATATATATTAGGTAAGCAAAAACTGGTTATATTATATTGTGTAAATGCCTGAAAAATTAAATACGTAAATGCCTGGAAATCGGAATTAATCGCATTAATGTATAAATGTAATAAATTGACCTGTTCTTCACTTTGAATATATTTATCAGGTTAGCGAAAGGCAGACTATTTTGGTAAATTGCTTTTAAAGAGACAAAGCATTCACACATTTTTAAGATTTATAGTTCTGAATGATTCATTTTAGTGGATTACGTAACTGTGATATAATCCTCTTAACTCAAAAGTACTTGGTGTCAGCACATGTTGATATGCTCTCAAAGCAGAATCGATCGATTCATATATAGCTAACATACCAAGTAACAGGTGTCTGAGTCGTACGTAAGGGTACGTACTAAGCATTCAAGTGGCTTTCCCATTGTTTCATGCAGTGTGTAAGTACCTTCGCCATCGAAAGGTGATAGCTGGTTTTGGGATCACAGTGGTTTGTATGTATGTATATGTATGATTGTGATCTCCATTATTTCTCAATGCATTTCGATGCAATTTACGTCGAGGATTTGTCATTGGTTAAAGATATAATTTTTGATGGATCGGTAAAGAAAAAATGATCTGGATCCATCCAAATGTGCCACTTTTTAGTCTGCTCTTTTGTTCTTATTCTTACAATAATTGGAAAATATATCGATTCGGCTAAAAAAAATATAATTACTTATTTCTTTACCTATTACCCACTCTCCAACAAAATTTAATTAAAATCAATAAAGAAATATTTATTATAGGTTGTGGAAAAGTAATATACTTTTAAGTTTACGTTGTCATGGTTTCGTCACGATGACGTCAAAATAATCGATGTTGAAAAAACAACGTCCACTGGAAGAGGTTTCCTGTTTACTGAAAAGTACCATGCCATTTTCCCATTTCGAGTGAGAGAGAAGCAAATTTATTGGAGTCGACATGGCTTTGAGAAATCGGCCAGCGCTCGGCTAAGCTGGATACTCTGACTCCAAACTGCCTTTATCTTTAATATCTCCAAAAAGTTTCTGTGAATTTTAAAGATTTTTTTTTATACGGCGGGACCAATAGTGAAGGATATATTCAATTGACTAGCTTTTCGAGCGGATCAAACAAATTTCGGGGCGGATTTGCAAGATGTTCAGTCAAGGTATTGGTGGATGCATGCGCTCTGTGAGTGCATTCTTATAAGTTGTATTAGCAATTAATTTTGGAGCGATAGCTTTCAATCATAACTGGGCTTGTATCAGAATGATGTTTGGCTGATCAAAGTAAACTTGAAGTACAAAATTGTATTTCTCTGATTTTATATATGCTGCTTTTCATTTTGTTCCACTTCACGTACGTATTTTTTAAGAATTATGTTAATAAAATTTAAGTAAGATGTTGTGAATGATAAGCAACGTTTTCTTATTCGTGAACATGCATGCGTAACAAAAATTTTATATTGCATTTCCATTACATTTGCATGCAGGGTTATTTGTCGCTCCAACCGCATACATCAACTATAGTTCATCACTGTTGATTATGCAACTCTGGCCATATGGTGCTTTATTAAAACAATACATGTAACTCAAGAAATGTTTAGAAACAGACTGTGATTCATCGATGACACATTATCGTACGGACATGTTTGGAGAATATAAACGTATCAAGTAAAGTCAAACGAGATTTGACGTTAAAAGACGTATGTAGATCTTTATCTGGCACTTCAGAAATCCTTATTTCTAGAGAACATTTTAATAACTGATTTTAGACGTCTGAGTAAAAAGTACTTTGACGGCTAATTTCATTATTGAATCGTCAATCATTCTTGCAAATTTATTGATACCCCAAGCGACATTCCTTGAAAGCATCTGTCTCTCTTTGCATCTTCTTTATCTTGATTTTCCCGAATAACACCAAACCGAGTTGTTTCCTGGATTTTTAATTAAAAATTAGTTGCAATTAGTTAAACTAAAGATAGATCTATTCGTGATGAAGCCGTAAGTGGGGAAGCTACGTATAAAATAACTCAATTCAAAATAATGTTGTTGGAAATTTAGGAACAGGTTGTTGTAAACATTAAAACAAGTGACCCATGGGTCATGACGCTCAGCTGACTAGGAAGAGATTTGCCAAAGGAAATTTTATCATCTGAATGGTAGTATATACCCATTCAACTGAAGCATCAAACAGATTAACGAACAGGCCAAGATTGTGACTGTATTTATATATCTCAAAAATAGAGAAAAAATGCATAAACAAAAAAAAAATACAAGTGGTTCCACCAGTCTACAGAAACTAATAAAAACACTTAATGGTCAATATCCATGCAAAGAATCATGCTGATCTCTGCAGTAGTTGTTCAGATACTTCAGCTTTTGTATCAAATTTTCCATTATTCTGAGGGACACTTTGGAGTCCAATAGCTTGAGGGATATGGGTAACAGAGACCTAATTTCAGGTTTCCACAGACACTTTTCATGGGCCTCCTTGCATGACAAGAATGAAGATTCTAGGTCCTGTTGTTACAATTTGTGCCACGTTTACAGATGACAGCACCCTAAAGGTCACAAAGATAAAGAAAAAAATTCGTAAAAAATTGAAAAATACAGGTGGCGCCACTAGTCTGCAGGAACTGATGGAACATCTCATGATCAATATGTATGCAAAAAATATTGACCATCAGTGATGTAGTTAATGAGATATTGAAGTTTTTGTATGAAATTTTTGACTATTCGGGGGGGGGGGTACTTTGGGGCACCATAGCTCAAAAGATATGGGTAACAGAGACCTAATTTCTGGTTTCCATAGAGACTTTTCATAGGTCTCTCAGTGTGTCAAAATTAAGATTCTAGGTTCTGTTGTTATGATTTGTGCCCTGTTAACAGATGTTCATACTTTAAAGGTCTCAAAAATAGAGAAAAAAATCGTAAAAACATGCGAACAAATACAGGTGGTGCCACCAGTCTGCAGAAACTGATGAAACACTCCATAATCCATATCCATTCAAACAATTATGGTGATCTCTGCATTAGTTGTTCAGATACTTCAGCTTTTGTATCAATTTTTCCAGCATTCTGAGCTGTACTTTGGAGTGCCATAACTCAAAGGATATGGGTAACAGAGACCTAATTTCAGGTTTCCATGGAGACTTTTCATGGGTCTCCCTGTGTTACGTGAATGAAGATTCTAGGTCCAGTCGTTACAATTTGTACCCTGTGGACAGATAACTACATCCTTAAAGGTCTCCAAAATAGAGAAAGAAAAAGTGTAGAAATTTGAAAAAATACAGGTGGCAGCACCAGTCTGCAGGAACTGATGGAACACCTCTTGATCAATATGTATGCCAAAAATCATGACCATCAGTGTTGTAGTTATTGAAATACTGCAGTTTTTGTATCAAATTTTCCTTTATTCTGGGGGGGGGGGGTATTTTGGACCCATACAGCTTAAAGAATATGGGTAACAGAGACCTAATTTCAAGTTTCCATGGAGACTTTTCATTGGTCTCCCTGTGTGTCAAGAATAAAGATTCTTGGTCCAGTTTTTATGATTTGTGCCCTGTTAACAGATGTTCATATCTTTAAAGGTCTCAAAAATACAGAAAAATGTCGTAAAAAAAAACGAACAAATACAGGTGGTGCCACCAGTCTGCAGAAACTTATGAAACACTCCATGATCAATATCCATGCAAACAATTATGGTTATCTCTGCATTAGTTGTTCAGATACTTTAGCTTTTGTATCAAATTTTCCATTATTCTGATCTGTACTTTGGAGTGCCATAGCTCAAAGGATATGGGTAACAGAGACCAAATTTCAGGTTTCCACGGAGACTTATCATGGGTCTCCCTGTGTGTAAAGAACGAAGATTCTAGGTCCAGTCGTTACGATTTGTACCCTGTTGACAGATAACTACATCCTTAAAGGTCTCAATGGAGAAAACAATTCGTGAACATTGAAAAATACAGGTGGCGCCACCAGTCTGCACAAACTGATGAAACATCTCATGATCAATATGTATGTCGAAAATCATGACCATCAGTGATGTAGTTAATGAGATATTGAAGTTTTTGTATGAATTTTTTGACTATTCTGGAGGGTACTTTGGGGCCCCATAGCTCAAAGGATATGGGTAACAGAGACCTAATTTCTGGTTTCCATGGAGACTTTTCATAGGTCTCTCACTGTGTGAGGAATGAAGGTTCTAGGTGCAGTCTTTACAATTTGTGCCCTGTTCACAGATGTTCATATTTAAAAGGTCTCAAAAAACGAGAAAAAAAATTGTAAAAATTTGAAAAAAATACAGGTGGCGCCACCAGTCTGCAGGAACTGAAGGAACATCTCATGATCAATATGTAAGCCAAAAATCATGACCATCAGTGATGTAGTTAATGAGATATTGAAGTTTTTGTATGATTTTTTTTTACTATTCTGGGGGGTACTTTGGGGCCCCATAGCTCAAAGGATATGGGTAACAGAGACCTAATTTCTGGTTTCCAAGGAGATTTTTCATGGACCTCTCAGTGTGTCAAGAATTAAGTTTCTAAGTCCAGTCTTTATGATTTGTGCCTTGTTAACAGATGTTCACATTTTTAAAGGTCTCAAAAATAGAGAAAAAAATTCGTAAAAAATCGAAAAATACAGGTGGCGCCACCAGTCTGCAGGAAGTGATGTAACATCTCATGATCAATATGTATGCGAAAAATCATGACCATCAGTCAAGTAGTTAATGAGAAATTGAAGTTTTTGTATGAAATTTTTGACTTTTCTGGGGGGTACTTTGGGGCCACATAGCTCAAAGGATATGGGTAACAGAGACCTAATTTCTGGTTTCCAAGGAGATTTTTTATGGACCTCTCAGAATCCCAAGTTACAAGGTTCTAGGTCCAGCGGTTACGATTTGTGCCTGGTTAACGGACGGACAGACGGACAGACGGACGACGGACAAAGAGTGATCGCTATAGCTCAGATGACTTTCAGTCAGCTGAGCTAAAAAGCTTTACTATGACTTTCGATACCTCTCGTCATGATAAATTATTTTATCATTATTATTCCATAATCTATTAATAAATAGTAGCACATTCCTGTATCACCGAGCAGGAATATTTCTGCAATTATAGTTTTATTTCTTTAAGTGAAATTTGTATATGCAAAAGAGTTATTTTTTAAATAGGGTTTGTAATACAATAATACATATCCCACACGTGAATTAATCCATCTAAATGGTATCAGATTTTTAAATAAATTCTTCTTTAGTGTTAAAATCTATACTTCCGGGACTGCTGAATTATTTGGATGATGAAACACGTGCGGTCAACAAATGGTAGACCGTTTCTCTCCAATCAAAGCCTCACCAAAATGAGCTTAATTTGCAAATCTAAAATATTGACTCCTGGTAACCTCGTCTAATTTATAATCGGCAGGGAAGGCAGACGACCCAGTAACTAAACAATCTGGCGGAACATACATCAATAATGTCTAGCTTTTATGTCAGCTAGCTGAACGCTGGCGAATTATACAGTCTTATGTTTTGTCGGGGAGTCCATCCGTTATTTCCTTATTATCCAGTGTGGTGGACACGCATTCGAACACGTACACACACTTACTAATATATATATATATATATATATATATATATATATATATATATGAATGAATGAAAAAGAAGTGCATAAGTATGCTGTAAAAGGGGAGTCGTAAAGATTTTCAAAGAAATAAGCCCCGTGTTCATATAATATGACATCCTGCCAGACACTTTTATGTTACCAATTTATAGCCCATAATCTTTGTGCACCTATATTATAATGCGTTGAATAAAAAAAATGAAAATATATGACCAAACTGTTATGAATAAAGTATAAGATGTCCTTTGCCTTGGCAATTTATGTTCAAGATTCAGTTTTAAACCGTTTAACGGTTACTTCGATCTCCAGATTGGAAAGACCAAAGTAAACCAACATATTATTCATATTAGCAGATTATAAACAAAAAATATGCTTTATTTTCACACGATTAATGATTAATTATATGGAGTAGAACCGCTAATAACCGCTCCCTACATTAATGCAAGACTCAATGGTCCTATTTGATTCCTGGACCCGCAGGTTGATATATTAATGCTTAATCTCTGACATATATATATATATATATATATATATATATATATAAATACACATATATATGGACTTGGACTCGAGTTCAGACTCGAGTCCACTTTTTTAAGGACTCGGACTTCGGAGGACTCGGAGGCAAGCACTCGAGAAATCAGGTCTATTCTATCCGGAATCCAGTAGAAAAGGAAACTCTGTCACAAATTATATAAAGATTGTGCACATGAGTGAACTACCAAGAGAATATTACAAATCATAAGACTATATCTACCAAATTGTAGCTCTTAATCAGGGGCTTAACGTTATTAATCATTAAAGTAAAGGGCACTTGTAAACTCACACGAAATTTGCATGATTATCTCAAATATAAATAAATAATTTCTTTTTAAAGTTGAAGAAGTTTTATATATGTTCCAAATGACTCGAAGGTGGACTTGGACTCGAACCTCAAGATTCGGACTAGACTCTGCTCGAGTGGCCTGGACTCGCACTCTGGACTCGGGTGGTGTGGACTCGATTATATCACTTTTTTCTGTGTATGGGAAACGGCCATACACAGTGATGCTCCGGTGATCTTTTGTTCTTGGGACCCTCTCTGCGTTAAATCGTGGTCACATAAGTGGGTCTACGATTCTGATGTTTAGGCACTGCATAGGCTTCGGAACCGGGGGGCGAGGGGTGCGCCCCCCCCCCCCCCCCACACTTTTTGGTCCCAGGGGGGCAGAACTTCTGTAGAAGAACTCATGCATTTCCATTGCTCATGAGTCAACAAGATTCGTACCTAACTATGCATTGAAAAAATTCTGGGATGAGCAGTGCCGGTGGTTGTTGTGGGCAGACTGTTGCATCTGGGGTGCTCACGCTGGTCAGGCAGATGATAAACAGGATGTACTTCAAGTGTTGACTTAATCGCTCATGGCTAAATTTTTCGCGGCAGAGGTGGTAGTACCCACATCTCCTCCCCCAATTTTGTCATTGACCAAGGTTCCCGTACTATATAAAAAAATTACACTTGCTATGCTAAAAAAAAACATGCATACATAAACTATATTCATAAAAAAGAGGGAGCAGGCAAGCAGTGTCACAGCTTCCTTCACTGTCCACCATCAAAACCATGGGATATTAATTAAAGTGTTACTAAAGTCAGGTCAGGGCCTCTGAGGCTGCCACTACATGCTGAGAACCTGGGTCCTTACAACCTTAAGTGTGAGACTGTCCAGATCATGTAGGTCGGGCATCTTTGCTATTCATAAACTGTCTTGCTGGTCATTCACAGTCACATTTACTGTCTGAAACTGAAGCTTGAAAGACATGTCTACAGTCAGTGTGTATAGTGTTTTAATGGCATCTAGCAAAAAGCAGAAGGTATCTGACTTCTTTGTTAGATCTAAAGATTCCACCTATAACCCAGTGAGGTATGTAAAATTATATTTTGTTCCTTTAAGTTTCTAAATAAATAAGCTAATAAATTAGTAAACTATAAGTTTTTAGCTCAGCTGACTGTAAGTCATCTGAGCTATATAACCAGCTATGGCATTATAGCTGTCCTATGTTCTGCCACCAATTCCAGACGCTTGCAGTAACTCATTACAGCTGATCGGAACCCTGAGCTCTGAGACCTGTGAAACTCAGATTAAATAGCATCTGACTATATATCCGGCGGGGGGGGGGGGGGTGTGGAGAGAAGAATAAATTTGTTTTCTATTTTTTTACTCAAAGTATAAAATTTGTCGGAAATAACATTTGTCACTGCTGTGCATGAAATGAAACTGGAGTTGCAACAAAATGTGTGCAAGTAACATGTTTATTTGATTATAAATGAGTGCTTTGACGGCAAACTTAATAGCGCAAACTTTTTGGGAAAACTGGACTTCACCAGACTGGCGTAAACAGTTTTCTTTTAATCAGCTCTTTAAATCAGTAACAACTTCACTATAATTCTCACCCATATTACCTCCGCCGTTCGGGCGCTTTTTACCCGCAGTACTTGAAGTACCATATATTGGTCTACTCTTCCCCCCCTAATATATATATATATATATATATATATATATATATATATATATATATATATATACACCAGCATAGGCTTTACCCCCCCCCCCCCACACACACACATACACACTTTTTGACCCAGTGGTGGAGGTAGGTGTGATCTTTCTGGGAGAAATTATGTTAGTTCCATTATTTGGATGGAAAATCCATTGTATTTCTTCTCAGTCTACATGCCTCACATGAAAACAACTGTAACTTAATTTCTTAATTTAGTGTGCAAAGTAATATAGGCCATTACTGTGTAATTTTTACAGATAAGGGAATTGAATATAATGTAATTCATTTAAGTGAGAACAGTTGGAAATTTAGACTACTTGTATGTGTTATTAATTTTTAAACTGATAACCTTATAGACAGGTCTGCTTTGTAATATATCAAAATTTTTTTGTATTGCTCAATGTTTAATTATATATGACTGACATGTGTTCAGTTTTCTGTAAATGAATTATTCTTGGTGATATTTATTTGATAATTACAACTTAAACTTCAAGTAAGTTTGAAAATATTATATATCCTTTGCCTATTTGTTTCGTGCTTTATACCTTACACACCAATGGTGGAGTAAAATTAAAAATCCCAGTAACGGATCTGAAGTTTTTATTAAGATTTGACGAAGACTATATTATCAATTTGGCACACATGATTCTGTAAATTAAATATTTAATCATTTTTTGTGTGGTGCAGCATGTGATTAAAAATAGGAAATTGGTCAAAATACTGCACTGAAAATGCATTTTTTATGTTTTATTTTTTCAAAATTTTCCAAACTGTGAGAGAAGGATACCCCCTCCCACACCCACCCTCTTTCGGGCGCTTTCATTTGCACAATATGCCCCTCATTTCACTTTTAAAAATCTCAAATAGCTATTATATATATATATATATATATATATATATATATATATATATATATATATATATATCTGCCTATATACCCAATATTGTGCCCCCCCACCCCCCACTTTCAAAAGTTTTCTGTTATGCTGATTATAAAATTAATCAATATTTTATTACTAGATTAGCACGTGTCATTTAGCTGTTAATGTCAGAAAGAACTGGACTGCTTGACCTGCAGATATGAGATAGAAACCGACATTGAAACTGATTTATATGTGTCAATTGTTAGACAGAAATCGACACGTACTGGTTTACCGTTGTCTTAGAGTTGTCAGAATGAAACCGACACTGAATCAGACAGAAATCGACAGGCACTGGTTGGCTTTTGTCCTGGAGATGTCAAAGTGAAACCGACACGTAAATTGTGCCAAGTGTCAGCTAGAAATTGACACGTACTGGTTGACCTTTGTCCTGGAGATGTCAGACTGAAACCGACAAGGAAATTGATTTAAGTGTGCCAAGTATCAAACAGAAATCGACACACACTGAATGGTCTTTGTTCGGCATCCGTCATGTACTTGTGGACCTTATTTTACTTACTTGTCAAAGGCAAAACAATATGAAGTAGCCAACCCTTTCAAGATGGACATCAACACGCTTTAACAGGGATGTGTCAGATGCCAACTTAAAGGAAAGAAATAAAAATGTTTTGCAGGTAAAACTAACACCAAAAAGCATGTAAAACACTTGAGAAAGTAAACTGTGATACCATACATTGTCATTAGGTCCTCTATGATTTATATTATATCTAACTATTGATGTACATATAACATCAACCACTTCCAGAAAACCGAACATTCTATATAACAAAATGTAGAGCATTCTAAGTTTTGAGCATGTTTATATGTCAAAGGTTCCGGACCATAAGTACCTAACAAGGAAAAACTGAAAGAGTGCTAACATATGAGCATGAAGCAGTTCTTAGATCTTGAAATTCGTATCGTTTTGATGTATAGAACACTTAAATAGAACACTATGATAATAATACTAACAATATACATTAAGTAATATGATTCTAGTTCATGTATTTCAAGAGTTCGTCAGCTCGTGTTATGAATTTCATGTTTATTTTATCTCCTCCGTACAGGTGTTATTCACCTGTTTCTTTTTGTTAGAAAGTCTTAATCTTTAGGAAATGGATACCTAATATTAGTTGAATACATGTAAAGTGCACCGGAACATAGGCATGGTATTTAGGTACATTTTGTGCGAACGAAAATGTTTCATTTGCCTACTCTTGTAGAGTTCAAATTCTGGTATAGCACGCCTCGTTTCTTTTCGATCCAGTTGTCGTGCCCCTGTGGAGGATATTGTTTCGTATGCAGGACTGGATGCTTGATTCTTTTTCTTCTATGAAACGTATATATACTTCTACCAGACACATGGCCGCAGTTATAAAAATCTAGATTTAATAACTTAGATTACTTAGAAAATCGGGAATATGATTATATAGTTATTATATAGCAAAATGTCTGTTCTAGCATTGAGTAGTCTTTCAGAATGCTTTTTTACATGAATTCCATATACACTTTTCCATATCCTAAGGTCTGTCCTTTGTCTTTTGTGCCAAAGTCATCATGATCAATTATTCATATCAAATGTGCCGAACAAGTTTGATCCATCCCTGTTTTGTGCCGATGGGCTTTTAATGGATCAATAAGATCTTTGTACAGACTAAAGTAGACTTAGCAGGAAAGATTTCTCACAAGTGTTACGTCATGACCTAGATTCTGTCTGATTTACGATTTTTACCGTGAACAAAGCAACCCTTCAACTGTGATGTGAGGACCCTAAGCTTAAAGTAAATCCACAAACCAAATCAACTCGTTGCCAACAATGTAAAGTCTCAGTGAATGTCTATTTTATATTATATGAGAGAGAGAGAGAGAGAGAGAGAGAGAGAGAGAGAGAGAGTATAGTCGTTACAAAAATAGTTTTGTAACCACATTGTCACTTGATTCAAACTTTCTGCTTTTGAAATCATATGCCTAAAGAAGGTCTCTCCCCCTGGATATCAATTGGGGATTTGCATTTATTTTTCTTTTATTCATTTGGTAAGTTGCTCATGAAGAAAACAAGTCTAATATCTGAAGTGGATTTAATTATGTTTTCTTTTTCATTTTCTTACTATCTTATTTCAACACAGGACTCCTTCGCCTTTAAATACGATTAGATATTAATGAGCAGTAATAAACTTACCTGGCAACGTTTTTCAGAGAACGCCTTGGGATTCTCCCAAGTGAAGATTGCGTCAGAGCACATTACCAAGCTACAGAGACCTCTTAAATATTCACAACTAATAATGATAGAACGGCAGATATTTATATTAAGTTGTTTTATGCAATACTTTATTTATCCCAAGGCGCTGTATTAGGATCATCAAAAGAGTAGTGAAACCTAACCCATGCTTTATTATGTGTATATATATATATGTTTCTATTCATAGTGTTGTATATTGCATACAAAACAAAGTCATATTATTATCAAACAGGTTTTTCTTTCTTTTCACTATTTGTTTGATTTGAGCCCTGCAACATGGTAAATCCGATGGTATATATATCTTTAATATGTTGGTCCCTATATCTGTATATTTTGGTCGGTCTGCATTTTAAATGATCTTGTGGTGAAAACACAAATGGTTTTCTGCATCGGACTGCATAAACAGAAGGAATCTGGCAATATTCGGGGAATTGATAAAATTTCCAGACATTCGGATCATCGGAATTAAAATGCGTCAGTTCTGATTTTTGCGGCCACCCTGTACGGAGAGTACATATATATAAAACCAACCCATACAACAAGCCAAACTGGTATGATCATGTGATTCATTTTCAACAACTCCTCACTTTCGAAATTCAGAACATTTGGTCAAATGCTATATATTACCTGAAAATCGGCAAGTCTGACCTGTCGGGATTTTTTCGACTTTTATTAGTCAGATATTTCGCAGGAACTGATTTACAGAATTTTGTGTAATTTGGGCCTTCGAAAAGGAGAAGTCGGGCAGTGTGAACGGCTTCAATGTGCAATGAGCCGAATTTCGGATAGTAACACAGTGGACCAAATACTCTAAATTCCTTTTTCCTCTTTATCCTACACACTACTCAAAATTGTGTTTGACATTGGGAGAAATTTGCTTTTCACAAGAGAAGAGAATCATGCGAGTTAATATTTTGGACGATAGCACGAATTGGCCTGATTTCGAAATTCCCTCTCTCACCAACGAATTCCGACAATGGAATACGTTTGGTTTTGAACCAATCAGTTAACAATATAAAAAATCGGTGACATATGTGTGTGAAAATGAATTTAATATGAGGATCAAGAAGGCCAGTAATGACGAGAACGCAGATCACAGATCCCAATGATAGACACAAATACGTTATGTAACACTTCTACCGACTGGATGGGTCATGTGCCATAACGCTGCGACATATGAAGGGCAAATTTATTCACCATCCGAATTGAGGACTGTTCATATTTTCTATTCTTATAACCTCATGTTGAATTAACAGTTGTGTTATCACAAATATATGCTACTCAGAGTTGCTATAGGTAAAATATCATTCACCAACACTGAAGCAAGTTGAAAATTTTGTCATATGCCTGTTTCTATATTGTACAGGTGCTTTCCTGATACCATATGGAATGACGCTGCTGTTTGCGGGAATCCCCATGTTTTTCCTGGAGGTATCTCTGGGACAGTACCTCAGCATTGGTGGTTTAGGTATATGGAAGATAACACCAATATTTAAAGGTAGGAAAAGGTTAATAGCAAATTAATACTACATTATAATGCACTGATATGTCTGAAAGACACATTATCAAACATCTTTTCTTTCCACAAAATATATTCTGAAATTGAGAAATATATCCCAAATATACAAGTTCAGGGTTATTCGTACTTTAGTATCTAGATGTATTCAGAGATTAAATATGTATGTCCCTAAAATTGAATGCAAAGAACTAATAATATAGGAATAAGACATTTTAAAAGCTTTTGATGCTCAAACGAACCCTCACATCGTTGAGTACAAAACAAATACGTGACAAAACAAATACTTGACATCCAGGGAGGTCTATAAAAAGTCTCCTTGGAAACCTGAAAATAAGTCTCTGTTACCCATATCATGCGAGCTATGGGGCTCAGAATTACCCCCTTAATAATTAAAAGTTTGATACAAAAGCTCCAGTATCTGAACAACTATTGCATTGATCACCTTTCTTTGTATTCATATTGATCATCGAGTGTTTCATCATTTCCTGCAGACTGGTGGCACCACCTGGATTTTTTTCGGAATTTTTAAGCATTTTTTCTCTTTTATTGAGACCTTTAAAGATGCGGTTGTCTGTTAAAAAGACACAAATCGTTACCGTTGGTCCTAGAATCTTTTTACTTTACATCCAGGGAGGTCCTTGAAAAGTCTTACTTGGAAACCTGAAATTATGTCTCTGTTACCCATATTCTTCAAGCTATGGGGCTTATAAGTACCCCCCAGAATATTTGAAAATTTGATATCAAAGCAGGGCACAAATCATAATCATTGGACCTAGAATCTTCTAATTTGACATTCAGGGAGGTCCATGAAAAGTCACCTTGGAAACCAGAAAAAAGGTCTCTGTTTCCCATAATCTCCAAGTTATGGAGCTCAGAATTACCCCAAAAATAATAAAAAGTTTGATACCAATGCTCCAGTATCTGAACAACCAATGCATTGATCTCCATGATTATTTGTGTGCATATTTATCATGGAGTGTTTCATTAGTTCCTGCAGACTGGTGACGCCACCTTGATTTTTTTTCGAATTTTAAGCATTTTTGTCTATTATTGAGACCTTTAAAGATGCGGTGGTCTGTTAACAGGACACAAATCATAACCACTGTACCTAAAATTTTCTAACTTGTCATCCTGAGAGTTCCTCAAAAGTTTTCCTCAGAAACCTGAAATTAGGTCACTTTGACATATATTCTCTGAGTTACAGGCCATGGTTGAGCACCCCAGAAATAATGCAAAATACACACAAATTGCCAGATTCTACAGGAACGGCTGAATGGATTGTCATCAAATTTGGTGTCCTTATGGGTCTTGATGAACTTGAGCTTATATGCATGAACTAAGATGCCAACTCCATTATCTTAATTAGTTGTCTTTGCAAGGACATATTTTCAACATGTTAGTCGGCTGAGCGTCATGATCTATGGGTCACTTTCTTTAATGCAGCTGGGTTTTGTGCGTCGCTCAATAAGCCGTTAGAGCAGACAAATGCGAGTTCCGTGATAGTTTCTTGAAACTTTGGAAATATTACGATGAAATTATGCATTTTGTTTACTGCTCAACTTTTAAGGTTATTATCATTGATAATAATTTGAGATATTCTCCATTAACAAATACAAAAGATGAAAACCCCGATGTTCGATTTCTTGTTTCATGGTAATCGGCAGTAATAGCTTTCAGGAAAGGAAATACTATCATAAAAAGAGTTTTAATTGTTACAACCCTAGTCTTAAACTGACCTGAAATTTAAGTATGTTTAGACAGAGGCTTCTCGTTGTTGGCCTGGCCTTATATAGACTCATGGACCCATAGACTTAAAGTGAGAATCCCCTCTGGGACACAAACGGTGTGTCCTCAACAATGACAAAATGGCATTCGATCCTAGAATTAAATAAACCTCCGGTAAATAAAATAATTTAATTGACCAATATTTAGTTATACTGAGGATCTTTAAAGATTTTATTGGACAACACTTTATCCCTTCATTGCTCACCTGTGACGCAATGGTATTATTATATAGGGAACCGGAAGTATATTTGTGTCCTCTCTTCATTAACAGGTTCACAAGTATCCTTATAGTACCTACATTTTTAAGAGGATATAATGATGGTGTACCGGACAGGAAAACAGCAAAACAAAACCTTTTTTTTTTGCTGGTGATTATAATTAAAGAATACTTATGATAGAGGAGTATTACTTCAATTTTTTTATGGATATTTCAAATTCCTTTTGCAATGTAACTCATTGACATTATAATGTGAATTGCATCCTGTGGTCAAATCCAGGTATATATATCTGAAGGTAAACCATAAGTATGGACAGAATCTAAGCACCTGACCAATTTACAGTACAGTGCAACCTATATCTCACAACAGAACATTTTTGTCGGGACAATACTCAAATGTGTATCATCAGATATTTTTTTATAATAATATGTTTAATGACAACTGATGCCACAAATGTGTTTGCAGGTGTGGGTTATGCAGCGGCCGTGACTGCTTGCTGGCTTAATGTATACTATATCGTGCCATTGTCATGGGCGCTCTACTACTTATACCACTCCTTCACCGCAAATCTACCGTGGGGAACATGCGGCAACTGGTGGAATACAGATAAATGTCGCACTCATTATGATCTTGCGTCTTGTCGGGAAAACAGTACCAACATTACGTCATACAGTACCAACCAGCTTCCGGTGACCTTGGCCTTGAATGCAACAAGTACATCCTGCAATATAACAGCCGGCAACTTCACCTCCCCTGTCATGGAGTTTTGGCAGTAGGTTAAAATACTTACATCATATATAATTTCACCTCCCCTGTCATGAAGTTTTAACAGTATGTTATGATATTGACATTACATATCCCCTTGACCTCCTCTGTCACAGAATTTAGGTAATACGTTTTGATACAAACATATATTCCGGCACCTACCCTGTCATGGTGTTTTAACAGTAGGTTATGATTGTCATATCTTAACCTCCTTATAACTTAACTTCCTTAGGCATTGAGCCTTGGTAGTAGGTTACAGCTTTTCATATATAACTTGAACTACCCCCCTCCCCCACCCCCAACACACATTATGGGGTTTTGGCAGTAAGTTGTGTTACATCATACACCTCCACCTCCTGTTTTGGAAGTAGATTATGGTGAAGAACGCCAACTTCAAATTCAAAGAGTGGTAGTTGATTTTTATAATTCTGATATATGTATAGTTTACAAGTTGGTTGCAGTGCTCTTATTTCTTTTATTTCACTGTATTTCGTGGGTTTAAATATCTACTAAAGCTGGTGTATGGATTCCAATGTCTAACTCAAGCTGACTTTATAAAAAATAGCAAACAAAGCCAATATACAAGTTACTCAGGTTGACTGTCCTGTTATACGGCAGTCCTAATGCACGGTGTCAAATGCTGGTTCCTATAAATCAATAGACCTTGTCGTTTCAGTTGATCGTAAATTTCAGATTTTTCACTCGCACCTTGCCAACGTTTAATTTCAGAAACAATGCCCTTCAGTTGACCGATGCTATAGAAAATCAAGGTAGTTTACGCTGGCCTCTCGTTCTAACGCTGCTCATGGCCTGGACCGTCGTTTACTTCTGCATCTGGAAAGGAGTCAGATGGACTGGAAAGGTTAGTCTTATCTCCTGCATGCTCTCACCGCAGCCAAGGGTACATTTACTTAAACTTTTAACATCAATCACTTTAAGTCATATGGAAATATATATTCAAAGAGCCAACTAAAATTTTAAGGTGTCCATTTTTTTACTATAGGCAACTTAGCTGTGAATGAAATAAGAGTGTTCCTCTCCTGAAAATATAACAATACCAGACTTCGCTCTAAATCAAAATGTCAAACGAAAAAACTCTAATCTGTTTTTGATTCATGAAAAATACGTCCGCCTTCATATTTTGCAAAGTTATTTCCTTTACAATATCGTACATTCGCCATGCGGTCTTGTTTTAGAAAATACACACACTTTAAAGGTATTTATCAGCACACGAAACCAAAATAATATAGAGTACGTTTAAAAAATAGACACCGAGTGTATCAGGAAGGTGTGTTATCAGCCAAAATTAACAGATCGCGGAAGTTACAACCCATTTACGCAACTGAGGGAGTATCATGAAATCTTGTAATACGGCTTTCCCATGTTGTCTTACAAACCCAGGGTGACGACATAGTAATATGATTATCATTTAAGAATTTTGGAATCAGTGTAAATGGAGTATTAACTCGTCCAAACCAGCGACTGATATATGCTGTATAATTGATAATACTATGTTATTCATAAATCACTGTGACAGGTCATAGGACCATGTCGTCTTGTGAGCTCCGTTTCGTATATAGCATTGTTACACAAGTATAGTAATAAAGTTTGAAAATGACTACAGAAATTAAAAGATGAATCTTTTGTAATAGGCAGGTTCATTCTTTTCTTCTATGACCCAAAAATCTCGGAAGTCCAATTTACAGCCATCCATTAACATAAAGGAAACCAATTAATAGAAAGTTTAATGTTTTCTGTAATGTCCAGTTATTTTTGTGGTCGTTTGAATCAGGGAAGGGATTGCATCTCCCGACAGACAAATATATTGAGCAGTGTGTCTGCGGCCTGCGTTTTATGCGAGTCTGTGGTAATCATGGATTCTTGATCAGTATAATGTCCAGCCCTCGCTGGAATACACAGACAGAAACATCCGACGTTTGGGCATCATCACCGAGGTTCTAATCTTTTGTAAGATCCATGCTTTTCAGCTTTGTTTCAAGTGTCCCCTTGCAAGTATATATCGTGGCCGCAATTAATTAGGTACTACAGAGATTTCCCCTTAGACATCCAAATAAAGATTTAATATTTGATGTGATCATGGTTATTCTGTGCTACCTCCTCAACCAAATGTAAAGGTCTCGTTTATTTTCAGGTCACGTGGTTCACCGCATTGTTCCCTTACGTTCTACTATTTATACTTTTGATAAGAGGAGTGACGCTACCCGGAGCTGCTAAAGGAATTAAATTCTACCTGTATCCTGACATGTCAAAATTAACGGAATCAACGGTAGGTAGGACCAGATTAATTAGGTTTCTTGATTAAATCAATGGTTAATGCCTAACATGTATATAATGGCAAATCTTACACGGTCTGCCTACTGAAATAATTTAAATATGATCTCGTAAGTTTCTGTGTTACATAATCAGCGGAAGTAGCCTATGTGTAAACCACATTATTTAATGGTTGTTATATTTTTATTTAAAGCAAAATAAATAGAAACCTTTGCCCGCTGTCAAACAAAGTAAGCTCTGGTTACAGACTAACAGGATCATCAGGGAACACGATCTTAGCTAAAGGACTTCACATTTAACATTAATGTTTCTTATTGACGCTACTTTTTTCCATGCACAGGTGTGGATCGAAGCCGCAACCCAGGTTTTCTTCTCCTATGGCCTGGTCCTGGGCGCTCAGGTGGCACTTGGGAGCTACAACAAGTATCACAATAACGTCTACAAGTACGTTTCAGCTTTATTCATGTTCTCATTCCGCCGTGTTTTACCACCCCAGTTCTTATACAGAAGACATGGACGATGAAGATCAACATTTAATGAAACAGGCCTACATTTCCTCTCTGTAGTAAATTAAATAGATTTATTTTGCACATATTGTCAATAAATATAATTTGTTTTGTGTACTAGAACAGGTATATAGAATAAATAACTTGCATCCAACGAGTAAAACTTTGGAAAGACTTGGCAGCTTAATTGCAAGCTTGGTTGCTCTTTGTTACATACGTATACGGACCCTTCCATGCATACTCCGGAAATTGTTACGATAAGTATTAGGTGATAAATCAGTCAACTAATGCAAGTCATATGATGCAGGCCAAAATATATAACGATTGTACAAGCACAAGCTTTCTTAAATTAATGTGGAAAATCTTTTACTTAATACTCGAGAAGTATATCTGAATACCTCAGGAACATTCAGAGGCATATATATTATCGAAAGTTTCCTTTCTTTTCCTGGTCTCCTGTTCCTCTAGGTTTTATTCGTTAAACCACTCGTTCTTCGGTGGGACGATATAAATATTATTTGATCAAAATATATATTAAACATATTTAAAATAAAACATATAATGAAAAAGGTAAACGGTAATACCATCAGTTCGACAAGTTCTTTGAAGGGAGAATAGGTCTCTGGCTTTTAGGGGGGAGGGGGTCTGGCAATGTTACTGAAGGATGAGGAAACTTTTTATCATATAAAATGTTATTGTAAAGCTTTCCATGTTCAGATTAATCTGAAGAATCGCCCTTGAATGAGGCCAGAGTTTGTGAACATTTTATGAAGGAAGAAACAATTTTGTTATACATGTAAAAGGTATTTTAATGTCTTCATAATAAATACGCGCAACTCTGAAACAAGACAGCTATAACACCTAAAGCCCATTTAAATCCCCAGCCAGCCATACTCTGTGCGTATATATTGTAACCAGGCGAGTAAACTTCTTTGTTTTCTACTTTTTTTTCAATTAAAAAAGTGTTGAGGAAGGAGGATTCATCAATCATTTTTTTACCTGGCATAAGATATTAGGATTCATTGAAGTTTGGGTTGAGTGCCACACATTTGTTTCGGGGTTTCTGACTGTTTTGACCGATTATCTATTATGATGTCTCTATAAAAACTGTTCTGTATTGTAGGGATGCCCTGATTATCTCCTGTATTAATAGTGGCACCAGTCTGTTCAGTGGTTTTGTCACGTTCTCCGTGATTGGCTTTATGTCAGAACAGGAGGGCAAGCCTGTGGACCAGGTCGCGGAATCAGGTGACGTATCAGTTAAAAAAATACACTTTCTCTATACTTAAAATTTAAATTTTAAGAAATGTCTCAAACCCATTGGAATCATTTTATTTTTTATAACATATCACCTGCCAAAGCATCACCTGCCACCTGATTTTATATTACACCACTCAATTACAATATATTCTGCATCAATAAAACAAATGTGCATGTGTATATTTTTATTGTTTTAAAATGTATCAGACATTGTCGATGTTTCACTTTCAGTCGCTAATATCCTCTGCTATCTCAGCCATGTAAACGATATTTTTAAGATATTATTAAAACTTATATTAGAAGATACTATAAATTCAGTATAAAAATACAAAAATATGTTGGCATAACAGCTGGTTTCAAGCGTCACTGCCCTTACCCTGGTACATGGTTTATCTGGAACTCTGCGGCCTCTCGCCCTTTATCAATACCAATCAGTGAGGCAGGTTTGAAGGTTCCGGCAGCTGAGTGACGTTTTGATGCCCATATTTACCTTACTTAATTAACTAACGACCAGCGGCTTGCCGGCCTCTTACAGTGTTATTTTTTAAGCTAAAGCATAAACGGATTCAACATGCTGCCTCCAGCGACAGAACGGCTCTGTTATTCACATCTATGAAGTAAACTTATTTTTATTACTGGACTAAAATATTCCTATCCCCAATCCTTTCTATATAGAAAGATCGAGGCGGTAAAATGGTCTCAATTCAAACAGGTAAGATGGAGAATAAACCGCTAAAATGGCCATTGATAAACTACACTAGTATATACAGTGTTTTTATACAAAATATGTGCTTCACATGAGTTTAGATTGATGATCTGGAAGGATAGTTTCAGAATTTCGGTTTATAAGTCTTTTATCAACGATGCAATGATAAACCTCTTCTTAAGGTTTAGCGAATAAAACAAATTACTATTGACATGTATCAGTATATTGAATTATATTACAGGTCCTGGACTAGCATTTTTGGCGTACCCATCCGCCCTCATCCAAATGCCGGGTTCACAGTTTTGGGCAGTTCTGTTCTTTCTCATGCTCTTCTTCATCGGCCTTGACAGTCAGGTAGGATACATGCCCATACATTACGATTAGTTTTAAACAATAATAATGTCACATGACAGTATTAATATCTATCCAGTCGAATCATCGCTCAAGTGACAGTGACGCCATTATTTACATGATATAAGTTCAACAAGATGCCACATCACATACATGCATACACAAAATCCTGAATATATTCATTAATACAGTTATCAGGTCATCAGTCGAACAATCAGTCGATCAGTTGACCAATCAATGAACCAGTATTATTGATAATAATAATAATCATCATTATCATCATCATCCAGAGTATCCCATTTTATGGTTTCTTTTATCATCTATTTTTTCTAGACATTTATGAGTTATTGATCAATTAAATGCACCATTGTAAAGAAAAATAAAGTGTAAATCGCCAATCGCATGATTTATCTTTTTGATAAAGTAATTAGGTGACAGTTTGGTTTTGGCTATGATTGCAAGACTTCATGCGTTCTTGTCCCCATGTTTTACAAAGTGGACTGAATTTGTAGAGGAAAATTAATTAATAAGCTGGAGTAATGTAATCAATGGCTGGGACATTTTTGTGGTTGCCCTGAGGTTTGAACGGTAATCTGTAATTAGGGAACAAATCTGTAGCCCTTTAGATAGGCTCCCCGAGTCGTCGGTTTGGCCATATTGATTTATCAACCCCAGCAAAATTTTCCAATGATATCCTGATTTAGAGTCGTGGGCAGAAAGTTTATATGTCGGAGGACACATGAGCGAATGAAGCAAAGGCTCTGAGGAAGCCATTTATGCTTAGTGTCGGGCACCTGCAAGGTCTACGGTTCGACCTGTCAACCATGGAGTTGGAATCCCATTGAACAATACTCACTGCTCCAAAGGGATCCATTACGATTATTGGATTGGGACTCGGCTAGTTCTTTTCATAAGCAGGTTGATGTCTTCATCTCAGGCCAGGGTTCGATATAGTCATTTTCCGTCATACAGGTACAATTACTGAATGGAACATGTTGTAATGATTTTGATAAGTGAAGTGACATCTGGCGATGGATGTGGACGGTGACATTTTTTTTCAAAGACTTTTACATGCTGCAGACTGTGACTGCCATGTCCTCCATGTAGACTCTTCCTTATTCAAAGATGTTCCAAGAGAGAGCCCTGAGAGGGCAATTAGTTAGTTCACTACTAAATATGAAAATAATTTGTTAGGAAATACTGGGAATGTAGAATTCAGCGAGGGATCTAAGATAAAAAAAGGGATTTTAGCCATTGTTACTAACAACAATTTAAAGGGTTAGTCCAGCCGGAATATAACACAAAAGTGCCCTAAAAAGTCGGGTGTTAACCCTTCGAAATTATATATAATTCCGGTTCCTTTCATCGAAGCTTGTGAAGAAGTGTATGGGTGCTTGGTTTTTATTGGTGTTTGTGCACCTGACGCTCTGATATTTTTGCGTGAACAATTCTTTGATATCCGATATATATATATATATATAAATATATATATATATATATATATATATATATATATATATATATATATTGGTAATATATAAAACAAAAACATCCGGAGACCAGTTTCAACACAATCCACGGTGCAACCCGCTTGAACATGGTATGAATACTACCTTAAAGTAATGCACACGACAATACTTCAAATACCAGTTGCTTTGGATTAATCATTGGACGTTGCAGCGCTTCCCAGAATATAATATCCCAATGGGCCTGGGATAAATTGCGCCGCAGACGGTTGAGCAGCAGGCCTGGGATTAAACTGCATAGCCCCAACCTGATCATGGTTCGCCGTAAAAGCCGCATACGACCGATTTGGCTGGAGGGGTTCGTACATGTTAAGAGGAGGCAAAATGATAAAGCAGTTTCACACATGATCAAACAGAATTCCATAATACATATGTCAGATTGATAATTGATAACTTCATGCCCGAGCAGCGCATATAGACTGCTGGTACAAAACAAGACCTCAACATATTTGACAAAACAGTTATTTACGATCGGCTATGTAAACTGTTAAAAGTATTTTGTCCAACGTGGATGTAACTTGCATTTGTGTAGGTAAAAATTAATTAAAGTTGAAGAATTTTACTGTCTCATAATTGAATACTACAAAAAGAGCCTAAGGTTATGCTATAATACGCTCATTTTCTTTAAACTTGTCCCCCAAACTAAGGAAATGATACTTACTTTTCATTATTACAACATATCATCACAATTGCCTGTAATCGCCTTCCAGTGTCAATGCACTTGAACTATTTATGAAGAAATTGCAATACCTAAAAATATATACCATCTCGTATAGATGTGTAAGACATATTGGAAACTTTATTTACTCGCAGGCGTAGGGGGTAATCAAAGTTAGGACAACTTTTTATAAACATAAATAAATATATATATATATATATATATATATATATATATATATATTATTGTCTGTATGACACATTTCAAATATATAACCATTTATTATAAGGTTTTAAAAATAGATATATAGGTTTAGATATATAATATTTCATAGCAAACTAAGAACTAAAAGCAATGTCTATAATTCTGATTATTGATATATTTCATTTCCAACATATAAATATTTTTCTCTGAATGTCAGTGGGGATGATTACAGAGGTTTGTCTCCCCCCCCCCCTTGTTAAAAATTGAGGGGGGGGGGGTTGGTAGTTCCCCATTGAGAAAAATTTTAAATATTTATAAACATAAATCTATAGAATGCGAGGATTTCACCCAAAGATTGGCCAAAGCGTGAAAACAAGATGAATTTGATAAATATTGGTCGATGATGTGTTGTGTGATCTATTTGCTTCAATGACTAATTTTACATATTTTATCTTGTAGTACATGTCATAATTTAACTTCGTATACTTAAGCTTCATGAAGCAAAATAAGCGTGCACTACATTTAAATAAAACCTACATACAGCCTAGTATGAGCCTACGGTTTATTTGAATATTTTAAATCAAATCAGTTTGACTTCGTGACGTCTCGAAATAAGTGAACAGATTTGTTTAACGCGTTTGCACTGTATATTTTGAAATATGACCTGGGAGTTCATCCTCCGTTGGTTTCATAACAATATTCTTTCTTTACTTCCACATATGAGAGCCAAGATATAATGGACGCTGCATTGAAGACATGACATTATACATGTAGCTTTGATGATTTTCAGTTCTGTACACTAGAAGGTTTCATCACTGCCTGCGTGGACGAATGGCCACAGTACTTGAGACGCCGCAAAGAGATCTTCATCGCCGCCGTGTGCATGATATCTTACCTGGTGGGCCTCTCCTGTGTAACACAGGTAAACAGTGAACTTTATGCACTTTTGTTACGTGTATTCTCTCTACCTAAATTGGCACATCCGATTGCAGAAGGTCACAGGTGTTTTATGGAAAGCTCGGTTTTAGATTACATTTACATTACGTAACGCCAAGTTAACCTATAGCTTCATTTGGAAATCTTATCAATATAGAAAATGGTAATGACGGGTATTAGCTTAAACTCATGACAAGGTAATATCTACTAATTTCTGAATATGTTACCAATCAAATGTTTTAAATGGACTCTGTTATTTATATTAAGACGCTGATTGAAATTCACCGGAGCTTTAGCGACTGACTTTAGTCCGTCGTCCAGTCTCCCGGGTGTTAACCTGTACAAAATCGTAACCGTAAGAACGAGAAACATTTAAAAGTAATTAGACGGTCCATGTTTAATTTAAGCGGGCAAATAAACATGAGTAACGGTGGTCTATACTATGCAGGCTCTTAGCACCCTGAAAGTCAGACAGATTGCTCGAGGTAGCTTAGCAAATAATTTGTATTGCTTCATATTATTTAAATATTGTGCCTCAGCTATCAGGACCTGTATCCTGTGGTGATTAGATATGTTGCAATATTTAATTATATAATTTTTGTGTGCATGAAGGTGCCTGTCTTTCTCCAACTATCTCAGGAACATCTGCAACTCCAATTTTTATAATAGTATTGGTTATATATGGTTTTTATATGTAAACTGCAACCGTGTTTTATACATTTCCCAGGTAGTACAGAAAATATAACAATTCAGTTTTAATGTCAGAGTGTTTTTTTTGGGGGGGGGGGGGGAGGGGTGTAGATAACCGCCTCCATTTGTAATGCCGACTTATCTAAATCTTTACCTAAGTATGTACGTCTGAAGAGTTTCCATTTCGATTTAAGACAACTTGACAGGCGGTAGCACTCGCTTCCTATCAATTTTTATTTTGTGTCCTGGTGTCACCCAGGCCTGGTGTTTATCGCACCTGCGGGTCCTGGGTGTGTAATCAACCCCATTGCTGGGTCATAACACCGAGGAACCCCCCATAGACGCTCTCGTATGTGAGTGATACACGACTGTTGGGCACAGCCTTCCCATGAAACCTGCAAAGCACTCACAAAGGATGGGGGCCGACCGTGAAAAATCTCACCGCCTCGGCTGAGATTTGAACTCCCGATCTCCCGGCTTTGAGTCCTGCACTCTACCCCGATCAAGAGAAGCCGGTCATAGTTATTAAAAAAATGGAGATTTATTGCGCCCTCAACGTATCAGTACTGAGGCACACAACAAATCACAAGTTAGCGGTTTAAACAACAAGAGTATATTAAATGATACATATAACATAAAAGATACAGAGTACAAAATCACCTACCAGATCGGCTCCCAGCTTGTAACGCCTCACTAGATACACTGGTATCAAATAAATAATAACTATAGTAAAAGCACGGAGTCTCTAACAGTCTCTAGATCTCTTGGATTAGTGATTCTGGACGCCGGCTTGCAGCATTTCACTGCACCTCATTGAACACCTGCTGACAGCCCTCACTTGACACCCACTGGCAGCAACTAACCGGACACCCGCTGGCATCACCTCACTGGACACCCACTGGCAGCACCTCACTGGACACATACTGGCAGCACCTCACTGACACCCACAGGCAGCATCTCACTGGACCTAACTGGACACCACCTCAATAGCAACTCCTCGCTGGGTAGCACCTCACTAAACAGCACCACTGGTGAACAGCACCCAAGTGGACAACGATTCTTCAAACAGCACCTCGCCAGACAGCATATCGTCTGACAGCATCTCGCCGGACAGCACATCGCTGGACAGCACCTTGCCGGACAGCACCTCGATCGACAGCACCTCACTGGTCACTGGGCAGCGGCACGTCACTGGACAGCACCATTCTGGTCATCAGCACCTCATTGGACAGCACCTTAATAGTCACTGGGCAGCGGCACCTCACTGATAGCACCTCACTGGTCACTGTGCAGCTGCACCTCACTGGACAGCACCTCACTGAGCAGCGGCACCGCACTGGACAGCACCTAACTGGTCACTGGACAGCAACTCACCGGTCATTGGGCAGCGGCACAGCACTGGACTGGGGCGGACGGCACTTCGTGTCTCTGCAGGCTCCACTTTGTGTCCGACCCCTAAGTAATCGTCTGCACGACCTTAAATACCCTTCTACCCTGGAGGTTTATTTACATTCATAAGACGAATACATTGAATCGCCTACTTTTTCTACAATGGCCCATCCATGTATATATACACGCTGAATACTAAATAGGCTGGGAAAAAAACACGGTAATTCTAAAGCGATCGCTTTTATCAATAGGCATAACTAGATAACAAAATGACCCGATCGTTTTCGTGACAACCTGAATTTAAGTCATGGTTACCTATATTCTGCGATCTACAGGCCGAAAAAAAATCATTTTGATCACCCAGACAGTCAGAAGGGGCACAAATTGTATCCATTAAGCCTAGAATCTTCTGACGTGACATTCAAGGAGAGCCTAGGCAAATGTCCTTTGAAACCTGAAATTAGGTCATGGCGACTTCTACTCTGTGACCTGTAGAAAAAATTGTGTCATATATGCAACCTGAACGTCAGATGGGCACAAATGGTATCTGTTAGGCCTAGAATCTTCTAATGCGACATCCAGGGGGGTTCCTTGGAAACCTGAAATTAGGTCATTGAATCTATATTTTGCGACCTACGGGCCGAAAACATGATTTTTGCCCCAAGGCAGTCAGACGGGGCCCAAATTGTGTCCAGTAGGCCCTGAATCTTCTTACATAAAATTCTGGGAGGTCCTCGGCAAATGTCCTTGGAAACATGAAATTAGGTCACGGTGACCCATATTGTGCGACCTATGGAACGTAAACATGATTTTGAATGTCAGATGGACACAAATCGTATCTGCTAGTCCTAAAATCTTCTAAGGCAACATCCATGTAGGTTCTGGAAAAATCTCTTTGGAAACTTGAATCTAGTCACGGTGACCTAGTAGGCTATATTCTGTGAGTTATGGGTCAAAAATACGAATCCAAGCACCCAGACAGGGAACATATTGTATCCATATTCCTTGGAACCTTTTCTTGTAAAATCCAGGGAGGCTTTGGCAAGTCTCCTTTGAATCATGAAATTAGGTCACTTAATTCTTATAATACATGCCAGATTCAGCTAAGCGTCAAAGCACATGGTCAACTTGGTTTTTTTTTTTTTTTTGGCTTTACCTTATATTAAGTTTCGCTGATAATAAAATTGGACGATTTCAATTGTTTTAATGCATAATGTTATGTGGGTTTTCAGTATCTCAGGATCTGCTGGGGCCATGAGCATAAAAAGTACGGACAGAAAAAGAGGCCGCTTGTGTTGAATTAAGTCCCGAGAATCAAACTGTTCTTTTCCATTTCTTGCTTCTCAAGTCAGAAAATAAAAACACTTTTCGTGTTGTGGTATTGGATGATTGTTCTGTTTCCTTATAAACTGTAATGTTCGTTATCAAATAATCATGTTACTCTGAGTGTATGTAAGCTTCAACCTATGTTGATATATTTTCTCTTAGCAAATGCGGTATATTTCACATAATTATCAGATTTTAACTGTAGGTGGCATCAGTTAAACGTAACTACAGCTGATATGGTATTACCAGTTTCAGTATCGTATTTCATTAATGTGTTCTTATTATCTGCACAATTTTGAACAGAATTAATGTAAAACAATAGTGAACTGCATGCCCAGGTATCTTTATTGTTGAGAATAAAACACCGCAGGTATCAGTGTGATGCTTGGCATGGCATGGCAAACTTAATAGTATAGGCAGACATGTCCTGATAAAGTCTCTTTGTAAATACCAAAAAGAGGTCACTGTAAAATATGCAATGACCTTAGTCTGTTAGATTCAGCTGAGCGTCATGGCTCATATGCCACTTGTTTTTTTTTTTTTCTTGTAGGGCGGTATGTACGTGTTTACCATCTTTGACACTTATGCTGCAAGCGGCATCTGTCTGCTGTTCTTAATCTTCTTCGAATGCATCGCCATTTCCTGGGTCTACGGTACGTGCAGATTAGGGGGCCAGTATGTGTGAGAGCGCCATCTGGACATTGAACATAACACTACTTTTACCAACAACGAACCTAACGTTATCCAGAAAATTAAATTAAACAATCTCGATTCTTATTAAAAAAAACACTAGAGTTATATGTGTTCAAGTTTTTGTGAGTCAGTTTTTTTTAAAACTGACAACAAGAAAATTTAATGTTCTGTGAAACTTTTTGTGGGGGCTGCTTGGTTAGCTACCTTTACGCTCCTCACGCAGCAGTTATACACTGCAGTCGTCCGAGACATCCTTTCGTGTGTAATCGCTGCTTTCTATGGTAAGGTTCTCTGGGCAGAAACACCAGGGTGCGCACATAGCACAGATTTGTAATTGGACCACTGATATTGCATTGCGCATCCAGCAAAAATGTTAAACATGTGACACCTGCTCTCGCTGGTTTGATTTTGCCGGGACACAAGCTTTCATTTGTCTGATATTCTATGCCAGAAACGGTGTTATCAGCTAGAGCTAGCCTCTTCTACATGCTCACCCAAGAGAAAGGATTGAGAGGCGCCACCGTGTGTCTGTGTAAGAGACTAAACGAGTATCCCATGTTAAAAATTTTGACTGGACGCATAATGGAATATCAGTGTTCTGATTACAATTCTATGCTTACAGCTATGTGCGCACACTGGTGTTCCTTCCCAGATAAACCTTGCCATAGAAAGCAGCGGTTTCACACGAAAGGATAACTGGGACCTTCAACTGGAGTGTATAACCGCTGCGCGAGGAGCGTAAGCTCTCCTGTCATTCCTCATGTTATGTTTCTTTTTCTTTTGTTTTAATTCCTTCATTGACCACATTGAGCAACTAACATTATGCTGAGCTCACTAGGTAAATAGAATAAAGGTAAAATCCCACTATCATGAAGTGTAGCAAAACCTACACCAGTAACAGTACGTAACTGACATTTAAAACAGGAAAATTGTCTTACCTGAAATGTCTAATTCAGCGCATGAGAAAACTTCTTATTTTGTTGCTACATGATAAAACCAGAAATGAACCACATGGTTTGAAAATATTTTAATGAAATCTCCCGGCCATGGCTATATGATGGGAAAGGATGATTAATCAAATGAAACGACTGCCTCAAAACTGAATTATCGGATATAAAGGAAGGAACACCTAAAATTTGTAAAATAGATACACGATTTATCATGAAGAAAACTGGTTAAATACTAAAACATAATATTGGTTGTGATATGTACTCTCAATCTATACATCACAATCTTCTCAATCAACTCATTCTAATCTAGCGATTAGTATTCCATTATTACAATAGTTATTAGATGCGGGGTTGGTGAAATTCTGGTGCTGAAACCGATAGTACAAACCTGTGTTTTCCGACATTTAAAAAAATTAAGTATCTGTACACTATATTATTAACACAGCAAAATTCTAAGCAATATCACATCCGTTTAATATGAAAAAAAATAACTGAAGGGGAAAATTTCACATTTAATTCAAATGTGATGTAACCTCTATTGTGTGTCAATTTTTTTTTATTTATAGGGGTGAACCGTTTCTATGACAACCTTAAGGATATGCTGGGGTATTACCCTTGTATCTGGTGGAAGCTTTGCTGGACGGGGTTCACTCCAGTTATCTGTGTGGTAGGTACATACTTGCAGCACGTTGTGGATTTCTGTTTCATGTTCTATCCAATATTACTGCAGTCTGCTTCTCCCGTCATTCCTAATGTTATGTTTCTTTCTCTTTTGTTTTACTTCCTTCATTGACCACATTGAGCAACTTACATTATGCTGAGCTCACTAGGAAGAAGACTCAAATTTCTAAAAATAAATAAATAAATAAATACACCGTTTATTGTAGGATTACGAACTTTTTAATGGCAAGTCTACAGTGTTTGCTTTACGGGTATGATTGCACAAAGCGACGTCTGGTGGCAAAAGAAGGATTTAGTAGAGTCAGAGCGGACCAGTTTGAAGACTCATCGTGTTTCAATTGATTTATTTTGATACATTTCAACCATATTTCATATAACAAATTCGGCAAAATGATTTATTTTATTAATAATAAAATAATAACCCTTCTTTCATTCCACTTATCCTGTTCAAACTATGTTTTATTTAATCTTCTGATTGGATTCTGCGTACTTGGAGCGTGATCTATCAGACAGCCTGTTTATCTTTTGTTTGCCCCTTCCCGTTCACACAGGGACAATATATAATCTTGAAGATACCTTCTATATTTGTCTTCCGTTGTGTGTGTTGGGTATATTTCCTGGTACCAATACATGTCAGATCCGTACTACATCTGACTGTGCCCAAACACTTAGGGAGGAGCGCTGACCGACCGCCCCCGTATGGCACTCCTTTCATTACAGATTGAAAAAGGCCCCTTTTGCGCTGAACAGCTGTCCGCTCATATAATTACACATCCGTTTGCTCCATTTACTGAAGACCGTTTCACCAATTTGCCCATTTTTGTTGTTGTTGACTTATTTACGTACAATATTACAAGAGTAAGGTGTATGGACAGCAAATAATTTGGAGGGAAGTCAGAAACAGTCCGAAGAAACATTTTAGTCTATTACAAAATATCTACTTAATATATATACACAAACACACTCACCCAAAACTGTCTTCTGTCTAACAATCGCACGAGAACGTCTGACCAGCCGCGTGCTCTTGTCATTCAGTATAAATAAATATAATAACGAAAGTGTTCCGCCTGACTTTAATTTTTTATATGCGCTATTTCACCAGTTGATGCTTGACACGTGAATGACAATTAAATGCAAATTTGAACCCGTTATAGTCGGCGACAAAGTAATTCTCATGGCAATCATACACTGGATACAACTTGAGAGTGCAAGTTTTATTTCCCATTACTATAACTATTGCGGTTTAGCTTAATTTTTAAGTGACAAAATCCATATTCATGTACATAAACTCCTGACGTGGCATTTATCAATACAAATACCCACACATCTCCAGATGCCTACTTACGCTTATAATGAAAAGCTGGCACATACATTAGCTTGTACCAATTCCGTTTAAAAAAATAATTTAATTAATCATGGAGACAAAAACATGATGATCGGTGCAATTAAAATATTTTATACATGTAAATCTATGTCTATAAAGGAAATGAAACTATGTAAGAGACCTGGGACATGTACTGGAAGAACCTATGTGTACCGATACTAGACTATTTATTGGATAACTTGGCTTTCTCGTAGAAAGCAAGGGTAGTGTATGTTATTCTGTCACGCTTTTCCCTAGTTTTGTCTACGACGTACGTTTTCATCTCACCTTGGGCTAAAAATTTAAACTCTCATCTTTTCAACCATCAACCTTTAATTGCTGGTGTCAAATAATTTTTACTACCAACCCATTTCACACCTACTTCTCACTAATGAGCAGAAAACCTCACATTTATCTACCGCTCTCCCACCTACTCTCCCTGAATCAACGTGAAACCTTATTTAACTCTCCCGCCCCCAGCTTCTCTTCCTAAGGAACCATATCTTCTGCTGCCAAGCCGGTCACGTGCTCTCGCCTAATGATTGTTAAAACATATTTCGAAATGATATGGATGTTCAGGGGCGGGACCAGGATTTAGGAAAAGGGGGGGTCCAACCCAGGAGGACTAAAGAAACCCCTTAAAGAAAGGTCCTCAGGTCTGGAAAAGGGGGGGGGGGTCCAAGCCGCAAAACATTGTTTCTCATGAAAAAAGGGGGGGGGGGGGTCCGGACCTCCTGGACCCTCCCCCCCCCCCCCTTTAACCGCTTCAGCAACCTTACCGCAAACTAGTTAACTCAAACACAACTCAGTACCTCCTTACAGTACCACGAATAAAAAAAAAGATTCTGGATTATTTCATCATTTTAATTGAACCATGTTCTTAGCAGATATTTTAAGATATATTGCATGCTTGAATATTTGCTTTTCATAGTAAGATTTTAAAAACAGGTCTCTGATGGTTTTGTATAACACAGTGGGACACTGGAGTATCGCTACAGGCGTCGTTCATGTTGTCTGCTAACATGGGACCTCTCTCACACAGCAGAAGTGAAGCGTCCCGCAGGTCACGCTCAGCTCAACACCTGTTAAAGTCTTAGTTTTCCATTTTAGTAAAAATAACATGAAGTCAATAGCCCCCGTAGACGCTGAAGCCTATTAGTAATTGATACCGCGTAAGGCCTCTACAGGACTTCTAAAAAATCTTCGAAACACAAGTCTTTGGTAAGGTTTGTCAAGGTGCTATTAGCTAAAAGCCGTCTGGCGCCTGTCCAAAAATACAAGCGTCACAGCGCATGAATTACAGGACTAGCGCGAACCGATAATGATCTCTAAAAACACATGGTGGGCCCCAGAGGCAGGCTGCTTTCTAAACGGCTAGAAAGCCACGATGTGCCATCTTCTAAATTATGGCGTCAGCCTTAATAGACGCAAGCAATCTTATCAAAGAACAGGTGGGCCTCCAGCTCTTACATATTTGAGGTTAAAACATTGCATCTCCCGCTCGGGTACATTTGCGGGAAAAAGTGGGCATGGGTCCGAACAATTCATCTCCTTTCTTCGTGCAACGAGTCAATCTGCCCTGGGAGGTCTGTTGTAAAAGAATATATGTCAAGGGTTAGATCTTGACCTCTTGATACGACGATGGGATTTTAAGTGAGAATCCTTAAATACACACTAATCAGCTTTACAACTAATTGTCAGCCATTTGGCAATATTGTGTAAAGGGTTACAGTCAAAAGTGGCTGTTTCTCAGTAAATTGCAAGCATTTTGCTCGAATAAAAATAGTCTACATTAAATATAACTTAACCGCTGGTTTGCGATTCTATTTGTAACCTGAGATACGGGTACCAAAGATTAAATCTTAAACTTAAAAGCATTTTATTTTTCTAATTCGGAGCATGAATTAATCATTTTCACAGTGTGTTTTTAAACCATTTCTTGAGGAGATGGTGTCTTTAATCTTAGCTTATTTTTATTGTAATTTTAGGAAGTGTTCATCTCTAAGACTGTTCAATATTTTTTCTCACATTTTCACTGTGCAATTTCAGGGAGTGTTCATCTTTAAGATTGTCAAGTGGGAGCCCATGACGTACATGCACTACCCGTTTCCAGGCTGGGCTGAAGCTATTGGCATTCTGATGGCCCTGTCCTCGAGTCTCATTATGCCCTCTTATGCAATCTATAAAATGGTGGTTACCCCCGGAACCTTCAGGCAGGTAAGGTATCACAGAAACAGACAGAACGCACTCCACAAACGCCGTACACTTACCCAGATCATCAATAATAATTCATCAAAACTTACTTCCTAACTTCCTAATAAATTTACATTAAAATCCATGAACAAAATTTAATCAGCTTTTCTATGCTTCGTGACCCACCTGATAAAAAAATTTTATTTCAACACATTGACATTTAGAGATAAATGTCAGTGGCGTAGGAATTAGGGGGCATCCCCCCCCCCCCACACACACACACACTTGTGCATGTGGGCAGACTTAATTAAACATTTTGGGGAAACACTACACTTCATCAGACTGACGAAAACAGTTTTCTTTAAATAAGAGCATTAAATCAGAAACAAATTCACACTTATTTCCCTCCCACATATGCTCCTCCGCTCGGTGCTTCAGTACTTAAAGTACCATATATTGGTCTACTATTGAACCCCCCCCCCCCCCCCATGAATTTTTGCTTTCGCCGCACATGTATGTAAATGCATATCTATGTATAAATAAAGATAAATGTTTATATCAGCATAGGCTTTGCCCCCCCCCCCCATAATTAAAACTTAAACTTCAAGTAAGATTGAAAAAATGATTTATCCTTTGCCTCTCATTAGGTCTATTTGTTTCATGCATTATACCATGCACACACATGAATTTGAGTAAAATTAAAAACCAAGTAACGGGTCTGAAGTTTTATTAAGATTTAACGAAAACTATATAAGGGTATATATATATATATATATATATATATATATATATATATATATATACTGCATCCGCCAACATCTTTCGAATTTCTAATTGTCAATTTGCCCCCCCCCCCCCCAACTTTTGAACTGCTTCCTATGCCTCTGAATGAGCCGACAAAAAGGAAAACAAACAGCAATAACCATGGACACACAGCGGTAATCAGATACATTGTGCTAAACCAATATTCCGATCTTACCAACACATGATGTGTAATATAAATAATGATTCAAAGGAACTTGATAAAGGTGAATAATACGCATTGACACGTTTGCAGTTCGGTCACTGATACTTATACCGACAAGCATGAAGCTTTAATTAATTCTTTAAACAAGATAAAATATCATGCAAACCAAAATGCACTATTTTCTCATTTCATTTTTTAACACTATAATGGAAATGTGAACAATTTTTTTCACTTTATACTAATTTATTTAAAAAAAAAATGTCCTATTATGCAGGCCAGGCCCGTTTAACACCTAATCTCCCCTCTACCTCCCATGATCTGACCAATTTCCGCTTTCCGCGCTAAGACTCCTAGCCAAAGTCACCAACAAGGATGAGCTCACTTCACCATGGAGTGAAAGGGTACTGGTCAAACATGGGTGTCAGGCAAAATATAGAATAAACTTCTTGCGCCATGTGTGGCTACTTGAAGAAAACTTAAAGAATGAACAGGCTCGACAGTGTAAATTTAAGTCGGAAGACTATGAACCCCCACTACCTTAACCTTTTAATACATGACTTTAGTATTTTACACTTTTACTCTGTTGTACATCCTTCTCATATATAGCGATATGTTTAATGGGAAATACTGCATACTTAACAATAAAGAATATGTCAATATTAAACTTAAGTAGGTTTAAAGCAAATCATTCCGCTCTGCTATCCACTCCAGATTGTAGCTCCTGTTTATCAGTGTTCGTGAAAGTATCATCTGCAAATATATTACATTTACAGTTCCCCGTATTATCACCTATATTGTTCACTTATGAAAGAAAGAAGAGTGAACCTTAAATCGACACTTGTATGAAAAATACATTAGATAGTATTATAACACAACTGTGAATATGTATTTCAATGAAAACGCCATTTTACAAATAAACACGGCACTCGTCCGTGCTAGTGAGAAAGGGTTGTCTTGTCGTTAGGTAAGCATTCTGGAACATCCCAGAATGACAACAGATATATATATATATATATATATATGTGTGTGTGTGTGTGTGTGTGTGTGTGTGTGTGTGTGTCACGGGTTGAAAGCATACTATTTAAACTCAAAACGCATTGATACCACACATCCACAAATATTAGGTTTCAGACATATACCTACTTAAAATGGCAATTTTACCTGGGCCTAGAAACCAACAGACAGAATCATCTGTCAGGACACCAGCGGCTTATCATCAGCCGAGACAGGCTTGTGTTAAAGTACAGTCTTTCCAAGTTTACTATCAGGTCGCGTGCTAGTTCGCTAATATGCCCAATGTACCTGAATAATCTTTCAGTCACTCATACTGAGAAAATTAAAGAAATGTTACGCTGAAATGTCTTCATAAAAAGTAGCCCTATTGTATGATGTTTAACATTTATTCAAATCAAATTAAATTAATGACAAACAGTGTTGAAAACTCGAAAAATACTTTTGTATTACTAAATTATATTCGATATATTATAGGACCTAAGAGAATTTCTGTAATCTGGGAGGTTTGTTATTGCCGGATGGGAGCTTCTGTCCTTAATTTTGTGGATATCCAATCACATTTATTCAACAAAAACAAGGCCAATGTGACATGAATTCTGATTTGGACCCATTTGGTCTATCATCAATCGGTTTCTATGATCTCAACCTCCAACGTCAACGAAGGAGAGAGATCTATTTGGGTACATGTTTTACGTGTGGAATTTGAAATTGGCCAAGTTTCTGGCAGGGGCGGACCAATGACAAAACTTAAAATAAGGTCCCCAGATCCGGAAAGGGAGGGGGGGGGGGGGCGTCCAGGCCGCAAAACTTGGTCTGAAATCCTTGAAAAAATGTTGCTGCGGCTGAACCCTCAACTGGCCAGATCCGCTTCTGGTCATCATAAAATATATACATTCACCATATGTCATATCGGCATGTTGTGATGGTCATTCCCACCAATTTTATTTGAGAAATTTTTTGCATTATGGATAAATATCAACAACAAGTATCATTAGATGATCAACCTGCATTTAGATCTTCAATACTTATGAAAGGAGTTGAAACGGTAGGCTGCTGTCGTATTCCATCGGGAAGATTGGCAATCCCATCAACATCCATTATGGTGTAAGCAGTAAAACTTGTACTTTTTAGGTTGGGAATAGTTTTTAAATTTAGCTTACTGAACGCCTGGTCCTTGGCTTCTTAAAAAAGCGTTATATCACGAATGCCAGGAAGCACGTGCTCCAATATCTGTTTCTAGTGCCGCCTCCCCGATGATAAACCGTACAATGGACTCAAAAGCTTCACCTGAAATATTAACAGCGTTCAAACACATGATTTTAAAATTTTCAATTTCAGTTCCTTCTAAAAATTCGTAAACGATTGCAGTGGCAGAGGCGCTAGGGGAGCATTACCTTTGTCATTACCTGATTACTCACAGTTTGGAGAACATTGAACAACAGTTCTTTAGACAGACTTCTTCTCACTCTTATTTCGTGTCAATACGATAATGTGTGCTTCGCTCATCACACTAAATGATAGTGTGATGGTTCAGGTAACGAAAGAACCAGACCCCGTGTCTGTGTACAGCCGGAACCGAAATGACCATATATCCGGCCTGTCTGAATTTCATCCTTTGCTTTATTTGTCAAATATTAATTTCCTACCCGTGACCAAAAAGTTGTCCGTGACGTAAGCTACGTCTTTTTCGGCTGATTCAGACATCTTATTAAATACTGACATTTACACTGATTAACACTTGTCCATAGTACGGACAGAAATGTTCGTAATTATTAGATGTTATTTATATATATACAATGGAATTATACCGATAGGTAGTTAATTGAGAAGGTTTTAAAAGGTATATCTCATACTGAAGTATATATTTCGTCCTTCCCCCACTGAAGCAACTCGTGCGAGCGCGTGGACACACAAGACGGAGACAGGCAAAACACAACAAAGCATTGGCATTCTTCCAAAATTTAAGAGACAGTGTCACGATATACAGTTAATTCCAGCAGTACAGTTGTCAATATCGGTATCCATTACGTCTCAACTTAATCAGGTGTCCCTAAAGATTACTGAAATTATGTCACTGAAACCCCCATGTTTATGCCAACCCTGATCGAAATGGTGTGGATATCTATAATTTATGATCCATTTATTTTTGTCTCCCTCATGTACAGTCTTTACTGGGTGCATGAAACTCACGGGATTCCGTGCAGTGTATTTATAAAGGACGTGTGTTATGACTGAATGTTACTTTTACATTTTGGATACGAATGTGAAAACCGTTCCTTTCAACTTTTTTCCAACCCGCCGGATACAGTTCTGATGAAGACAGACCATCAGTCTTCCCCGGGGTGCGCCCACGTCCGGTATTCATTTGACATATTGAGAAGGCGGCTCTGATAACGTAGGGGCATGACAATCGAGAACCCACGAACTCGCTCCACAAATGCTCTAGTTCCTCCAGTTTTCAACAACTGAGAAAACTTTCTGACTCAAAGTAAATGTGTGCTAAAAAGTATTTAACAGTGCTTTATAAATAAGATTGTATCCCTGAAATAAGTATAAGTATCTTTGAATCCGTGTGCAATATATTTCAGATGTTATCAAAGAATTTCTATTCGGTGTTACGTTAATATTCATGCATGAATTAGCTAAATAATTTAACAGGTTATTCATTATGTTCCCGAATATAACAGAAGAAAACAGCCTCTGGCTGTGAAACCTCTTGGAGGCCTTTGGCAATGTATTTTTATTTCAGTGACGGATGTTTGAACTTTGTGGGCGCAGTCTTGCGAAAAACCAAGATGAGAAAATTATTCTTGATTTACACATTTCTGGATAATCCGTGTGAATTTTATGTACTGTTTACAAGTTCCCTCTCTCATGTGATTCATGGTTATAGTATATAATATACTTGAAATTGAATGTATGCAGCAAATTTGCATAACTGCAGCGGTTTTGTTCCCATTCAATGAAAGTTGTAGTATAGGAGACCATATTTTCTTAGCTCCCTGTCCGTCTTCTTATAATCTTCACGAGAAATCTATCGCCCTGCGAGCACTCAATGTGCTCCTCCGAGCCCAATAAATTTGTGCTTTCTCCATTTTTAACTCTTCTATCCACACCAAGTGTATATTTTTTGTCCAATTATATTCTTTGTGAAAAACGATCATGTTCTTTCTTCACCGTATGCTTTGTAAATTAAAAATGACTCACCTGGTCCACTAGGAAAATATTCACCAAGTCTCTTTGTTTTTCATTAAACGTAAAGTCGCCCGGGACGGACTCTTTTTCAATTAACACTCCACCCGCCACCTTAGCTGTGCGAATTTTGACATTTTCTCCAGTTGTTCTTCTTTTAGCTTACACTGAATAATATTTACAAACTGGAGAGAGTTCAGAGTGCGTTATCTCTACCAACGAACCATCTTGATATTTAAAATATAAAACAATTTCTCTTTTAAAAACTCATCTGCCAATGATAATTTAAGGAAATACTTTGAAACATTTTCGGTTAACAAGTTAAACATTTTAGTACAGGCATTTTACCTGAAATAAGTGGTCAACCTCACACAAATTGCAACAAAAGCAAACGCAACTGATTTTGATTCCTTAGTATGGCCTTAATGTAAGAAAAAAAGTCCTAAGCAATTGTGGGGGGGGGGGGGGGGAAAGTTGGAAAATTGTCGAATTTGACAAAGTAGAAAATACCTTTTATTTCACCATATATGCATTAGCGTTCAAACGGTGTTATATAAATAATCTCTTGGTTATCGTCTTATAACCTCTTGCTTATTCTTATTCAAGTAGTTTAGAAATAAAGTGTATTTCATGAACTATAAGACACTATGGTACCAATATAAAATCAGCAATCTGTGAATTAAAGGGACATCATGACATGAGCAACACTATCTGAAAATGGCAACAATAACCAAAGATCTCCGGAAAACCTTGTCAATCTCCAAAGTGTTGACATACATTACAGTTTTTAGTTCAGCCGCTTATAAGTCATTTGACCTATAGTTATGATCCATTGTCTGTCATCCGTCCGTCCGTCTGTCTGTCCGTTTGACTGGCACGTTTTATTACGATTAGACCGACAAATCCAAAAATATGACATACAATTCGATGTCCATAAGTTCCCTTACTTCTCCTACCAAGCCCAAAATTGGGCTAATGCGACTTCGGTCCTTCGAGAATGTAAGGAGAAACCTGTTGTTACACTTCATGACTGCCTAAAATCAAAACCCCTCGTGTGTGTTTGTTCATATTTATAAACATTTATAAATTTCCGCTATATATTTCCTATGAACGGGCCAAAAATTAGGTCAATATTACATAATTTTTAAAAATTATGGACCAAAGCATTAATAAGATAACTTATCAAAATATAAAGAAATATATTTTTTTGTCTTATCATGGTAACTGCTATAGTTGGAGATTTTTTTTTTCAAGTTAACAACTATTTAATCAAGATTTAATTGTATGAAAGAAATTAGATCAACTTTTTGTAAATTCTTAAAATTATTGGCATGAGTGTATAATTAGTAACTTAAATTTTGCCCAACTTTGACCAATGTAATCTACAAGATGCCATGTTGTCGTATTGTGGCTCTTAATTCCTTTTGAATAATTTCGAAATAAGATTAAATCCATCAGTTTGCATAATGTGATGTTATATGAGCAAAATTAGCGATAAATGATGATGATATGTAGAATTTCGAATTGACTTATTTATGTATATCCAAATATATATGATATTTCAAATATATGAAAATTATAAACTTAAAAAAATGATAAAATAAAAAGTGAGGAACTAATGCAAACTTTTGTTCATCAATTTCCTGCCCAAGGATAATGGGAAATAATGTGATCAGATTTGTTCGTCTATCTGTCTGTCTGTTGATTTATAAATATTCAGTAATTATGCATCAACTGTTTTCCTGTACGAACTGTAGAATTAAGTTTCATATCCCATATGTAAATGCAGAGATGTTGAAACTCCCACTATTCAGCGCCTCAAAATCCCTCCCCCACCATAAGTCCTTGCACCTGTGGACTGGGGACGTTAATTATAAGGAAACTGTATAAAATGGTATGAGAAAAAAAAAAGATTTGGATTTAATTGAACAAACGTTCCAACTACTGAGCTTTCAACAACTTATCAACATGTCAACCACAGGTCATGGAAATGGTATAGATCTCATGTTTACAAATTGCTCACATGCTCCAGTTTCACCATTAGAAAACACATGGTCAGATCACAAAGTATTATTTGCAACAATTTTCTTACTTATCAGTTCAGATCAATCATATCTACCAATATCTAGCTTATACTACCTTTTCCGCTCAGACGTTATCTTTATTAGTTTATATTTTAGTTTTTTTAATCACCATATCAATAAAATCATGTAGATATGTAATGAGCACATGTTAAATCAGACGTCATCTTGTCCATTCTTATCACAAAGTGTCTGTTGTCAGTTACACACAGGGTTTCCAGCAGTCAACTCGGATAAAAAATCTCTGACTTTTAAATTTAAACTTTATTTATTTAATATAGCGCCTACTTTTATAAATATTTTTATTCAGTGGCGCTTTACAAAAGTACTTTATTATATTATGACACAAGAGTTAAAATTTGATAAAAATCTAAGTCGAAAAAGGTACGTTTTCAATTTTCTTTTAAAGTCGTCAATATTTTCGCTTCATTTAACATCATTAGAAAGTTCAATCCAAAGAAATCGTCCAAATGTTGAAAATACCCGATCAGCAAACGTTTTGTTAGACTATTCCTGGACTCTCAGCTGGTTTTCTTGAAAAAAAAACTAAGCCACCAAATTCAATTTCTTCTCAAAAACGTCATTCTACTGCAAACCGATTTTTTTAAATTGTAACTGAAAAGCAAAGCAAAATGAAAATAGAAATTTGGAATTGACAATTCAAAATTAATTATTAATAATATTCAAAGATCCATGCACTCTGTTATCAAGCATATATCATGTGTATAAATTTATCCCACAATAACAAAAAATGACTTCAGTGGATCAAAGGAACTGCACTCTGTTTTGCCTTTGTACTTTGTGACCTGTGCAGATTTATGTCCTTGTGTAAAATGTTTTACTTGTACTATATATTAGTTATGTATTACCGTTAAGAAACAGGTGGCCTTGCATTAATGGTTGGTGCTACATGTATACATTTTGTATATCAATGCTATGCATTATCAACTTACATGTGTTTACAATAATCTAAAGGAAATAAGATTTTACCTACAGACACAACAAAACTTTAATTAAAAGGAAAATAAAAACGTAGTATGAAATTATTGAATGCTGGCTCATGACATGAAAAAAGGCTTCCTACCTGATAATCAACCACAGTCGCCATAGCCAGGGTACACGCTATGTGATTCTTTTTGCCATGCATATGATGGTGCTGCAGTTACTCTGACAGTTGCATCTAATAACCTCTTGGAGCGTTTCAAAAGCAGGCGACTCGTCATTTGACATAAACCAGACCAATCGTGACTGTTTTAGTATACTTTCTAACAACCCCTACCTGGCGAGAACAATTCCGTTTTAACCCAGCATATCGGTCAAGCCCTCTTCATGTTTGTTGAAAATCTAATTACTACATTATTATTGCAACAGGTTAGGTGAGCGCTGCACATTACCAAATTAGGCTTACCTGCTCAATATAAATGCCAATTGAGTCGTGCTACAACCCCCACCCCTACCGCACCCCATGCTTCAGACCGTTTCCACATCGACCCCCACATATGAGTCTTGGGAATTTTTAAATTAACAAATAAAGACCAGAATTGGATTCTGCGACCCCCAAAAAAACCCCTGAAAATGTCGTATTACATATTTATACCCTTTTGATTAATTAAATTTGATGGATTCTAGGCCTTCTGGCGGCCATTTTGGATATTCCCAAATTTTACTACTTTCCCCCAGGAGAATATCTTAGGACTTTATATATGTTCAAAAGGATACCTTCTGGGATACAAAACAAATGAGATAGCTTTTGTTGCAATTTGTGTGAGGTCATGTTACAAAATGACTGTACTATATGTCATTAGACGTGTGCAAAAACACCCCTGCATTCACAGCTGGATACACATCAGCAAAATGTGATCATAACTTCTTTCTGCAATATATTGATAAAATCCATCTCTAATTATGTTTATATCTTGAAAAAAAATTCAAACAAAGAAGCGCATACAGTGATACATGGGAGAATAATATACCCTTTTTATGATCTCACTGTTATTATTTCAGCGATGCAATGCTATACTCTGGCCAGACGTGGACGAACCAATCAAACGTTCCCAGGGGTTGTATCACCAGGTCACCTTGGCAAATACCAACGCCAAGGACACGACAGCTGTGTAATCCAACGCAGAATCCAGCTCGGACTTGTGCTTTGAACTATCTGCTTGCCTGAAGGTTGATTACTTAAAGGTTGATTGTTCCTGCGGGACCGATAGTCAACAAGCAAGGGAATGCAAGATATGGTCTTCAGTTCAAAGATTAAAGTCTAAACAGGCTCCACATTGGATAAAAATTTTCTGAATGAGGAAGATACGCCCGCTGAACGATGGGTGACGTGTTAACGCAGTTAAACCATATGGTTTATAATCCTAATAAGGAAGACGTGACTGTTAATCTCTTTTTTGCATTTTATCTACAGTTCATGTGTATCTGATTTCAGCATATATGTCTTTATCTTATGTATATATCTTTAGGGGATGTTACTACAAACTAACGTGGACTGTAAGGAGTATATAAACGATGTTTTAATGGCAACGCCATGCATATATTTTATGGCGGAATAATAGTCGGTGTTTTACTCTTGATGATATATGTTAGTTTACACGTTTCATTTCTTTTTATTCTGCTTTTGTAAATATGGACCTCGTTATGTTACGTGTCGAAAACATATGCTTTTATAAAGTTGTAGATTTGTGGCCTGAATAATAGCGTCTTGAAAGAAACAAAGCAATAAAACCTCAGGCGAAGCCGCTTTTTACGTAGTAGGCGTATTTATCATGCATTTACTTGTATTTATGGATGCAAGGAGTAATATACAGAAACACCTAAAATTTTAGATTCTTTTTTTCTTTCAAGATTCACTTTCATTTATTCACAATGTGTGGTTTATGAAAAAAACTGAAACTGAACTGAAGAAGCAGTCAATATCATGTGTATTTAACATTTGACGCAGCAGGCTTACACTTGAAAAGACAACCATATTTGCATCGTGTTTTTATGACGCAAACACCAGGAGAATATAGCTTATTCACCATAACCAAAACAGGCATGACATTCGCAAGTAAATTGAATACTCAGAGCACCTGTCCATTAATACAAAAATGGTTAGAAAAAGGGTTTTGCACTAGCTAAAATTTATAGGTATCACGTGGTGTTTAAGTGTCACGTTTACATTAGGCATATCATAAAAGATAACTACGGAAACGAGTATTTGAGCCCTATATAATCAATAATTATCGTGACAGTGGGAAGACTAATTTACGTAAATTTCCTGTTACTACTGTATACCAAAGTAAGCGGTAGATTGTACTGACGCGTTCCTGTGTCAAAGAGCACATTTTTCATGTGATGTTGTGCAATCAACTCAGTTTGTGTTTGTGAGCGTTGATTACAAGCATTGGTTTGATTGTTTACTTCCTTGAGATTAATGGATTATTAGATATTTACTTCATTTTAGCCCACAATAAAAATGGATATTTAATAGCCTTTGCAGCGTCCCTTGTTTTTTTAATATTTTACCTGTCCGGTCCATTTCACCCTGAGCCAATCTGTTTATATATTTAAGTCTTATGGAATTGCTCATCAGTGCTAAACAAATTCATTGTTTATCATCTCCACGAGTTTCAAAGGGCGTAATACGTCTGAACAGTGCTGAAAACAACACTGCCACAGGATTACCTGCAGCAGTCGCCAAGAAGGGACAGGGAAGGTAGGAAATAGTGTTCCCAACGGCGTCAATTTATATTCGGGGGGGGGGGGGGTTGACTCATAGATAGGGTAGGTTGGGGAAAATTTTGAAAAACAATCTTATATATATATATATATATATATATATATATGTATATATATATAGAATGTTTGCGTGTGAACCTTAATATATTTGAGATGTAACAACCAAGTAAAAGAATAACTAGACGACCATAGGTCGAACGCTTGCCGGAAATCGGAAGTGAAACACAGACGGACAGACAGAACATATTGTCGGTTTTCTATTAATGGAATGACTGTCAGGGACATTGCTGGAATATGTGGCCCGTAGAATGACATGTGAGACAAAAGAACAGGCAAGTAGACAAAGCTGACAACAAAAGACGAACAGACAGACATACTGACTTTGTGAGACAAGATTGACACCAGATGACATAACCTGGTGATTGAGAAGATTGAAAGGAAGAAAATGAGTTATAATTTATGTAATTTAGATTTATAATTTTGGAGGTATGGCGAATTAATGATATACTAGGGAGGCTCGACTGTAGCGCCCTCTAGCAGACATATTCCGAAGACGACAAATGCGTTTCGTATTATTAGTGTATACCATGAGATGTCTCAGTTTCAAAAGGATTCCGTCAAAGCTGTGGCCCGTAGAATGCTATATGTAAGGCGTAAGAACCAGCAAGCAGGCAACTTTGAGGATAACGGACAAACAGATGGACACACTGACAAAGTGACAGAAGATTGAAACCAGATGCCTTAAACAGTTTATGGAGAAGACTCAAAGGAAGAAAATAAGCCAAAGTTTATGTAACTGAGGCTTTGGGTGTAGAGATATGGCCTATACAATGGTATGTGTGTGAGGGTCGTGTGCAGCGCCCACTAGTGGCTATATCCGGAAAATGAAAAAAATTATTTCTAGATATTAGTGTAAGACATAAGATGTAATAGTTTCAAAAGGATTCCGTCAAAACTGTGGCCTAAAGAATGCTATATGTGAGACGCAAGAGCCAACAAGCAGGCGTATTTGTGGACAACTGACAAACAGACGAAAACACTGACAAAGTGACTCAAAATTGAGTCCAGATGACTACTCCAGGTTATGGAGAAGACTCAAAGGAAGAAAAAAGCTACAGTTTATGTAACTGAGGTTTATAGTTTTGGAGATATTGCCAAAGCATGATATGTTGGGAGAGGTTCGAGTTCAGCGCCCCCTAGCGGCCATATCCGGAAAATGAAAAATTGGTTTCGAGATATTAGTGTAAGACTTAAGATGTAATTTTTTAAAAGGATTCTTTCAAAACTGTGCCCTTTAGAATGCTATATGTGAGACGCAAGAGCAAGCAGGCGAATTTGCGGACAACTGACAAACAGACAGACACACTGACAAAGTGTCACAAAATAGTGACCAGATGACTACACTAGGTTATGGAGAAAACTCAGAGGAAGAAAATAAGCTATAGTTTATGTAATTGAGGCTTATAATTTTGGAGATATGGCCAAAATATGATATGTTCGGGAGGTTCGCATCCAGCGCCCCCTTGCGGCCCTATTCAAAAAATGAAAAAACAATTTCGAGATACTAGTGTAGGACTTATAATATTTCAGTTTCAGAAAGATTCCTGCAATAATGTGGCCTTTGGCGCAAGATGAATGAAATCTCGAAATATCTCTATTCACGAGATATTTTACGAGATACTGCAATACTTGTTATAAAATCTTGTAGTGCTAGTTGAATGCTACCTGATGCAAAAAACTAGATCACACTAGCTTTAAAACTGACAAAGTTAGAAAAATAAGACCCCTTATATTCGAATATCATGACTATTCCCCCAAAATTTGTAACCATGGTTACGGCAAATTTGAGTCTGCTACACACCAGATGACAGGCCTTGGAATGACGATTAAAATGAGCTATTGTTGAAGTAGATACGACTAATAGTCACAAAGATATGAAGAAAAAACCGTTTTGAGAATTTTTGACGACCTTGACCTTGACCTTTGACCTATTTTAACCAAAAACAATAGGGCACCTAGAAATTTAATTCTCCATCATCTCTGAAAGTTTTAAGGTGATTGTGGCAAAATTGTGGCCAGGAGAGTGCAGACAAACAAACAGACAGACAGACAGACATACAAACAGACAGACAAACAGACATACGCAACTGAGCAATATGCTTGCCGAAATCTTTGATTCCGGCAAGCAAAAAAATATGGTCAAAAAAAAGGGCAGAAATGTAACAAAAGTCTCTCACTACAAATATTGATATTTTTTTACAGTAGATAAATCCAGTATATAAATCTTGCTCTCTGAATATAAAATGGGAATGATTACATGTATCACCCCCATTGCGTCTGGGGGGGGGGGGGTGTCAACACTATCCTGTAAGGCTGTATTGATGTTCTTGACTGTCTTCCAATACTAAATGTACCTGCATAAAAACTGCAATTATTAGTAGGCCAGAAGTATAACGTGGACTACAACGTTGGTTCACAATGAAAGGTTTTCAGGGAAAGGCCTTCCTGGTCATTGTGCTCCAGATTTCATGACCATTAAAATGTAATTCTTTTAATCAAACGACACACAACCATGTCCATATCGTGCATCTTAAGGATTCTTCGACATAATAAATAATAATTTGAGGTATCTTCGATGAATTAATAAAAATGCGTCTGTGGATAACTGCAGTAAACACCTTTCAAAGAGCTTAAATTCTTTATCATAATAGAACTTTCAATCCACCCATATTGAGATTTTAATGTTTAAATGACATTATGGCTCTCACTTAGCGATTATAATAAAATTAGGTTCATTCCTTCCATCGGTTAATTTTTTTTTATCTTAAAGTAATGTACAGCTCATCGTAATCATTAAAAATAAAATGTTTAAAATATATTTAAACATGAATGAATATTTTCTCGGAACCGTATGGCATTCGTTGAAATTCATGGAACAAAAGGATAAAGGTGACATATAATTACCCTTCTCCGAGTACAATTAAGTCAATTCTGAAATATTTTAGAGATCAAGGTTTAACCTTTAACTTCCATAGGCTAATTTCTTATGTACGGACAAATTGCCTGTAACTATTGGCGTTAATTTTCTTGTTAGCGCCAGGAAATTATGTTTCCTACCTACATTGAACAAATGCTCTCAGTCTTCTTAACCACGCAAGTCTCTCCTTCAAGAGTGCTCACTAACCGCCTGAGGCACATTGGTTACTCCGAATGGAAGCATCGTTGCCAGGTCTTGTTAATAAACTCTTCACCTAGTGCTCCCGCTAGCATTTACCGACTGTCTTAACAAGAACGTGGGAGGCCACAGAAGTGGGTGAGAATGATACAAAAAACGAACTTCAATATTAACGAGAATCGATCGCTTATTGGATCACAAAACTTAAAAAAATAAGTATTTATAGCACACCTCAAATCAACGACATCGCTCACAACAACTATCGCAGAGCAAATTATAATTAATCTTTAAAATATCGTCTTCATACTAGGGCCCTTTTCTCAAGAATTTAAGATGGGTAAAAGTTCGTTCACTTTCTGCCTCAAGGGATTCAAAAATTAAAAATAGAAGGACACAACATTTAAAATACTCGAAATTTCCCTTATGCAGGATCGTTTAAACTATACGTTCATATGTATATGTAACTATACATACGAAATTTAATATGAAAGCAAATTCATAATGCATAGTTCAGCAGACGTAGAGAACTTTCATCAATTGAGTGTTTAATATTTAATATGGATAGTCTGGAAAATACTTGTTATAAAATAGGCTTCTAGATTAATAACTTGTTGAACTACAAGAGAAAACAAAATATAAATAAATTCCATTATATTTCTAATTAATTATATTTCATTTAGTATCAAAGTAATGTCAAGTGTAGGTAAATGCCCATTCTGTACACGTTTGGTTTTCATGTTTTATTCTGCCCTGATTGGTAACATTACTAACATATAGTAAGGAAAATACTGCATGCGAGCATAAGTCATAATAATATAATGTATTTGTGTGAGTTAAATATTGTTGCTCATGTATCATATGTCATCCTTAAAATAAAAGGCAATTTTAATCGATTTCTTCCAACTTAAATATTATATTATATTCCATCAAGTGGGCGTATGGTCTGGGTTCCGGAGATAAGAGAGAGATAGCGAAAGGGCACACAGCTTGTGTTTCGTCGGTGATCATGCAAATAATGTTGCCGGAACCTTCCACCAGATGTTGCTCAAGAAACATGAGGAACACTTGTTTTTAATGAATCTAAAAGCATGCGTTGGTGTAGAATTTCCAATTCAGGGATGTTAGCAGTGAATGCTTCAGCCAAAGACAATGAACCATCCATTCAGCTGAAATCTGACCTCGCTGTTTGTTCCTTTCTTTCTCTAAAGTAAGCAATTAATTTTCAATTATAATAGCCAGCTCATGTTCCGGCTCTTGACCGCTGCCTTTCCAACAAGTGGCTCATATGAACCCATGCGTTTCAACCGTCCATGTATGAACACGCTTTTACCCTCTCGAAGGCAAACATACCACACATATCTAAATATTTTCTTAATACTATGTTTGTTAGGGGGGGTCCAGGGAAGTAGAAGCCCAGGTTTTTTTAGCCGCCGCAACCTTTTTTAGCGTTTGAATCCAAATTTCACGGCCTGAACCCACCTTTCCATAGGACCTTGCTTTTGGATTTGTGTTCAGTCGTCCTTGGTTGGACCATTCCTTTTCTTCATTCCTTGATCCGCTCCATACCTTTTTCGGTCAAATTAAAATATTGATTAGGGTTTTTTGTGTTTCCTATTACTAAATATTTAATATAAAGGCATAATAGTTAAGGATTAACATAATTGCTAAGGACTGTTTTATATAGGAAACTTTTCCAAGGGTGTAAGATAAAGTATACTTTATAACTATGTATAAAACAAACAACAAGTCAAGTGATACTTCACGTAAGAAGATCATTATTAATATTTAATATATAAAAATTCCACGTATAACTTAAAACAAAACACATGGAGATAGTGGGGTGTGTGGAAACAAATAATTAGAATAACATGGGAATATAAAGACACCCGGTTGCGTTTCTTTGTGCTCGGCACATGACTTACATGACTTCATCAGGCCAGTGGCTACAAGGTCCTTTAATTTACATAAGTTAAAACAAAAATTACCCTAATTTACATAAGTTAAAACAAAAATTACCCAAACACTGACGGGTAATAGGAAGCTTATTACCACAAGAGAAAATATAGTGACTATATATCTGACAGAAAAACAAGCAAATTGAAACAGATATATGTTGTAAAGATTATTATTACCCATAATAAAGAAAGTGTAGAGTGTTTGCAGGGGTCTTTGCATCCTAGTGGCAACAAACAGCATTGAACCATTGGAGAATTTTCACATTCTTAAAGAATGAACCGTAATCATTAATGGGGCGTATCTCTTTCGTGCCTAAAACTTACTCCCTACGATGCACTGTTATTCGTTGTTTCCTCGAAAGATGTTTCAGGGTATAATGTATACCACTGCACTGCCCTTTTATTATCCGTTTCATCATCGACATCTCCCGTAAATGATGACCCAAAGGTTAACATGCAACTTATATATCAGAACGATAATGTGCCTGTAGTATAATGGTACCTCTTAAATCTTAATTTAACACAAACTGAAATTACATGAGTATATTAATAGCTTTCCATTCATGTTAATGCGCTTTAATTTTCTTCTCGACCAATCTTTAGGCCTACATACTTTCGAGAATAATCGATTCCAGAACACAGACAAAGGCGGGGCTTCTAAGTCCAAATTGCTAAATAAAACACATTTGTAATTCAGTATGAAAAGATATACAATATAAACGAAAGTAATCAACAATCTTATCGACTTAGGCATTTTCAGCTGATTTGAGACACAGCTAATAAAATCTTGAATGGTACTCCTACTATTTCAAGATTTTTAACCATTGTTATGGTTATTGCCCGGTGAATTGAAACCAAAGATAAAAATATTTCTCTAACTTTTGGCTGTAACAGTTGACTCTCTCTGATAAATATTTAATCAATCCATCGGTGTTTCATAAATAATACAAAAAGTAACCCTTATTTATCTAAGAAACGAAAATAAACAGTTACTTTATTCTTCACCTGCTGCAGAATAACTGCGTCTTTAGATCATGGGTCAGTACACGTATTCTTATCCAAGATTGAAAAGCAATGAATGTAAAATTCATTATTTTTTAACCCCCATGTTCTCGATACCAACCACTTTCTTAAGATAGGAATAAGTTATAACTGTACATTTCTAACTTTACATGTTCTTCAGCTTGATAAACCATGACATGCTTTTACATTATAAAATTGATTCAACATCCGGTAATTTTATACCTCCATTTCTGGTTCACTTACCTGTAAACATATTTAATCTTGGGCTAACAACCATACCAAATAAAGTCAACGGTACAGTTTTTCACCTTTTTGACAAACGCCTTAGGGGCTGAATAATATTAATGATGTACAACAGTTTCCGAAAGGTTTGTTACTGGGATTCTCCCAAATATTGTAAGAGCTCTTAATTTCCACATATTCAATTATCTTGAAATACTATTATAAAAATTTTCAAATTCAGTTCATATGAAAAACTAACCATATATAACCATATACCTAGGATTTTTATAGCATCGGAATGAAGGTCGACTTATTTAAATTTCTTTGAAAACTCTAGTGTCTTCTTCACATTGAGGCGGCTTCATATTTGTTATAATTCACACTATTCACATTATAATTCAAGAAATCATCGTAATTTATTTTTTAAGCAATGTCTCCATTGATTTTAACTCATTTAAGAAGAATGTACGGTCGTCGGCAAACAAACATAGCTTTAAATCAATAACGTTAATAACAGTACATTTGACCAAGCTTGATCGACGAACCATAACTGCTAATATTTCAGTCACCAGTAAATATTAATATGTGCTAAATTTCTATAGTTCCTCTAAGTCAAAATAAGCTTTGGTATAACCGATGTCTATCCTACAGCTTTCTGACCCATTATCACAATTTAATCAGATCACTGAATGTGTCTCCCTGATGTGCTAATAATTTCAGTCTGCGACGGGCACTCTTAATCGGGAAATAATCTAAGCATGAAATTATCGTCAAGCCACCATGCACTTTCTGGGAGCACCCTTTTTTAGTAATAACCACATGATCCCACCTATTATATCTGAATTGAATAATTGATGGTGTAAGGAGATAAAACATTATATGATCACTTCTAAAAGTGACATATGTTATATAAATCTCTCAATTTATAATCACACATGCCAAGTAATAGACATATATACACAAGCTAAATTATAAATTAATAAAAAACCATAAGCAAACACACAGAAATACTTTCTAAAGGTCATCTCTCTTATTTCTTAAAGTCGTTCCATTGTACTTGTAGCCGAAAAAAAGAAGGCTATTAACATGGGAAGCGCCCCTACTTTGAAACCACTTGTTGCATCGCTAGAAATTGCACACCTACACAAGTCGCAAGTTACACCCACGCTCTGTCAGGCCTTCGGTGGGAAGTCTCAACCTGATCCCTATTGCGATTAATCAGTGACACCGCCAATATGAGACACCAAGAGAAGCGTTTTAGAGGTAAGGAAATAGGGGGATAATTTTTTATGGCGCCGCCGCAGGTATCCCCTGACTGTTCATATCAACCAGTATCCGCCATCCGGAGAACCGATGACACGCCGTGATGTCGAGCACACGACGCCTATTAGTTACCTTAGCAATCTCTGATTCCAGCGCGCCGGTCAACAGCAAGTGAGACGGCACTTCCCTGGCATCACAAATCATGGGGATGGCGGTTGTTAATAAAATTTCAGCAGCCAAGTGACATTTCATGAACTTCGAGACATTATTTCTTTTGTGTTTGTATTCATGGGTTGTATCATGAAGTCACCCTGTCTGTTTGCAATGTGTGAATAAATTTAGATGGTGACTACCCACTACAGTGCAGCGAGATAATTAGTAGAGCGCTTCGGAGCTCGGGACCCCACGCGGATATATAACCAAGGTGTAGTCTGCTAGACCGGCATATGCGGCGCTTCGCAGTCATAATGAACGCACTGGGCCCGGCGCTGCAAGTAAGTTCCCAATGGGAAGCCACACCTTGCTGACATCCATTAAGCCACAGATGTCGCGACTAGACAAGGTCCACGGAAGGAAGATTTCTATCGAGACAATTTTCACCTCTGCTGGAGGATTTAGTGTCTCTCAGAGAGCAGGTATTGTTACTGCTGCACGGCCACCACTCACATTAGCATCTCTCACAGGTAAGCTGTTTTTCTTTATTTTCGCGGATGATGATGTATGGAATCCAAATCTCATGTAGCTGTGCTTGTGTATAAATATGACATTACAATCCTGATTACCCGTCAAAATGAGTAACTTACTTACATTTTTATATCTACTTTTTCAATTAATACTATATATGTGCATTATCTTAATTGTATTTTATGTATAAATATTTTAGAAAAGAGGAATTCAATTCTAAAATAATAATTGTAAGGGTGTAATTTTAATATTTAATTTCCTTTTTTTCTTTTACAGGTAATCCAGTACCTGGCGATTCAATGAAAGGTATTCAAACGAGCCGTTAATGACCCTTCGTGCGGGAAACTAGAATTCTGTTTCTGTTGCACAGTTTCAGCTTCAGAACAGGTGATTTATAATTATATACTGTTACATTACGCATCTAAAGTGAAATCAATGTGAGCATCTCATCACAGGAGTTTACATACCAACATACAGCTGTTGCTAAGAGACAAGGCGCAGCGTCTTTCACTATGCCTTCCGTGGACTTAACGGATGAACAGCTGTCGCAGATCGATAAGATTCTGAACGGTTCAGGGTCAAATGGTTTGAAGAATGAAGCGAACGCAAGCCGCCGTGACTATGTCAATGTACTCCTTGAATCACTTTACCAGGAACGATGGTTGGTCTCAAAGACTGAGATAGCCCTTTGTGTGGTCTATACAGCCATTGCGTCCTTTGGACTGCTGGCTAATGGACTCGTGTTTTATACTCTTCTAAGGAGAGAGAAACTACATACTCCTCGAAATTTGATGGTGTTAAACTTGAACTTGGCGGATATCATAATTTGTGTAACATGTGTACCGTTTACTCTTATAAAACTTACCATGAAAAACTGGCAACTAGGCGAGTTTTTGTGTCACGTGATACCCTGGCTACAAGGTGTCAACGTGTTTGCGTCAACTCTGACTATCACATGTATCGCAGTGGACCGCCATCAGGCCATCGTCCATGCCACTACGGTACATGATGCTGATCAGCGCTGGGTTACAGGGATAACTATGATAGCGGTGTGGGTGCTCTCCGTAGTGTTCAGTTTGCCTCTTCTGCTGTTTAGCCGGGTTGAACAGAAGCAATACATGGTATTTCTTACCTACGACATGTGCCTGGAGGACTGGCCGTCTTCCGCCAGCCGTCTTGTCTACGCTTCTCTAGTCATGCTGCTTCAGTTTGTTGTACCCGTTTCCTTGCTGATGGCCCTTCACTGGCGTATCTGTACCTTCCTGCGCTGCCGGATCCTCCAAAACCCGACGACTCCACTTGAGCTGAACCGGGCGATAAAAGAGATGCAGCGACATCGGAAGAACTCTGCCCTCTTGATGGCGATCGCTGCTGTGTTTGCTCTTTGTTGGTTTCCTCTGACTCTTCTGAATCTTCTGGCTGATCTTGATTGGTCAATGTTTGTTCACCAAAATTTTTTACTCACCTTCGCGGCCGCTCACATTGTCGCGATGTTGTCGGTTTGCTTTAATCCCATAGCGTACGGTTGGCTTAATCCCAATCTTCGGCGGGAGATCTTGCGGGTTCTCTGTATACGTGGAGCTGATCCAACGGTGTTTAATGAGCCTGATCCCAATGCGTGCCTCCTTGCACATAAGAAGGTAAGCTACAAAGCAATACAAACTGACGGCGCCATGATTGTTGCTCCACCAATCCACCCAACCACTAAAGTAGTGCGCACTCAGCCATAATTGCGGCCGGCGTCAGCGTAGGCAGTCATAATAAACTGTGATTGATACAGAACGCTCTTTTTTCAGTTCCCAGCGAATGCCATATGTACGTTTGAATTATTTTCATTATGGTGTGGGCTGTACATTATGTAGATTTTGTACATTTCATAGCTGTAGAAAGTAAATGGAATCGCACAGGGGGTTTATGTTTGGATGAAGAAAATTCATTTATTCAAAAGGATCCTCTGAAGCTGAACTGTTTCTTTATTCTCAATGGTGAAAAACTCTTATTACAAGGCGCTATTTTCGGGATCAGTATTTAATTATTCTCAATGTGGTACTTGGCGGTTTTTGAATGGTTGACCTTCAGGTCTAAGGTCCTGTAGCCGATGTACACTTACAGAATCATATAACACCTTGTAGTTCCTTGAAGCTCCGTAGAAGGGTACGCTTTGGTCCAGGTTAGTTTTACCTGAATGATTACGAGAATTCATACTTTAAGATATTTTCTGTTGTATCAATCTCCTTGTTTTGAATAGATACAATCATCTGCTATATGATATATTCCATTTGACCTTGGTCATAAATCTAAAAAATTTTTAAAGATGCATGTCGGTCTAGTCAGTGCTACCATATACAAATTAATTTATAGAGTCAGCATAATTTAAAGGTAAGTATGGGGATGATTCTTTGGTGTGAAATGAGTCACGTGAAATTGTTGAATCCCCTGTTTAATCAAATGTAATTATTCAAAGATCTCATATTTTTATCATTGTACTTTTTAGTCTTGATATTATTTTTGAGACATACATATCGTATGACAAAATTTGATTATTGTTGTGAGATTAAATGTTTTCTATTTGTTTGATAAAAGGATATTTTGTGATATATTGTGATATGTATACGTAATTTGAGAAAAAGATTTATCCTATTCCATGGCCGTTATTTTTTGTTAAGCAAGCATGGCACCCTCAGTTCACACACAGTTATTACCAGTGTTTCTCAGACACAGTTTTCTTAGATTCTCCATTAAGATTTTACATTGTATCATACGATAATGAAAAATTCACATGTAATTATTTCACAGTGATGAGATTCACACTGCTCAACATATGATGTCTTCCTAGATATTTTTTTTTAATTTGCTTAAATTAAGCAAGGTAAGCATTGAAAGGTTAATAAGTAGAAATAAACATCCACCTAACCATAAACTTAGGACGTGCTGTATAAAGCAGGTACAGCAAAGCGCTTCCTTATTTGTTGATAACTACAGATATTTAAAGCATGCGCGTGCTATGTATCTGTGCAAAGAGCACCGTTTGTGCTAGCTAACTCATTCAGGGAACATGTACGTGCCTCCATCAATACCTGGTTGTTGTAATTGTCAAGAACTCGAGAAACTTGTTTACACGCTGTCCACATCAGCTTCTACCTACAAAAGTGTATACACAGGAGGAATGCGAAATGACGAATGTAGAGCTACCAGGGGTTATAAATTAAGTCCTAAATGAATAACTGAGGTGTTTTGTGAGCGTAGCAGAGAAACTACCATTGGAGTATAATACCGTCTTAAATATTTGAGTCAACAACTTAACATCTAACGCTCAGATCAAGATAGCTCAGGGTACGAGAATACACAAATACTATGTATCTTGACATTATTCTAAATGAAGATTAATTCAGCTCTCCGTGAGCTCCAGTTGGAAGGATCTGAGACCCGTTCCTTGGGCGCTCCTTGGGCGTAAATTTTTATTGGAGCCGTCGATTGCGATGCCGCCAAACTGAACAGAGAGTCGATCTAGCCACCAGCGCGCCCCGCTGAGGAGTCCGGAAGGCAATGGCATCCACAGGTACAACGCAGAAGCCCGTACATCCATTTAAGGCGCAACAGCTCGGACCACGCCCACCAGAATCCATCCGCTATAGGACACTACGAATACGTATCGCCGTTATCATCATCAGCCATGACTTTTATTTATTACTTATGCAATGCTAAAATTTAAACCAAAACATATCACGCATATTTTCCCAAATTTTATATAAATTTAAAATCATTAACTAGATTTAAAACAGGAAAGAAAATTTTGAAGAAAATTGTTGAATGTAAAACCAAGAAACCATGAGAGGAATTTTTTTCGCAGGTGTAACTGAGGGACCATGCGGGACTATTGCTCCGGGGTTAACAAAGTAACCATGAGAGGTGATTTTCTCCGGATATAACTAAGAGTAATTATTTTTCAAGATATTAGGTAGGATCCATGAAGGGAAGTTGCCAATGTATAACAAAAAAACTCTGAGGGAAGATCGGGCTGTAGATTAAGAAACCATTAGAAAAATGGACCAGTATAACAGAAGCGGATCTTCCACCTAAATGGTCAACGAACACGTAGACCTCCGTCATACTCCACTAAATTCAACTAAACGCAGCTCCCTTAACAATGGCTCTGCAAGCTTATGCATACTAATTCATACAACGACGCCACTTTAACAGAATAACCGATATATTCGAAAAAGTTCTAATACAACTGTATAACACAGAAACCATGAGGGATGATAGGGCCAGTATAACAAAGAAGCTATGAGAGATCATACTTTTATGGCAAAATTACATTCTTTTAATAGCCAAATGTGTGTGGGAAAATGGTTGAAAAAGCCCCCTCCCCACCCACAGACAGACACACACACACACACCCATCTCGTCGAATTGCGCCCAAACATGTCGAAAATATATTGTGTTATTGAAAGGGGCAAATACGAATGGGTCGGTCTATCCTGAATTCCAATTGAGTTGTGCCGAGCCAGCTAGGTGACCAATACAGGACCCAGCTCGGCATTGTGTGAGAGCCGTTTTATGAGAATGTCCGCACTGCATGGGCAGGTCGTTCATACTTATTGTCTTTAACACCTAAGGAAATTCCCACCAAAGAATTTTTCACCAAACATAGCCATGGTATAAGTTAATCCGAATGCAACAATTAAAGCTACACGGAAACAACTTTTTGGCAAACCAGCCGATTGCTACGGATGAGGGGAATTAACACAAAACACAAAGTATAAGTTCTATATTCTTTAAAGAGATATCACCTCGGTATCATGGTACACGTGTATAGTTTCACCGTCTTGCTGTCCAGCCAGCCCGAGCGGCTTCACCCATTGCCTCGTTTTCATCCCCGGATCGTCTTACAGTATGACAAGTAGCATTACCGGGCGCTTTAGTTGTGAGCTTCACTCGAACATATACAGAAATATAATTTTATCTAAATATTGACATTCATGGAACAAAATAATTGTGAAAGTTTGTGATTTTTAAGTCACCCTGAACAACCTGAACTTGTTACATAACCATAGAATATATCTATATACATGTACATAAAGGACGAAGGTCTAAATTAAATGATTATAAGTGAAAATAACTAGATTCATCCCTACAGAATAATCAGGCAGACTCCGCACTGCTAAAGGGCTTTTCAATACAAACACATGTAAGCAAATATATGGTGTGGGATATAGAAAAACTAAAAAATCTGAACACCATACTATAATACTATGTATATACTAGTAGTATTACTTTCTCTTCTACATTGATACACATTAACATATTTTTATATTACGGAGCCTAATATAAACAGATCACGTATGCGTGATGAACACAAATTCTGTAACGGAGATAAAAAAAAAACAAATCAGATTCTGTAACACTAGGCAGCGTGAAATGTCTAGGGGAATGAATAAAGAAGTCAATGTTTTTTTGTTAACAAATAACCATAATTTATTCTTAAAACAACCCGAATATTACAATACACTAAATCAATACAATTATACAGTAAAACAGCGGTATAACAACAAATCAATACAATCACACAGTAAAATACCTGGATACCACCACCGTCACAACGATAAGTTCTTTAATTGTATACTCTCGGAGAATGACAGTCAAGTGTAAAGCTCTTGTAACAATCCAGTAAGTAAACTGAAGTCCAAATGCACAAAATCAAGGAGAATGTCTGAAGAAAATCTACAATTGCCGCACTCGTCGGATAAGGTCCCAGAAACTGACACACACGCTTCTGCGTCCGCTGGAAATCTTCTCTGCTGCTCTCTCTCGGCTCTAAAACACAGCCCCTTTATATACTCTTCACCCCAAGCCGAGAATTTTCCACTTCTCGAACATTCGAAGAATCTAACACAACACAGTAAACACGCGTTACAGGAATCATCTAGAAGAACGTCGCTGTTTCTACACACCATGGTGTACACGAGAGCTCGCCCCAAGCTAGCATGACAACAAGCGTTCAACCAGTACGGATTAAACCTAGAATGTAACAGGCCGCCAGGAAAGAGCGATACAACATGAGTTACGCCCGTCACACAATAATAGAGCACCTGTAACACCCCCCCCCCCCCCCCTGTAAGAAAAAAGAAATCAGCAAGTACATTGTCTTTCCCTTTAATGTGTATGATATCGAGATTGTAATCCTGTAAGAACAAACTCCATCTCAACAATCTTCGATTTTTACACTTCAACTTGTTCTTGAATGTGAGGGGATTGTGATCACTGAAGACAATGATAGGCCTGACTGATGAAGTAACATAAACTTCAAAATGTTGCAACGACAAACAAAGCCAAACATTCTTTTTCAATAGTGGAGTAGTTTTTCTGGTTTGCATTAAACATTCTTGAGGAACAACAAATTGGATGATCTATGCCATCATTGCCTTCTTGTAACAACACAGCACCAGCAGCAGTATCACTAGCATCTACAGCTAACTTAAAAGGTACAAAAAAGTCTGGAGCTACCAAAACTGATGAACTTTGCAGGATTGCTTTCAAATTCTGAAATGCATTTTCACACTGAACATTTCATACAAACTCTTGTTTTTCCTTTAACAAATTAGTCAAAGGTTCAGCTACAGCAGCAAAATTTGGACAAAACTTCCTGTAGTATCCAACCATACCAAGAAAACGCATTATTTGCTTTGTGTTTTCTGGTCTAGGAAATGCAGACATAGCACCTTTCTTAGCACCAACAGGTTTCACCTGACCCTGCCCTACAATATGACCCAAAAGTGTCACCGGTGCATGACAAAACTCAAATTTTACCAAGTTGACGGTCAGACGCGCTCCACTGAGTCTTTCGAAGAGGTCGCGAAGAATTTGCAGATGTTTCTCCCAGGTGTCGCTGTACACGATGAGGTCATCAATATATGCGTCGCAGCCCTGAATGTCCTTGAAAACCATACGGATGAGGCGCGAGTTCTTCATGCCAAACGACATAACTTTATACTGGTACAGTCCTTGCGGCGTCACAAATGCGGACAGTTCCTTCACTCGATCTGTCAGGGGAACTTGCCAGAATCCTTTTAGCAAGTCAAATTTGGAAACATACCTGGAGCTACAGACTCTATCAATACAATCATCGATCCTCGGAATCGGGAACGTGTCAGTCTTGGTGACAGAGTTCAGTTTTTGATAATCTGGGCACATACGGTAACTTCCATCAGGTTTTGGCACAAGAATACATGGCGAACCCCAGCTACTGTTACTAGGCTCAATTAAATCATTGTCCAGCAAATACTGAATCTCATCCTGTAAATATTTTTGCTTTTCTGGATTCAGTCTATATGGATGCTGCTTGACTGCGCTTGCCTCGCCAACATCGACGACATGGCACAAAAAGCTAGTTCGCGTTGGAATGTTCCTAAACAAATGCTCATAATTCCGCAGCAGGTTCTTGAGGTCTTGTTGTTCTGCAGTAAGGTGTGACAGTTTGGCACCCAGGTTGTTAAGCACTTCTGAGTTTTTTAATGGTTCTGTATCACACTGAATGTCTACATCACACTTACAATCAGTATCTACTTTAACTGGGTCAGGATCAGTGTTTACACAATTTACAGTAGTAACATTTTGTACAACATCAGATGTGCTATTTCTGTCATAATATGGTTTCAACATGTTAACATGGCACAGCTGTTTCTTTTTACGTCTGTCTGGTGTCAACAGTATGTAATGTAAAACACTGACTTTCTTGTCAACAATGTAAGGACCAAAATACCTAGCTTGCAGAGGTCTGCCAGGGATGGAAAGTAAGGCAAGGACCTTTTCACCAGGCTCAAACGTCCTACTTACAGTGTGCCTGTCATACTTTGTTTTCATTTTACTTTGTGCAGATTTTAGATTTGACTTTGCAATCTCACAAGTATTGTATAGTTTAGTGCGAAAGTCTGAGACATACTGCAGTAAACTAGGAGAATCAGGATTTTCACACAAGAGTTTTTCTTTAAGCAGTTTCAATGGTCCGCGAACGGAGTGTCCAAAAACTAGTTCAAAGGGACTGAAACCCAAGGGCTCTTGAAAGGATTCCCTGACAGCAAACAGCAATAGGTGGATTCCTTCATCCCAGTCTTTCTGTGTGTCATAGCAATAACCCCTTCAGTTTTTTAATGTCTGATGAAAACGCTCGAGGGCGCCCTGACTTTCAGGATGGTATGGCGAAAAGCTGTACTGTTTTATACCTAGCTCAAGCATAACTTGTTGGAATAAGCCAGACATAAAATTAGACCCTCGGTCAGACTGGATGGATTTTGGTAATCCAAAAACTGTAAAAAAAACTTGGTCAGAGCTTTGACAACACTTTTGGCATTAATTTGGCGCTATGGTATTGCTTAAGGGAACCTGGTAGATGCGCACTTAATTGTCAGCAAGTATTCATGTCCAGATTTTGTTTTGGGCAGTGGGCCAACACAATCAACAATAATCCTACTGAATGGTTCCTCGAAAGCAGGAATAGGCCTAAGTGGGGCCTTAGGAGGATTCTGATTGGGCTCACCTACCATCTGGCATGTATGGCATGATTTACAATATTGTACAACATCATTCCTGAGGTTAGGCCAATAGAAGTGTGAACTAACTTTCTGATAAGTTTTATTTATACCTAAATGGCCAGACAAAGGTGCCCCATGTGCCACGCTTGGAATTTCATTGCGAAAGCGTTTGGGCATTACTATTTGATGTTTGATGGCCCACTCATCATCAGCGCATACATCAGGTGAGCGACATTTACGCATAAGCACTCCATTCTTGACATAGAAACAAACTGGGTTCTGTGACAGCTCATCTTTAGAAACTGCCCTGGGAAACAAACATGAAATATCAGGGTCCTTAGCTGTTCTGCAATAAGTTCTGACCTTGAGAATGCTGCATCCTGTACGGGCGAGTCGTTAGACCAGTCACTAGTGACTCCCAGAGTGTTATTATCTGGACCATTATCCTCATGTGTGCTTTTCTAGGCCATAGATCTAGTTACAGCACAGGAATTTCCTGACTTTCAGGATCAGTGTCCTGATCAAGTGACGGCTTTTCTGTCACTTTTGGTACAGGCTGTACTTTGTCGCCTGCAACATCATTGCCTAGTAGCAACTGAATTCCCTTAAAGGACAGAGTAGTTCTTATGCCCACAGTAATATTTCCCAGAAATCAAATCTGACTTTAAATGGATACTGTGAAGCGGAACTGAAGTGTGCCTGTCTGAAAACACATCATTAACAAGTGCATGTGCACCAGTAAAGGACCTATTAGAAAATGGCAAAGTGTTTGCTAACATGAGAGTCTGGCCTGACCCAGTGTCCCTCAAAATTATAATAGGGATAGAATCTGAAAAATCACTTGAAAGTGATACAAAACCATCATGTATGAATGGCTCAAATAACTTCATTTCAGAGTCAGGAGAGGAATCTACTACCTCAGCTTCATCAAACAAAGAACAGACATTGACAGTGTCAATCATAAACTCTTTCTCAGCGTCATTTAAGGAATCTACATCCTTTTAATCACAAAACTCCTCATGGGAGTTAACAGAGGAATTTTCCTCAGCAGAAACAAACTTCTGTTTGTCATAAGAGGACCTGGCCTCATTTAAAATACTCTCGCAAGAGTCATAAAAGGACTTAGCCTTATTTAAAGGATATTCCTCGCAGGAGTCTTGAAAGGACCTAGCCTTAATTATTTCCTCACAGGAATCAACTGAGGTTTTTACCCCGCAATCTACGGATTCTTCTTCGGATTTAGAAGGCACGTGGGCCTCCGTAGCATCAAACTCTTTATTAGAGTCAATAAAGGAGTTGTACCCCTTATTTACATGAAAAGAGCCTGGCTCTTGTACTATGCTATGCATAGATTTTGAAACAAAACCAGAAGGTTTGCTATTTGGTTTATTTACAAGTTTCCAGCAGTCAGATATTGGATGACCTTCCTTCTTGCAGTAATAACAGATTTTTGTTGGACTTAGACACAGTGGGGGTGGACTGAGGTGTAGCAATGGACTTTGCTGAACTATCAGGACTACTAGTACTGGGTGACTGCGCTGTAAACTTCTTGGGACCATACTGATTTACATTCTTGTTTGTGAATGACTGGTTTGATTTGCTAGTAAAGGACATTTTGTATGTTAATGAATAATCATCAGCCAATTGAGCAGCAATGTCAAGTGTTTAAGGACTTTTCTCATCAAGAAAAGTTTAAACATCTGCGTTAATGCAGTGCTTAAATTCTTCAAGCAAATCAACTGGCCCAAATTGTCAAAATCTTTCATTACATTTTTAGAACTACACCAGCGATCGAACAACTGCTCTTTTGTCCTAGCAAATTCGACGTAGGTCTGTTCTTTGCGCCTTTCCCTTCCCAATTTCTGAATTTCTGGCGGTAAGCCTCTGGAACTAACTCATAACCTTTAGGATTTACCGTTTTACTAGTTCATAGTCAGCAGCAGGTTCTACTGAAAGCTCTGTATAAATTTCTCTGGCCTTGCCAGTCAATACACTTTGTAACAGCATAGTCCAATTTTCTTTGGGCCATTTTAAATTTTCAGCTACCTTATCAAAGTGTAAGAAATATTTATCAACCTCTTTTTCTTGAAAAGGTGGGACAAGTGTTATGTGTTTAGTAACATCAAAACTGTGAGTTGGGGCAGCACTTAGACTATGTTCTACTTTAAGTCTTTCTAACTCCAGTCGTTTTGACTCAATTTCTTTTTCTTTTTTTCTAATTCTAACTGTTTTAATGCTAGCTCATGTTGCATTTACAACTTTTTAAATTCTAATTTCATAGCAAGGCTGTCATTTTTTATGTTTCAACTTCACTCTCTTCAATTAAACCTTTGCTAACTAGATCTTGCATGATTTTAGCAATGATATCAGGCTTTCTCAAAGCTTTTTCACATTTAGCCCTAAGTGTTGTCCCAAACGCAACAACTGTTCTTTTGTCAATTGTTCAAGTTGATCAGGGTCGGGATCGTCAACAAATGTCTCAGGTTTGAAATCTGCCATGTTGAGATGTTAAAACAATAACAAAAATAACACTGAGATAAATCCTGTAAACAATGTACTGTAAACAATATGTAATCTTGTAAACAATGTATGATAAAACAATGTCCAGGTCAAGGCCTAATAAATTGTCAAAACTATTAAGCATCCCATACGAGCCCCTAATTTTATGTTACGGAACCAAATATAAACAGATCACGTATGCGTGATGAAGACAGATTTTGTAATGAAGATAAAAAAAGCAGATACTGTAACACTAGGCAGCGTGAAATGTCTAGCGGAATGAAAAAAGAAGCCAGTGTGTTTTTTGTTAACAAATAACCATAATTTATTCTTAAAACAACCCTTACAGTACAATACACTAAATCAATACAGTTATACAGTAAAACAGCGGTATAACAACAAATCAACACAATCACCCAGTAAAATACTCAAATTGCACAGTACCTGGTTACCACAGGGGCCTGTCACAAAAGAGTTAAAAAAAATAATTCCAAATTTGAGCCATAAAACCCCAAGAATAAGCGATAAAGCTGGGGTTTTATGGCTCAATTTTGGAATTATTTTTTTTAACTCTTTTGTGACAGGCCACTGTGCTGGTTACCACCACCGTTACAACGATAAGTTCTTTAAATGTCGGAGAATGACAGTCCAGTTTAAAGCTCTTGTAACAATCCAGTAAGTAAACTGAAGTCTAAATGCACAAAATCAAGGAGAAAGTCTGAAGAAAATCTATAATTGCCGCACTCGTCGGATAAGGTCCCAAAAACTGACACACACGCTTCTGCGTCCGCTGGAAATCTTCTCTGCTGCTTTCTCTCGGCTCTAAAACACAGCCCCTTTATATACACTTTACCCAAAGCCGAGAATTTTCCACTTCTCGAACATTCGAATAATCTAACACAACACAGTAAACACGCGTTACAGGAATCATCTAGAAGAACGTCGCTGTTTCTACACACCATGGTGTACACGTGAGCTCGCCCCAAGCTAGCATGACAACAAGAGTTCAACCAGTACGGGTTAAACCGAGAATGTAACAAGCGGCCAGGAAAGAGCGCTACAACATGAGTTACGCCCGTGTCACACAATTAAAGAGCACCTGTAACAGTTGTATTAAACATGACCTTAAACATGACTATAAGCCCTAAAGGTGTTAAACTAACCAGTATATGTTACAGTGTTGAAGTGTATGCTAGGTTTCTGCAGCAATCCATCATTGGATAACATTCATAATGCGTTAGCAAATTATTTCATTCAGTACTCATGAGTATAATCGATTAACATTTATGACAACAGAGTACATCCACAGTAATAATATTGGATACTTCAAGAACAATAAAAGAATAAATGCACAACAAATATTGGGTATACGTGTGATGTATCTGGCGAGCTTGTATACACATGGAATAAATGCACAAACAAATATTGGATATACATGTGTATATACGATATACAATGTATTCGGCAAACTTGTATACGCAGGACAGGACAACAAATAAATCATTGCTTATGATCGTCTATTAATGCGCTTATCTGTAGGGATTTTCTCATGCATTTTCTCTACGTACTCTTTACATTTGGGTGAAAGATCGGCAAGGTCTACCAAGCTGTTGTAAGAGCTATCAAATGTGAGCCATTTGACTCTAAATTGGTGATATATAGGGGAAAACATAAATTCGAAGAAGCGAAAAGTCCATTTAGCTCAAAAGTTCAAAGAAGATCGCGCTTTATTATCTAATCTTTTGACTTTATCGACGTGCGGGTACAAATTTTCAAATGAGATTAAAGATAAATTTCTCACAGATTGTCATCGTCTTTCCCAATACCATTTGCACTGCCAGTCCATGTTGAGATTTTTGGTGGAACATTTCCCAGCAAATACAACCATCAACTGGATATGGTTTTCCTGGTGTTTTTCTATATGGAGGTTTCTGGGCGACTGCTCTATGTCTTGGTTGGAATATGAGGAGAGGTTACCCGACCGTTTAGTTTATCACACAGGCTTATTTACAATAGCTGTCCTTATGCAATTACGTATATAACTTAAAGTCTGAGTAAAATTAGCTCGGCATCGTTCGCAGGGGGGGGGGGCTGTCAGGGCCGAGGGTATATACACCCAAACATTCAAATCCAACTATATCTATAATTGCTATATATATATATTATAAAAACCAAAATAAATGGGGAATTTTATGTGATATCCATGTCTATCTGAATATGTCCGTACATACAAGATAGATTACACAGTTCTACAGTTTTGCGGAACATAGTAGATGGAAGTAAGAGGTGATTGGTAACGGGTCGGTCAGTCAGGATGTGTCCAGTTCAACCATTCTTTCACAGATTATGATATCCCTCAGTATTATATACCGACTTTAAGGGACTATGTTAAAACACTTTCGACGCGAAGACTTAAAATTAGCCCAAAAGAAAAAACCTGCTTCGCACACTGTAATTCACTGAAATACTTGAAATATATCATAAATAATATCACAAGCTCGAATATATACATTCAGTTGGATAGAACGCTGGTCCATTTATTCTTTTTCCCTTAGGTAGGCTTTTGTATTCTAGGTATTATACAAGACGCACGGATCTTGAAGCCGAGTATAAATTGGATACGTAACAATATACCTGAGTTGTTCATTAATGAGGCTATGTTTACCTAATCTACATGCTAGGCATATTAGTAGTGTATGTCCACCTCCTTATAACCGAGCAAGAATGACCTGTCATTTCAGAATCAAATGAAAGGACAGACTACAGGTATCACGTTATCACAATTAATCTCCGATGGTAGTTCAGCCAGGAGTCGTCATCCGTCCAAGAACAGAAAGGTAAAAACTGTCAGTGGTGCATGTAACTGGTTTGAGAGAATGTCCCCCGGCACGAGGTAGAAGGCATCGCCGGTGGATCCGCACGGACTGAACGTGATTACCTTCATACAGCTACAGTCAGTCACTGCAGACAATAACGGGGGGCATCTGAACCAATCATACAGATGAAATCGATAGGGGCCACAAGCTCACAGATTCCACGGAAACCTCACAACAAGACGTGATCTGGAGAATTCACATACACGCGGAACAAAGATCCGACAGCTACCTAGGACACACACACGTATATATATAACAGAGAGAGAGAGAGAGATGGCGAATGAGTACCATATTCATAGAAAAAAAAATCAGAAATAATCATCGATTCTTCTTGAAATTGTGGATTTGGCGTGAATACTTAGTTGTATGTTTAAAGTATTGTTGATTTTTAATATTAACTTAAAAAATTTAAAACGTAAAATCCAGTTTTATTTCTTCATAAATACGACAGACGATGCTTTTACATAACGGAGACTGGCTAACCTATTTTAATATAAATAGATATTTTAAATAGACCTCTGAATCTCGGAGGTTTGCTTCTGGTAAAACTAATAACGACGGTCCTTTTGCAAACCTCCACGCTCCTGCCGTTTGGGACCCAAATATGGCCCTCAATTGTCAGCCCTGGTTAGCAATAGGGCGAGCTTGTTTGCCCCATCGCGGTAAACAAGTGCCACTCAGCCAGTCCTGTTATGACCTGCCATCACTGATCACGGAACATAAGAATACATTGTCGCCAATTAACAGCCAGACATGTTATCACAACTACAGGGCTATCAAAAGAAGCTTTTCTATGACAAATATTTTTATATTTATCAGATATGCTGGTGACGGACATACCAAACCAAGAAACCAGGAAAACACATAATGATAACTCTCAGTTGTATAATAATACATTTACAAGGAAATATTGTTACGAAACCTAATAACAACAGATCACGTAGTCGTGACGAGCATAAATTTTGTAAGGAGATAAAATCAGATTCTATACACTAGGCAGCATGAAATGTCTAGGGGAATGAATAAAGAAGTAAGTGGTTTTTCGTTAACAAATAATTATAGTTAACTCTTTAAAAAATCCTAACATAACAATACACTAAATCAATACAATACACAGTAAAACAATAAAAATGTACATTACCAGAGTGCCCGGATCCTAGGCTTTTCTGGATACCACTACTGTCACAGCTCAATAAGTCCTTTAACATAAATATTCTAGATAATCAGTTCATGCAAATCTCAGAGAATATAGTCCAATTCAATCCCAAAATCAATCTGTTGTAATCCAAAGGTGAAGTTCTGGTATTAATCCAAAAGGCAGACTGAAGACTGTATAAAATCTGTGACAAATTTCGAAGAATATCTATTAGTTCTGCAATTATCGGAAAGGTCCCAAAAGTAACTCACACTCTTCCGTGTCCACTGGAATTTTTTTCTCTCTCTGCCGGCTCTAAACACAGCCCCTAATTTAAAGCGTTTCCACCCAAAGCCTAGAAACTTCTATTTCACGAACATCCCAAAGAACACAATATTACACAATACACACGCGCCCAAAGAACATATCTGAAACATCTATAACAAAAAACGCTGTGTTTCTACACTTCAGGGTTCAACCAGGTCGGATTACACCGAGCGCTGTGTCTCTTAACGCCATGGCAACGCCCAGGGCTTGAGCCTGCGCTACACGCACCAGAATGTCAACAGACACATGTAACACTCCTGTGCACAATAAAACAGATGTCTGTAACAATATTCGTTAAGTCTTTTTACAAAGCGCCTTTTTCCTGCATGAGGTTAACTGAATCCATGCATTGAACTTGGACCATTTTAAATTTACCAAATGAAGTAGTCAATGTAACATAATCGTATTAGAACGTTGATTCCTTAAATCATGGGAGCACTGCATTCCGAAAAAAAGGCTCGGCGCTGATATGATTGGCTTGTACGTGTGTGACGTCACGGACTGAATAAAATGTCTAATACTCGTTGTTTTCATTACTTCCTGAACATCTTTTACTTACATTGTCAGTGTTTGTTGCTGATTTTTTTTTTACAACGGGGTTTCCTGTGACTGATGTCATTGCAGAAATAAGATTGTCGATAGAAGTACTGATGACAATCATGCAAAAATCATTTTTTGGAAAGAAAGGAATTTTTCTATCTGCCAGAAAATGAGTCAAGTGTAACTAAAATTTATATTATCTTTTTTTGTTAGGTTAATGTTATATGATACATAATTTGATTTGGAATAACTTTGTCTGACCTGAATTATACACAATTATGGAGTGACACGTCAGGGACATCTCCATAACATAACGAATCGGTGTTCTACTATATCTAACACATAAACTTGCGCGAGGAACCCATGCCCATAACCCTCTAGTATAAGATGCGTCAGTATGGAATTCTTATTTAATGGATTTATGGAGTTCATTGGAAATAGAATAGTTAACAATATAACCGTATATGTTTAACCTTCACCATGCTATCATGTGCAGTTGTGCAGACCTGTTGTCGCCACTGAAGATGTCTTCCCTCGAAAGCACACGCACAGTCTGTTCTAGTTTTATATGTGGCTGTAACGAGATTGAATTAATGGTATTACTTATCTGGTTCACTTTGCAATGACCCATTTTGTCGTTGCATCTGAATTTTTTGTCAATGTGTTTTGCTGGGAGCCGCCATTGACAAAACACTTTAAGTTCTTGAGTCTTTCTTTTTCCTATCACAATGGACTGGATTTCCGACAAGAATGTCTTTTCATAGAAAAAGTCCTCCGATGTATAACCAGCCGTTCGGAATTTTGAACTTATTTTTCCTGATTAAAGAAAACACGAGAACATTAGCCTCTTTTACGTGGCCTAAACGTTTCTTTTTATATTGTCGCGGACGGATTCTCTCATTACAGACTGATGCAGACTTCAGAAAAATATTTGCGGAAAGATTAATACAGTGAGCCAGCGACCCCGCTTTCTTTTCTATAATCCTCCATTGTTATTACCTCCGGTATGTTCATCGCTGTCATGGATATTGATTAATCCCACACAAGCAAGCGCTGACAAATCCGCATGTTCTTTCAAGAGCGCTGGATACGTCAGGTTCAATGTTCTGCATGTTTCAGATAAATTACCGTGAATAGATCAAAACAAAATGAGAGCCCTTTGGAGCGGGAAACGCTGTAGACGATCATTATAAAAGACCACTGGAATCGGAACACCATTGTTCTCCCAGGCAGGTATATAAATAGGTAATATTAAAAAACATATTATTTATCATGAGGATATATTACTGTCATCACGAAAAATACCAGAAAAAACGACACGTCTTACTTTTATGGCGCTCATCTTTTAAACATGTCACGGTTCAGGTAATAAAAGTAAGCTTCTACTGAAGTTTAATTAAATAGGAAACAAAGCCACATTGTCTGATTCAGCCTAAAAAATGTGTGCAAGAGGAGAATTAACAATCTCCGGTGACTGTCTAAGAAACACATGTATGACTTTTTTTTATTATATACGAGAACACTGACTTTCTTTTAAATCAAGGGGTTTTCAGACAGCCTCTATATAAATGCTTTGGTTGTATTGGCTAGACACACAGACCAACATAAAACAGCAATTTTTGTTGCGTTTTGTTAAAGGAAACTATTGATGCCCTGACGCTAAAATTAGAATGTGACAAAGCTACTATTTTAATGTCCGCATAAAAGAATAAATGCGTCAGACGTTTTCTTTCAAATACATGGCCCAGTTTCTTAGAAACGTTTCACATTATGAAGTCTTTACAGGCAAAACATTTAACAATTTTAACTGAGCATGGAAAAGACTTTTTATGCATAATACTGACAAAAAAAAAACAAAAAAAACAAAGCAAACCAAATGGTGACCCTCAGATTTTGCCTCTTCAATTTTTTTTTTGCCTCTGAAAGCTGTTTGCTGAAAATGGCTATTCCTCGTTTCATTGCACATATGCTTGCTTCATTATCTTAAAAATAAATCAGTTTGTTGGTAAACCAATTTAAAGAAAACAGAATGCCTGAAAAATCACGAGTGTTTCATTAGCAATACATATAGCAATATAGCTTACTATTATCGGGGTTAAGACAAAATCAGTCATTTATCGAGAAGAATATCATTTTATATTTTCCTATTGTAGAGATATATATGGCTTGGCTCGTTTATAAATGATGTCAAATCCATAAGAAAAGGATGTCTTTCCGCTTCATGACCCTACTGAGAAATAGTTACAATAAATGAAGCACAGAGTCTGATATGTATTTGATGGAAAAGCATGTGGTGACGTACTAAATAAAAAAGCTCATCTAGTGAACACAGGCCTGCCAATGAAAGTCATCTCCAAAAGGTACTTTTTGACAAGGTGGATCCAGAGGGGGGCACGTGTCCAGTTGGCATATTTTTATTTTAATGTGATCTTTACTGCCTTGTATACCTCATACGGCGTTTCAATTAAATACTATTGCATCAAAATTTAACCATGAATTCCATCAGAGACCACGTTGATGTCCAGCATATACCCCAACCTTATCATTTTTAGCCTTCTTTATTTTGAGGACCCCACATTACTAGTGACATTGATTTACCTTTTTGTAGATGTTTGTCATACTCGATTCACCTCTTCTCCCCACAATAATCCCGTTAATGTTTTCATTAACAATTGATGTTTCTAATGTAAGTCTCTTTTGATATAGTTAATTTTAACATTAAATTTCCTCTCCCAGTGACTCACAGGACTGAACTAACATATGTGCAAACTAAAATAAGACAGAAGAAAGGGTGATAGCCAACTCATAAATTACATATATTACATCCCATAGATTAGTGGATGCCATCCTGGAAACATGGCTATTTTATATTCCATGTTATTTAAGCAGTTATTCTATATGTAATTTACGCATGTAATTTAGATAGTTTTCCACATATTTGACAAGGGATTTTCATTACCATTTAAATTAAGGTTCTGTGATAACACTAGACTTGTAGTTTGCTTTAACAGAAAAAAACACTTTTAAAAATGACGTGTAACATCATGGAGATAAGGCTGGGTCGAGAAGATGTTACAATTACATGCAGCTATTATAATTGTGAACACTCAAGCCGATATAGACGAATCAACTTCCATGCTGCAGAATGTAAGAAAATACACCAGCTTCCGAATATATGACTGTGGGATCTAGAGACAACCTTCGCAATTGCAACAATGTATCTAAACAAGTTGGTGTATTAAATACATGGGCAATTAATAAAAAGTGCGATCCTGAGCAATCAGCAACGGCTTGCACGATGAACCCAATACATGTAACCTACAGCTCCGGGAACACTTTTGAATACATAGCCTGGCCAAATATCTGGTTCTTGGTCGTCTCTAAATGCAATCAAATCCACCCGGCCTGTCCGAAAAATCACCAGAACGTCGTTAAGTTTCTTTGAAATCATTAAAATACATGATGGGCACCAGCCGCATACATATAAAATCATATTAAACCAACTAGATGTATATATGCAATCTCCAAGCGATCACTGGAAGGATCCCCCTGCGAGTCCGCAACTGAGCGGTAGTCGGGGATCGGCGATGGAGTGTGCCACCTTGGGAGGTGAAAAAAATAAATAAAAAGGGCAAACCTTGGACCTAGGACTTATTTCAGCTTTTGAAATGTTTATAGTATCCCCCCCCCCAGTCTCCAGTGCTCTATTGTGAGATACAAATACATATTGGGTATCTTAAGTATATCAACGTAATGGGAATGACATGAGTCCGATTAAATATACCCAATAATCCACCTGTATTTACATGTATATGCCAGGCAGAGGCGGAATAAGGTTGCAGGTTGCACTTCAAGCAGGAGCCCTTTCATCAAATTGATAACGTGTTTACGCCTAAACAATGAACATGTACTCTGTTAAGCAAAATTGTAATTTTAAAGTCTTTCTCTGGCATTATATCGTGCAATATATGTGAAGCATGAGGAGTATGTGGTCGACATACTTATTATTATTAAGGTATAACATAGCACGATTATATTTTTTCGTAGCAATGTCATTGAAAATAAGTGAACTTAAACATTCATTTTAAAAATGACGTATCGTTTGTCCTTATTAAATGGAGAGGTGACATCGATGCTAATGATCAAATTATAGGAACGGTAAGCATCAGAAAATAGTAAACACTCGCTGATCTTGTTAGATAATTGCCGGCCTATACGTGAAGATTTAACAACAGCAACACCACATTTGATCATTCTGATCAGCGTCAAGGAAATAATAAATTCGTAAAATAGATATTGAATTCATATACTTTTTGTTAGAGGCATAAACTGTGGAAATCCAGGCTTTGCATGGTATTTGGATTGAATTGTTACTTATGTCATATGTTTTTTGTACAACACCCTCTGGGTTATTATACTCACTCCATCTAAAACACTACATAACAATGCAAAATAAATACAGACATTGGAAACACTTGTTAACTTTCAGACAACAAGTACCGCTGTATTTCTGAAAATTAGAATAAAATATGAATATAAATATGAAACAAGTATACAAAAATACTATGCATAGATCACATTGGTATATCTGAGGTTAATAACATATGTGACAGATGTTGTGAAACTTCGGGGATCTTTAATACTAACATAAATCGCAATCAATGAATTTTAAATAAGATTTCTTGCGGTTATATGCCGTGATGTTTAGGCCCGACTGGAGATTTTACGAAATAAGCAGCCCTTTTCAATTTCTAAACTGCAATGAGCAAGAAGCAAAACATCACTGTAGTCAACCACTCTCGTCATGACTTGACGAAACCACCTTATGATTTGATTTTGTATAAACACGGGTATTTACATATTGTCTGTCAGAAACACCAAAAGCATCCATCTTAGGAAGGTTGAGGTTATGTAAGAGAAATTAGAGGTGTCGACTTTCATTTTTGCGAATTAATATTATTATTTCAGTCTTATAAATTTATATAAATACACGAAGGAAATGTTTGCACACTGCAGCATAAGATAAAATATTATCACTAAAGGTCTAATATATCCCTCTGTTCTCATCAAGGCGATTTTGCCGTGACAATAGTTTAACACAACCAAAATAGCCGGGGGCCCCTGGCTGCAACACTGATGGCAGGGCCTTGCTATTTTGATGGCATTGTGGTTATCATATCACTTTATTAAATACGTCCTTTCAGTCTCTAGTCCAAAAGGGTTCAGATATGAATTAATGTCAAATGTACCTGGAGGCCATGTTCTTGCGAGGTACATTCTCCCAACAGTTTTACGGCACCGCTACGACAACGCCATGGTTATATCAATGATATCCCTCGCAATAACGTGGCTGGTCGTAAACAAACGCAGATGGACCGTTCCCACCACGCTACTGCAAAAGTTTCACCTAAGGTTTTGTCATGTTTTTGCTACGGTAACCACCTTAAAGTCTAAGTCTTACTTGAACAGGGTTTTAACTGGTTACCCGAGCGATTTGCGAAGCATGCGAATTTCGAAAAAAATTGCAAATTCCAACGTTCGGAGAAGTTTTTCTCCGAATGTGTGGCGACTATTGGATTGTAAACCATTCTTGCGCAGTTTGTGCGAATATCTCACAACATATGTGCGCATGCCATGTGTAGAGTTGCTAGTCCACATACACGAAGAACAAGCGACTAAAATACGAACAACACGTATTTTGCACGAATCTCGGGCATCGTTCGTGAGGACATTTTGCAACACGTGCATACCTTTTGCGCATATTTCGCAAATATCGAACGTCCTGCGACATTTGTGCAACATTCGTATCATGTCGCGCGGTTATCTTGCGACCAACAAATGGGCAGTAGATAAATGCCATGAAAGGCATTGAAGTGCATTGCCAGCATCATGCAGCAAGCTCTGAGGCCTGTCCTGACTGGACATGCATGTATTAAGAGGAAGCTTTTAATATTGAAGAGAAGCGAATAACGAACGCCCTGCGACATTCATGCGACATACGTACATATGTCGCGCGGTTATCTTGCGACCGACGTGAAAAGCTCGCGTTTCCTTCTCTGGCGAAGACGCCTGTTCGCGAACAGGTCGTAAAAAGGTCTCCAACTGTCGGAATCTGTTTACGGTTTCACGAAGATTTTGCGAATATCACGCATGTCGTGAGAATGTCATGCGCATATGACGCAGGGTCTTAGCCATTTATAAGAGCAAATAACGAACAAATCATGACCCGGATGTTGGACACATTCGCAAAAAAAATCATTTTTTTAATCACGCCGAACTTAATGCGACTCCCGCGAAAAACTGACGACGCATCTGAACCCCCGCGTATGTTTGACGAACGTTTGCAGCCTTAAATACGAATGCTGGACTTTGCCATTTTTTCGACATTCATATACTTCGCAAACCGTTCGTTTGCCCCTTGAAAACCCACTTTACTACGTCCTTCTACGGTGTCTCATGGTTCAGCTTCGGCCAGCCATTAGGTGGTAGTGTGACTGTCGGGGATGAACATGATGAAATTGAAGACTGCGTTCTTGTGACGTTCGTAGCAGGTTCTTCTCACGATATTTCACGTTCATATACGGTACTGCTACGACATTGCAACGGTTATAACCACGTTCTCCTACGATTAAGCGTGGCTTGCCGTAGAAGAACGTAGATAGGCCCCGTTTTCCCAAATACTCGTCGCGTTCGCGTTACGGTTCTGCTTTTGCTATCCACGTTCACCTAAGACAGTGTCACGGCAGCGTCACGGTAACCACGTTCGGTCACGGTTTCCTACGGTGTCCCACGGCAATTGACCACGTTCTGGGATGACAAGAAGAATTACCGTGGCCAACTTCAAGGGTGTGAAATGCCAATTCAGTTCCATCCAGGGTGCCACTATGTGCATATTCTGTGTCAGGGGCCACGTTCTGTTCAGTTTTTTTTTATCATTTCACAGAGACCGTGAACCTAGCACGACCATTCACGGTCATTCACGTCCCCCTACAGAATCCTACGGTTACGGCCACGTACTACTAAGTCCTCCCAAGACCTTCAAGAACCTGGTGAACCGTAGAAAGAACGTTGTAAGTTAGACCTAGGCTTAAGTCAAATATCCTACCCTACGACAATGGGTGACGTTCTTAGATGACAGGAGGATCAGCCGTGGTCGAGCTAAAAAAAAGTCCCTGGGTAACGGAAACATCTAGGTACCAGGGGCCACGCTTTATCTCGTTCCCCTTGAACATCTCAAAACGGATGTGACCGGACGGCAGTCCAGGGCCTTCAAATCTAGGGCCTCAGGCTCCATTAATATATACCTTTAATTAATTTCATATTTCACGACAAAATAAGACAAAATAATATGGGACTCGTGCTGGAGCAGTATCAAGTTAGCTATGCATTAACATCGGGGGTGTGATTTTAACAGCCTGTGCATGAACAATGAAAAGATGCGAAATGTACGATGGGATAAATTTGAAGTAAAAAACTAGAAAAAGTCAGTTGTTACCTGTAACGACTTTGTGAAGGTTGGAGGATAGCTAAGAATAGTCTGCGTCATTGTATTACAATTCATTTGCCAGTCCATGAAACCATTTAGCAAACCCCTAAAAGTAATAAATATATAAAAAAAAATCTTTTATAAATGCTCTCATTTCAGGAATATTCTTTTCCCATTGCATGTACAAGGAATGGTTTTCTTGATTAGAGGGGGCGTCCCTGGGTCTCCCAAAGCCTCCAAACGCTTTGAACTGGAGAGAGATCATTGAAAACACGTCCATTCATGTCCTCCAACGTTCTAAAAGAGCATTGTGACCAGCAGTATAGAGACAACGAGGTATGGGTAACCTAAGCTTAAAAAGAACACAAAATCAGATTCAGGCTAACTACAATGGAAAGAGAACTTGTTTTTATGTAGAGTATACATGTAAGCCAGTTCATACTTCCGGATCTTCATAACAATTACATTAATAATGGTCTTTTAAGGAATTTCGCACATCGAATAAAAGATAAAAAGTGACTGTCTTTGGTTTATACTCGCGTCTTTAAAAAACCCACAATGCATCATCCTGGAGCAGCTTGACAAACAAGTATGAATACCAATCCAATTTATTCTTTTGGCAAGGATATCTGGGAAAGGTTTATCTTCGGTCAAAGGGTCACGCCTTTCGTAGACTCCAGGCAGCGATTACACAGGATGGTTCAGAATGAAAATATGGCAAAAATGCCTTAAAATGGAATTGTGGCAGCTAGCCATAAGTCACACGACGTATTACACTGACAATCATCCAAGACTAACCAACAAGTCACTCCCCTAGTCTACCCGTATGAATATTAATTATAAAAGAATATAACATAAAGTTTTCCTGAAGCTCAAAGCATCGTGCAGACACATAAGGAAAATAAAAAATCCACCGGGAGTAAATTAGTGTATATTATGATATTAAGCCCGACTATGTTAATATTATTTCCAAGGTTAAGTTGATGAATACTCTTTTAACGGTAAGTGTTAAAATATAATAATATTAAAACTTATAATACAAAGTTTGAGGTGACATTTATAATTGAAAGGGTAGTGATAAACATATAGTGGAGTCAACTTGCATCCGCCAGTATTTTGAAACTTCACGAAGTCCCCGCCTCCTAAGTGTCATGACACGTGAGCAACATGTATGAAATAGAAAAGGGTCGAGTCTTGTGATTATTCCAGGAGAATGCTTAAAAAAGAACTTTCGTTCCCAATTATTTTGTTAATTTCTTAAAAGTTGATCTCTATAAACTGGAAGACACCGGTTTCTAAAGTAATTATCAAGGGTAATAAAAACCAAAACGATATCATATACATGTATCTCAAACAGTGACGTAGCGAGTGTGGAAAATATATGCCTCTCTATATGTCTATAAACCGTTATATCATTATGTATTATGTCATATTATTAAATTATTAATACTTTAAATATATTATATAATTTTATATATGAATAAATGGTCAGTTCGAATCTATGTATCCTAACGCAGATTTTTTATCTCAGTTTGTGATCAGCTGTGGACATGAGCCAGAGTCAGTCTGCCTGGTCTCTGCCAGTTTCCCGGAGCAGCCTTTGTTTACCGACCATGTATGTCATCTACCTGATGCCGGTACCTAAGTCATACGACACGATGCGAGCAGTCTGGTTCGTAGGGACTCACATAGACTCACTTGCAACCAGATGTTAATCAGGTTATGTCCGACTTCGTTCCCTTCAATTCAGTAGCATCTACATTTTACAGTCCTAAATGAATATTCATTTGGTCACTCAAAGATATTTAAGCACATACGTCCCCATGTGTCTGTGTGTCTTTTAACGACTAGTCAAAATATATGGGTAAGAGTTCGGAGCAAACTCAAACTGAGATTATGACCTTGATTAAGAGTGTCACTGTGCATTTCAGCTGTACCTGAAAAAAAATCAAAACATAACATTTTCATTTCATTCACTCACTTTAACAATCCCATTGTTCTTCTTGAGTACAGTTTATGCTAGAGAAAGTTTTATCAGATTATTTTGCATGTCAGAAGAAGTTTGGTATTTTTCCGGATGCAAGAAAGTGTGGCTTCACTGGATGGTTTTAGACGTGGGCGTCAATGGATCTTTTATAGTTTTATACAAAACTTGCGGTGCCATTTAAAACCAATTTATTTACAATTGTTTTAGCTTGTGTTACATTCTTACATTATATCCAGGTAGGTCCTTGGTAAATCACTTGCATATACAAAATCAGGTCACTGTGTCATATTATCTGTTAGTAACGCACATTCGTGTGTGTTTTTAGCACTTAGCAAATCAGACTTGTATTACTATTCTATCCCACCAAAATAATTTTGCTTTCAACTGAATAAAATAAAACCTTGCAGTTGATGCAAATTTAAAGTTGTTACCATGTTGTATATAAAGGAGATCTGTCCCAGTTCTTCAGAAATGTTATGGACATGATTGCGCAAATTTTAGTATTTTTACATAGTCTGTGATGATTTATAAAATGCATACTTCAGATGAAATGTCTCAGTAATGATTGCATGGATCTTCCTGAAATTAGGTAATTTAAATGATCATGGAAATCCCTTTCAACTGTAAAGACTCATGGCTCCAACAACATTTTCTATAATTTTACTCATTTTTAATATTAATTTTGCAGACGTAGGAATCAAGGATAACACGTCAAAATAGGAGTCAAGCAAACATATTTTACACATTGTATCCACAAATGGAAAGAATATGCTTATTTACACTGGAAGTCTGAAGAAAATGTATAATTGCCGCACTCGTCGGATAAGGTCCCGGAAACTGACACACGCTTCTGCGTCCGCCGGAAATCTTCTCTGCTGCTCTCCCTCGGCTCTAAAACACAGCCCCTTTATATACTCTTCACCCCAAGCCGAGAATTTTCCACTTCTCGAACAGTCCAAAAGATCTTACACAACAAAATAAACACGCGATACAGGAATCATCTAGAAGAACATCGCTCTGTGTGTCTCTCCATACCATGGTCATCACGTGACCTCCGCCAGGCGTGAAAGGCCAAGGCTAGCATGACAACGAGAGTTCAAACAGTACGGATTAAACATAAAATGTAACAACAACACGAGTTACGCCCGTGTCACACAATAAAAAGAGCACCTGTAACACTCCCTCTCCTGTAAGAAAAAAGAAAGTTTTCTCGGAAAACTTTCTTTTTGCGATCACAATCGATAAATTTTTACAACATCTCGAAAATCATCTTATTTACAACATTACATAAACATCCTGTTTACAACATTTCATAAACATCTCGATAAGCAATCAGCAAGTACATTGTCTTTCCCTTTAATGTGTATGATATCAAGATTGTAATCCTGTAAGAACAAACTCCATCTCAACAATCTTTGATTTTTACACTTCAACTTGTTCATGAACGTGAGGGGAGTGTGATCACTGAAGACAATGATAGGCCTGACTGATGAAGTAACACAAACTTCAAAATGTTGCAACGCCAAAATCAAAGCCAAACATTCTTTTTCAATAGTGGAGTAGTTTTTCTGGTTTGCATGAAACTTTCTTGACAAATAACAAACTGGATGATCTATGCCATCATTGCCTTCTTGTAACAACACAGCACCAGCAGCAGTATCACTAGCATCTACAGCTAACTTAAAAGGTACAGAAAAGTCTGGAGCTGCTGAAACTGGTGAATTGCTTTCAAATTCTGAAATGCATTTTCACACTGAACATTCCATACAAACTTTTGTTTCTTCTTTCACAAATTAGTCAAGGGTTCAGCTACAGCAGCACAATTTGGACAAAACTTCCTGTAGTATCCAAGCATACCAAGAAAACGCATTATTTCCCTTTTGTTTTCTGGTCTAAAAAATGCAGAAATAACACTTATCTTAGCATCAATAGGTTTTACCTGACCCTGCCCTACAATATTACCCAAAAATGTTACTTGTGCATAACAAAACTCAGATTTACTAAGTTGACGGTCACACGTGCTTCACTGAGTCTTTCGAAGAGGGCGCGAAGAATTTGCAGATGTTTCTCCCAGGTGTCGCTGTACACGATTAGGTCATCAATAAATGCGTCACAGCCCTGAATGTCCTTGACAACCATATGGATGAGGCGCTGGAACGTGGCTGGCGAGTTCTTCATGCCAAACGGCATAACTTTATACTGGTACAGTCATTGCGGCGTCACAAATGCGGACACTTCTTTCGCTCGTTCTATCAGCGGAACTTGCCAGAATCCTTTTAGCAAGCCACACCTGGAGACATATCTGGAGCTACCGACTCTATCAATACAATCATCGATCCTCAGAATCGGGAACGTGTCAGTCTTGGTGACAGAGCCCAGCTTTCGATAATCTGGGCACATAAGGTAACTTCCATCAGGTTTTGGCACAAGAATACATGGTGAACCCCAGCTACTGTTACTAGGTTCAATAAAATCATTGTCCAGCAAATATTGAATCTCATCCTGTAGATACTTTTGCTTTTCTGGATTCAGTCTATATGGATGTTGCTTGACTGCGCTTGCCTCGCCAACATCGACGTCATGGCTCAACATGTTAGTTGTTAGAATGTCACTAAACAAATGTTCATAATTCCGCAGCAGGTTCTTGAGGTCTTGTTGTTCTTGTGCGGTAAGGTGTGACAGCTTGGCATCCAGGTTGTTAAGCACGCCTGAGTTTTTAAATGGTACTGTACCACACTGAATGTCTACATCACACTTACAATCAAGATCTACTTTAACTGGGTAAGGGTCAGATTTTACACAATTAACAGCAGTAACAGTTTGTACAACATCTGATGTGCTTTTCTGTCATAATATGGTTTCAACATGTTAACATGGCACAGTTGTTTCATCTTACGTCTATCTGGTGTCAACAGTATGTAATTTTATTCACTGAATTTCTTGTCAACAATGTAAGGACCAAAATACCTAGCTTGCAGAGGTCTGCCAGGGATGGAAAGTAAGGCAAGGACCTTTTCACCAGGCTCAAACGTCCGACTTACAGTGTGCTTGTCATACTTTGTTTTCATTTTATTTTGTGCAGATTTTAGATTGGACTTTGCAATCTCACAAGCATTGTATAGTTTAGTGCGAAAGTCTGAGACATACTGCAGTAAACTAAGAGAATCAGGATTTTCACACAAGAGTTTTTCTTTAAGCAGTTTCAATGGTCCACGAACGGAGTGTCCAAAAACTAGTTCAAAGGGACTGAAACCCAAGGACTCTTGAGAGGATTCCCTGACAGCAAACAGCAATAGGTGGATTCCTTCATCCCAGTCTTTCCCAGTATTCATGTCCAGATTTTGTTTTGGGCAGTGGTCCCACACAATCAACAATAATCCTACTGAATGATTCCTCGGATGCAGGAATAGGCCTAAGTGGGGCCTTAGGAGGATTCTGATTTGGATTGCCTACCATCTGGCATGTATGGCATGACTTACGATATTGTACATCTTTCCTGAGGTTAGGCCAATAGAAGTGTGTACTGACTTTCTGATAAGTTTAATTTATACCTAAATGGCCAGACAAAGGAGCCTCATGTGCCATGCTTAGAACTTCACTGCGAAAGCTTTTGGGCATTACTGTTTGATGTTTGATGGCCCACTCATCATCAGCGCATACATCAGGTGGTCGCCATTTACGCATAAGCACTCCATTTTTGACATAGAATCAAACTGGGTTCTGTGACAGCTCATCTTTAGAAACTGCCCTGGGAAACAAACATGAAATATCAGGGTCCTTATGCTGTTCCGCAATAAGTTCTGACCTTGGGAATACTGCATCCTGTACGGGCGAGTCATTAGACGAGTCACTAGAGACTCCCAGCGTGTTATTATCTGGACCATTATCCTCATGTGTGTTTCTCTTGGCCATAGATTTAGTTATAGCACATGAAGGATACAAACCAGGAATTTCCTGACTTTCCGGATCACTGTCCTGATCAGGTGACGGCTTTTCTGTCACTATTGGTACAGGCTGTACTTTATCACCTGCAACATCATTGCCTAGTTGCTACTGAATTCCCTTTAAGGGTAAGTAGTTCTTATGCCCACAGTAATATTTCCAGAAATCAAATCTGACTTTAAATGGATACCGTGAAGCGGAACTGAAGTGTGCCTGTCTGAAAACACACCATTAATAAGTGCATGTGCACCAGTAAAGGACCTATTGGAAAATGCAAAGTGTTTGCTAACATGAGAGTCTGGCCTGAAACAGTGTCCCTCAAAATGCTAATGGGGGTAGAATCCGAAATATCACTTGAAAGTGATTCAAAACCATCATGTATGAATGGCTCAAATAACTCCATTTCAGAGTCAAGAGAGGAATCTACTACCTCAACCTCATCAAACAAAGAACTGACATTGAAGGTGTCAGTCATAAACGCTGTTTCAGAGTCATCTAAGGAATCAACATCATTTTTATCATCAGACTCCTCATGGGAGTCAACAGAGGAATTTTCCTCAACAGAAAAAACTTTGTTTGTCATAAGAGGACCTGGCCTCATTTGAAATACTCTCGCAAGAGTCATAAAAGGACTTAGCCTTATTTAGAGAATACTCCACGCAGGAGTCTTGAAAGGACCTAGCCTTATTTAATTCCTCGTAGGAATCAACTGAGGTTTTTACCCCGAAATCTACGGATTCATCTTTGGATTCAGACAGCACTTGGGCCTCCGTAGCATCAAACTCTTTATTTGAGCCAACAAAGGAGTTGTACCCCTTATTTACATAAAAAGAGCCTGGCTCTTTTACTATGCTATGCATAGATTTTGAAACAAAACCAGAAGGTTTGCTATTTGGTTTATTCGCAAGTTTCTAGCAGTCAGATATTAGATGACCTTCCTTCTTGTAGTAATTGCAGATTTTCTTTGAAAATGGCTGGTCTTTGTTGGACTTAGACACAGTGGACGTGGACTGAGGTGTCGCTATGGGCTTTGTTGAACTATCAGGACTACTAGTACTGGGTGACTGCGCTGTAAACTTCTTTTGACCATACTGTTTTACATTCTTATTTGTGAATGACTGGTTTGATTTGCTAGTAAAGGATATTTTGTGTGTCAATGAATAATCATCAGCTAATTGACCAGCAATGTCAAGTGTTTCAGGACTTTTCTCATCGAGAAAAGTTTTAACATCTGCGTTAATGCAGCGCTTAAATTCTTTAAGCAAAGTCAACTGGCGCAAATTGTCATAATCTTTCATTACATTTTTAGAACTACACCAGCAATCAAACAACTGCTCTTTTGTCCTAGCAAATTCAACGTAGGTCTGATTTTTGCGCTTTTCCCTATTTCTGAATTTCTGGCGGTAAGCCTCCGGAACTAACTCATAACCTTTTAGGATTAACCGTTTTACCAGGTCATAGTCAGCAGCACCTTCTACTGAAAGCTCTGTATAAATTTCTCTGGTCTTGCCAGTCAATAGACTTTGTAACAGCATGGTCTAATTTTCCTTAGGCCTTTTTAAATTTTCAGCTAATTTCTCAAAGTTTAAGAAATATTTATCAACCTCTTTTTCTTGAAAAGGTGGGACAAGTCTAATGTGTTTAGTAACATCAAAACTGTGATTTGGGGCAGCACTAAGACTATGTTCTACTTTACGTCTTTCCAAAATCAGTCGTTTTAACTCAATTTCTTTTTCTTTTTCTAGTCTTTCTCTTTCTATTTCTTTTTCTAGTCTTTCTCTTTCTAACCTTTCATGTTCTTTCCTCTCTTCTCTCTGTTTTTCTTTTTCTAATTCTGACTGTTTTAATGCTAGCTAATGTTGCATTTCCAACTTTTTTAATTCTAATTGCATAGCAAGGCTGCCATTTTTTTATGTTTCAACTTCAGTCTCTTCAATTAAACCTTTGCTAACTAGATCTTGCATGATTTTAGTAATGATATCAGGCTTTCTCAAAGTTTTTTTCACACTTAGCCCTATGTGTTGTCCCAAACGCAACAACTGTTCTTTTGACAACTGTTCAAGTTGATCAGGGTCGGGATCGTCAACAAATGTCTCAGGTTTGTAATCTGCCATGTTAAAATGTCAAAACAATAACAAAAAAACCACTGAGATAAATCATGTGAACAATGTTCTGTAAACAATGTGTAATCTTGTAAACAATGTATGCTAAAATAATGTCCAGGTCAAGGCCTAATATATTGTCAAAACTATTAAGCATCCAGACGAGCCCCCAATTTTATGTTACGGAACCTAATATAAACAGATCATGTATGCGAGATGAACACGAAATTTTGTAAGGGATATAAAAACAAGATGTGTCGGTTCGACACGAATGCCCCCGCCTGGGGCAAATTAGAAACATTTGTTAAATTTTGTAAAAATTTAAAAGTTCAGGAGGTGTTGTATGGTCAAAAGTAGGTCAAGAAGGGCAAAATGCAAACTCGATCTGTAACGGGTCATTATCAAGGAACACACCAAAAATCAGGCCAGTACGCAGGCATTGCGAAAAAAGTCCGTACAACTGTTTGATTTCGGAAGGACGGAAGGACGGAAAGACGGACATGGGTAAAACTATATGCCCCGGCCACTTTGTGGCGGGGGCATTCAAATCAGATTCTGTAACACTAGGCAACGCGAAATGTGTAGGGGAATGAATAAAGAAGTCAGTGTTTTTTTTTAACAAATAACCATAATTTATTCTTAAAACAACCCTAACATTACAATACATTAAATCAATACAAATATACAGTAAAACTGCGGTAAAACAACAAATCAATACAATCACACAGTAAAATACACAAAATGCACAGTACCTGGATACCACCAACGTCACAACGTTAAGTTCTTTAAATGTATACTCTCGGAGAATGACAGTCCAGTGTAAAGCTCTTGTAACAATCCAGAAAATAAACTGAAGTCCAAATGCAAAAAATCAAGGAGAATGTCTGAAGAAAATCTATAATTGCCGCACTCGTCGGATAAGGTCCCAGAAACTGACACACGCTTCTGCGTCCGCCGGAAATCTTCTCTGCTGCTCTCCCTCGGCTCTAAAACACAGCCCCTTTATATACTCTTCACCCCAAGCCGAGAATTTTCCACTTCTCGAACAGTCCAAAAGATCTTACACAACACAATAAAGACGCGCTACAGAAATCATCTAGAAGAATATCGCTCTGTGTGTCTCTACATACCAGGGTCATCACGTGACCTCCGCCAGGCGTGAAAGGCCAAGGCTAGCATGACAACCAGAGTTCAACCAGTTCGGATTAAACATAGAGTGCAATAACAACACGAGTTACGCCCGTGTCACACAATAAAAAGAGCACCTGTAACAACACGTATGTATCTATCATCATAGAAAATTTGAAGAAAACTCATTGGATAATCTCTTTACAACTTTACAGATACTGTGAAAAAAAAAATAAAATGACGACAATCTAAGATCAGCAGACCGTCTTGACTCCTGGGTCACTAATTAATGATTCTGATTTTTCATGAATACTTTTTCATGGACCATGAACCTTTCTTAAAGCAAGTGTGCCATGGATGAAATGAGTGCCATCCGTTATTTGAGATCCTAACATTGCTAAACTCATACTCGCGTGATGCTGTGCCCTAATTCTGGTCGCCCATTTTCTGATTCAATTCTGTTGCCGCAGAGTGGCAAAGTTTGAAACTTGTTTGAAGTAACACATTTAACTGTACATTAAAGAAGGCGATCAAGGTTCTTTCTGGACTTCACTCTTGTTAAATCAACTGTATTTCTCTTTTTACACACATGGCCTTCTCATAAGTTTAGAAACTACTGTTCCTTACATGTTTCCTGTCTTAATTAAATTTTGTTTACAAAATTTATCTATATATACCAAATATACTGCTTTTTACCTCAGTATAAGCGTGCGTCACATGATCTTACTTTGATGATACTGCTCTTGCTTGTGCAAGTTCAGCAAACTTTGCCGAGTGTAAAACGGTTAAAAAACAAGCTATATGAGCCTTTCTCCAGAGGAATAATGTGTCTCGTGCTGTCCAGAAAAGGAAAGTACAAAGTAGAATTAATTATAATATTTTGCAGAACCAAGTTTATGTATTTTTAAAATAAATTTTATCCCTTTTATCGCCTGTTTATTAAAGAAAGTTTGATCGATGGATATTGATTGTTTTAGAGCACGACCTGATAGTAGGTCCTAGGTCAATGTATCTGGCAATTCAGGATAAGTAAAACTTTTGTCTTAATTAAAGCAACTGTTGATCCAGAATGCTAGAAACAGCCAAATCCATTTACAATAATAATATGAAAAGGCACCCGGAAATTTACTATAAATCAATAAAATAGTAATGTACAGTTAAGTAGTTTACAGTACAGAAAACCTTTTCAAAGAAAAGTTATCATTTCTGGGACTTCCGGTCAAGATGGCAGCATGAGCGGTCGTGTTTTCATGAGCTCCCGTTAGATCAAACGATCCACTGGATAAAATGTCAAAAATCTCGACTATACAGACTAGATCTAAGAGCAAAAGTGACATTGAAAACATGGCACAGCCAAGTATGGATAGATATATCGAAACTGTAAAGAAAAGTTCGTACAGATACAGAGAGAGCTGAAATGGACGCCCCGCGCACACCACAGGTAAGCGGCTCCGTAATTGCTCTTATTGAAGAAAAGTGCTCTGTGCTAGAAAATGCATTTAAGGTTGCAATAGACAATTTCAAAGAAACCCTTTTGTGAGGATATTGAAAGCATAAGGAGAGATGTAAAAAAAAATTAGACTCTAAATGTTCAGGAATGGAGAGTAAAATCAACTCAATTGCACAAAGTCTTGAATACACGCAAGGTGACATTGACGAAACAAAGGCAAAAATAGAAAGCACAGAGGCAGAAAATAAAAATTTAAGATCGGAAATAGATAGACTGAAAGCAGAAAATAGCGAAAAAAATGAGCAAATAAATTTGATGAAAGAGAAACTCTTAGACATAGAAAGATACAGCAGAGAATTCAATTTGAGATTGATTGGAGTACCAGAGAACAAAGGTGAAGATTGTATGCAAATTGTTTCCAAACATTAACGAACAGAGACTTCTTGGTGACATTCAGGACGTAAAAATACATGGGCTACTCGAAAACGCGCACAGAACCGGGAGAGTTGAAACTAAAGGACACAGACATATCATTGTTAAATTCCATAGCCGCCCTGCAAGAAACGAGTTACTTAAAATCCAAAAACAAAAGCGCAACCGCAGCCAGCAAGCTTTCTTCGCAGAAGACCTAGTTAAGAAGACTACCCATTGAAAAGAAAAGCGATTGCTCAAATGACCCAGGCTCACAACGACAACCAGAAGGTCCGTTTCTGGCGCGGAAAGTTAATTATCAATGGGAAAGAGGTCCCTATCAATGACGCCAGGCCAGCTTGATAATAAACATGCATGACGCCGGCCAGTTGTTGACAACTGATCCCTGACAACGGCACCGTTAACCACCCAGGTACTACATAGGTTACGTAACGGCACCAATCAAGAGAGACTGCTAACCACAAACTTTACGGAGATACATCTGACACGTGCTTCTTAAGACGGACAGAGCCGACAACAACCGAAAGAATCACTTCGGAATGATGGACTGGTCCGCTGAACATTCCTGTGTTTCCAAAATATCAAAGGGACCAATCTATGAATTTGGGTATCGGAAACCTTCGGGATAAAGAGACCCTATATTATCGTTCAGATAAATGTTGCTTCTTGTTGGCTGTGTCTGCGAAGTTCTAACCAAGTTCTACAAATAAATGTGTAAGTTAAATGATTCAGATGACGTTACAATTATACTGCTCTACGCAGCTTATAATTGAAATTAATTTCCTAGAAATGAAACATTCTTAGTACCACTTGTACTGCTGCTGAGTACTGCCACTTCTGGTAGTACAATTGGAAGTTGGATTAAGATTGTCATTATTGAACATTATAATAGTAACCAAGAATATGTGATATCTTTCAGAACTTTAGGTTTTTATTTAAGACTAATGAACTTACTGTCTGATAATTTATTAGTAAACCAAGTTTAATTATACAATTCCAATAATATAAAGAACACTTTGTCTATGAAGCATTTGAACACCACTAATTTGACTAATTATGTCTAATAAATGAATTAACTTTACAGTAATCAGGGATTATGTTGGCATTACCAGTTACTATGGTGGTCTATTGAGGGTTGTTTGCTTCTGTTCATTATTAAGATAATGTGATGTTATTTAGTAAATTGTTGGTGTAAACACACATTTTTTTGTATATTGATGATGGACCGGCAAACTAATTTGAAGAACATCTATTTGAATTTAAATTTTTTAGTATTCAAATAGATATTCAAAGCAGGTTTTCTTTTGTGCACAAGCTTGGCTGTTGCACAACAGTTCGTAATTGTACTGCAGAAACACTTAATTACCAAGGTCTGTGCACTATGACATCAATAGTAAAGGTAGCAGGACTGGTCAAAATCCTAAAAATTGATGTTTTTTCAATAAAAAGTATACGTAATATTGAATACTGGGCGAATCTAATGCAGCTGAGCCCATTTTGGGTCGCCGGTTACATTTTGTGGAAAAGGGTTATTTCTATCCAGTTAACACCCAGATGTGTTGACAGGGTGTTTGTAAACTAACTCCAGCTCTGCCACAGGCCTGTCAATCACTCTGCCCCCAGCTCTCACCTGGGACATTTAGCCAATCGCGAGGTGCAAGTGTTTAATTAATGCATGGGCCAAGTACCTCCGTGCACGAGGTGGCAAGAACTGACGGTCGACGCTTGATAGCCCAATCTAATTAGCTGAGCATACAACTGATAAGCGTTGAAGAGCAACCCTAACTCTAGCTAATTAGTGTGCAAACAACCCCGTCCTTATGAATGATCTGTTAGTGTCATTGGCCATTCTGTCTTTTTTTCGGATATGTCCCGCCGAAACACAAATTTTCACTTGACATCATGTTATTTCTGCTACATCCTGAGCCTATCGACAGATACGTAAAATTACTTTATAATAAGCTGCTTCATATCCCAACTATAACGTCTATGATATTCATACTGTCAACGCCGCAACAAATAAATATTACGCCAATACCAGACGAAACTACGATGGGCCGACGACGCAAATTATGAATGCCACTTGAATAACTGCAGCAGTTGAATGATATCAAGAAGTCTCAGCGGGCCGAACCTACTTCCGTGATCAAACTGGCCAGCGATGGCCAGCGATGATGAATCGTCAGATGACGGCATCTCTACGTTTACGCATGAAGGAAAACAAGAGGCCGACACCTATCGACTTTGGCCGTGTTATCAACTAAACGCGCTATTGTCAGCCGCTGTTGTAACAACATACTATTTCATTTGGATGCACCTTCGGATATGTGCATTCAGCCAGAAAGATCTAGTGAATAATTACTAATGGACACCAATTACTATACAAACAGTTATCACGAGGTCAGTTTACACTACGTTGATTGTTTAATTTGTTGCCATTTACAGATTCCATGTAAATAAACCTTCTTATAAGATAACCGGGTTCCTTCTGTGACTTGAATGTGTGTGCATGATGTATGAATGTTACATACCATCGTCTTCCTATTCAACCTTCCAATAAACAATAAGTCCAGATTTCACATATGACTTGTATGTGTATGCGAGATTTGTATGATCGTTATAAACTCGTCTCTATTGTCAACTCCAAAATACCTTTAATGTATGTAAACCGTGACAAGTAAATCAGTCTTCGTTCTCCTTGAATGGACATAGATCCGGCTCCCCTTGTTCCTTTGTAAACGCGCGGTTACCTGTTAGGCCCGGCTATGCACCTGTTCAGCCGCGGGTCCCGGTTGTCGGGTGCTCCGCGCACCTTGGTACTCGGCCAAAACTGTAAGCTCCGCCTACTGAAGTCCATGCACGTGGTGTTTGACAAGTCGCTGATGTGACAGGTCAAACTTTTATCGTTTTAATACGTTTTTAAAGCAAAATAGTCAATTGATCCATGTTATTATAGCATGGTTTGATAAGAACCACCGTCATGACCAAATTCATGTGACTGTCAACATGTAGTTGTGGTTAGTTACGTGTGTAGGACAAATGATCTCTACGAATATAGTTTTTGGCCATTATCTCGAAACATCATTTCACCTGAACACATTATCTTTAGAGCGTTATTTCTCAATAAGTACTTGTCCGAAACGTACCATCTTTGATATATATATTTTTAATATGTCTTCTAAAAAGCGTTTTTTTTTTTTTTATTTTACGCCTATACTGAATTTGAAGGATTTTATTAAGATAAAAGTAAAAAATTAAATGATTTGTGAAGATTTCAAAATTAAACATTCTGTAAAATCGTAATTTTTAAACTGAACTCACTAAACAAAAATACGCCTAGGGATTATTATCTTAATTCTCGATTTATTTAAGAAGATTTTCTGTATCTGCTATAGTTGTGCTGGAATAAACTTTTTTTGTTATATAATAACATTAAATTAAAATTCTTACAAATTCAAACCTGTTCCTCAGAAACAAAGTTTATTATCACCAAACTATAGAGAATTTTCTTAGCTTTCAGAAAATGTATATTTTAGGGGGTATTAAAGCATTAGATTGTTCAATGCAAAGGAAAAACTGAAATAAAGTCAGGTCAGGTGGGGGGACCAGTCCTGCCACCTTAATGACTCTCCTTCCTGCTATCTTTTGATACACGCCAAGATATTGTAAATGCCTAGTAAATGAAATATGTGATGATCGACATATATTTTTTGTCAATATTTTTAGTTATGTATTTTATTAATTAATTTAATTTCCCTTAACATTTCCATTAAAAAATCAATTCAAGTAGCATGCATAATTGGACTACTAATAAATTTGAACATATGACAGTAACAGAGACTGTGGATGTAAGATTACATTCGGGCTGGACGACTTCGGGCTGGACGACTTCGGGCGGGACGACATTCTGAATGGACGACCATCGGAATGGACGACTATTTAACTTAATACGTAATAAACGCTTGAAATGATGCTAATTGTGGGATAACTACCATGCAAGGATAACCTTGTGGCTATTTGGGTGATCTTTTTGCAAAAACTGCAGCTATGTTTAAACAATTCCAGTCACGAGTTGCGATCTGACTTGCAGCCTAGCCGACCTGGTGGGACGACACGCCTGACCGGTGACCTGCTTTAGACCTAACGGAATGTTGATGCCGATTACGGAAAATTATAAATTATACTAATAAAGATTCTTCTACAAATATATATGTGTTTTGTACACTCTGTATGTTTGTGTGTGTTAACTGCGGATTGATGCATTGCGCATAATTATTGTAAGCGAGAAATAATTAGTAACGCTTTACCCTGTTCATATTATAAAGTCATTGATTTCATTAATATGTTGTCAATTTTGTCCATTACCATGTTGTTTGCGACATCCTGTTGCGAGGTTCTATACTGTGACATTTAACATAAATGATATATTAAACATAAATGATATATTAAACCAGTGAATATATATATATTATATATATATATATATATATATATATATATATATATATATAAAGTAGGACAATATTTCTGATAAACATTTTTTGTTCATAAAAGTAAAATATGAAACAGGTGATATTGCTGGTACTGTCACCATTCCCTTTGATTTGTGATCAAAGGCTAATTGATGCCTTTGTTGCCCCCTTGATGAGATCAATGTTGTATTAACAATAACCTTTGGGTTCTCAGTCACGGCGCTTGCGCTAATTAAGCAGATCCATAATCAACCAGGCATAAAGCCAATATAAAGTCAGTTAGAAGATTGACAGAATTAATGAATGAGAGAAAATGATAATAAGGAAAAAGGCAGGATGACTGAAAACAAAAGAGAAATAAAATGTTATTAAAAGAGAAAAGAGAGGAGGAAAGGACGACAAACGATTAGTATGAGAGAGAGCGAGAGGTTTCCTAATTTTCTCCGGGAAACGGCGGCAGGTCCGTTTGTTTTTGTATTATATGTTAATAAAGCTTTTATTGTGTGCTCTTGCTAGTGTGTCATGCTATGCTCCCGTTTAATACATAACTATTATTATTTTTTTTATATAAATGTATGCATATTTCCTTAATCTCTTTCTTCTTCAGTCCCCTACTTCAGTCTCTCTCCTCCAGTCTCTTCTCCATGCGACTATCGCTGTCTTCCCATATTTTTTCTTCTTACCCTCTTTCTCTCTCTTTCAAATGCACATTGTATTGACTTACCGGTTGGGTGGGCACAGACCTGCTTAATTAGCGGAACCATGAAGCTACTCCCTGGTTAGATGTCATTGTTATTACAACAATAATCACACGATGAAGCCCCATGAATTGATCAAAATCCGACGGCCGCCATAAGCACAGTTCCTCTTATTCCATTAGCCTTTTTCTTAATTTATATTTAATAAATTTAACGATACAGTGCACAGAATACCAATAATATTAGTTATACCAATAATACAAACACAAAGTAGCGAACACTATCATATAGTGTAACACTGCCATTTAACTTGTGTGTCAGTTGGCCCATCTAATCAAACCGTCGTCCATTCAGAATGTGTCTGTGCAGTGAGTCACAGACAGATCGCAACATGTGACATTTACTTACTTAGGGTATACTAAGACATTTGATGAAAATATGCAAACAACACAGTAATGGCAACGTAACTGTTCTTCAAAGTAAATGCATAAGTATCTAAACAAATGGTCGTTAATTTTGAATGGACGACACTGACATGCAGGCGGCCGTGATATTCGCCACACGTATGTTACAAAATCGATAAAAAATATCAAAACAACACCCAAATAGCCACAAGGTTATCCTTGCATGGTAGTAATCCCACAATCAGCATCATTTCAAGCGTTTATTACGTATTAAGTTAAATAGTCGTCCCTTCCGATGGTCGTCCATCCAGAATGTCGTCCCGCCCAAAGTCGTCCATCCCGAAGTCGTCCAGCCCGAATGACACCGGATGTAACATTGATATGTTACTGGCAGTACATGTATATTGGATAAAGCCGTTAAAGTCTAGAATATTGTAAGTTATTTCTTCTTTATTCTGTCGTTCATTGATATAAACTAGTTTATTACTATATGTGGAATTACATTTAAACATTGTTTCTTTATTTAGCTAATGCTATTTATGCCAAAATGTAGGATCTCATAACCCAACTCATCATCATGTTACTAAACTGTTCACCATTGTTCATTATTAAGACTATTTATAAGATCAATTCTGTTACTTAATTTTCATTGTAAAACACATATTGTTCTTTTAATTGTTGATGAACCGTCAAATTAACTTGAAGAACAGCTTGTATATTTGCAGGTTCTATTATTGACTGTTTAAATAGATATGAAATTTCACCTTTGATGTAAATTTCCTTGCACCTCAGTGGAGTTTTGTTATGTATCTGCTGGGTGGTGGAACAACAGTTTATAATTGTACAGTATATTCGCGTAATTACGAAAAGTCTGAGCACTTGGATAAAACTAGTTAACGACTCTCTGTTCTGCTGTCTCTTGATTCGAACTAAGATTTTGTAAACGTCTTTTAGGTGAAATGATGCAGGTGTTTTTTTTCTTTGTATTTTATAAATTTTTTCCTTTAATATTACCACTCATAGAATCCATTTAAGTAGTAATAATGGACTAGTAAAAAAAATGAACATATTACAGTACCAGGGACTTTGTGAAAATTGTAAGTTGTTTTCTCTATATTGTTCTTTGATATGCATAAGTACTTTAATATATGTGGAATTACATTAAAACATTATTACATAATGGAGCCATGAACTCAAACTGCAAAATCCCATAACCCAATTCATCAGCATATTACTAGAAAAACACTCTTTCTGCTACAGTTCATAGTAGCAGCACCTACTGCTTGTAACGACCAGGGAGCCTATTATACAAGATGCTTGAGGCTTGTTATATGTATTTGTGTTGTCTGTACTCTATGTCTTCTGTTGACATGTTTGTACTTCATTTGAAACACATCCACAAAACTACAGAAGAGACAATCAGCCTAAGTTTGTATACACTTATAGCTATATATGAGACAGATATTACAAAACTTACTATTTTAATAGGAAAGGGAAGTAAGATTTTAAAAGTGACTATGTATAGTTGTAATTGATTATGTCTGATATATGTAATATAGCATCACTGAATGTAAGAGGGCTGGGCAGTCATAAGAAAAGAAGAGAAATATTTTATTGGTTAAAAAAAAAAAAAAATTGACATTATTTTCCTCCAGGAAACGCATAGTAGTAAAAAAATGAATTACGATGGTGATCAGAATGGGGAAACCAGATTTATTTTTGTTATGGAACCAGTCAAGCTAAGGGGGTTAGTATATTAGTGAAAAATAAAGCAGGAATTCAAGTTCAAAATATTAAATCAGATAAACATGGTAGGTTTTTAATTATTAATGCTTCAATAGGAGTCCATAACATTACATTAGTGAATGTATATGGTCCAAACAAAGATGATCCAGAATTATTTTTAAATCTTATTTATATATTAAATAATTTACATGTGGAAAAACTGATAATTGCTGGGGATTTTCATGTAACACTAGCACCAGAAGTTGATAAAGAAGGTGGAAATAAACATACTCAGGAAAAATCAAGACAAACTCTTTTACAGTGGATGGAAGCTCAGCACCAAGGCATCTTAAAATATACATGGCATAGACACAATCCACAACCAGTATTTTCCCGCCTTGACTATTTCCTTATAAGTGATAGCCTTTGCAGCTATATTGGCATGACAGATATTGAAACAGGATATAAAACAGATCACTCACTCATTTATATGAGTATAATGATAAGCGATTATCCACGAGGACGGGGATATTGGAAACTAAATTGCTCATTACTTGAGGATGAAATTTTTGTTAAACAAATAAAAGATTGTATAAAAAACACTGTCAATGATAATAAAGAAGCAAACCCTTCCCTTCTATGGGAAACAAAAAAATGCAAAATTAGAGGCAAAAGTATAGCTTTTTCAATTAATAAAAGGAAAAAGTTCACTGATAAATTAATAAAACTAGAGAGAGAAATGCACAAAGCACAAAGTCAATATAATAAAACTAAAACTTTTGAAGACAAATGTAAATGGGATATTGCAATGAATAACCATAAACTTTTCATCGAGAAAGAGACCAGAGGAGCTGTAATAAGATGTAGAACCAGATGGTTTTCTGAAGGAAATAAACCAACAAAGTATTTTTTAAATTTAGAAAAAAAGAAATTTTGAACAAAAATCAATACTTAAACTGAAAGATAAAAATTGTAAAATTATAACTGATAGAGAACAAATTATGCAAGAACAATTAATATATTACAAGAACTTATATACAGCAAATGAACATGAAAAGAATTGCACCCATCCATTTATCACAGAAGATTAGCTCCCTACACTCACAGATGAAGAAGCATATAAACGTGAAGGAGATTTGTCATTATCTGAACTAAATAAAACAAATAAATCACTCAAAATTAATAAGACACCAGGACCTGATGGATTTCCAGCTGAATTCTATCAGAAATTTAGGGAAGATATTAAAAATTATTTTATGGCTGCTCTAAACCATTCATTTTATAATGGTATCTTACCAGTCACAATGGGACAAGGAGTGATATGTTTTATGCCCAAAAAAGGTAAAGATTCTTTGCTTTTAAAGAACTGGCGTCCTCTCTCTTGATTAAACACTGATTATAAAATTATTGCCAAAACTTTAGCTAATAGACTTAAGACAGTACTTTCCTCTATCATTCATTCTGACCAAACAGGTTTCATGGAAAATAGATATATTGGAGAAAATATCATAACAATTACAGACATACTTGCACATTCAAACAAACATAAAGTAAAAAGTTACCTGTTGTCAATAGATTTTGAAAAAGCTTTTGATTTTTTGGAATGGACCCACATTCAGAATACACTACAGCTGTTAAATTTTGGACCAGGTTTTAGAAAATGGATTCAAATTCTTTATACAAACATAAAAAGCTGTGTTATAAACAGAGGATGGGCTACTACTTACTTTAGTATTAACCGAGGTGTTAGACAAGGCTGTCCCTTGTCACCATATTTATTTGTTCTAGCCTCGGAAATGTTAGCAATTAAAATAAGGAATAATTCTAAAATCAAAGGTGTAAACATTGGGAGAGTAGAACGTAATTAATCAGTATGCTGATGATACAGTTGTAACTCTTACTGGTGGTACCAAGTCTATTAAAGAACTTATGGGAATATTTAAAGAATTTGAACACATATCTGGACTAAAAGTAAATATAGATTAAACTGTAGTGATACCAATGACTACTTTAGCTAATGAAAAAGAAAATATTGAAAGACTAGGTCTTCAGTGGTGTACTGAGCCTATAAAGATTTTGGGTATATATATTCATCCTGATTGGAGAAAGATGAAAGATATTAACTATAAAGAAATACTCAGTAAAGTTAAAACAATAATAAATATATGGTCTAATAGAGGAATGTCACTATCTGGAAAAATTGCTATATTAAAAACATATATCCTGTCACAATTAATATATGCACTACAGGTACTACCAAATCAATCTGATACATACATTAAAGATATAGAATCACTATTTTGGAAATTTATTTGGGGTAAACAAGACAAGATTAAACGAAGCATACTTATAGCACCTATTGAAAAAGGAGGACTTGATATGATACACTAAAAATCTAAAATCGAAGCTTTAAAAATAGTTTAGGTTAAACGTTTTCTGTTTGGTCCTTTACAACATGGTTGGAGACAGATAGTTAATATACAACTTAAAAGAATGGGTTCTTGTATATTTAAATGTAATCTTAGGTCTAGTGACACAATCCATTTTGATAATTTATGTAACCCTTTTTGGAGAGATGTTCTAGAAGCATGGTGTAAATATAACTTCAAGAATGTTTACACCCCTGATGAAATTTTAAGTCAAGAGTTGTTCTATAATTCACATATAAAAATAGATAAGAAAACAATATTCAGAAAAGAAATGTACAATGCTGGTGTCACAAAATTATATGATATTATAAAGAATAAGGATAGAAAATACACATTTCTGTCACTTACAGAACTGACAAAAAAGGTTAAAATTAGGGAAATGCAGTATTTAAATATAAATGACGCAATTCCAGTAATTTGGGAAAAAAATAGTTAAAACATGTGATAATACACATAATTACATTCCAGATAAAACAAATATGGATATAATCATGAACATTAAGAAAGTCACAAAGAGGGTTTACAAAGAAATAATAATGGATGTCTGCACTGAAAGATTTTAAAACTATTGATAAATGGACTAGAGACATGCAGTGCAACTGTCAAGATTTGGTATATGAAGCATTTAAAAATATTAAAAATATCACAATATCAGAAATATTAAGAATGTTTCAATTTAAACTAATTTACAGGACTATAACTCTCAATCCACTGTTATTTAAAATTGGAAAAGCAAGTAGTGTGCTCTGTTCATTTTGTAAAATAGAGAAAGAAACAATCATACATCTGTTTTATAATTGCAGGGAAATACAACCTTTTTTAACTCAAATAAAAAATTGGTTAATAAGTAAACACATCCCAGTGACAGAAAATCTTTTCAGTAAAACATCTTTTATTTTTAACAATACTAATAACCCTCTTGTTAATACGCTTATATTATTATTTAAAAGATATATATATGTGTGCAAATGTAAAGAAATTAGGCCAAACTTCACCAGTTACAAGCTCTATGTAGAACAGATATATACAATAGAAAGAAATATTGCTCACAACAAAGGAAATATATCAATACACTTTGAAAAAATGGAATCCACTTTTTGTAGAAAACACTGTTTCATGTAATACAAATAAACTTTGATGTACGGTTTACAATTACCATATTCTTCTAATATGACATATTACTTTTGTAATGCAATTTAGTCTTTATATTTAGGATCACTGTCATGCTAAATTCAATGATTGTCAACGTACTCAGTCTAAAACACGAAAGATAACAATTCAAGATTTAATTGATACCTCCCGAAAAAAAAACACAATATGTCGCTTTTTTTTGTCTCATAATATGAATATCACTATACTAACATGTATTTGTAATTATATAAGGTTATTGCCTCTTGCTTATAAATGCTTTTGATTTAGCTCAGATGTATTTCAGTTATGAATGTCAATGTGTTGTATTCAACATTGTATTTATGTGTGTGTAAACTGTTGTATTTAACTTTGTATTATGTTTGTGTAAAATGTTGTATACAATGAAAAAAAGTTATCATTTCTGTTTATTTGATAAATTTCCAAATAAATTTCATTTTAGATTTTCAGGGAAATGGTATACATAAATGGATAATTAAATGTTAAAATGCATTTATCATTTCGTTATCATTTATTTCAACTGGATTTACTGTGTTTCAAGGACGGCCCATCCATACCGCAGAAATGAAGTCTATGACAGCGCTGCAAGCATATTTGCGAACATGATCCAAGACAACCCTACTGTTTCCCGAAGAATCTACGTATAAAAATGCTGAGCGTCTGTGTAGGGAAAATGTTACAATTCGGCAGGAGGATATCCTAGAATGCTCAAGGTAAATTAACCAGTTGTCAGTGATCCCTGTGCTAAACAAAGTTCAAACCATAACTGCTTCTGAAATTAACCACCCCCTGAAGATGACGTATGCTGTGATATAATCATGGATGATGCAACATTTTCTGATGATTACTAGCTCATACCAGAAACGTTTCTGCAGCAGCACGAGGATATCACAAATGTTCTAAGTAAAAACACACTTGATATCGGAGGCGTGGCAAATTACGTCACCTGTAGTACAGATAATATTGCAGAGATTAAAACAGATGATGAATTTGAATTCGCTGATCAGACTTGCCGTGATCCTGGCCACCATCCTAGTTCAATGCCAGAGGATGAAGAAACCTTTGGAAATAAAGAAACGGAAAACATGGCGTAAGATAAAGCATGGAGGCGGGGGCTTAAGATGTTGAACCACCGCAGAAGAAGAAGCGCATTCGTCAGAGACCTGAGAAAATAGAGCGAGATAGAAGAAAGCATCCACTTACAGACGACTCATGAACACAAAACATGTAGACAGAAATGTTCCATGAAAATCTCACAAAATAGAATAAAAGAAATTTGGGATGCAAACTCGGCGATGACATACAATGAACACAAAACGTGTTTTTTTCACAGCATTTACAGAGTTTCTTAAGCTAGGTGCACGAAAACAACATGCAAGTCGACGAGACATGACCTAGCAATGCAACCTGAATGATTCGGAGGACAAATCTCATATTGTGTGTACGAATTTCTTACAACACTTGGATACAACAAGGAAAATTAAAAAGGTAGTTATCACTACTTTGCGCATTGCAGGGGGTATATTGTTCTTCAGCAATGTCTCTAATGGTTATTAACAGTTACTGTCACTGTAATGTTTCAATTTTAAGTAAATTTACAGACACAAACTGTACTATCAGGTAGAGCATGAAATTTATAATATATGTTCAACTTGGACAGCATTGTTTTTATACGATAAAATCGGTCCCCTAAATTTGGTTACATTTTTCTACGCAATGTAATGCAATACCTGAGACCTTTCTAAGTTCTGTGTTCACTCAGTGACCTGAAAAATAAATATTTTATTAGTCATGGATAGCTTTATTCACTTTTATTAATATTTAAATAAGACTGATGTCATCTATATATTATTGATTTGGATATTTTCATCATGAAGTTTTTTTTTAATCTTTTCAGAGCACCCAATGCTCAATGTGTAAGCCTATATAGGCGTGAACATGCCCCTCTGAGAAGAAATATACCAAAACAACTTCAAGAGAAAATGCCTGATTTAAGTGAGGTTATGATGTTTTCAGTAATAGGTGAAAAATCTGAGAAAAAGCTTCGCCAAACATGGTTAAGAAAGCTGTGAGACGTGAGGAATTTCACATGAATAAACATAGTCATGACCATCCTGTTGACATGGCAGCTAAGCAACAGGTTATAGATAACTCAACTGAAACTACTGATGAAACAAACATGGAGTGTCCCACCTGCAAAGCTTGTATTGCTCACCCAAAAGGAGCCAAGGTAAACAAACAAAATTATCAGGATGATGCCATTACAGAATGGCCAGATGATACCACTGCGAAGCGTTGATATGCAGTAAGTCATCATGTTACCCCCGAAAGCCTGTAAATAAAACTGCAGTATTCACCAGACGCATAATTGTATTCCATGAGACATTTGCTTCGGTCGGTATGAAAAAGAAAGAAAACATTGAAAAAAAGAAAAACATGTGTCTTGTTGCATGAAGGCATCATAGGAAGGAAACAAGAAGAACTCGCCTCAACGTTCGTTAGAGCACTTTAACATGAATATGTATATGAAACACGTCATATACTGGGCGGACGATTGAGCCGCATAAAATTGGTGCCGGTTTGCCACGTTAAAGTCCATGGATAACGGACAAAGCATTAGCGCCAACGACATCGTATTAAAATATTTTGAACTTGGCCATACCTTCATGATTGCAGACTAGGTTCATTGCGGCGTGGAAAAGCAATTGGCAATCAACCTGGCTGAACTTATAGATTTTGAAGATTTTGTAATTGTTGTAGTGGCCGGTCACCCGCAAACTAAAGAAGTCAAGACGCAGCCTCAGCGATATCGTAGCTGTAATGGCACGTCGAGGATCCAGAGAATTGTGTTAAACTACTGACGGGAAGAGTTTAGCTCTCTAGACTTTTAGAAACAGAAATTTTCTTTGAACAAACCTGGGCAGCTCAGACCTTGCAATCGAGGTTTTTGCGATAGTAAGAAGGCCACCGTTGCGGAGATATTGATGTCCCTTGATGCAAGAAAACCGCAGGTGCATTTGGAAAGATCTCTAAGTCAACAGGTTGGAAGAAGAAATTTAATATAGCATTTTACATAATCCATATATTTTTAAGGCGGTAAAAGATCCATGATCTCAAGGACTTCCATAAAACTCCACCCTGTGTTAACAATTAGCATAATGTTTTTTTCACTTATTTCCTTCAAGAATGAACTCTGGTTCATGTTTCATACAAGATGCTCAATGTTACTATGATTTATAGTAATATAATTTTTTAGTCTTCAAATAAATTGCTATATTCGTGCACACAAAGGTTGCTTCTGGACTGGTGTCGTTGTCGATTCCTTTGTGTGGACACTCGTAAGCCCGTTATACTGGACGCTAGCGTTACACGTGAGGTCCTGTACAATTCACTCGAGGTATAATGTAAACGGGTTTAAGAAAGCTTGCCCCGCTGGGTATGTCGTGACTTTTACACTTGGGCAAAGTCCACTGTGGGCACAAACGACTATCCTGGTGCCATTTATCTACATGTATGGGTAACAATAATTTGTTTAATTTTACACATTTCATTCAGGGAATGAACCTTTATCCATAGTTTGTAAGTTGATTTTTGGAAGTTTTTTAAGTTGATCCGTTGTATGGTAAGTTTGAGTACACGTATCTGATTAATTAAGAGATTATTCTCTTATTCACTTGCGGAACGTACATACACTTTAAATATTCAGACCAGTTTCAAACATAAAATTAATCCCTCTTATTCTCGGGCTTCTCAAACAGCACCAGCTTGAGTTTTGAAGAGAATGAACAAGTATTTTTGCGCCCTTTTGGAACTAGGAGTAAGTGCCATGATATGAACCGTGTTTGGAATACACTTCTTCCCAACAAGATTCCGCAGAGAAAAGCAAAGCAAACTCTGTCTAAGCTCAGTTCCTTTAGACCCCGCCAACCTTCCCCCTGCCTCTATGTTCTTGAGCAGAAAATCTCCAGGATCAAACTTGTCAACCATATCTCGGCAAATACGCACAAGGAACATATAAATGAATGGGACCCCTGAAACATGGTTGGGTGAAAGAGGAAATTTCATCCCTAAATTGTTTGATGGAGAGCTGGTTCCGGATAATCTGTTTCATGAGGAAAACGAGATGGAGGATGATGACATGAGCGATATTGATAATTAAGAAGAAGACAGTGAGAGTGACAATGGGAGCAGTGCTCAAATCAGGGAATATATATACTTACTTAACGTGATAATTATTTCAGCTAATAAGTTTATTCCATGCACATAACAATGTTCAACTTAGTTTTAATTGTATACGAGAAATTAGATCAAAATTTTAATTTTTTTAGGTTATTAGCATAAATTTAAATCATTATTTTAAATTTGACCAATTTCGACCACGGCACATTTTTTTCCATTTAACACTGTTGATTTCATTTTCACAGCATATACACATGAAGATTTTACCTTTTAATATCTAAAATATCAAAGGAATTGATTAAAATTTTCAAAGAACTGATTAAGAAAAGTAATTTTTTTTTCAATTTACACAGACCATGTCAACTTTTTATATCAACCTTACCCATTACATTGAGTTATACGGCCCTGTGTTTTGTAACCCGATCCAGGCATCTGCCCTAGCTCAGATTGGATGGGCTTCCGCTCTGCCCTACACCTTCCCCCCGCCCCCTGCCCTACACCTTCCCCCCGCCCCCTGCCCTACACCTTCCCTCCTCCCCCCCCCCGGGATAATGTCAACTAGATGAATATTGTAATTTTTTATATTTGATTCATTCTTATTCAAGACCTTTGCTACATTTTGGATTATGAATTGTATCACAAGGTGTTATAATGATTAAAGTGAACATTTAATTATGTCAATAAAGTGATGAATTGCTACTGAATTGTGGATGTTTATGAGATGAGGATTTCCTTACATCAGAACAGTAAAACCTTTGAATATTTTTTCACCAGCCCTATTCAGTCGCCTGCATGTCACCCTTTATTGACCTTTCAGGCTAATTATACACGCTTCAAGCGGGGAATACTGGGCAGCTAGCTCGCTCTTGGCAGTCCACATCTGGCCCCAGGATCCCCCCAGTAGTAGTGTTGGTCAACAACATATCGATAAACAATTATAATATTTACTGGTTTATAATACCAATTTAAAAAATAATGGAAAAGGGAATTTATAGTTAATGAGTAACAGGGAATTACCTTGCAATTCCTTATGTTGTATTGATCTTGTATGAATGGCCCTAAGTGCATTCCATAGGACATCATGAAGTCACCTTTTGGTATTTTTCATTTCAAAATCAATAATGACAAAATATTGAATAAAATTGATTTATCCTTTTAGGGATGATATTAAGCAAATCAATGATAGACAAGGTTGCAGTTGATTATATAAAAATTAATCTAATAATCAGGTATTTTTCAAGTGTTACAGTTTGTTAATTTATATTATTTGCAAACTTTAGAAAAAATAAAATATGTAAAAAATTTAAAATTTTACCCAGATTTATACTCATTACAGATGTCAAGAGTCATGGATATAATGGATGTCACATGATTCTATGTAAATAATCAAAATTTATATTAAAGATCCCTTTATTTCCTCATATCAAGTTTGCTCCTTGTATATTTTATTGGATGTTCTAATCCTTGAGGTATATTTTACATGTGTATTAGTTACAGCGGAGATTACTGTTCATTTTTTCTAAATATGTATTAAAAAATAAAATTATTAAAATGTGATTAAACAAATCAGAGCTTAGACAAGTTCTCATTATGTCTACAATGTTAATAATTGTCCAAAGACTCTTGCTATGTCCAGTGTGTAGAACCTAAATTAACATATGTTAAACATTAATTCATTTATCCAGTTACGTATGAACCTTATTTAAAGGGACATTATCAGATCAATACAATGCGTATTCTCTCAAACTCTCAATTCAGTTTTGCTTTATGCAAATGTTTCCCAGCAAAACCATCCCAGCACTTCACACAAGGCTGTTTGACACCTATTATAGCTCTGCGTGTTTATGAAAACAGTCCACGTGTGTATGTTTACCATAACAAGGCCGCGTCACCGGAGGTCCGATTGTGAGCCTCAACACGCAATGTTTCAGCCGGCGGAAACATGTATTACATTTTCGGGGCCAAGTCAGTCAGGGCACCGCATAATTGACAGGTGCTGTGGTTGAGTCCCAAGCGATGTGTTATGTTGACACTTGTGATCGCGCCAGGTCCACTGTTATTAATACTTGTTTACAGGAGAAAGCAAACAATTTCAGGATAATATTTTGGGAGGTACAAATTTATTTTAAAGGGAAGAAGCTATTTTTCGTTTTGATACGACATGCTTTACAGGTAAATGGGCCGCCTTTAAATTTGTGAAATTTATATGTCTTAGATTCTCAACAATTTTGTTTGACTGAAACTGAATAAATACTCATGAGATACAATTTACATGATAATTAAAACTGACAAAATGGTGACAAAATGTAGATTATTTAAATTGACACAAGTCCTCTTCGCTATATAGCAGGATTTCATCAAAATCTTTCATAACCATGGTTCCTTTGTCTAAACCAGTTGGTAGTTATACCTACAACAGGTATTAAGAAGAATTAATGTTATGTTGGTTTCATAAATTAAAGTGAATGTACGTTCCACCAGTGAATTAAAGAATCATCTCTTGATTAATCAGTATAGTCAAACTCATCATATTACCACACAACGGATCAAGTTGTTTCGCAAACATGATGACCATGACCTTAAAGCAAGTTACTTGGCTTTGAGAACTACTCCATCTGAAACTCATTCAATCAATCTCCCACTGAAACTATGATATTGTGTCAAAATAAAAATATATAGAGAGATTTCGTACAAAAACAGGCCATCATCTGCTTTTAAGGCCCCGAAGTGACGGTGACCTTGACCTTTGGCCTTGATTTTGACCTCAGATGGCCATGAAGTCATGCTTATCATGTCGGCCATGGCAGACATACAACTAGATACCAAGAATGCAAGATAATCCAAATCTGCCGAGGCATTCCAGAAATATTGTGATCCGAAGGTTGCATAGCATGATTGTGGCAAATCACCGATAAAGGGGTAGGGGTTGGCTTTTTTTTTCAGCTGCAGGGCAGAACTACCGTCTGTGCAGCTTGAGACTGCCATTTTCTAATGTCCTAAAGTATACTACAACGGGAAATAAACCTAAGATTAACGATAAAATTTTGCAATTAAATCAATGTATCCCGGGGCTATGTGGAACCCTGAATCAACGGCTCTCTCAGCTGCAGTCTAGTTTAGCTGAAACATGTGTTCTTCCTGAGTTTCTCAAGCTAATGATACGCTTATTACAATTAACAAAACTTGCAAAACAATTATCTGGTCATACTCCCTTAACTTAAATATACAACGTCACAGTCCTCTGGTGACACACAGGAGGCTCTATCAACATATCAAATTTAAATTTCCTGTTAATGACGATATTATTTGTACTCTGCTAAAAGATGGCTATAATGTGCCATGCTTAAAAAATACAAATAAAATGATTAAAACATGAGGTATTGTTGGTGGTAGTATAGTTGCTCATGAAGGAAAATCCCAATATTCGAATATAGTCGAATATATTATAAAAGGATAACTGTTTCAAATGACCATATATATATGTATGTGGGTAGAGTCAACATGGATTTACCTTGAACATGGTTGAAAATATGTATTATATTTAAATCCTAATGCACAGCAACGCCTGAAAGAAAGTCAATGGGAACATCGGAAATTCTTATTTTTCTGCTAGTCCTTTTATATAAACTCTTAAGTAAAACCGTTGACCATGCAACTACGGTGGCCGATGATGCTGTCTAGGAGATTTAGTGTTATATTGGGCAATGTGCGCCGCTCTTATTGAATTCTAGAAACAATGGAAGATTACTGGTAAAGGTTCCCTCCTTTATCTAGAAAACACTCTACTGCCTGATCATACTCTATATTACATACATGTTGGTAATATCGTTGGTAATATTGGGGGATTAAAGACATTTAAATTAAAAAAAAATGTTGAAATCAATTGTCAATTCATGAATCAAAGCACCTGTAATATCACGGTAGTATAATCGCATGATAAAAGCCTTCCCAACGTTTCGTTCTTCACACGATATAAAAACCTTGATATAAATCATTCCTCCTGTTTAGGGAGAAAGTTTTAAATATGCAATTGAAAGAGGAATATTTTGAGGCATTATTCACATAGAAATATTAGGATTTTCTGCTCAACAACTATTATTCCATAAAATGTCTTTGGATAATGTGGTTAAACCTAAGTGGGGCTTAGCTTTAATATTTATATTTTTACAAGTTAAAACTTAGGATATAAACTGCACGGTCCATACATTCAATTGTATGTTACAAGTTATTGCATGTGTTCCAAGTTAACCACTCACAAAAAATCAACAATTTTAAATTATTTGTAAAATAATTGATGTGGAAGTCTATGTTTAATTTTGCAAATTTAACGACTTCTGCGGTCTAGGTAGAGCACATGTAAGAGTAACAGCCGATACCAATCCAGACTGCATGGGCGCCCTGCAGACTAACGGGAAGGCTGTGCCTCACACAGACATGAGTGCAATTTGAGGATCCATACCCTGGTGTTATGACCACGCAGAATGCAACTAAGGAAAGACCCCCTTCCTAAGTATACAAATAGTTAGATGTCATCTTAACGGAGCAAACCACACATACGTCAATAAACAATTTAATTGCATGGGAATAAAAATTAAATCTGGAAACAAAACAAAAAAATCACGAATAAATGGGAAAAGAATTAATGGCATGGGAGGGGGGTTAGCGCTCCACCGGCAGGGGGCGGGGTGGGGGAGGGGCAGTTGTCACCACTGGAAACAGCTGATAGTTAACATTATTATGGTATTTACATCCCCTGGTTGATGTACACTCGACAGTGATCCCATCCAGGCGTAATAGGAAAGGTCTTGCCCAACGGCCGTGTTTCTATCCCAAACGAGTGCGGCTTTCTGGAGATCCTCGATGGTATGACCCAGCAATGGGGATGATTACGCACCCAAGAACCGCAGGTGCAGAAGTCTATGGGGCTTGGTGAACGCCCGGATATGAAATGAGAGGAAGCGTGTGATACTGTCCTGTCACCCAGTCCGAAACTGGAATAGAAATCTGCTGATGTATATATAGTTCGTTAAGTTTGCATTAAAAAATGGAGGCGGCTACCTCCACAAAAATATTTTTAAAAAATTCCATCAGTGGTGTTGGCCTTTATGTCCGGCTCTACATGGTCCGTTTTATCCAACAAGTGTACCGTAGAGATATTTCTATTCCCGTAATGGGCAAACGTTCCTTTGGGAATAATGCGTACTCATATGCCATTTTACATATGCAATTGTGCCCCTCTTTCTGCTGATTAAATATGGCTGATTAGTTTTTTTGTGCATTGTTGTCTTTTTAGCGTTTAGAAGTACCTTATCTATAATTTATAACAATTAGACCTGTTTCAGCTAATATTCAGATAAACTATATAGAAATGTTAAATATTCAGACAACGGTTTCTGCTGATCCCCCTGTTTTACAAGGAACTTGGAAAAGTTTATATGACATGAATATTTCTGTATCAAGACCACCAACAAGGCTTTTGTAATCTTGAAATCTTCCATATAACCACACAAATTGATTAAAAATGTTTGTTTTGTTGTAATATGATAGGCACCTACACCATGTAGCACTACTATGAAAGATTCACCAATATAAAAAAGAGATCACCGAGCATCAATTTCATAAGGTCCGTTTCCTTTTGATCACCATATTACATAACATATGTAGTGACCAAGATATTTTTATGCTTTAAAATATAAGTACATACATTAGACTTTGACCTTACGTACCCTCTATGAGCTTCCGACAACTCCTGGTTAGTTACAATTAACAGAACACTTTTTAAAGTATAAAACGATCTAATTATCTAATATCTTTAAGTTTTATCGTAATCTCTATGTCAAGATTGCCATGGCGGCCCTTTTGGATTCTCTGGGGCCACAGAGCTCGTAAAAACTCCTTTTAAATTGCAATCGACAGAACCTATCCAAAAACGTAAAAAATCGATCCAATATCAATTAATTGTAAGCGACAATTACAGGATAACAGCAATTTCTCCATGTTAAGACTGCAGAGGTGGCGATCTTTGATTCCTTGGGGTCACAGGGTTCATAAAAATAAATATAACCCGCATTCATTTATCACCTTAAGTGAAAATAAAATGAAAGCAAGCACTATCTCATTGAATTCCTAAGAAAATGTCGTTCTGCTACACGTGCAAGTACCCTATATCCCCAAGGATGAAGGCGGTCATCTTGGATTTTCGATGTGAGAGGGATCTGAATATTTGTCACTTACATTTTCCATTAGTTCATATCCTGTTTATTTTATGCTAAATCAGTCATTTTCGCAGGAAGGAATCTCTACTTGTAGGCACTGTGAGACGGCCGAGACCAGTGTCTAAACTGTTAAACTTTAAAATAAAATTTTTTTACCTTTTAAGGAATCATTTTCTGTTTATATTCCACATGCGTCTGCTTACAAAATTACTTGTTCCGTGAAGTCCTTACCACAACAACATATTTGAACTTTTACTATATTACCCCCTTCATTACATTTTAACTGCGCCACTGATGTATTAAGATGCCGCTGCGCATTGTTGGGGTTAGATGATGTATCCCATGAACCTTTAACAACAGAGTCGTACTCTTTTTTTTTTGTGTGAGACGCAGTGTGCTGCATCAAATCCTTTCAGCACACCGGATTTCATGACATCCAATAGAGCAGTGCCTTGGAAATCTGGCTTTTCCATGTGTTTGTACTGTTAAGGGACTAGCCTTCAAGGTAATGAAACTTGTTTTTATTTTTTAAAAATCAGAGTAAACAGGATATATTTATCTCATTTCTAAATCCTTAGAGGGCCTGTCAAGACATGTCACCTTGTCACGATTGAACTTCCTGGGTAATATACGGATATAATAGTCCTGCCACATATAGCCGATGGCTTCAACCTGAGCAGTACTCACAACGCTTTAAACGATCTAAAGTGACATTTTTACAACCTAGATTTAAATGTTGCAGGCTGTACCACCTGTCTTACAGTTGGTCATTTTGCACTCTATCTGTTGACAAATGTCCTCAGAGATCTGGCCTTTTAATATTCTGAGGTGCTAAAAAAACATGAACAGCTTTACTTTCAAGCAACAAATTTGATCGGAAAGTTGTTAAAAGAATCTATATTGTATCAACATAGAGGGTATGTAATAAAAGCTAGGGGTGGACGTGAAGGTAAGGGATGCTCCCTGCAGCGACGAAACGTCTTATACCCTTAATGGGCAACTGTTTCGTCGCCTACCCATATATAGAAGCGAGCTGGGAAAGGCAGCTTTATAATCAGTTTCACGGCCTTTGTGGCTTTTTACTTCCTCATCATGATAAAAGTATATTATTTTTAACACAATGGCAACATATTGGTAACTGGAAATGCATTTTACTTAAGTAATTGTGTACTGCTAATAACCGCCATGACATAAGCAGTAAGAACGTACATGTATTTGTAGCGGCGACATATCGTGTGTATTATTCCCCTTTTATACGGAATAAAGACATATTTAAACCGGGAATTTACGATGCTATCTTACTATAACAAAAATGTGTCTTGATAAAATGAGCCCAGATCATTATGGGTATTTTCCCTTTCGGTCCTTAGAACCCCATTCAACTGCACATTTGGGGTGGTGACTGAAATGTACTCCCTGATATATATTACACTTTAGTAACCATTGGTGGCGAGCAATCAGAATAAGAAGACACGACAATTGCTCGCGTACAAGGTGTGCTTTATGAAAGCTTTAAGGCCCATTGAAGCCCTGGGTTGAATGTACGGTTATATTATACTTGATGCACCCGGGGAAAATCGCCCGTTCTATATTATAAATAGTTTTGTAATGGTACGGACTGAATAAAGCATATTTTTATCCTTTGCTTTTCGCAGGAACCGTTGTTCATCATATAAAGATTTAGTGATGAAATAGAGTCCACACCATCCAAGTCCGAATACAGGCAAGTTGAGTCCAAGTCCGAGTCCTTGGAGTTGGAGTCCAGGTCCACCTTCGAATCCGAGTCACTTGGGACCCAAGTCCAGTATAAATATCGTTAAAAACAAATTAACATTGAAATTTTCAGATTATCATGTACAGTTTTGTCACCCGCCGTCGTCTCAGTCGCCGTCGGAGGGTGTTATAGTAATGGTGAGCGTCCGTCAGTCTTTCCGTCAGTCCGTCCGTCACACATTTGTTAACGCAATAACGCAATAACATTTTCAAGGTCACAGCGGCGATAATGCTAAAAAATGTTAACGCAATAACTCGAAATAGAGTTTTAGGTAAAATCACAAAACTTGCAGCTTTGGTGCACCTCATGAAGGGCTAGATCAAGTTCGAATATTAACGACCTTCAGGCAGTTTTCAAGATCACATAGGTTATCTTTGTGTTTGACATTGACCCACCTCAAATTTCATTCATGTATATACACCTTTTTTCTAAATATTCCACAGATCAGCTTCCCCCCCCCCCCCCCCATTAAGTTCACACATGCTTTAACCACAATAGATAATTACATTATTTGTGCAATATTCCGATCAGCTGTAACTTTGCATACTGTGCCGATTTTAATTTCCATACCGTAATATTAACTACATTTTTATAAGTTTAATGACTTTTATTGATTTAGTATCATAGTTAATGTATATTATTGGATTATGTGCATGTTTTATCTGGTCTTAGTAATATATAAATGTTTGTCTTAATTTTTATTTAATGAACATTTTTTCTCATAGTCATTTTTATGCAATTGCTTGCATGATATAGCGTTTTAAAGCACAATACTGTGGATTTTACGCTTTACAAAATAAATTATTATTATTATTATTATTATTTACCGGTAAATAACATAGGTCCGACAGTTTCATTTTCTTGGGAAATTTGGTAGATTTAACGATTGTATCAAGAAGCATTCTACCGTGAAAAAAATGAAAGATGCTTTGTATTATTTGAAGCTCAGGCGTCCTCTCGAAACAGTTTATTCAGTGTGATCAGATGAGGGTATAGTCTAAGGCATGTTAACAGACCCATGCGTTATTTGTATACACATGTATATTTCGTTAAAGTCTCCTGTCTCCTTCGATGAAAGCATTTAGCAAAGAAACCTAGTCAGCCTTTGTGCGTTGCATCGTCTTTCAGCAAATTAACGAAAAATGTTATATACAGATTTTGCTGAAAATTTGTAGAGGGGTAGATTAAAACTGCATCCTTAATCCATTACATTTTTGTATATAATCAGAATCACCGTAATATATTTTTTCTTAAATACCATAATCACAATTCCACAAAGGAGGGGCTATTCCTTTGTTCCCGACTATGCAATTCGTATGCAGTTGTTCTGCCACTCACCTGCTGAACCCGTGTTTCTGAACCATGACAATGTTTTACATGAAACGTGCACGTATGAACGAAAGACTCATTAATAGTTTCTGGCGGGGGTTTCAAAGTCCCAAAGAGATTGAGGACCCTTAAAAGTGTGTGCAACCCCCTCCCCCAAGGGCTTCCTTTTGAAAAAAAAACTTTTTTTAACAACCCATAAATTGGCCGAACTATTTAAACCCTGGTTATCATGGAAAGATTCTTCTGATTGTATAAAAATCAACATACCTGTAAACCTATAAAACGGTATAAGTGTAAAGGGTCTCAGCTCTTTGTGTCAACTCGGAAAAGTGCTCCCTCTTAAAAGATTCATGTTGACATGGGTTCCACGCTTGAATTTAAAATCTTTTCTTCCTTTAGACAGAGTAAAATTCCTTAACAGGCGATATAATGGAAATTGGGTTCAGTTGGGATTTCAAGTCGCCTCCTGAAAAAGCGTGACAGGCGAAAAATGTTTACTGAACATTTGTAGAGGGTAAGGGTAAATACATATTTATAAATTGTCCATTTCATTTTGGAGATAATACGAATCACCACAACATATATTTTTTTATTAACCATTATGACAATGGACCATTCCTTTGTCCCCGTGTAGAAGCCACCCATTCTTATTTATTTGTTCTGCCTCTCGCAAGGTGAACATATATGTGAACCCCACCCCTACCCAACCCGATTGGTTATTAATTTGTGGGACTTCTGTTTAAAAAAAAAAACTTCATAAAACACATGACTTGGCCCACTTTTGAAACAATGGTTATCATGGAAGATATTTTTGAGTGTTTAAAAATCAACATACTTGTAACCCATAAGAAAATTGTCGAACGGTAGTCACATCACTGGACTCAGTGCCCAGTGATGACCAAACTGAAAAGCCCTCGCATTGAAAGCGGAGCCATGTCGTCTTGTCGTCTTTGGATTAAATACCTTTACTTCCTTTTGAGAAAGAAAATTCCTTTAGAGGCGTTACAATGGATATGGGGGATCAATGGGGCTAATAGTGGACACGCGTGACCGCGTATTGCACGGAAATGCCTTTTGGGCAGGACATGCGCTCTGGCACGGTCTTAAAAGTCCAGTGAAAATCCCCGAGGCGCCTCCTGAAAAAGCGTCACTTGAGGACCTTGCAGCACAAAAGCAATAGGGTCACCTAATAGGGAAATATTAAAATTATTAATTATTCAGCTAAAAGGGCATAATCCGGCAAAATAAAACAAACTTGTCCTAGAAGAGCACACCACCGATAAGTCTGCCGAATTTGGAGAGTCAAATCAGAACGGAAGCAGGGAAACAGTGGTCTAGAAAAAAAACAACTCCGTATTTATTATATAGATTATATATAGAATTTATAGCTCTTGGGGCAGAGCAAAACTTGGTACATTTATTGGTTATAGCTCAATGAAATGTAATGCAAGCCGTTAGGTTTGCGAGGCTTGTGTCACATGGCAGGCGAGCCGTTTAGGCGAGCCTGTAATGATTGACACAAGCCAAACAAATCTCATGGCTTGCATATAATTTCATTGGGCTATAACTGATTTGTCCCTCATGCCCCCCCCCCCCCGGTCAAAGGTCATGCGTGAAATTTTTTTTTTTTTTGCTATCGCGTTCGCTCAAAATGTAAACCTTGAAAAATTTCGTTCCACATGTCCAGCAATGTAAACATGGAGTCAGAACCTGACGATGAGTTGCTGTCTCAGGTTTTAGACATGATGTAAGACTATGCAATTGATGAGGGGTTTGCAAGCGGTTTTCAGGTACGAAGCCGAGAATTTTGCTCAGTTTAATATTTTGGATAATTTTATGGATGACTTTAGTTTGGAAAATATTTTCGATTCACAAACTCTGGAAGTGGCATAAGCAGAACTGGAAGGATGTGGCAGAACAGTTGTACCTGGTGAGGTGTCTGATACAAAGCAAGGAGCTTCTATTGATAATGGGTCTTCGGGGACAAGTGTTGGACGTTTCGCAACCCTGTGAAACAGGAGGCAATTTGGAATTTCAATCTGCCGCCGAAAGTGGAAATACGAGGCGCAACACGCGTCGGTCGTCTAATATTTGGTCTGATTGGTGCCTTGCCCGCAACCCCAGAACATCTCCAGATGACCAGGTACGCATATTTAATATGTACTTGTAGGTTTGATGGTCCTTTTTCTTTAATTTATCTCTATATCCCGTTAGGTTTACAAGTGGAAACAATTCATGTCCACCCGCAAATTTTACCCGCCATTATTGGTGCCTGGTTAGAACATTTCTTGGGGGCGCTTTGATAAAATGTTTTTAGCTCGTGCACTGATCCATCGATGCTGCCTGAGAACATACATACGTCTTGATTTCTGCATTACATTTCAATAAATACAGATGATGTATGTTTTCTCGTAATTACTGTCTCTTTCAGTCCTTTAGATTTAGGTTTATAAATCAATAAATTCGTGAAATTTCTTAATTTCTAACGTTTTCATAAATCTTTCCCTTTTCCTATAATTTTGGCTTTTAGATTTATTTATTAACGCATCCTATAAATACATTATCCTTATTTATACCATGTTTTTTCAGATTGCTAATACTAATATTCAGAACACTAATACTCGATGCTTCACTAAGGAAGATTGTTATGGAGATCAGGAAAAAGATGGGACAGAGTATACCAGAACAACCCTGTACAATATATTCACTGTGTGATTTGTTAAGAAACTTGAGAGAAAATGGTGTAATTGAACAAAATTTTCTGGATATTCGTGACAATAGGTTCGACAATTTCAGGAAGACGCTGGATGCTAGGATGAAGTTTCTTACAGCCATGGGAACAGGGACAGAAACGAAGCAAGCAGACCCGATTACTGCTAAAGATTAAGAGATCTTGTAGAATGTAGGACAGCTTGGAGCTGTGAACAGTCAATCCCTATTTAATACAGTTTTCTTCTACAACTAAACTTTTCGGGTTTAGGGCCATGGATGAGCAAAGAAACCTGCAGTGTGAGATGTTTACCTTTGGTGAAACATCTGATGGAATCTGATACATGCATTTTCACGGCAAAAATGCAAAAACCATAACAGGCGGTCTTAGGCAAAGAAATGTGGAAACCAAAAGCATTAGGCACTATGCTTCAGAGCCAGCTGTTACAGAAAGGTATATTGTCAGTCTGTTCAAGAAATATATTGAACTTGTTGGTGGGGAAGGAGCTTTCTACATGAGGCCGCTTGAAGGAAAAGAACCCAGGTTCTCTAAACAGGTAGTGGGAGTACACAAACTCTCCACAATCATCAAAGTTGTGTGCAAGAATGCTGGTCTTTCTGGGAACTTTACCAATCATTCTTGCAAGCGTGCGTGTGCCACTGCCCTCTATCAGGCAGGGATTGATGAACACGCTATCATGGGCAGTACTGGCCATAGATCAACTGCAGTCAGAGCCTACAAGGTATCTAGTAATGAACAAGAAGTTCAGAAGTTCAGCTGTCCGAACTGCTAAACCCACCAAAGTTGATTCTATAAGATTAAGCCTCCAGTTGACCACAAGCACCCTGTTTCATTTTCAGCGGCCCGGCTCGAACAAAGAAAATCAGCCAGAATCAAGCTACACACCAGCCAGTAAACTTGCAAAGTTGGATAACGCCTTCCCAGGAAAAGTGTGCACTGAAGCTGCAACAATGTTCAACAACTGCACATTTAACTTCTATTAAGACAAAGATGCCCTTAACTTTGGATAAGTTTTATTCGGTGGTCAAAACAGTAATACAATGCTTCAGTTTCATTGTATGTGCTTAGTGTGTAAAGGCAGTGTAAGTTATTTTCTTTTATTTATTCCTCTATTTAGAACATTTGCTATCACCAGAATAAGTGACAGACAAGCATAGTATTTTTACATAATACGATTAAAAACCTGCATTTGTATGAGGCTGCTTTTTGCACAAGAAAAAGAATTGTTTAAGATGACTTTGTCATGTTATCATTTGAATGGCATGAATTGCCGTGTATGCCCATGATTTACCGAAGGTCCCCCAATAAGCTATAAACGTGTTTGCCCGGGGATCTAGGGAGTTAATATGCTAATGAGAATGAGCCAGTTCTTTGCCATATTTGGAAAGTCACCATGCAACTTCACTTGCATGGTCACTTTTCATGGCCCTGTGATGCAAGCGGATTTGAACGTACAGTTAGAACAAAGGAAAATACGCCGCATGTGGGACAAAAAGTGTAATTATTTCGTAATCATCTGTTAGTACTTCTTACATATACATCAATTTTTATAATATGTGAGTTTTATTTCTGTTTAACTCGAGATAGACTGGGCTGATTTCTCGAGTCCTTTCCTCCGAGTCCGAGTACAAGTCCGAGTCAAGGACCCCCCGAGTCTCAATAAAAGTGGACTCGAGTCCAGACTCGAGCCCAATTCCGGTCTCCAGTCATACACCGCTGTAAAGATCACTTGTCCATGGATTCTACAGGAATAACCTTCCCCTAAAAAAAGGTCAACAAAGAAAGGCAAGTTGTTTTATTCAAGAAATTAAACAGAGAAGTAGATGTTGGGGCATATATATTTATATATATATATATATATATATATATATATATTATTAATATATATTATACGAAATTTGCGTGAGAATGTATAAGCTTGAATATATAAGCCATCTATACTGTGAAAATAATTTGAAAAAATTGTATGACTGTGTATAAACAAGTGAACGTTTATGAAAAATCTGCACTAATTGCACGCGAAAATGCAACTAAAAGCTGCCTTTGTGGAAAGACAGGCTGAGGCAAATAGACTCTAACAGTATAACATGCTTGTCATGAGCTTTGTTGATTGTAATCAAATTGATCGGAAACTGATGATGCCCCAATATAAACGGCAGGTTTACATCTTTCGGTGCAAGTCTGTGGCAAAGAAATAACTTCAGCCTTGGTTCGTTGCGTCGCCTAACAAAAAATTTACACATAAAAGGTATCGAGATTTTTCAGAAAATTGCAGAGGGTTACGTAAAACCGTATGAACAATCCAATAAGCTTCGGAGGTTATCAGCTTCAACATTATATTTTTGTCTTACATACCATTATTACAAAAGAAGAATTCCTTTGTCTCAATGTAGAAGCCGCCTTTTCGGATGCATTTGTTCAGCCACTTGCCAGGTGAAACCGGATCACTGAAACTTGACAGGGTTTATACATGAAAAATTTACATTTGAACACAGGACTGTTAAGGAGATTCTGGTGGCGGTTCTTAGGCTCCGACTGCAGGATCTAGTTTGTTAATAGAATCCCTATCAGTTTAAATATGTAACGTTACTGGTAATGCAGTTTCATGTTTCAATATCCCTGAAGACTGCCGGACCATAAAAATATATGTGGGCATCCCCAACCCACCTTCACCCCCAACCCACCCGCGAACTGCGTTTTAGTTGAAGGGCTTTGAACAAACTTTTTTCAAACAACCTATAAATTGGATGAACTATTGTTACAATGTCCCAATTGAATTTTATTTTTGAATGTATAAAAATAAACATACCTGTAAACCCATAAAAAGTCAAACGGTGGTTTGAAAAACCTTCGCATCGAAGCGGAGTCCTGTGGTTTTTGTTTTAAATATAAAATTTTACTTCCTGTTGAGATAGTAATGGGATCAGTGGGGATGAGAATGGACCTGTGACCTCAAATTGCACACTGTGCTCTGTAGCCAGTGAGCTCGAAACGCATGTTAATCCCAAAGGCGCCTCCTGATAATAAAGTGATAGTCGCGGAGGACCATAAAGCACAAAAGAAATAGGGGCATCTATTGGAAGAATATTAAATATATTATTTATGCAACTTTATAGGGCATAATCCCGGAAATTAAAACAAACTTGTCCTAGAAGAGCGCACCGCGAATACGCGTGCCGAATTTAGAAAGCGAAAAAAGAACGGAGGCAGGTAAACCATTGTCTAGAAAAAAACAACTGCGTGTCAATTATTTAGATAACATTGTTTAAGTACTAGGGATGTGGGACTGTCAGTATGCAGACGGTAGCTGCGGAATACGGTACACGGAATACGTTGGCTAATTGTCGCAGGTGTTAATTGGTGTCTACGCCCGCCAGGTCACGCTGCATCCTTGTCTCGTCCTGTGACGTGTTATTCCGGTTCGCTTTGCTCCTCTCCATCAACGTCTTGTGTTCGGTCCTATTACTATGTGAAAACCGTGTGATGTTCCAAATAAGGGGACCCTTTGGAATTGTATAAGTGACTTATTATACGGTGTCAACATAAAATAATAACCTTTTCGTTTTCTATGGATGTTGCATGAAACTTCTGAAAGGTGGAAGCACCAATGTTATCCTCAAATGCCCTAGATATTCATAATTTTACCAAGAGCCCTAATTTTGACATAGAGAAGATGTCGCCATGATTGTATGGAGTGCCCATCAGTCCTTTGCAATGGGAATTAGACAAGGACCCCGCTCCAATAAATAGCAGTTGGCTAGTGGTGGGCCGATCATCGAGTTTTATCGAAAGTCAGTCGCTTTGCTGCCACTTTCAAGCGCTCGATTACCAAAGGCAACTATCGATTTCATCATAATAATGATTGTTTTCTTTCCAAAATGCCTTTAATTTATAGGCCAAAATGATTCTTCCATTTTTTTACCACATTCCGCGCTTCTTATAATGAGTCTGTGTTCCCAAATAACTTCCGTATGTAACTGAGTATGACACTTAAACTTATTATCTGTGAACTCGCAGGGAGCTGCAGAATTGGCGGAGAGTTTTCTAACGAGATGTAGATTGCAAAATATTCGCGGGAAGGCGTTAAAATACTCCATAAATTCTCCAGGTCTATGCCAATTTTGCGAGATTCTCTTAGAAGTAATCTATTCAACCGATGCCAGGTGCCGCTGTTTAGGCCGTCCTTAAAAAATCTTTGTTCGGGCTAACCCGGCCGGTGGAGTATTTGGATTTCAGCTGGAATTTTCTTTTGGACTAATCTGCAATTAAATTTGCTTAAACCGATGATCGATTATGAAAAAGGAACCGACTCCCACCACTACAGTTGGCACTGGCAAAAGCGGGCGTTAATAGGCGTTTATAGGGGATCGTGCAGGGTACCAGTTGATCAAAGTCCTCTACAAGTTCCTAAGTTTTTCATGATAAAATTACGGCAGGCTTAGAAGGATCTTTAGGGGATAATGTTTTATTAAAATATTTAGGTAAGAACGTAGTAATTTTGCCAGAGAGACCCATTTAATACCATACAAATGTATTTTTATGTGTATATTTGCCACTTTTAGAGTTTTCTTGGTTTCTTCTACAATTCACCCATCACACGGACACCATGTACATACAGGTTAGGGTCAGAACTGAGATCAGTTGTGGATTCCGCAACAAGCTGCATCTATTCGTCCTCAATATGGTAATACGGCAACCGTGTAAACGTACCCCCGATCGCGGGCAATTTAATTGCTTATGGAAGTAAAATTGCATCGAAAATGATATAATGCATAGCGCATAGCGCTTGCGATCCGTTGCTTGCGAGTTCCTCAATGGTCATCGTCAATCTCCTCGTATATTGCACCTACTTGCAAGCTGTGATATACTGCGTAAATGATGCAGAGGCCAATTTGCGGGGGTAAGGGGGCATCCCTCCCCTTTTACGACCTAAAATATATATAACAATATAAACATAATGCCGATATGCGTCACTGAATATAAAAAATACCATTATTACAGCTAGAATATTCGTAAAGTGGGAGTTTATCTCAAATCATTTAACCTATCTCAGATTGCATTATTACAGCCTGATTTTTTTTCTAAAATTTTCTACACAAGGGGCGGATCGAGGATTTAGGAAAAGCGAGGGGGAGTGGGCGGGGGAGGGGGGGGGGGTTACAACAACGGAAGACTAATGAAAACCCCCAAAAAAGGCTCAGGGGTCCACAATTTGTCTGGTACCCTTAAAAAAGTTGCGGACCCCAACTGAATCCGCTTCTGTACATCGCCCCCTTACAAAGCCTCCCCTTGACTTCCCTGTATGAGCACGCCCCCCCCCCCCCCCGCCCCCGTGTGATGTTTATATATGAAGATTATTACGGGGCGACATAAAAGCGGACCGAACTGTCTCCCTAGTGAAGCTGGCTTTTTTGGCGAATCGGTTGGAACGCCGGACACGTGCGCCACCGACATGGGTTCGAATCCCGAATCGGCCCAGTATTTTCCCCTGAATAATTTGTCTTTGTAAAAAGATAGTCATTATTATTTGAAGTTTGTTTACGACGAAATTCTTCCCAATGTTACATGCATACAGTTACGACAGTGTAGGTGTATTGGGTTTGGACGTACATTAACAACAGGGAAATCTCTGCAATGACCTTAACCTTAACTGTGTGCAGATACGCAGAGGGGTTGGGGATCTGGCGTAGCCAAGTTGTTAAGGCTGCCGACCGGAAATCGGAAGATCGAGGGTTCGATTTCCACCAGCAGTGACCCGACCTTTCTGTGTATACCATCTATGTTTCCGTCTATATACAAATGAACTAGCATGGCCATTCACACACACACACATATATATATATATATATTTATTTATATATGTTGTTGGAGATAACCGGCTCCATTTTTTTCTTTATGCTAGCTTAGTGTCTATTCATTTGCAGAATTCCATTCCGGTTTCGTACTACGTGGCAGGGCAGTTATATCATGTTATATCCTAGCGTTAACTAGGCCAGGTGACTACTGCACCTGCAGGCCCTTGGTGTGAAATCCTCCCCATAGCTGGGTCACACCACCGAGGAACCCCGAAAAGCACGCTCGTTTGTGAGTGAAATACGGCCGCTCGGCACGGCATTCCCATTAAGCATGCAGAGCCCTTACCCATGGTGGGGGTCGACCGTGAAAAATCTCACCGCTACGGCTGAGATTCGAACTCACTATCTCTCGGCTTGAGTCCGGTGCTATACCCCTGAACCACAGAAGCCGGTGATATCCAGTCTTTATTTAACAATAAATTAGCATAAGAAAGTGCATGTGAATTGTGTGAAGTATTTTGTTATCTGAAACAACATTTTAAACATAGCAACGTACGCGGTGCCATGAGATATGCAAAATAAACAGTCTGTGATATTTTAAGGATTCATAGAAGCTTATTGAAATAAATTGCACATAAATTTTCTTTAATGATCGTAGTTCCTAATTTTTTCTATTGTCCTAATATTACTATGCCCTTGTTGCTCCACATTTAATTACATCAGCTATATCAGCCATGATTTTGACCATATTTACAATTTGAACTTGAGTTTTATTTCAGGTCACTGAGGTCACCAGACTTATCATCCCCAAGACCTGCCGGCAGCTTGGATTATGGCAGAGGTCTACTCAGTGACAGAAACAATTGTCACGCAAAAATGCCCATGGGAAGCTTGTCTCTTATTATACCCAGTGATTGTCAGGCAAACAATATGATCCTGGGTGTAAACATGACAGCCCCGTTTTCGTCTGATTCAGGGTATGGACAATCAACCGATAATTGGATAATAATGAATTAATAATTGAACATGTCAGCCGGTGGTCGCAAGGGGTTTATTCAGAAAACAATATGTGAAAATATTCAAATTACCGACTCTTAGAGCAGAATATTAACACGTATTGTAAAACTTGTGGGAGAAATTTGAGCGATGTCTTATTTTTTGAATACACAGACTATCTACATTAAAGACTTTTGAAAAAAGAAAAATATGGAATTTCTACGCATAATCTATAATTTCAAAGTTAAACATTAACAAGATACAAGTCTCATAGCCATGACAACATGACACTCAGGCCTTCTGAAATAAACTGATAGGGCCTGGAGTCATGATGGTAGTCACAACAGAACGCCCATTCTAAGGGTCGGATCAAAATATTTCCTGTCTGGTATTATTTGGCATCACAGGCTTATAAAGTCGTATTATATGTGCTTAACATCGTAGAAAAAATGTTGTTACACAAAAATAATTACATTTATTACCTTCTTTCATCACTGTGGCACCGATTCACGTAAAGCGGTACTTCTCATTCAAAAGTGAAGGTGTCATGGCGCGGTCGTATATGTAAACTTGGAAGTCGGAAGCCGGACGCCGGAAACCAACACTGAAAATCAAAAATGTGTACGGGAACACATTTAGCGCGTTCCGGAACTCAAACACATCAAATTTTGCTGTGTATGAGGCATTAAATGTGTTTCGTTTAGTCAGAACACACTCACTGTGTTACCAAACGCATTATTCCGCTCAAACACATCTAGCTGTTTTCCAAAATGTGTTTGGAAATGTGTTTGGGAACACATCTTTCAAAACACATGTAATGTGTATGCGCCTTTCCCCGAGAGGGAGTTGGTTGTCACGTGATACATAACCGCCAAATTCAAAAACAGTGTGGTCTTTGTTCGGGTGGCCCATCATCTCAGCAGACATAACTGGCAGAGTACATGCTGCAAGGTCTGAGGTAAGTTAAGAATGTATTGTTTTTTTCAAAATCGGCTATATGTGGAATGTCTTAATTATATGTACAGTCAGTAAGAGCACTGAGTGTTAATTATCCAGATTTAGATGATGATGCCTGCATTGCATGCCTGCCTGACTGCGACATTGCCCCTAAAATAATATGTATACAGTCATGCAGTTTACAAGGAATGTGCAAGGAGATTTATATTATACATGTATATAACATATTTTTGTCGTACTTAACAACTTAACATTACCAAAGACGTTATTATTATATAATTTCAACTGTTCACTGTATATGCATGTGTATGCATGCAGGGCCATGCACAAAGTTCACTGAAGCTTCGCTCAGTACAGGGTACATGTAACAACTGCTGATAAGACAGCAGGCAGCTTGTTGTAGAACAGGGTCAGGTTTGTAACCCTATAAGGTTGTCACAGTCGCAGCGTGCTTTTATACAGCCACACTCTTGTTATGTTGGTGACTACATATATGCCCCCCCCCCCCCACCCGAGTAGTAAATGCTAATATACAACTGCACAATGTTTCATGCCTGTTTGTTTTTTTAATTTCTTATACGTTCGTTTTCTTATTTTCTAGGACTTAAGCCCACCCAAGTATTTATGCTCTTCAAGAAGAGGAGCGAAATGAGGCTGTCTCAAGACTGCTGGTGATCCAATTAAGAGAGCTACATCATAGATGAATGCACAATTACTCCAGACTCATTGAACTTATATTTACCATATATTATGACATTTCGGCAACTTGCACTCTACATATATACCCCATTTCTGTATATTATAGTACGTGCATCACTTGGTTTAGTTATAATCTGGGGTGTTTTTCTCAGATTCTTGGCCTGCATACTACAGAAAAACATCATTAGAGACCTGTGTCTCTGTATTCAATAAGGACAAGGACTATAATATATTTTTTTCATAAACTGAATAAATATACGGTGAAAATATTATGATAAATGGTTCAAATTTGTGTAACTGCTTTTGTTATTTGTTTTCTGTGTTACAGGTGAATATACAGCTGAATTATATGGATTAGATACTTTTATTCCTTACTTATTCCAGTCTCAAGACCAGGCAAGCTACATGTATTTGGAACTTTTGCAGAACACATTTTAGCACATTCAGAAAACATCTAATGCGTTTCAGAACATATTTATATTATCATACACATTTACTGTGTTTCCGTACACATTTAATGCCTCGTCCCAAAAACAACTCTCTAACACATTTCTATGTGTTTCCAAACACATGTGTGTGTTCCGAAACACGTCTATGTGTGTTCCGAAACACATTTATATGTGTTCCCAAACACATCTATGATGTATTACAAAACACATTAAATTTATCATACACATTAATGTGTTTCTGTACACATTTTAATGCCTCATCTCAGATACAAGTCTCGTACACATTTAAATGTGTTCCCAAACACATTTTTGGTTTTCAGCTAAGGAATCGTTTTATAAATAATGCAGTTTAAAGCATATACAAAATGCTAACGCTTCAATACCGTTTTGTTTTTTCCACCGATAGAATAAGATCTTTATTATCATTCTGTGAAGAATAATAGTTATCCATTCTTTAATCTGAACGTTATGGACGATTTTGTGCTCAAAAGCAATCTCAGAAGTCAGTCAGAAGTGCTGGGATGTTATCCAAAGTGTATAACTCGGAAGTCACAGAGACGCACTGGTTAACTTGTGGTCAGTTAAGAGCCACAGCCCAAATGCAGTTTCATTATAATTATGGTTGCATGCATATATTAAAATAGATTATGCATGATATTGCTTTTAATGCGTGAATAACACAAAACATGATACATAATCGGAAAACTATAAGTTCTTAATTTTTATTTGTAAATTTAATATATATATATATATATATATATATATATATATATATATATATATATATACATATATGTGATGGTATTTTCACGTAATATATTTCACCCTATCTAGGGCTATGTTTTGTGAAAATTATTTGTATTAACATGGGGATGGTATGGGAAGGGGTTAATTTTTAAAATATGTAATGTAAAGAGGACATTTTGAGGCACCTTAAACGAAAGATTATGAAGATTTTCTGTTCCGCAACTATACTCCTACATGTATTAGAACAATGTATTCAAACTGCAGGTTGTTGGGCTTTAATATTTATATTTCTATAACATTACGGTATAAATTGGAAAGTCCAAATATTCAAAAGTTCGTAACATGTTAATGTCAATGATGAAATGCGCGTCTATACATTTATAACTTGCAAAATGTCACTACTAGTATTTAAATGTAGTACTCGTTGTAAAATAATTGATATGTTAAAGTCTTATGACAATCTTTGCATTTTACCGACTTTTGTGATCTGAGAGCGCACATGCAGACTCGGACAGCAGAGCACAGTGCGCGAGTTTGAGTATCAGCCGAGGAGCCGTGATTTTTTTCACGGTCGATCCCACCCCGAGCTTAGCTCTGTGGGGAGACCGTGTATGACTCACACGGTACTGCGATGGGGGGGGGGGGGGGGGGATGGGGATTCCTCGGTGTTATGCTTGCGCCCTCTATGGATGCACCACTGAATAATAAATATGGTATAATAAACCCTAATACGGCATTAAAAAATACAGTTATAAATTACGATGTCATTCAAAATAAAAACAGAAATATATTTTCCAAACGTTGAACAAATATGAAAATTCAATATATCCCAGTAGGTCATCGTTGGAAAAAATACATGTATCATATACAAAACGAAATGTCCTTCAATATGTTAGAGTTCTACGATATTTAAACAAAAAGTTAAAATATATCTTAGAAAAGGGATACAACAGTCCAGGTAATATATAACATACTAATACATGTGTGATTATAAAATCTTATCGATTTGTATATTTAAGCAAATCATTTTTTTAAACTAAAATCGATTCTTTTTCAAGTTTTAACTCTTTCTTTCAAACTTTTTCAATCTTGATATTTACATATTAAAATTCACTCCTGATGTTTCAACATCACATTTCAACTTCAAATAAATGGATATTTAATAATATTTTAAAGTATATTTGCAACTGATTTCACTCTCATACGTTATAATATGTGCATGATACGAGCATGTAAACAGAATGTGCTCCCTTCAACTTCGGATTACTGTATAAGATTACAAGGATCTCGATATGAGATTACAATTTTGAATGTAAAATCTTTAATAAATAACCATATAGAATCTTTATCGACACGTAAGACATCTGGGGCTTCAAGTAAAAGTCTGTCTAGAGGTGACCTGGTGTTTTAAAGATGCTACGGGATATAGGCATTTTTATTGAACCTTTTGCTCATCTTTATGATTCATTCCTTGAAATTCCACATAAAAATGATGACACCATGCAGTAATGGAACCAACCCGGATTGATAAATCAAGTAAGATATTTACCGCTAAGATAAATATTTCAATTAAAAATATTAAATATTCCCATTCTACTTTTGCTGTATAGTAATTTTTTATCTTTATATAAAAATATATCCATCTGAATATTCCGTTTATACTCACTATTTTTATTTGATTCTTATATTTTTATGCTCAGAAACAAAATTAACCAGACTATAATCGGAATTCTCGATACAGAAGTACCGTGCGCTTTCGGACCTCCTTCTCTCCGGACTTAATAGTTGCTTGTATCAGGTTCTATAATTAAACAGAATTTATTATATCTTTAACATTTGCTCTGTTACAATTTATTTTTAAACATTTACTGAACTTTTTTTGGCTATGCAAAATGTTTTGTTTGATGTTTTATTGATTTTTTAGTTGACGTATTTTACTAATACATATATATATATATATATATATATATATATATATATATATATATATATATATATATAAAGTATAAATGTTTGTGTCCTGTGGTTTTGCCAAATTTTCAGAACATTAATTTTGATGAATATTGTACCTAACTGCATAAAAAATATCGATTATATATTGAATCGTTCTGCAAAAACAGAAACTATTGTTTTTTATATGATTGTAAAATGTTACAATCGGGATCATATCTATTTACACATGTATTGTGTATTTTTTTCTGTCAAGGTATTGTTAATGTTTGTGTTTATTTTTAATTTTGCAGGATACGTCTGATGAAATCAGTAGCAAACAAATTTTTGTAAAGCATCATGTATATTATGCTATTTTGGCAAAATTTCAAAACATGAATTGAAACAGGTTCCATTTACAGCAGGAACATATAGGGGAAAATATCACATTGCAATGTGATTAATATATATATATATATATATATATATATATATATATATATATATACACATATATATAAATAAAAGTGTGCAACCTGCCCATGAAATGTAATATATAATTTGGCATAAAGAGTATTACATAATAGATAAGAGTTTAAGGGATTCATAATCATGATTAAATTTTTTGGTCAATGGAAGAGGAAAAGGTTTTTCAATTGATACATGATAAATAAAATGTTTTGTTCGAAACACCCTCGTTAAGACATTTACTGGACGTTTTGTGGTTCTGTCAAATTATCTGTTTAAGTCTCTATGATATTATCAGGGTAATTTTTAAAATATTATCAAATCTTTATTTTTTTTTCAACATTCCACAAACAAAAAAAACGGTAACAGCGAAAATATTGATGAGTAATTATATAATCTTGTTTTACAAAATGAAATAAAATATCAATATAATATTTTTTAAAAAACAGCATAATTAATTTTACAAAACAAACTGAGTTTATGAAAAATATGTGATATTAAAGAAACTGAAAATGCTTGACACGTTTGCTGACGACATGATGACCAGTGCATTAGCCATTACTGGCTTCCGAGTTTTACACATGTTATTTGTACCATAACCGGGCATTACCGAGCAAGAAATAGTCTATAACTTCGGATGGATAACTTTGATTTTTTACATAATGATAGAAAAGATCTTGTTCTATCAATAAAAATGAAATGGTACTTTCTATTGATGTAGTAACATTTTAATTATGCTTCGAACATTGCTTTATTTAAAAAAAAATCCTTGCTTCCGACTTCGGACTTCCGAGTTTTACACATAGCCGTTTGGAAATCCCCTACCGGAAGTTATGATTCTCCCGCTGACAGACGTGGAGACGAGTTTTTCGAGTAAAACCAGCCTCGGTATTAAAAACTGCTGCACGAATACACGTAAGTAAACCGTGGATGTAATAATTATTATTTTCCCCAACAGAATAACGTTACTTTTTGTCTTAACTCAGGAAAATGGCAGTTCGAGAAGTAGATGAAAATGAAAAAGTAGTGTCAGAAATGGCGTGCACATCTGCACATACTAGAATTGATGCGAACCCAATAGCTTGTACTGTCACCCCATCGTCTCCAGTTCATCTAAAATCGACGTTTGGGGTGACAAGCTGTCGCTACAAGTCTCAGTATTTATGTACATCAGCCTGAAGACATTACTTGTACGTCAGTATATTAATAATTACACGGTACTTCTCGATTTTGTTTGCACATTTTGTCAGACGGTACATTTTATGTGGATTTCTTGGCAGACTCTCCTGTGTAAAAGGGACAAATCTCCTTCTTATGGGGTAGTATGCAAGTATAGTGTCTGAGGTCATTGGGTCATACATCTTCCGGGCTTTGCTGGCTGTGTGTGTCAGTCATGTAGACTGTCATCTTAGACACATAAAAAATCGTACCTCTTATACTCTTATACATTTTTATAAAATGTCACGAGGAAGATCTTAAATCGCTGTTCGTAAGACCTAAACATTGCTTTGGTCCGTGAAATAAGATTAAATTTTAATGTATTCCATTTGTTGTATTTTTTGCTAAATAGATTCAAGTAATGCAAGGCGTGGAAGGCGCCAACGCAGCTGCATCATTTGAATTTTTTATCACATTGCCATCCTCCCAAGCCATGCATAATTGGAAATTCTGGTGTTCAGATTACGTTTTACTTTCAGTTTTATTTGTTTGGCGCAGGTCAATGACCAGAGTCATGACTCAGGTTTCAGTGTTCATAACCCTAAATATGCTATATTATAACTATAACATTTCACCATTTAGGTTCAGTTTTCTAATCACAAAGGACATGGAGACAACTAAAATTTTATCTATGCGCAGATTCGTCAATTTGTTACGCTCTCCTCTCAAGTATCCAGACGTATCGGGATCAGAATACGTTTCCTCTTCTCAAGAATCAATTTCATTGGGAATTCTCTTCAACCACGGAAAAAAATGGTCTTCATTTAAAATTGAACAACGGTCCGCTTAATGGGGGAATCATGGATCCAGGATCCTGTATTATCTATTAAGTTATCAGCTACTCAACATCATATATTCTCTTGATAAAATCATGTTCTTACATTTCTCAAATTAATTCGATCTTTTCCTTCATTACGCTCACAATGCCTCATAATTTTTGGCAAAAACCGTAAGACTTAATATGATAAGCATGAGAAAAAAAGCTTTTATCATCATTTCAATAGAGGAATAATAGCTAATCATTGTGAGGGTTTATTTTGCTACAGAAACTGAAGCGACATGCAATTTATTAATTGACGTATTACAAGAAAAAAATATTTGTTGATTCACAATCAAACCTGTCTCTTTTGCATGATTAATGCTTAATGATTTCCTTCGGAAGCACGGAGAACACCTGTTGTGAAACCTCACAAGGCCGACTAGGGTTTCTATAAGGGGAAACCCCTACAGGTGAATAATCAGACTCTGATGATCAGCTCCTCCAGCAACGGTATCTACAGATAATGGCAGGTACTGTCAGTGCAGATCAAACAGGTGTGGCTCAGCAGTGTTATGTAGCAGTGTGGATAAACATGTTTACTATCATTTGCAGTGATTTAAGGGATTTTGATTAATTAAGGAATTTAATGTAAGTTTGACTCTGCACATGGAGTACTTAATGCCTGTTTGGTATTCTGTTATATGTATTTCATCTGTGTACTAGATAACAAAGTGGCGTAGAATTTGATCATATAATTTGATTTATATTATATGCACTATACACCATTTATATGTATTTGTTCGTTTGGTTTCTTAAAAAACTTAAAAAGGTGCTTTTAATCGATTTAATCCTTGTAATCAGATAATGATCAATTGCAAAAACAAATATATCAGGGTTAAACTGGACAAAAGGACTTTTGCTAGGGCATGAGGAGAAATAATTGAAAACTTAAATTGGGATGCAAAGATTGATTTTATTGCAAGAAAAACTATAATGTTGAAAACAAGAAATTTAAACCTGTTTGGAATTTTTCAATGATTAAAACACTACTTTCATCTAATATAACACCACAAGTCTCTGTTTTGCCAATACCGGAAGGTTTTGAAAAGAGGCCTAATAAATTACTGGTTTTCTATGGAATGACACAGAATGAATAAGGAGATCTGTACTTATTAGGCAGAAGGAGGCCTTGGCATGACAGACACAATATCATGGCTTTACTCTCTTAAATCAACCTGGGTGCTAAGAATACTCTACCAGGAACAAAAAAAGGAAGGTCATTCTTAGCTTTTATTAGAATAAAAATTGATTACATCTAAAATGGATATTTCATTCTAACTTCACTGCAGTTAAATAATTTGATATCTCAGAAAAAGTACCAGAATTTTACAGAGAATTGGTATTAGGATATACTTCATGCAAAAGGAGGAACAAGAATTTCAGCTCCAGGGGATGTTCTGAAACAGACGTTATGGGATAATAAGGAAATTTCTATTAATAATTAAAGTCTGTTTTTAAGTTTCTGGCTAACGGTAATATTATGTTTGAAAAGTATGTGATAAATGAAAATGGTACTTTTGTATCAGACACCGAGCTAAAAAAAATTGTTGTAAAAAATCTCGATATCTGAATATGCACAGATTAATAATATGCACAAAAATTATTCATACATTCCCAGAAAATATATGAATTTAAACATCTCATTAAAGTATACTTTCAATACAGAAAAAGGTTTATTTAGTATAAAAATCACGATTTTTTTACAACATACTTGTTAAGAAAATCAATAAGGCCCAAATCACCAGGTATATTTGAAAAAGAAAGAAGTATTTAAGATTTTGTTGTTGAAGATATTCAAATACATATATCTATTCAATGTTAAATGGAAAAAAAAAACTTTTTTTCCGAAGAGAGATACTGAGACCTTGAAAGTCATTAATGAACTATTGAAAAAAAATTATTAGAATAGTCAGTGAATATTATGTATGAGGTCGTATCATCTAGGGGGGGGGGGAATTTCCGCTATCTGTCGGAGATTATATGGATGTGTAAAAGGCAGAAATCACTTATAAAAGTTATGTAAACAAAAAAGTATTCAATAAAAGGTTGCCGAGTGCAGTCTAGGTCTAGTTCTATGACTTTGTTAAAGCGATCGCTCTGGGGTTTAGCGTGTTATGTTCTCAGCCTTTTTGGTATTCAGCGTGCTCATGAATATAGATTGGCCATAATAGAGAAAGCGGGTCAAACATTGTTTGAGTCTTTTGAATATTAATTAGCCTCCAGGAGAGAAAGGTATTTAAAGATGTGCATACGCAGTATTTAGACACAGTCTGTGGAGCCTGCAGTGCCGACCGCAAGTGTCCAGAGAGATGCTGCTACCCAGTTTCCTGTGAGGTGCTGCCAGCGGATGTGCAGTGAGGTGCTGCCAGCGGATGTGCAGTGAGGTGCTGCCAGCGGGTGTCCAGTGAGGTGCTGCCAGCGGGTGTCCAATGAAGTGCTGCCAGCGGGTGTCCAGTGAGGTGCTGCCAGCGGGTGTCCAATGAACGGCTGCCAATGGGTGTCCAGTGAGGTGCTGCCAGCGGGTGTCCAGTGAGGTGCTGCCAGTAGGTGTCAAATGAAGTGCTGCCAGCGGGTGTCCAGTGAGGTGCTGCCAGCGGGTGTCCAATGAAGTGCTGCCAGTGGGTGTCCAGTGAGGTGCTGCCAGCGGGCGTCGAGTGAGTTGCCGCCAGCGGATGTACAGTGAGGTGCTGGCATCGGGTGTCCAGTGAGGTGCTGCCAGTGGGTGTCCAGTGAGGTACCTCTAGCTGGGGTCAACTGAGAGGTGCCTCCAACCAAGTCCTGTATTGCTAGCTCAGGACATCTAGAGACTGTTAGAGACTGTGTTATTTTCAAAGTTTAATTTAGTGTATGTACCCTTGTACCTTGTGAGGCGTAACAAGCTAGGAACCCTGTCTGGTAGGTGATTTTGAATTATGTACCGGGCTTTTTTGTCCGTCTGGCCGTTCGTCCGTCTGTGCGTCCGTCGTGCGCATTATCTCAAGAATCGTTTCAATGATTGCTGTGAAAGTTTTATCAAAGATTGACACCAGAGAGAAGAAATGGGCTATTGAGTTGCAGACCCATCAGAAATACAATATGGCGGCCAGGCAGATAGCTAGGATTTCATTTAATTTCACACTGATATCTTAAGAAATGTTCCGAATTGATATGAACATTTTATACTATTATAAAATGTATATACTTTTATAGGATTCGATATTGTCAACTGGACAATGACAAAATTTAAAACCGTGCACTGACTGTAGCCACTGGTATCATGTCCATTTATAAATTAATCTGACAAAATTTCATATTAAACCTATTATGTCATCTAAGAATAACTAAGTTTGAATAGCCTACATGGCTTTATTCATAAACGTGACTTTCCTGTTAAAAATTAATCAATTCACGAATTCGGTAATAAAGATGTTTCCTGCCGGTTTTTTGTATTTATTTTAATTAGTAGATACGGCACGACTCCCTATGCATCCCTCGAATCAACATGAGAAAGGAATATAGTTCCTTTGTAATTGTTGACTGTCCTACCGGAGAGGGTCGTGATTAATTGATTTAACTCAATGGATAAATGGGAAACTGTACCGAGGAATAAGAGATTCAAGGAAGCTATCATGGAAGCAAGATTAAATATTCATGTTTCCTTTATCGCATCATTCCTGTTTTTGTTATCACATGAATAATATATGTTTATCGGTTCATGTGAGCTCTTTCTGTACTACAGCGTCCACTCAGGAGGACATATTATTAATTCATAAATAGAAGCATGCTCCAGCTGAATATTATAGAGGCCTCTCATGTAAACTGCTTCATTTTATTTTATTTTTCAAGTTTATAACCTGTACGATTTGCCTAATGTATTATTTGTTTTTTAGTGTAACTGTTTTTCCTTATAAGGATTTGTCATACCCCACACGCAGCGGATATAAATTTCCGTGAAACTTTCATGCAAAAGTCCAGAATGATAACATCATTTCGGATGAACAAAAACATATTTATTCCGGTAACGTCCAACAAATTCGCCACCGCCGTCGTAGACTTGCAGCAATCTCACAATACAATTTTTCAACAGTTCTTTTTCTTTGCCTGCCTTTAACTGTCTCTAACTCCACAAATACTAAGTCCAAAAAAATTTTAATGCTCCCTCGGCTAAATAAACACTATCTTCAGGACCAGTAAACGTCCTAACGCGGAACTTGACCATTAGTGGGCCTAGCGCAAATCGACGTCTCACGACACGTCCTCTGCAGAACGATTATACTCTAACTCCCCAAGAGGCTGCGGTTGGCCGACGTTTATATCGACACTACAGCGAAGGTTCTTGCAACCAGTGTTCTGGAACTATCGACATGGAAATTACAAGTTAAGCCTCCCAGAAACTTCAAGACCTTTTGTCAGCTAATCATAATAAACTGTTGCTTAGTAAGTTTCTCTACTTGATACATTAACACACCGATCTGCTGTAATATTAACACAGTAAATAATAACAAGAAACACAACAAATTAATATTATTTACTAAACTTCTATGACCACTCCTTAATCTTCTATAAGGCACTGACCAAACACAACCCGACCTGGTAAATAAATTTGTTTCAGAACTGTAATTTCGATACCTTGATATGTATACGTTCTAACATCCGTGTTGTCTTCTGACATTGGCTGATATCTCAAGTGTTGGGTGGAAAACAAACTAGACCAGTGTGCCTACAAAATAGACCAGGTAAAACTGGCAGCACTCATTTACAGTCTGCTACCTGATGTGGCCACCCACTTCAGCAGTCATTCTTTGCAGCTGGGAATGTATCTTTTAATTTCATGTTTAATTAAGCAGTAAAATTGCAGTTTGATTATTAGAAGGTGTTAAATTAGTGAGCAAACTCCAACGTGATTATTTTCACGTTTTGTACATGTACAAGTATTATCGATTCATCTATTGCATACAATTGTGATTTGTTGCATAGAGTTTTGATAATAAAAAGGGGCACGTCCAAGCTCATGATAAGCAGACTGCCTACTTTTTATCTACGCTCCCGAGGCAGCGGAAATCTTGCGCTTCTAAAGAAGCAACTGATTTTCACGTTTAATATACATTTGGACACCAGATGGTGGTTCGTTGTCCGCTGTAAAAAAAACGTGCGTATGATGTGACAAGCAGCCATCCTGGCTCCGCCCATGGCTGCGCTTCAAGTGCCGCTTGATGACAGTTTATGGTCGAATTTTAATTACTCCCTCTGCATTCTCGCATCATCGACCGATTCGATTATGACATTATGACTTTGTAAGCGTAGCCATGTATCTGTTGTCTGCAGAACTGAAACCCACCAGCGAGGTGTGCATGCAGCCTTTGTGGTTACGTTTCGTTTTAATTACAGCTCACCGGCCGGGTATCCTATATGCCAACGCCCTAAGCAAACCACGTCTGGGGCGATTCTCTATGAGCCTGTGGCCTGTTCAGACTGTTACTTGGGCGATGAGTTGTCACTCAAAACGAAATGAACATCATTGGCTCCGTGTATTCCTCGCTAGGCTGTGTCTTCCATCACAAAGCCTCATCTGATTGGACAATAATACAGTGTTCCCCTCTGGTGTAGCAATTCACGATACGAGGTAATAACAAACAGCGCTTACGATATAGGTAGTAGACCTATAGGTAAAGCGCTGTGTAAAGAGCGTACTTTTTTTCATCAAAACTAAACAGTAATCCTAGACCAAATCTGACAGTTAGGTAGACTCATGTTGTAACTAAATTTCAATTATACTTGAGTAGTAAATTTGTTGCGTGCTGTACTCATAAACTTCATTTCCTAAATCTCTCCCTTTTCTCCCTCATGACACAATGGCTAACATTTATTTTTTACAATTTCATTTTAATATAGTAGAAGTGGACCAACCTTTGTGATGGCATATTGAACGTGAGTGTCCCGTGTGTACATTATTCCTCTGTTAGAATTTAACAAACATGAGTAAGCATTAATTTGTCAATATTTTTTCCCTTTGTTATTGAAGGCTGCCATATATATATATATATATATATATATATATATATATATATATATATGTATGTTTGAATGTTCCTAGATGCCTACAATATTGTAGGCCTAGATTTTTCCAAGCAGTTTCCTCGTTTGGAGATCAGTGTGAATTATATAAGGTATAAAGTCTGCTCTCGATGGATTCGAATGAGGTATATATTAAGAAAAAATACGTTATTTGTCAATTGTGTACATTCAATCCAATTATTAAATCTAGCTTGTGTCTTTTTATAAGAAAATATTTAGCCAACACTGGGTAAAAAATGCCGGTTACTATGGTTGCTTATGATGTACTGTTCTTTACAGAGAGAAAATAGTGGAGTCCACTAAGTTTTATGAAGACCTTTATTCGTGTGAAAGAGTCAATGAGACAGGTTTCGAGGGACTAGTAGCCATAAAGCGGAGATGGACTGGTTAGCTAGCGCCCTTACTGTCTGACGACGTGGCGCCTACCTTCGTAACCTTCCTATTTATATATATGTGAGTGTAGGAACTGTAGGCTCATTGGGTCTGTCTACACTCACTTAAATGGAATAACTGTACCCTCAGCATGAGTTAAATCGATATTTCTATCTGTTGTTGGCGTTCTGGAGATAGTGGTAAAATGAAGCCCCTACTTGTACCAAGAAAATACTGCTCTGAATACAAAAAATAATAATGCCTTATCGCGCTACAAGTAAACTCACTCTTGATCAATAAAAATCTCACTTTCCTTCAGAAATGTTGTTTTGAGTGTGTAATATCAGATCCCTAGGCCTTGGAACACCAAAATTCACTCTTGCTCTTCTCCACAACAGTTTGTCAATTGTGCATTTATAGGGGCCATGTAATAATTCTACGTTCAAGGTTGGATATATATATATATATATATATTCTTTTAAAAGTATAATCTTTGTAGCTGATACATTACGGGCGGTGCCTATTTGTGGTTTAAGTATAACTTTACATCAGTGTAAACAGGAAATATTCATGCAGGCATTAGAATAGCGAAGATATTATGGTTAACGAAATATCCTGCAAACTAAGTGTTTTTAACGACTGCCAGGCTGTAATTTTAAATAAGTAAAACAGACCGCGACGTGATGCTTAGCTTTGTTCTTGAATAATATATAATCTTTCTACCGCAAAGCTCTCACAAATTCATGTTACTGCCTGTAGAAGCCAATTTTATTACTGATTTGGTTAAACTTGCGGCGTCATACGACAATAAACTATAAATTACAGGACATAGACCAGAATAGCAGAATTCACTAAACATTAATTAGCGCCTTTGGCAATATTTAAAATATTATTTTCCTTTTGCTGTCAAATCTGAAAGTTTAAAATGACACAAAAAAATTTAATTTCAACAGTCTTAGCGTATGTAATAAATACAAATTAATTGACTTACGACGGGACCTCGGAAAATAACGAACATTTAGAAAAAGTTAATAATGTCCAGGTTCTTCAGGCCATTCATAATCCTGTGTTCCGTCAGTCATCATTGACTAATATGGTAATTGAGTGATTTTTATGTATTTATTTAAAATTGGACACTTTTTATTCCGACAAATTCAAGAGTTGGTAAGAAGCCAGGAGAAATAATTTGTCTGAGCCAGTCGGGCAGCTTTAAAGTAAGAGGTAATGTATCTGGGTTTCTACATTCAGAAGTATTTGGTGAAAAAGAAAACACAGCTGAGCATGGTTCTATGATTAGGGATTCGTGGCAGCCGCGGGTATATATACATGTGCCCTTAATCAATATTTGATGCGTCCAGACAGATTGGTCTATTAATTTGTTTGGAAATATGACTTTTTCCGAGACTTATGTCATTGGAATGTTTATCGAGTCTGGACTTGAAAACCACCTGAAAGGAGCTTCCCAGTAATAAATTCAACAATCCATCACTTTTTATGGAGTTTATGTTTTCTGCCATGTTCATCCAAGTCTATTGCAAGGTAACACATCAGATATTGTTGAACATGAAATTTATCAAGCGATTTCCGATGCAGAACTGGTTTTACCCCCCATACCGCCGACCCCGCTTCTCCCCCCCCCCCCCCCCCCCCACCACCCCCCCCCCCCCCCCCCCCCACCCCACACACACATGGACGGTGTTGACAGCTGGTGTTAATTTATTCGCATTGATGTGATTTCATTGATATATAAGATTTTTTTCGATAGCTACGAAAGTCATTGTAAATTTCCGTACCAGTATCCATCATTTCATTAACAACTATAACTGCCGTTGGAAATATAAGTCGCTATCCTAAAAATGGGCCAAAGAAGTCCGGAGACGGAGTGCTCCTTAGGCAAGTTGTTGTATTGATGGCATTGATCTTAAAACTGTCAATAAAACCTCTCTCTGTGAAAGATACTGGTGGAATTACCGGTTTAAACAATTCCCTGCTCGGTTAATCGATTGACACTCGTGCCGCGGGGGATTAATTCAAAATGATAATAATTTCATAGATTCGATGAAGGCATATATTGGAAAAGGATTGAGAGATCAGTATTGATTCCTGGTTCCTGTAAAGGGACGTGTAAAATTTAAATACAAGCTGGGATTATCATGACCAGTTTGTGCTAGGAGCCTACATTACATAGAAAAGATGGCCCCGTACACCGTTTCTGACAAAGCTAACAGTATACTAATGTCCAACATCATTTTCCATACATAAATTTTGCAAGCATAATTTGAAGGGCCTAAATAGTTATACGATACACTATTATTTTTGTTAAAAACAAATGTATGTTAACAAATCCAACCCCATACCACTTTCTTTCCATTATGTCATGTTCGTCCTACAAACCGAGAAATTAGTTGCTAACATTTATGTATCTGTTCATTTACAGGTTCCGTTTCACTTTTTGTCATAAGCAGAACTTTCTTGTTTATTTAAAGGACATCAAATATATGATTTAACATTTCCACAGTTGTTATTATATCTACATAATTTATAATCTGCGTAAATATAAATTTAGTTGTATATGCATGTCTGACATTTTATGCAAAAAAATTAATTTTTTATGTCATATCCATATTGTAAACTTATTGATATAACGTCATTATCAAATGACATTTTCAATCATCGATTTTTTCCTTGGCGTGCCTGCACTATTGCTACCCCTTATTATACCTTACATATAGAATGACACCCAGCAGGCGCACCTGTGAGATAAATTATCGTAGTACATGAAGAGAGAGATGACCTTTGCAGTAAAGACAACACGTAGGTTGGTGGGTCATCATGTTGAAAAATATCAGTTGTGATTTTCAACGATTTAACATGTAAAAGAATAAGCTCTGCTTGATCTAGCACATTTTCAAACTTATAAATGAAAAATTTAAAGTAGAAACGCTGTATCTTCCATGTCTACATTTTGTTCTATTCAACTGTTCATGGACGCTCTTACACGCTCTTCTTGCGGCTAAATTAACGTATACACGAGAGACTTCCTCAGGGATGAACGGGATGATTATACATTCATTGGTGAAGACACAACAGCTTATGTTGTAATCCTTATTGTAAAGGTCTTCAGAGTATCGTGGAAAACATTGCGTCATATCCTGTATTTTTTTTCTCGGTCTCTTCTTCAAATACTTGAAAAAGAAGTAATCAATGCGTGATTTGAGCGTATCAAATAAAGTTTCGGGAAACTTGGTAGAGGGTTGTGGAATCTCCGCTACACATTCAAATCCAACCAACGCGAGAGAGCTTCGGTAATTATCTCCGTGAAGTCATAAATTTACCCTTTTTGCAAAGTTCTTTTATTTAGATTGCAAATATTTAAATCCTAACTATGCTTATAAAAGAGACATATGGTGGTTACTCGCTGAACCTGACAGGTGTGGAAGGTACGATTTTTGACATTATTTAGGTAATTTCTTCCATCGTATAATTATTTTCGGAGGAAAATTGACTCCGTAGACACTCGTTCGGGTAGACTTATATAAGGAGAACGGAGACAGGATACAGTTCTGCTAAAAAATTACGTAACTTATAAGATCTAATACATAACAGTATACTGAATTACACTTTCAGAATCCTCTGAGATTTATATATTCATTAAATTCAAATAAACCATGAATTTAAACCATTCGATAGTATTATTCAGCAGACGTCAAATAAGGATGTGACAGAATGAAAATATACAAAATACCTGTATCAAGTTTGTATCAAATGTATAGTAACATTTCGCTAAGTCATTATACATTTCAATATAGTGTAAACATCTTTTGTCTAGAAGGAAATGAGGTTACTCTATGCCACTTAATAACATCATGGGTTTTTCGCTTATGAATATAAACTAAATTTACAAGAAAATATACCGACACGACAACCTTTAGGATATATATATATATATATATATATATATATATATATATATATATATATATATATATATATATATATGATCACAATGGCAGTCCACATATTCGCCTACAATATGACCTAAAAATGTCATCTTTGCTTGCAGACTTCTGGTTAGAATGTGAATTAATGAAACATCCCGCCGACTCTGAAGAAAGCCACCACCTCCCTAAGAAGTCCAGACACTGTTTACTAAAACAGACCGTCTTGAATGTCATGACGGCGTCTTGTTTCATTTAAAACCTAACTGATGGAGTTAGCCCCGAGCGGAAATGCCAGCCGCCATTTGTCTGTCAGTCTGCCTACTCTACCATCATGCCGCCTGGGCAAAAACCTTGAATAAAATTATAAATTTTAAAATATAAGGCTTATTTATTTCTCGTTATAACATTAACCCATATATCGATACAAGACCCTTTAAAAATTGACAGCTTTTAAATGAGCATAAAATATGGGGTTTGTTTATAATACGCTTGCTGAGCATTGGAGAGTGCCGTGATTAAATAACATTTATGGTATTCGGTAGCTTTCATGTACTCAGAAATATAAGGCACCCTTCTAGTTTAATAGTTACAAAGTATCCCTAGAAATAATTATTATAATCATTAAATCCCTTGAAAAAATAGGGACCCATGGGTCTCGACGCTCAGCTGAATTCGCTATAAGGAAATGTTTATGAGTTACTTTTTTTTCTAATATGGGTCCTTTGATCAGTTTGAAGCCAACCTTTCTTCCCAAACTTGAGTTATCAACCATAAACTAATTTGTGAAGGAGGGGTTATGTGACCTTGACCTCTGACCTAGTGGTCCGAAAATCAAAAGGAAACTTCCTCTACTGACAGGTGCACCACATGCGGAACACGGAAGGTTTTCAATGAAAAATGTTGCTTAAAACGCATCCACACTCTTTTTGATGTAGTGGGCCCTTTGGCTTTGATCATTGATGCCATGACCCCGGATCAACAGAGTTCTTACTTTAGTGGTTGGCTATATAAATCAATTTGAAACCAATATTTCAATCCAAACGCGTGTTTTCTTCTGGAAACTAACATATGGATAGATGGCCCCTGTGGCTTTGACCTTTTACCTTGTGACCCCAAAATCCACAAGTTTCTTCCACTTTTGGTGAGCAATATCTGAAAATAAAAGGCTTGGGATGGAAAGTTTGGCTTTAAAAAATCCACAATCTATCAAAAGAGGTGGGTCTATGACCATGACATTTATCCTTCATGACCCCCAAATCAAAAGGGTTCTTACATTATTGGTGGGTCATATATAAGTCAAAATTGAAAACAATATGACCTCATGACCCCAAAATCAAAAGGGTTCTTACGTTATTGGTGGGTTATATATAATATGTCATATATGTCAATCAAAACTTGAGTTATCATCCGGAAACTAATATGTGGACAGAAAACCCTTGTGACCTTGACCTTTGACGGTGTGACCCTAAAATCAATCAGGTTCTTCCCCTTTTGGCAGGTCAGGTATATGTGCAAGATGGAAGATTAAACATGAAAAGTTTGGCTTAAAATACATCCACAATCGTTCTTTCTAAATAAGTGGGTCATGTGACCTTGATTTTTGACCTCATGACCCCAAAATCAATAGAGTTTTTAGGTTAGAGATGGGCCATATATAGGTCAAGTTTGAAATCCATATGTCAATCCAAACTGGAGATATCATCGGGACAAATTTGACAAACAGACGAACGGACGGACAGACAGGGTGATTAATATAGGGCATTTGCCTATTCAAGCGGGGCCCTAATAAACACAATAGGTTTCAGGACACAGATGAAACCACAATTGCGAATCTGATAAGATCAATATAGTTTGGCAGTCTCAAAATAAAGAAAAAAATGCATCATAAATAGAAAAAAAATACAGATGGCGCCTCCTGTCTTGAGGAACTAAAGGGACATGCAGTCATAATCAATAAACACACTGGGTTTCAGGACACTGGATGAAACAACAACTGAGAAACTTACACAACTGCTGTCAGCTGAAGATCTCAAAAACAGGATAAAAATCGTATAAATTAGGGGGGGAAACATTTGGCGCCACTAATTTTCGAGAACTGACAAAACTAGTCATGGCCAATATACAAGGCAGGATTCATGGCAATCCGTGCATAAATTACTGAGATACTGGAGGTTTTGTTAAATGTTTTGATTATTATGGGGCCTACTTATGAGACCCATACCTCGAAGGATATAGGTCGCAGTGACCTTATTTCGAGTTTCCAAGGAGATTTTTTTATGAACTTACTTGATATTCATATTACAAGATTCTAGGGTTAGCGGTAACGATATGAGCCCTGCTATCGGATGGTCGGACGATCGAATGGACGAAGGACAAAGCGCCATTCGTATACCTCAGTTGACGACTTTCAGTCAGCTGAGCTAAAAAAAAAACCTAGCGCTGAATGTTCTTTTGAAATAACTGCAAAATATTTGACAGCTATTTAAATAGTCAGCTGCCTTTTTTGAAAGTTAGGTTTTTGACAGCTTTGTGGCTATTAATAATTTTATATTGGACAGCTTATTAGATTAATTCTGAGTATTTAGCAGCATTTTGACTATTAACTTAATATTTTAAGTCCTAAACCATGCACAATTTTATTGCTTAAAGGCAATTAATCGAAGCAACATGTGTCTGTGAAGAAAATAAAATACAGCATTGATAGATAATATACAAGGGGAACTGTAAACATGATAAATCTGAATTTTGAAACAAGTTAAGGACTTCTTCGTGATTAAAAACAATCTTTTATTCCATCGTGTTTTATGAAAATCCTTGGTGTTGGTATTTGTGGATCATGGGAACCAATGCTGGTTATTTTGCACATTGGGCCACTCCTGAAACCCGAATTAACCCGATGAAAGGTCGCCAAACATCCGGCATCAGAGAGGGTGTGCTGGCGTGACCACACTCCCCGCGTGGGACAAATTACTTAAATTCAGATGGATCAAGCCCGGTCCACCGTACTATAGACATTGTGAACTTCAGACAAATGCCAGCAAGGGGGCTCAAAGCTGCCGTCCATTTACAGATTAATACGCCATTAATGCACGCTCTTGTTACCTCTCAAGTGGATCAGAACCATTCACTTAAAAGCAGCGCAGGCTCATCAGTAGATTAAATCAGCAGGACTGGGAACAGGTGTTTCTCCGGCGCTACCAAACGTGGGCACAACCAGGAGGGGCTCGGTAGAGCACGGATAGTCTACAATCTTCATTTCGTCGAAATACCATCGCTGTTAAATACTCAGCAATTTTCTCCAACGATTCATTCAGAAATTAAATCAAAGAAAACACTATAAAAAAGTCAAAAGTAATTTTTAAAGCACAATTTGTTATATTTTTTCGAGATCTCGAGATGATTTTTTCGAGACCTCAAGATAATTTTTTCGAGATTTCTCTGGGCTTTTGTGGTTTTCTTGGTATTCAGTTTCCCGAATAAGTAGGCCTACATAAACGTTCGTGTGTGTGTTTGCGTGTGTATGTTTTGTTCACAACATAACTCACGCAATCATGAATGGAATCTCATAATATTTTCAGGGCATTTCGGGAATGGGCTGGTGAAGAATCGATTAGATTTTAGTGTGGATTTGGCACTAAATCAGGATTCAGGAACGTCATCAAGGAATAATCACAAATGTAAATTCACTAATGCACGCATAAATCTTGTATCTTGGCCGAATAAGTGAAAGAAAGCATGGTTTTGGGCCCATCCCACAAGAGCCCCCCCCCCCCCCCCCCCCCGACTCATGCAAGGATAATGGTTCTGTAGATTTTGTTTAGATGTAGTTTAAGCTATCTCCGTGGATCACAATTATGATGACCTTAATCAAGCAGAAAATAATACATTGATACATGTAATAAAAATTTCATAGATATCGCAGATCAGGTACATATATACAACTGTGATTTTTTATTTAAGAGACGAAACGCAAGGACCAGACACCTCATAAAAAAAATCAAGGGTGAATGACCTCCAGCGGACAGAGATTTCAACCACAGCTAGTCTGCTATACATTTAATATTATAACAATTAGATAACTATATACAAGTATTTCATTGGCACGAAAGATGTAAAGGAAACGCCGATGCACTCTTATCATCAATGTACAATGGCGAGGATATAATTTTTACATATAAATACCGAGAGTTCTACATATAAATCGTTATTATAAAATAAAAAAAAAAACTACTCTGTCATTATTTAACATGTGTCTATCCGTCCTGTGATTTGGGCGAGCTGGCGTGTGATATAACAATCCAGTTGGTGAGGCGTCATGCATTTATATGGGTTTGGATTTTTAAATCACATGCGCTTATACAGAACACACGTTAGGTCAGAATCTTGGAATATTTAGAATCTGGCGATTCAGAATTTTGGCAGAAATATGTGCGGCCTCTGACATCTAGTTAAAAATGTTTTACGAAAATAGGTTTGTCTGTACCATCCATTTTTCCGTTCATATTTATCATGGCAATGTGTACTTTATATCTGGACCGTTCTTCAATCACTAACTGCGAGGTGTCAAAGAAAATACTACCGCGTTTGAGAGATAACAGTCATTTTAAATAAAAGGGAAACAAATCCTTTTTAATTTAGGCTAGTTAAAGGGCCATTTCGTGCAATGTCAAAAATACCAGTATATGTCTGTTAATAGTGTACTGTTTATAACAATGTTTCTCAATCTGTGTTTATGAAAACTTTAGACCATACCCAAACTATTAAAGCATCTCGTAGATGACAGAACTCCTAGTAATGTATAAAACCAGATGTTTTGACAGGTTTTTCATCCATTTGTCTGTACTCCGGATAGATAAGGAGAAAATCGACATAGAAAATCTGATTTAAAAAATCTCACTTTTGTTCACTGAAACTGGGTCAAATTAATTTGACTATAGAAAGGTATGTCATGTGTGAGTATCAATCATATCGGATAAAAAATGGCAGAATAGTAAGAAAAATAAAAGAATGAGAAGAATGCCAAAACAAAGAGTTTGATCATTATTCTTCTTGGGTTATAACTGTACAAAAAGCTCTTTTTGGCCAATTTATGTCTAACGTTATAACTTTAATTTTTCCTCAATGTCATTATTATATGTATTATTTGACATCCTTACATATTATTTGTGGCCATTATTACTAGGAAAATGAGCGTAATAATATAAATGTCAGTGATATGCTTCATTAAAGATCGAGTGATACTATAAATACCAGGGGGCGTTACTGGGCAACATGGAGTTAAACATAATATCTGCAAGTGTTAACTTGGGCTCTGATTATAATCTGAATATTAGCTGGGAAGGAAGATGTTACCAGAGCTGGATTTTGGCAGACATGTTCCTAGTACTGCAAGTAACTGAAATAAATAATCATTTCTTGGTCAATTTATGTGGTTTCTGCAGGAAAATGAATTATATGTGCCCATGCTAGTCCCAGTTCAAATTTAGAGGTGTAGGTGCACAGCCACAGCAGGAGCTAATCAGTTACCAGCCATGATGTGTATAAACAACAGCAAGTGGCTTTGTGAACAAGCAGGCATGCCATGTCATTAGTCAGTGACTGTCTTTGTTCCATATACTGGTACTCACCAGAACAAGCTCTGCGGAAACTCCATTCACCATACAAATCCACATTGGCTTTTAAATGTTAACTTTATAAGCCAAGTTTAAATCAAGCTTTGTTAGAAATTACACCTTGATGAACAGGATGAGGGTACACACTACACAGTAACATGAACCTGTACACCCAGTTCCTGAGTGAAGCTGTGGCTTGGCTGAATAAAAATTCTGGGTCAGTTTATTTCTAGGCCATGGACAGGAAACATGAACCACATTGGGTTACTTCAATAATGTTAGGAATTTCTCATTTACTTAGGGAAACAGACAGCAACATTTGTTGAATAGATTTTAGTGAGTCAACTTGAGATGAAGCTGAAGTATTTTAAAGCCTGTATGAAGGTGAGAAAAACCTTTATTTGGAGTTATTGTTAACAAAAGAAAACTCAAATTCATAGCAGGCAAAATGAATTGGAAAATTAAATATGCATGAAAAATACATTTAACCACATAATTTTCTTGTGATGCCTCTGAAACATGCTTTCCAGATTCCAGTTTGTATACGTCTTTCAATCAAGCAATTAATCTTGATTTACCCTTGGAGTTTTGGGCTAGCAAGGTGACAGGCACAGGGGGATTTCTGCAATGTGTAATGTCACATACACAGGCAACCTCAGAGGGTATCTGTTGGTATCTGTTCATTACTATCGTCTTCCACGGGTTACACAAAAGCATATATATGATAAAACAGGGTTCATATTTATGTAATGTCCATGTCATTATTGAAATGATAATACATTTATGGGGACCCAGGAGACATGAAGATATTTACTGATTCACACCCATACACAGCTAACCAGCACAGAAGGATACACTACATGTATACATGTCAGCAGTAAGCCACGTGCTCAGGCTGATGACTGTGTATGATAAGCTTACCTCTCGCTGTCAGTCACAGTCACATGACTCCAAAGCGAACCGGATGGTTCAAGAACTCGGCCTTTAAAGGGACCTATTCATATACCAAGTAGGTCAATATTCATAAAATATTATTAAAATATTATTAGTTTTTCTGATTAAGAAATTAAGGTTTTCGTTCCAAAACACTTTGCTTACTCCTGTGCACAAGTGAAATGACCATGCAACTGGCGCAATCAGTGGCCCCCACATGGTGGTCGTGTTTCTCGATCATCAATATTTATAAGAGTCATTATTAAAAGACAATTATCCGGCACATAAATTTGTCATGTTTTTGTCATTATCTTTGTATCTTTATTCAGATTTCAGGGTGTGGCTGAAGATCGGCAGGCGTCACGTACCAAGGAATATCGACCCTGGCGCCCTGCTGAGAAAAAGAGACTGGCAGATATAAATTGTTTATTAGTACATGCATAATACCCATTCTTACGTATGGACATAGGTAACATATTTATATGCAATCGGTGAGAGTACATATGAAAAGATTGATCGCATGCACGCCAATTTTTTTCACGTCCCTTACGATGTCTTACGATAAAGGCAACGTCCTAACAATAGGGCTAACGAGAGAAGGTTTCGAGGCGGTATAAAAGGGTTTCCGGGCCCCCTCGACCGTTCTCGTTTTTATAACCATTCAATTATAATCAACTCGTTATTAACCCGAGCCTTATTATTGAAGTGATACTAAAGAATGGACGGCCAGATAGGGGTGCATGCATGGTTTTCTCTATTTGATGTCTCATATATATATATATATATATATATATATATATATATATATATATATATATATATATAGATAGATAGATAGATAGATATATAGATACAGATATATATATATATATATATATATATATATGCCCCAAGAGATTTTCTCATTTTCAAGTATTTTCTGGTGTTCTTTATTTACGCTTCGCGAAAGACTTACACATTTATGAGCATTTTCTTGTGCATTATTGGAATATCCTTTGCAAACAATAAAACTAAATGATATTTCTACATTTTAAAACATTTCATTGGGCCCAATAAGAAAGTTCTTGCCGGTCCGGGCCCATTCAGGTCCTTCGGGTCAAGCCGGAATAAAAACACCATATATATGTATGCATTTTTGCGCATATTTTTTTTTTGGTGCCCCGAGGATAAACCTGGCACACCCGAACCCTCTCATAGGGCCTCCTAACTAAAATTTATATAGGCTAAAGTAAAAATTAAAGGAGACCTAATTTTAAAACTTATTATTCTGCTCTATAGGAAATTCCTGGTCAGTCTTGGACCCCCTCAGGCCCTTCGGGTAAAGGAACGATGTACCGGCTGACCCCATCCCCTTCCCCTCCCCCCCCCCCCCCCCCATAGGGTCTGCCTACAAAGCCATCTCACAACCTTCAAGAACGTTGTAGAGAGAACGAGATAAGCAAGACCTAGGCTTTAGGAGCAGCTTATAGTGTTTGTGTGTTGAAGCCTTTCGGATTTTTTTTAAGCTGTACTTGAACCCGATATCATTTCTGGTATAGAGATACACTCTCACACTTCTCCCCTTCCATTCACCATACAACAACCCACGTGGTGCTACTTTCATTTGGACCTTTCAAGAGAGGATGCTGTACTGACGGTTCGTTGTATATCCATGGCGTAAAGACCTTCCTTGACTTCCTGTTTCACCCCGGACCCAGTCCTGAGTAATCCTAGCATTTTTTATTTCAGGACTAGTCCGGTCCGATCTGTTTGAGTCCGCTCTATTTACGGGGGTTCAGGACTAGCCAGGATCGGGAGTGTATCATTGACCAATGAGAGCATCTCTATAAATGGCATGATAGGTATAACATTTGAAGATTATGAATTCAGAGGAGTAAATAACGTGGATGGCATATGAAGATAAGTGCCCTCTTAGCTACTATATTACAAAAATTTTGCTAAAAATAGTAAGTGATGCTAATCTCATTTCTGATTTTAATATAAAGAGTGTGAATGATACATGTGTTATTGCTATTCAGTATAACTATAAGAGCAAACGATCTTGGCCATCATTTCAGAAGTTAAGTAACTGTATGGTCGAAATTTGGTGTCATATATTAAATTTTTATGTAATTATTATATTTAAATAGAAAACTTGTTCAGACTCTATGGGGAACTTGTCTGCTGTATTGACATTCTACACCGCACTGATATATAGCAGGTACATGATAAAACAATGCTATTGATGTTGGCTCTTTATTTGAAATGAGATATATACAAAAATGTATATGATCAGGTGGAGGCTCCTTGATTTTGTCATGTCATTTTCTGCGTGTAATATACGCTCTCGAAGCACCGGAAATCTTGCGCTTCTAAAGAAGCTACTGATTTTCACGCTGCCTGTTTTGACCGTTTATGATGCTTTTAAACACCAGGTTGTGCACATGGACCTGTCTGCTTGAGAAACTGCTGATGTGACTATCAGCCAACCAAATGCAAGTCAACAAAAACTCGACAGGCATCAGGCTCCGCCCAGAAACCACGCGTGGGGCGATTCTCTCTGAGCTTTTGGCCTGTTCAAACGGTCGCCGGGGCGATGAGCTGTCACTCAAAACGAAATGAACAATATTGGCTTCGTGTATTCCTCGCTTGGCTGGTAAACCGTTTTGCTTCCAGCACAGGGTCTCATCTGATTGGACCAAATTACAGTGCTCCCCTCTGGTGTAGAGATTCAGTAAATAAGGTCATAACAAACAGCGCTTACGATATAGGTAGCCGACCTATGGGTAAAGCGCTGTGTAAAGAGCGTACGTGTAATAGGACCTTGTGGAACAGCCCCGCTAGTAACGTGTGCACAGGTTGGTGCTACGTCACCGTTTCTGAATAAAGTTGTGTTCATGGCGCGACGTGTCTGTGGATTTATGACAATATCCACATTTATAAAGAGAGGTGAAGTAACCATACATTAAATACTTAAACATTATACATTTACAGATCATATATATTCAGGTATAATTGTTAATGGAAGTATTTTTTTCAGATAGAGATTCCTTACTCTTTATATATATATACATTGATTAATTAATCTAGGCCTAAAGACATTTTACTACTACGTAGTATGTGCAGACTCCTCAAATGTGTACCATTATGAACCATACCATTTCAGTCAGACAGTCTTACCTGATGAGTGAAATAACATGTTGCACGAAACTACGTATAATTGTCTGACAAAATTTGATTCCTCTATATTGCCTCTTATATACATGGGAATACCGTGAAAAACGTGACCTATCCGGTCCGCTCTGTCTGCGACTCCTATAGGACGGAGCCGGATCGGGAAAGATTGAGGCGGACTCTTCACTCCCCCCCCCCCCCCCCCCCCGTTGACCTGTTATATCTCTCAATTTATCTATTACTTTTTCCAATTATCCGTAATTAATTTTCATTACTTTTAGATATCTTTTTTTATATTCTAGCAGTTAGCATGCACTGTAATTAATAAAGCATCCAAATGTGTCTATACTGAGGGATTAGTCTTTCAGTTATTACACTCTGTTTGGTCATAACACGAGGAACTCCCCCCCCCACACCCCCCCCCACCCCCCAAAAAAAGTAGATGAAGAAAAAGCGCATTCTCCTATGTGAGTGAGGCACGGCCTCCCTGCTTGCCTACAGATCCAATCTTGGGTCTAGTCGACTGTGGAAAATCTCACCTCTCCAGGGCTGGAGTTCGGTGCACCGCCTGGACCGCAGAAGCTGGCAACGTATAACACACCACTTTAACATACTAACATCAGTTATTCACCACGAGGATTACATTTAATTGATGAAATTTTACAAGTTGGAAACGTAGAATCGCATCTATGCAAATATGCAAAGCTTTCACAATATCTTTATCGAAAATTTTAGGGTGGCCTCTGTCATTTCTTACATGTCTATCACGCGTCAAAACCAAGTTAAGAACATGCGTTTATAGGAACATCCCACGCAATAAAAGGGATCAAAGCAAAATTTATTCTGGATATCATGATGAAGTAAATCCTTTTACTGGTTTTCCATTCTGAGTGGAACGATCGCATGTCATCAGGCCAAACTAGAAATTTACATTCTAATGAATGCAAGCCTCCACCATTGACTTATTTGGCCCGTATCCCCAGGTTCATTCTTGCATTAGTGACTGTAAATTAGAGAATATTTCCTGATGACACTCCTGGATCCGTACCATGTTCCGTATTCACACCAGCAACTAATCTATTCCTAATTGGCCCATTCCCGATTTGTCCTGAAATTTGATGAGATAATTGCCTTAGGTATGTTGTGAATAAACACAAACACACACACAGACACAAACACACGAATGTACAAATGGTTATTCTGATTCCTAGTTCTGTTGCACAAATAAAGGTATGAAGGTGGCAGTATGCAAAATCGTCCGTGACATGATATACATTTTACCATTATAAACATATCTTCTTAACCTGCGCGAATACTGTAAATTGCAGTAAGTTCGGCGAAGTAAACACAAATGGTGCTGGATGTACCGCCTCACCGCATTGGCTCAGATGTCGAACATTGCTGGCTTTTAAATGCCGTCTTGCAACTTACTGGATAAATAAATTAATTTTGCCTGAAATTTGCAGTCAATTATCAAACTGCCTTATTCACTCAGACACTTTATAAAATGACTGAAAAATCAGTCAGTTTATTTGACACATTGACAGAAATGTAAAAAGAATGAAAAACTGTTGTTATAAGGTTACAAAACTTAAAATTACATTTCATTAATTTCATTTACCTTACTCTTGCAAAACAATATTAATATTTTCATCATATTATTTTACAATTTAATAATATTTTTATCAAATGCGACCGACTGGCCAAATTCTAGTTTTTGCAGATATAGTTATTTTATCATATGAGGTGTAAACATTATCTCAGGGGCACAATTTCCTTTGCGCTTTGGCAGCAGGTGTGGACGGGGTGACCCCCTCCTTCAATGCGGGAACATGGTCGCAAATATCTTTCAAACTTTAAACCTTTTTGGTGTAAAATATTCTCGCTTCAGAAACCATCAACATATTAAATTGTTTAATATATTAAAAAAATTTTGAGCAACAAAGGGCTCCTGAGAAATTCCCCCCGCCCCCTCCCCCCCCACCACCCCCACCACCAACCGCTGGATCCGCCGCTGGTAAGTTCACAATACATCTTCAAGTTCTTGTTTAAATTCTCGAAATCTACATGGATCATTTAATTTGCGCTTTTGTAATTGGGTCCCATGCACCATGTCACGGAAAAGAGTGAACATTGCCATATAAATAGTCATTGGTTAAGTTAGCTATTAGCTATTTCAGAAAGATTACACTCTTTTAATATAGGAGGAAAATGTTACACAGTTTTGTAAATAACAAAATGTCATTCTTTTATATGTCAGTATGAGGGGTTGGGGTGTAATATAGTATGCCCCTAAGGTCCCCCTCCCCGACCCCATTCCCTACCAAACTGCGCTTCTGTTACGCTCTTTACACAGCGCTTTACCCATAGGCCAACTACCTATATCGTAAGCGCTGTTTGTTATGACCTTGTATCCTGAATCTCTACACCAGAAGAGAGCACTGTATTTTGGTCCAATCAGATGAGACCCTGTGCTGAAGACAACACGGTTTACCAGCCAAGCGAGGAATACGCGGAGGCAATGTTGATCATTTCGTTTTGAGTGACAGCTCATCGCCCCGGCGACCGTTTGAAAAGGCCACAGGCTCAGAAAGAATTGCCCCGTAGGTGGTTTTTGGGCGGAGCCCGATGCCTGTCGAGTGTTTGTTGTCTTGCATTTGGTCGGCTGCTCGTCACATCAGCAGTTTTTTTTTAGCAGACAGGCCCATCACCACCACCTGGTGTTTAAATGCATCATAAACAGTCAAAGCAGGCAGCGCGAAAATCTGTAGCTTCTTTAGCTACCTGCCTCGGGAGCGTACGCTTCTGGACCGTCTTATTAACAGCTGACGACTCACACCGCCAGCCATCACAGTTTGGCTCCAATTAAAGAATGTGGATGGAAAACTCATCAAAAATAACAAATACATTTGGTATAATTGTAATTAAGCCCTACACTTTGTAACTCACTCAAGCAAATCTTAATTATTTATTTGATATTTACAAACATGTAACAGTGCATGATTATCCTTTAACATTCTACAATCTACATCATTCATGTCACATGTTATTGCATATTTTAATGTTTTTTTTGTGTGTTTTATTTAATAAAATGCTTCCATTTCACTAAATTCTCGTTCTTACATGCATAAGCAAATTTGTAGCCATATGAGTTGTAAAATGTTGTGGGCACATTTCATAATGTTATAATAGCCCGTGTATTTAAACTATGAGATCCTGCTTACCTCTCACCAGTCGATTTATTTTAGTCTTTTAATGTGATCAGTATTCTTCATGAAAAGCCTTGAAAGAGGAAACAGGCATAAAGTTTACTTAAAAGTAGCTGGTTAAACTAAACGACAATGTCTGTAACAATGATTAGATATGTGAAACAACAGACTATTCCATATCGATTAAGTCAATGTGTCAAATAAACTGAATGCTTTTTCAGTTGATTTGTAAAATGATTGAAAATTTAGTCATTTACAAAAGGGCCTGAGTGAATCAGACAATTTGAGAGTAAATATCAGGCTATTTACAAATTGATTGATTTTCCACATTGACTGTAACACACACAGACACACACACATATATATGAACTACAGGCACGCAAAGAGCATTTGATCCAGACACATTTGGTAAACTGAACCAAAGATACATGAAACTGAATATAAATTCCGAAAAGATATCGGAAAATGAAAATCATTTTGAGTGACTACAAATGGGAAATGGTAGATTGAATAGAAAGTAAAACCTGACAAGACTGGCTGGAGAGCGATACTATGTCCCGTTTTTGATTTGCTCAGGTGCGAAGGTGAATAATTAAAACGATAGATCGACTAAAACTAAGAAGTTTTCTGAGATTTAATCTGCAAAAGCAATCATTCAGCGACAGCAGTAGCTGGAATCCCATGGATCTGGACGTATAATTATGGTCGTCCAGTCATCAGGACCAGCCGTCGACTTGCAGGTTTTAATCTCTGTCTCTGTTGTTTATGACTTGGTCTGCCTCCGTGTCTAATCCACCATCTGCTGTCATAGTAATACCATTAAACCCGTGCATACCTCTGGGGCCACCTGTTACCAGATACACAGACGTCATGCATGCAAAATACATATAAGATAAGATAAGATAAGATAAGATAAGATAACATTTATTAGCCTTCATTTCCAGGAATTTGGCGTTGACTTGCAATTCATTACATAAAGATAAGTAAATAGATAAATACATAAAAATAATACATAAACATACATTAAAAATAACACATAACATATTGACTATGCATGTAAAATAAGCATGTAAAAATGATAAAACAGATAATTCAGCAGGTAAAAACACATAATTCAAAACATTAAATATCTAAGAGGGTTGTGAGTTAAAAGTTGGTACGAGGGATTTTTTAAAACGAGTTGTTCTGGAGAATAATGTATCTAGGCGTATACTTGAAGGTAAAAAACGGAACTCTGAATATAGGGGATGAGTTGTGTCATTCATGACCTTTGATATGATGGCCATTGTTTTGGTTTCACAGATTTCCTGGTGTGTGGCAAGAGAAGTACTAGTTTTTCTACAACTTCTCTTCCTGGTATTATTTAACTGTTTCTTTTACTTATCAGATATATTTGTAAACCAGCACTCCAGCGAATAAGTAAGGACACTGGAAATTACTGAATTATAAAACAAGGTAATTATGGTTTTGTCAATATTTAGCTTTCTTAGATAATAAAGGTGATATAATCTTTTTTTTTTTTTTGCTTTTTTTGGATTGTTCCAACACATGTTCTTTCCAATTCAGATTACTGTCAATAATACATCCTAAGTATTTATAATATTCTACAATATATACATCTATATTTTTGATAGCAACTGGTGTAATTACAGATTTTGATCTCCTAAAATCAAAGACTACTTCTTTAGTCTTCTTTACATTTAATTGAAGGTAGTGTTCCTCACACCAACACCAACCAGTCACATATTGAATGGTTTTCCTGTAGAGCGATTCATCATTCTTGTGTATCAGGCCTAGAATGACAGTGTCGTCTGCATATTTGATAATTTTACAATCTGAAAGGCTCACAGACAAATTATTTGTATAAAGAATTAAAAGGACTCCTGACAGAACACAGCCTTGTGGAGCACCAGTATTAATGATTATATCTGAAGAAGTTCTTTGCTTGTTCTAACATGTCTTCTATCCGAGAGAAAATCTAGAATCCTTAGACAGTAGGAAGGAGGAATGTTATACCTACAGAGCTGATTGATCATAATATGTGGCTGTATTGTATTGAAGGCTGAAGAATAATCAATGAAAAGTGATCTGGCATAATTTCTGGGGTCCCTGTCTAAGTGTTGATAAATATAATGAGTTAATGTGGCAATAGCGTCGCTTGTGCACCTGTTGGATGAATATGCAAACTGATGTTGATCTAGCATTGGTTTAACAATAGGAAGTAATTTGTTAAGAACTATTCTATTCAAAGATTTTGCGAGAATATATGTAAGTGCAACAGGCCTAAGATCATTCAACACTATAGGAGAGTTATTTTTGGTGACGGGAATTATTTCTGCGGTCTTCCATAGTTTTGGTAGTTTACATAAGGAGAGAGACAACTGAAAAATGTGATGTATGATGAGGGACAAACTATTTCTACAGGTTTTAATTAATCTGCCACTGATTTTGTCGGGTCCACAGGCTTTTTTTTACATTAATCTTACTTAACACTTTGTTTACATCAGTTAGTTCAGTAAGGATGCTATCATCGCATGATTCTAAATTTGTTCTCAGACTGCTCTGAATTTCATCGTTTTCCTTTGAGAAGTCACTTTCATCAAAACGCGCATAGAATTTATTTAATTTGTCAGCATAGCCATTTTCAGCAAGCAGTGAGCATTCCTTCTTGCTTTTAGTTATACCAGTTAATTCCTGAAGACCCTTCCAAGCATCTTTTGATTGCTGGCTATGGAACAGTTTTTCTACTTTTTTATATTGTTGTTTGGCTTTCTCAATGGCAGAATCAGTTTCTTTTTGTAAGTCATATCTGTTATCTGAATTGCTTGTGAAGGCTTGGTGCCTACATACAATAAGTTTCCTTAGATCACTATTGATCCAAGGTTTATTATTAGGGTAAATCTTAATGGTTTTAGTAGGTACCAGCATGTCTTCACAAAATGATATATAACTAGACACAGTTTCAGTAAGTTCATCTAAATCATATGAAGTGTCAATGAACATTTGCCAGTCTGTTGGATCAAAACATGTTTGTAGGGTCTCATAGGCTTCCTTTGAGTTCACTTTAATATTAATTTCACGTGGTTTCAGCATTTGAAGTTTACGTCTGTAAGTAGGTTGCATATAGATCATATTATGGTCACTATTTTTCAGTGGAGGACCTTGAACACATTAATAAGCAGATTTAATATTACAATAAAATAAGTCCAGTTTCTAGTGACCTCATGTGTTACAGTTCACATACTGTGTGTAGTTTGGTAGTGGTTGATCGAGATCACAGTGGTTCATATCTCCGAATACAATGTGCAGAGCTTGTGGTTTCTTTTCTTCTAATTGGGCAACAATATCCTGTATCTTCTTCGATGCAATGTCTTTATCAGCACTGGGGGGAATGTAAACGACTGTGAGAGATAAATTTGGTAAATTCTCTAGGTAGGTATGAGGGACGTAGGCTCACTGATAGGGCTTCAAGGTCTGGTGAACATATACTAGACTTGACGGTTATATTCTGACACCATCTGTTATTAATATAAAGAGCTACACCACCGCCTCTTGATTTATTAGAGTCCTGGGTTCTGTCTGGTCTTAATAAAGTAAAATTAGGAATGTTCGAGGATGTGTCAGATATGTTTTGGTTCAGCCATGATTCCGTTAATGCAATGCAACAAGCCTCTCGATATTGATATGAGTTCGTCAATCTTTGAGCTGAGTGAACGGACGTTACCAAATGTTATTGTGGGCACAAACGGTTTAGTACTGCATCTTCTCCTTAGCCTGACTCTTACTCCACCTCTCCTGCCACGTGGCCTTCTTCTAATCTTTTTGCATTCTTCCGGAAGTATACTTATATCAAAATTAATGTCTGGATGTGAGAGTTTGTTGTGAAGTTGATGAAGGTCACTAGCTGAATAACGAATATGTACTCCATTATCGCCCAAAAGCGGCATTCCAGTTCCAGTAAACACAAGAAAGGCGATAATCATACAGACTTAAAGTACATACTTTGAAAGATCCATCTTTTAAGCTGTGTGTGCTTCGTTTAGTGTTATGGCCGACATATATAAAATATAAAAAATATAAACAATTCAAATTGCAAAGTCGACGTCGCCGCTGAGCAGCGCCATGTAAATGGCGTAATTATGGGCGTAATTAAATTTTCTTTATTGTATTAATTAATCTGACGGAAACCACTTTTTTTTATGTGAAGTCATTTTCAGAAGTCCATATGTCATGAAATGGACGGAAACCACATGTTTTTTTTATGTGAAGTCATTTTCAGAAGTCCATTTCTGTCATGAAATAAAGATTAATTTGAGGAAGAAAGTGTTTAAACCTGTAATAAAGCACTTAATTGTGCATGGAGAATAATGCAGATACCTGTGCCACAGAAATACATATGGCGGGCAATCCACGTTACGTAGCAATCAATATTATATTATAATCGTATAATAATCGATTGTAATGGCTTTTGTCCGATTGTGATCGATTTTTTATGTTTTGTGTCAGTATGTAGATCCCACTGAAATTAAGAAGAGAATGAAAACACAACTACTCGCACAGGAATCTTACAACCTACTTTTTAATGAGAAGATCAAAATATAAACATTCTCGAGTCTAATATTTAAATATATATATATATATATAATATATATAATATATATATAAAGTACAGTGGAACCCCGCCTTGCGACCACCCCACAATTGCGACCACCCCACAATTACGACCATTTTGCTTTGTCCCGAATTATTTTAAGTTTATTTATGTTTAAAAATGACTCAAAATTACGACCACCCCTGAATTTAGAATTACGACCAAATTTTCCTGGCCCCAGCGCTAATGCGACCACGCTAAAGCGACCACCGCCGAGAAATACTGAAACAACATTTGTCACGAGTCAATGGCTGCGTCTTGTCACAGGCGCCTTTACGAAAGATCAAAGCGGGTAACAAGGTTTCTTAACCCGAGTGTTAATCTGGTCCCGCATATCTTCCCGACTCGGTGTCTTCGCTGAGACTCGTTGAGGTGTAGGTTATAGATCAAAGATGGTAACCATCGGCCTGATTACTTAATGAGCCGGTCTGACCTGGGGTCAGATCCTTATTGCCCCTCAGTGATCACATGTATTACAGCTACCCTAAGTGTGGGGTTGCGGGCTTAATATTTCAACTCATCACATATTGTTCGATCCTCATTGGTAAAATTAACGACCTAGTTAATCCTAAATGTGTTCATACCTTACTGACACTGAGTATTGAGCAGTCAGTAAAATGTATAATTAAAGCTTACATGGGAGGAAAATCCCTCACATTAACTTGCCTTTTCTGATAGATCGTTGTCTGTTTATTTCTCTACTGGTTAAGTTTGCATATACTCAAGCGGAAGGCTAAATATATGACAGCCACGTATTATGTTCAATATGCAATCAGTAGGTTTTAGTCGTATTGCCTTAGTGTTATTATTTGTTAATCATCAGTCACTACGTATGTGTACATGTATATTATTTTTTTATCATGAATAAATATGTTCAGCTACACAAAAAAAACATTCATTATAAGGGTCCTCCGCTAAATAAAATATTTTGTTGTAATTCACATTAAAGATATGCAATAGATAAACTCTGATACACGTTAAATATCAGCGTGTTCTATGCGACCACGGTAAAAGTTTCACAAATACGACCACCCCCAAATTACGACCACTTTGCTCAGTCCCCAGGGTGGTCGTAATTGTGGGGTTCCACTGTATATCATTAAATAATATGGAGGAATCCAGCTTCGTAAAAATGTCTGACGAAACTCGATTCCTCTATAGCTGTATTATTATATAGCTCTAGTGTAATACCAAAGAGCAGTATAGTAGTTGTTTATTGCAGGAAACCTGTATATATCTATATATATATATATATATATATATATATATATATATATATATATATATATATATATATATATATATATATATATATTTATATATATAAATAGTTTAGCAAGCTTCTGAGTAGGCCTAAATGAAATCCTGCTCAAGGTGGTTCACGCATTGCTTCACAAATGAATAATTTCAATTAATTTACCTATTAGTTATCAAAAATCGCATAAACATGTATGTAGGAACACTGATAAACTGGGTTTTCTTTCAAGACACTATAGGAAATTCTCAGCAAACGTGGTAAAATCACCATGGACAATTCACATTTTAATATAATAAAATATAACTCAATGAAACAAGTATACATAATACGAAAACAAACAGAAAAGTTGATTTAGTAATACTGTCTTTCTCATGTATAATAGTCAACCTTGACTCATGTATACATGTTTCATCCAGAACTTATGGTAACATAATAGTGGGCCCAGAGGGTTTTTTTCCAAACCCTGATTCCGCCCTGTTACATGTGTTAGTACTTAATTCATATTGCTACTTTCTTCATGAATCATAATGTCAAGAAAGTCTTAGTGTGTACCTCGGAAATTCATAATACAATAAAAGTCTCTTGTTTAGACTAAATTGTAAATCTTTTACTGCTTGTCCATCAATGTATTTTTCTGGATAGCCATTAGCCAAGAAAACATGACTCATAGGCCTTATTTAAATTAACGGACTTAGCCTGGAGTCATAATACCAATCACAATGGAATAGGTTTGGCTAAAAAATATTGGCTGGATGGATATATTTCTAATAGTAGCATACAAAATCATGATTTATTGTAATACGACTGAATATATACTTAAATACGGAGTCAGGTTGATTCAAAATACCTCCTCTCTTTCCCTCGGTACAAGTGTCCTGAGAAAAGCGATCATTCATGGTTCATGGAGGTATCCAAGCCTAGTCATCATGGGGCCGCTTCATATTTTGTTTTATAAAGAGTTGCACGTTCCTTAATATTTCATGCAGAAAATGCACCTTTTTCAGGCAGATTTGAAACTATAATAATATAGACTTTGTTACATGTATCTGTTTTATTATGCGCAGGATTTTGCGTGGCAATCTGATTCGTGTTAGGCTCATGCCCTGGGCGTTGCTATGGGAGCCGTACAGGTTGAACCCTGGCTTGTAGAGACATAGTGCTCCTTGTAGTCTAGATTTTCGGATCTGTTCATGCGCTATTGGCGCGCGTGTATTGTTGTTTGGAATGTTCGTGAAAATGGAAGTTTACGGGCTTCGGGCAAAAAAAGCTATAAATAGGGGCTGTGTTTTAAGCCGGCAGACAGATATTACGAGCGGACACGAAACCGGCTTCTGTGGCTCAGGGGTAGAGCGCAAGACTCAAAGCCGGGAGATCGTGGGTTCGAATCTCAGCCGAGGCGGTGAGGTTTTCCACAGTCGGCACCCACCCAGGGTGAGCTCTCTGCAGGCTTAATGGAAAGGCTCTGCCCCACTACCGTGTATCACTCACATACGAGTGCGTCTTTGGGGGGTTCCTCGGTGTTATGACCCAGCAATGGGGATGATGACACACCCAGGACCCGCAGGTGCGGTAGACACCGGGCCTGGGTGACACCAGGATACAAAATTTTAAAAAATTTTAGTAAGCGAGTGCTACCGCCCTGTCAAGTAGTCTTAAACCGAAATGGAAACTCTGCAGATGTACATATTTAGGTTAAAAATTAGATAATTGTGAGCATTAAAAAATTGAGGCGGTTATCCACCAAAAAATTTTAATGAAAAAAAGAGTGCGACTCTCTCGTTAGTGTATTTTTTACCTATTCCGATATTTGCAGAACTAAACTACTGACTTCTTATTTCATTACCTTAGACATTTCACGCTGCCCAGTGTTGCGGAATCTGATTTTTGTTTTAATCTCATTAAAAAAAATGTATGCTCGTCACGATTACGTGATCTTTTGTTATCTGTTGCGTAACTTAAAATTGGGGCTCGTCCGGGATGTTAATAGTTTTTAAACTTTATTAGGCCTTGACCTAGACACATTGTTTACAATACATTGTTTACAAGATCTATCTTTTTTGTTATTGTTTAAACATCTTAACATGGCAGACTTCGAACCTGAGGCATTTGTTGAAGATCCAGACCCTGATCTACTTTAACATTTAACAAAAGACCAGATGTTGCGTTTGGGACAACTTTAAGGCCAAGTGTGAAAAAGGTTTGAGAAAGCCTGATATCATTGCTAAAATCATGCTAAAATCATTTGCTAAAAGTAAGCAAAGGTTTAATTGAAGAGAGAGAAGTGGAAACATAAAAAATGACAGCCTTGCTATGCAGTAGAATTTAAAAAGTTAGAAATGCAACATGAACTAGCATTAAAAGAGAGGGAAGAACTTGAGAGGCTAAAAAAAGACAGACTAGAAAAAGAAAAAGAAATTGAGTTTAAACGGCTGGAGTTAGAAAGACTTAGAACTTAGTCTACATGTTGCCCGAACTCACAGTTTTGATGTTACTGAACACATTAGACTTGTCCCATTGTCTTATATTTTGAGAAGGTAGCTGATCATTTAAAATGGCCTAAGAAAAATTAGACTATGCAAATACAAAGTGTATTGGCTGGCAAGGCCAGAGAAATTTATACAGAGCTTTTTAGTAGAAGCCGCTGCTGACTATGACCAGGTTAAACTGTTAATTCTAAAAGGTTATGAGCTAGTTCCGGAGGCTTACCGAAAGAGATTCAAAAATTGGGAAAAGCGCAAAAATCAGACCTATGTAGAATTTACTAAAACAAAAGAGCAGTTGTTTGATCGCTGGTGTAGTTCTAAAAATGTAATGAAAGATTATGACATTTGCGCTAGTGGATTTCGCTTGAAGAATTTAAGCGCTGCATTAACGCAGATGTTAAAACTTTTCTTGATGACAAAAGTCCTGAAACACTTTACATTGATGGTCAATTAGCTGATGATTATTCATTAACACATAAAATGTCCTTTACTAGGAAATCAAACCAGTCATTCACAAACAAGAATGTAAGTCAGTATGGTCTAAAGATGTCTAAGGCGCAGTCACCCAGTACTTGTAGTCCTGATATTACTGAAGAGGCCATTGCTACACCTCAGTCCACGTCCACTGTGTCTGAGTCCAACAAAGACCAGTCATTTTCAAAGAAAATATGTTATTACTGCAAAAAGGAAGGTCATTTAATATTTGACTGCTTGAAACTTGCAAATAAACCAAAGAGCAAACCTTCTGGTTGTGTTTTTAAACCTATGCATACATAGTACAAGTAAATAAGGGGTACAACTTCATTATTGACTCTAAAAAGCGTTCGATACTACGGAGACCAACGTCTGACTTCAAAGAAGAATCTTTGCGGGGTAAAAACCTGCGAGGAATTTAATAAGACTATGTCCTTTCAAGACTCCTGGGAGGAGTATCCTCTAAATAAGGCTAAATCCTTTTATGACTCTTGCGAGAGTATTTCAAATGAGGCTAGGTCCTCTTATGACAAACAGAAGTTTGTTTCTTCAGAGGAAAATTCCTCTGTTGACTCCGATGAGGAGTTTGATTGTAATAAGGATGTAGATTCCTTTTGTTACTCTGAATAAGAGTTTATGACTGACAGTGTTAGTGTCAGTTCTCTGTTTGATAAATTGAGGTAGAAGATCCGTCTCTGAAATGGAGTTATTTGAGTCATTCATACATGAGGGTTTTGTATCACTTTCAAATGATTTATCATTGTTTATATAGAGTCTACCCCATATAAGAATTTTGAGGGACAATGGTTCATGCCAAACTCTCATGTCAGCAAACACTTTGCCATTTTTTAATAGGTCTTTTACTTGTGTACATGCACTTGTTAATGGTGTGTTTTCAGACAATCACACTTCAGTTCCGCTTCACATTTTACATTTTAAAGTGATATTTGATTTCTGGGAATATGACTGTGGACTTGAGAACTAATTTACCCTTAAGGAATGTAGTTGCAACTAGACAATGATGTTGCAGGTGAAAAAGTACAGCCTGTACCAATTATGACAGAAAAGCCGTCACTTGATCAGGACACTGATCCTGAAAATCAGGAAATTCCTGGTTTGTACCCTTCATATGCTGTAACTAGATCTTTGGCCAAGAAAAACACACGAAGATAACGGTCCAGATAATAACACTCTGAGAGTCACTAATGACTCGTCTAACGACTCGCCCGTCAAGGATGCAGCATTTTCAAGGTCAGAACTTATCGCGGAACAGCATATGAAGCCTGATAGTTCATGTTTGTTTCCCAGGGCAGTTTCTAAAGATGAAAAGTCAAAGAACCCATTTTATTTCTATGTAAAAAAAATGGAGTGCTTATGCGTAAATAACGACAACCTGATGTATGCGCTGATGATGAATGGGCCATCAAATATCAAATAGTAGTGCCCAAAAGCTATCGCAATGACATTCTAAGTATGGCACATGAGGCTCCTTCGTCTGGTCATTTAGGTATAAATAAAACCTATCAGAAAGTTAGTACACATTTCTATTGGACTAATCTCAGAACAGATGTTGTACAATACTGTAAAGCATGCCACACATGCCAAATGGTAGGCAAACCAAATCAGAATCCTCCTAAAGCCCCACTCAGGCCTGCTTTTGAGGAAACATTTAGTAGGATTATTGTTGATTGTGTTGGACCACTGCTCAAAACAAAATCTGGACATGAATACTTGATGACAATTATGTGCCCATCTACCAGGTTCCCTGAGGCAATACCATTGATAAAAATTAATGCAAAAAGTGTTGTCAAGACTCTGACCAAGTTTTTTACAATGTTTGGATAACCAGAATCATTCCAGTCCGACCTAATTTTTATGTCTGGCTCATTCCAGCAAGTTATGCTTGAGCTAGGTATAAAAAAGTACAACTCTTCTCCATACCATACTGAAAGTCAGGGCGCCCTCGAGCGTTTTCACCTGACATTTGAAACATGATTAAGACCCATTGTTACGACACACAGAAATACTGGGATAAAGGAATCCATCTATTGCTGCTTGCTGTCAGAGAATCCTTTCAAGAGTCCTTGGGTTTCAGTCCTTTTGAACTAGTTTCGGACACTTAGTTCGAGGTCCATTAAACTGCTTAAAGAAAAACTCTTGTGTGAAAATCCTGATTCACTTAGTTTATTGCAGTATGTCTGAGACTTTCGCACTAAACTACACAATGCTTGTGAGATTGCAAAGTCTAATCTAAAATCTGCACAAAGTAAAATGAAAACAAAGTATGACAAGCACCCTGTTAGTAGGACGTTTGAGCCTGGTGAAAAGGTCCTTGACTTACTTCCCATCCCTGCCAGACCTCTGCAAGCTAGGTATTTTGGTCCTTACATTGTTGACAAGAAAGTCAGTGATTTAAATTACATACTGTTGACACCAGATAGACGTAAGAGGAAACAACTGTGCCATGTTGAATTGTTGAAACCATATTATGACAGAAATAGCACATCAGATGTTGTACATAATGTTACTGCTGTAAATTGTGTAAACACTGACCCAGACCCAGTTAAAGTAGATACTGATTGTAAGTGTGACATAGATATTCAGTGTGGTACAGTACCATTAAAAAACTCAGACGTGCTTAACAACCAAAGTTTGACAAGCACACTGTAAGTAGGACGTTGAGCCTGGTAAAAAGGTCCTTGCCTTACTACACATCCCTGGCAGACCTCTGCAGGCAAGGTATTTTGGTCCTTACATTGTTGACAAGAAGTCAGTGATGACAGAAATATATTATATATTATATTAACATATTATGACAGAAATAGCACATCAGATGCTTTAAATTATGTTACTGTTGTTAATTGTGTAAAAACTTACCCTGACCCAGTTAAAGTAGATACTGATCGTAAGTGTGATGTAGACATTCAGTGTGGATAAGTACCACTAAAAAACTGAGACATGCTTAACAACCTGGATGCCAAACTGTCACACCTCATCGCACTGCAACAACAGGACTCAAGAACCTGCTGCAGAATTATGAACATTTGTTTAGTGACATTCCAACGCGAACTTACATATTGTGCTATGACGTCGATGTTGGCGGGGCGGGCGCAGTCAAACAGCATCCTTATAGACTGAATCCAGAAAAGCAATGGTATCTACAAGATGAGGTTCAACATTTGCTGGACAGTGATTTTATTTAACCTAGTAACAGTAACTGGAGTTCGACATGTATTCTTGTGCCCAAACCTGATGGAATTTACCGTATGTGCACAGATTGTTGAAAAACTGAACTCTGTCACCAGAGACAGACACGTTCCCGCTTCCGAGGATCGATGATTTTATTGATAAGTCGGTAGCTAGAAAAAGAATGTTTGGCTTTGATTTCGGCATTGCAACATTTTGAAGTTTATGTTAGTTCATCAGACAAGACTATCACTGTCTTCAGTGATTACAATCCCCTAACGATCATGACCGAGTTAAAGTGTAAAAATCAAAGATTTTTTAGATGGAGTTTGTTCTAGTAGGATTATAATCTTGAAATCAGACCCATTAAAGTGAAAGACAATGTACTTGTTGATTGCTTATTGAGATGTTTATGAAATGTTGTCAACGAGATGTTTATGTAATATTGTAAATAAGATGGTTTCGAAAAGTTGTAAAAAGTTTAGTGATTGTGATCACAAAAAGAAAGTTTCAGAGAACACTTTTTTCTTACAGGAGGGAGAGCGTTACATGTATCTGTTTTATTATGCGCCGGATTTTGCGTGGCATTCTGGTTCGTGTTAGGCTCAAGCCTTGGGCGTTGCTATGGGAACCGTACTGGTTGAACCCTGGCTTGTGGAGACATAGTGTTCGTTGTAGTCTAGGATTTTCGGGTCTGTTCTTGCGCTATAGGCGCGCGTGTATTGTTGTGTTGGGAATGTTCGTGAAATGGAAGTTCCTGGGCTTCGGGTGAAAAAGCTATTAATACCAGCGGAAAGAGTGTGACTCACTCGTCAGTGTTTTTGGACCGATTCCGATAATTGCAGAACTTAGATATTCTACGGACTATTTCAGACTCAATACGGATTGTCTACAGTTTGTCTTTTCGATTTTTACCAGAACATCACTTTTGGATTACAACAGATTGTTTTTTTAAATTATATCGGAGTATTCTCTGGGCAGATTTATTTGAATTGTTTACGTGGATTATTTGTGTTAAAGGACTCTTGTTGAGATGTGACAGTGGTGGTATCAATAAATCGAACTCTAGGATCCGGACACTCTGGTGATGTACATTTTTATTATTGTTATACTGTGTAATTGTATTGGTTTAGTGTATTGTAATGTTAGGATTGTTCTAAGAACAAATTATAATTATTTGTTAACAAAAAACATGCCTTCTTTATTCATTACCCTAGACATTTCACGCTGCCTAGTGATGCTCGTCACGATTACGTGATCTGTTGTTACTAGGTTCCGTAACAACTTTTACCTAGTGCTATTATCTTCGCCGGCCTTACAATCGGTAAATGTGCGTCAGTCGTAAGTCCACGTCACATGAGCATTTGGACCATCCCAGTGAATGGTAATCTGTGTCGGATTTTGAAGAATTGTGTTAAAATTGAATTTGATTTCGTTTACGTCACGTTAGCATCACCGTATGATGAGACATCATAGATATATATATGCAAGAATGCGGACAGGACTTGGTGGTCCGATCCATCTGTGGGCAATCCGGTACTAACGGTGGACCGGTCCAAGCGATCTAGTCCAATTATTGAATGATAATTTAAAACATTAATTTTTGAAAATAATAATTAATAAAATTATACAAGTTAAAAATAAAATTTTACAAGCTGACCCAATAATAATAGTTATAAATAATAATAATAATAATAATAATAATAATAATTATTATTATTATTATTATTATTATTATTATTATTATATAAATAAAATTATACAAGATAAAAATAAAATTATACAAGCTGACCCAATAATAATGATAAATAATAATAATGATAATAATAATTTATGTCTAAACCAGCTTTAGCATATCTTGCTCGAAACAAATTTCTGCCAGTGGTTCTAGTACATTTATTGTAATTAAGTCTTTACTCACAAGCTGCCTACAAGGACAAGCCCGTTGTTCAAAACAAGGGTCGCGGGTTGAAACTCATCACTTGAAAGAAATTCTGCAGTAGATCAAAAGAAGGGGGCGGTCCGGACCGGTCCGGAAGTAGGCGGTCCGGTATTTTGTGTTGCCACTCAGGTCAGGGCCTGGGCCACATCTCTAATTATAAGTTTATTTGACTAAAGCGAAAAATAAGATTTAGTTGTCAGTACGGTGTTTATACAACTGACTGTTTTGGGGTGTCCGGCAATGCAAAGTGACTAATACAAGGACCAATTTTATCCTGTTTATTTATTCATTACAACATTCTGCAGGGTACCTTGTATCAGAAATACTTCTGTTGAAAGCAAGGCCCTTTATCAGGTATAAAATGCGAAAAAATATGACCAATATAACAATGATACGTTACAATACAAATGGCAAGATGGCAACGTGAAAACGACTATGCTCGAAATAAAGTATGAAGGCGATCATAATGATGCAAATTTAGGGCGATCTTTATTATGGCTAGAAAAACGTTCCAAAGGGTACTGCCTGAATAAAATGAGGTAGCCTTGAAATATTCAATTAATGCGTGGTTTTGGAAGGATAAAGTTATATTTTTATGGGTTGAGCGTGTGGAATAACGTTGGGTGTCTTTAGCCATAGCAAACATATCACATTTTTATATACGAAGGGGCTAAACCATTTATCTATTTATAAGTTACAACTGACAAAAGTTAAAATATCGCTGCTCGATTTTCATCAGGTAAAATTTTCTAAAATTACCAAGGGCATGATCATATTATATTTTAGATGATTTTAACAAAGGGGTTTAGGGCGTATAAGGTTGTTATTTTGTAGTCAGATTCATGGCGAGATCCTGCCTTAATTCGGAGACCTATATAAACTTGTGTGGTTACCTCACATGGTCTTTAGGGATGACAGCTAAGTCTCTATTGTAATACATGTGAACAGCCGGCAGGTGCGTATAATCCAAGGTTGTCTGGTCTAGTGTAACACCTGGGTAATTCTACTATACATTTAAGAGACTGGCACATGTACTCTTAAGGGAATACATTTATATTTTTAAGCATACATATAGAGATTGTTTATGTTATTGTTATTATAAAACACTTGGTTTGTTATACATGTATTTAAAAAAAGTGATATCTTGATGGACCTCAATGCCTTTTTTTGTTTGCTTTTTTTCGCATGATCTTTATAATGATCATATCCGAGCATGCTTCAACGAAACACAGGTTTTTATTTATATATAAACTTCTCTCGATTACACCAGGAAATAATTTGTCGGTTAAGAGACCATAGCAGTTTCTGCTATGGCCTGGCTTATCGAGATAACGAAAGTTTTAAAAGAAACATTCTTATATCTTTATTTCAGCTGCCAGTTTAATGTGTTATCATGCGTTCACATATATTTGCTGGATTAAAATCAATAAAAGTTTTTTAATAATGCTTGCTTATACTTTTAGCCACAAACGTAAATGGGAGTGGCCAGATAAATGTAGATTCAAACGAAAGACAATATAATGATTACAGTAAATCCGGTCAATAATAATTTTATCATAAGAGAAGCCAGCTACGTGCTAAAGTATCTTACGGAATCCGGGTCGCCCTCGCCCATCCCTCTAGTGCATAAATGACTTGGGCGGCAAATCACGTGTGAAACTACGTGATTATATCTAATAAGTCGCTTGAACGGATCATGTCATCTTACTTGGCATTTAATTCTAACCGTACGTACCCTGTAATAATACAATTTCATCCAGTCTTAATCCTTTTTAAGACACACGCCGTTTCAAATTTTCGTTGTATTCCGCTGGATGATTCTTGCATGAATTCCACATTTTAACATTGGAAATTTATATATAGCATAATCAACGTCCAATATCCAAGATAATTTTCATATACAAAATAACTCAAAGGTGTTTAGGTTTGGTGAGAAAAGAGATGGCAGATTGCTTGGAGGAAGCCGAGCTTTGTTTTATTACACCTCGTCAGTGAAGGTATTTATGGAAATTAGAAAAGGTTCCTTAAAGAGGCTGGTATCCCTTTAAAGGGTCCGTAGACAGATAGTTTGAAGCATGGAGCTATCTTGTTTAATAATTGTAACTATATTACCGAACGTTACAAAGCTAGTGACTGTCATGTCACTTAATTATAGGTAATGATTCATTCGAGCACAGAATCGGGAGGACTTTTTAATTAGTCTGTCCACATAAGGGTCTCCATATTGTACAAGATTGTTGCCTTTACCAATGTTAAAACTAAAAGGGGCTTGGTGATTCTGGTATAATATGTCGTCAAAAAGAGTCACCATAAATTTATTTTTAGCTTTATGACATACACTAAAATTTCTCCATAAGGCGCTGACGGGGTTCGTACTTACCACTTTCAGCTCATATTTTCAATTATCGCCCTAACCTCTCTGCAAACCCATGCCACAGATAATTATGGCTTTGCATCGAGATATATGTTCATAATGTATTTTGCTGCTTTTATCGTTCGGTATATGCTTAGCAAGAAAATCCATTTAGATAACCCTATCAGTCTCCACATAGGATGTATCACTTTAGTTTTTCACTGCGCTTTTTACTATTAACATATTAACATGTGTGCCATGAGTGCTACACGTTAATATGTTAAGAATGTTGACTTGTATGCCAAGATGGGCAGTATCAATACATCCATTTACCAATTTTACCAATGGTAATTACTGCTTATTAAAACCTGACCCTCAGCGCGGCGTTGTCAAACATGTCTGTATCAACAGCGCTCAGGTGGAGGGACCCCATACAGCTCCAGTCGGACATGATGTGATCGGATTCTAAATGTCACTGAACAGTCCGATGACTCTATAAGAGGAATTTCTGATATTTTGACCTCCCTTTCATGAAACGGATCTGTTGCGGGTATGTTGTCAGTTAATTGTGGGCTCTCGCTAAGGATGGGTTCCATATTGTCGACTTGCCAGTAGGTGGTACATCTAAACTGTCTATAATACAAGGTTTTTTGATGGATTTATGATGGTAGGGGTCCACTGATACCTATGAGTTGGGTTATCCTCACAACGAGCTTGGGCAACTTTTGTTATATGCAAAGAGGGCCGCCATTGACGAAAATTCTATTTTCCTCGATATCTCAAGATTTAGCCATGATAATTGGCCGAATATTGTGTCTAGACATAGGTTTTCATGGTCAGAGATTCAAATGAAACCATAATAGCAACGGTTAAGGCAGTATTTTAAATTTGTATATGCAAATTAGGGCGCCATTGAAGAAAATTCTACCTTCCCCAATAGCTCAAAACTAATCATGATAACTGGTCATGAAAACTGTGTCTAGTGTAAATGTGTCTCCAGTGTAAATTTAAAATATTGATAAATTATCAAATCTATTTGCTAAACCTGAGATTTCTTGGTCGGAGATCAGCTTGAGAACCTAGCATTAATCTAGGAGTAAGACGGGGTGTACTTTCTATGCTATATATAATGACGCAGATTCAAAATGTATAGTGTATCAATCATTTGTATCTATATTGCACGAATGGTTATTGATACTTCCTGTAGCCTTTCTAATTGGGGTTCTGTTCCACACAAAATATACCTATTTATGGATTATCAACTTAACTTGGTTAGTAGATGTTATATGGAGAGTATGTCAAGATATAGAGATAAGTGTATTAGATAAAATTTTTTGGATGTAAGTACCTTTTAGGCATTTGGCTACTATTTCTGGGTGACATTTAGATTTTAGAAATCATAGTCCAGTTCTGATCCACTGGAAAAAATATGCCTAGGCGTTCATCCTTATTCAAAACATCACCTCCTTTGATTTACATGCACATAATATACCTTTTGTTTGTATATGAAAACTGATCAGCATTTTTTCTTAACACTTACGATTTGGGTTAGAATATCCAACCTTAAGATACCATTACGCCTTTCAGTTCATATTAAATGGCCGAAGTTCCAATCAACCAGATATTTAATAGAAGCAAAAGAACCATTAAATATAAATGTTTGTATACATGGGAAATATTCACGGTATATTGAGATGTAAGGTAGTTTTACTTAATTGTTGTATCTTCACCTCTGTTTTGGCTTTGCATTATAATACCCATCATGTAAAACATCCTGCTTGTCTGATCGTGATGTAAGCTACCATATTTGCAGCCCGAGATAGACAAACATTTATGCCTATCAACAAGAATGCCTATATTTGTGTTTAAAATGCCTATCTTGATATGCCTTTAGGTTTTGTCCAGCGATTTGGCATTTGACCAACTTACAAGTGTCTATGATATACTACATTATATTCTTTTCAGTATATGGTTATTTTTCTCAAACAATGATTAATATTCAAAACAGAGCATTGATTCTGGCCTGCCTGCCTGACAAAATATAACGTTAACTGGTGAAACACTCTAATTCCTTAAGAAAAACAAGCTCCATTGATAAAAGTAAATTGACAGTGTGCGAGCTACTGGTCTCCTGGACTTAAGATGCACTAACAATTCTATTCAGGGTCTTTGTCTAAGGCATCAAACATCAAGACAGGTGATTACAACAGCATTTAAGTTATCCTATCAAGTTTACCTATCCTGGTTATTTATTGTTAAAAAGTGAAAGCATCTGATGCTATAATGTGCACTAAAGCTAACGATATACATAAGTGATATTTAGAAAGCTATAATTATGCGAGTTACCAGCTTATTTTTCTTACATTATTGTTTTTATTTTTACATTGAGACTTTCCATAATGATTTTCCTCATTTGCATTTGAAGGAAATAATTCTTGTTTGTGATCTTTTGAAAATCTATCACCAGGAGGGCCTACTGGTTAAAATCATTATATTTCTTGGCATATATTTTCGGTTGAAATTGAAAAGATATGAAAAAAATCAAGTAATTTGGTCTTTTTAACTTATTTTAGAATATCTGACCCAAGGTTGTATATGCACGAGTTAGTGAATAACACGGTCATAACCTGTCGTGAAGACATCAGAGCAAGGATTGGCGAATGAACCGTGCCCCTTCGGGACCAAAAACTAATGCCCCATCCACTGGGGTCCATCTAGTAATTTCACAAAGTTTCTAAATGAAATAACTGTAATGCTGTTTCTTTAAGGAAACCATTTTTGTTAATTAAAATAAAAAAAAAAACACTTAAAATTTTATAGGGTTTTGTTTGAATCAATATCCGTGAGAACCTTAGTCTTGATATAATATGACTAAATATCATGTTTAGTTATTTCAATACTGCCGAAGATTATCTGAAAGTTTTTTTCGATGGTCTTTTAACAATCTTGTCCATGAAACCTAGTATATCAGGTTTGACCAGTTACTATGGTTTCCAGCTGAAATATTGAAGAAAAACGTTTAATTTTTAAACATGGACTTAACATTTGTTAACATGGTTTCATTTTAAGCTTTTACCATTAAAACCTAGGTCTAGATACATTTTTTTCCAAACATCAAGGTGATTTCTTGAAATATTAAAGAAATCAAAATCTTCAAAAATGTCGGCCCTCATTTGCATATTAACATTAAAAATATGGACTTAACCGTTGCCATTATGGTTTTGTTTGAATCTTTGACCATAAAAACCTATGTCTAGACTCAATGTTCAACCAGTTATCTTGTTTAGTTCTGCAGATACAGAAGAAAGAGTTTTCATCAAGGCGGCCCTAATTTGCATATTAAAATTTAAAATATGAACTAAACCGTTGTAAATATAGTTTAATTTGAATCTGAAATCATGAAAATATAGGTCTAGGCACAATGTTTGACCAGTTATCGTGGTATGTTTTTGAGATATTGAGGAAGGTAGAATTTTCATCAATGGCAGCCCTGATTTGCACATTAAAATTTGAAAATACTGACTTAACCATTACTATTGTGTTTTCATTTGAATCTCTGACCTTGAAAACCTAGGTCTAGACACAATATTTAACCACTGATCATTGTTAGTTCTTGAGATATCTAGGAAAATAGAATTTTCGTCAATGGCGGCCTTCAAACCCAACTCAAAAGCGTCAATGGCCCATTACCATCGCATATCCATAAAAAACCTTGTACTATAGACAATTAGGTTCGCTATGGAATATATATAGGCGGCAACTCAACTATGGCAATGAATATATATACATAAAATATTTTCGATCAGAAGCCTATATTTTCAGTCTTAAAATATTTTCGTTATAATCAGCTTTAAAGAAACATTTCTTTGAAGAAAACACTTGTTATATTTGGGTGTGGTTGATCATGCAAATTGAGCATCCTGGTAGTGTCTAGTGTCTAATGTCTTAAACGACAATGATCGAAAGAAAAGCCGTAATGATTGAAACAAGAAGCCTTAATTACTGCAATGATAATTCCCCCGGTCAAAGTAATATCTATCTTTGTCTGGAAGTGTGAGGCATGTAATCTGCACCCCCCCCCCCCCCCTCCCCCGGTAGGTCATAATCCCATTTAAATTTCATTTAAAATCATGTTATCATTATATTTAAGATCATAACTATGGCTGTCCTTATGTTATCACCAGTAATACTATCGATGTTAAACACCAACATGATATGATTCAACAAAATAATTACTTCATTTTATATTAAAAATCAAGCTATTTTAACAACATTATTGTTATGCAGATAGGTCGATTATATGCATTATACGCATCTGACATTTTTAAATATTCTGACTAAGCGGTTCATTAATGCATAATTGTCCCTTGGTCTAACATAAATTATTAAATCAAGATCAATTGAAACGTGGAGAAAGCAAAAAATGTTGGTTACAGCATAAAGAAGGCTATATGGATTCAACCTATATACGAAGGTATAGTTATGTCATTCAACAGTGTCAAGACATCTTACTGGAGGATCTCTAATTCGCCAAAAAATAATCATCGTTTTATTAAGTATGAAAGAAAACAATCATTTTATTTCCATCTTTAATACGTTCACTAACCTCTCCTGTGCAGTGATTTCTGAAGAGTCGTGCGCATACAAACAGTGATATAGGACCCGAGTCCACCTTTGCGGGGACTTGGACTCTGACTCGAGGATCTTTGACTCGGACTTGTACTCGGACTTGGAGGTAAGGACTCAAGAAATCAGGCCGAGTCCATCTCTAGTACATTAGAATTAGTAGGTCACAAACTGCAACTGTATATACATTTAGAACTACTAACAGAATTTTACCAAAAAAAAAGACTTTTTTATCAACTTTTGGCCATGCATCGGGAGCTGAATTTATTTAACATTTTAATCAAAAGCATATGTATCAACTAACGACTTAAATAAACAGGATAATCTGAAATTTCATTTATTTTTTTATTCATTTTGAAAAGACAGCTGAGTTTTCATTTTCTATGCTTTTCAACAACTTTTTTCATCATTGCAGTTCCAAGAGAAAAAAATTATTCACAAAAATACACAAGAAACAGGTCGCAATTCTTTACACCTTTCTATATAGAAAATTGTGATATTCAACCTTTATACATTTTAATGACAACAGACGGACACAGAATTTACCATAGGAAATACGTAAATATGATAATGATTTTCTTGCGTGTTCTCTGTCACAACCACCAAGGCAGAATTTATGTAGTTGTTGACAGGATATTTCTCCACATTTTCCTTTCCTCTCAATCCATGTCCTTAATATGTGCGGTTTCTAATAACACCAACAGACTATCTAATAAGAAAAGATTCTCTTTGCAAAGGTCAGAATACCATTTGATAAAATCATTTCATTTCAAATTTCTTAAGTCGATTTATATCGGACTCGGACTGGGACTCGGGCTTCATATGACTCAGACTTGAAGATAATCGACTTAGACTCTTACTTACACTTAGACGTGGATGGTGGGGACTCGACTACATAATTACATACAAATGTAATATAATATACTTATACTGACACTATATCCCTATGATATTATAATTTGCATCGCTGAATTCATTAGCATTTTTAATTTAATCAATCATGTTCATTTTCAAATAGTATCTTCCTCTCAGTTCGAGAGTATACAATTTAAAATTTCAGAACTTTTAATTAAGTCCGTTTATCCTTTTAATTAACAAAGTGAGTCTTGCTAACAAAAGTCCCGAATTCTTTTGGCGGACACGTGACGGTGTGCCGGCTGAATGTGTATTCATTTCGTATGAAGAGAGCAAAAGAAAGTTGATGTGAGTGTTCTTATAGATGTGGCTTTTTGCGCACGTGTTTGAATAATCCAGAGTCTGTACGGTTTTTATTACAAATACGTACATCCAGTAAAATACCCCAATGCTAGGATAGTTCTGTTGAGATTCGAACCCGGTTCTTCACGTAAAACGTCCAGCATCTGATCTATGAGCCCTCGTCGTACCCAGACTGGCGGTTTGCTAAATTATTATGACACTGTGAATGGCATATGTGGGCCAAGCGTTCATAGAAATAAAAAAAAGTAATACAACTTTCGTTTTATCGCCTCCCAAGCAATCCTTTTGCACGTAAATATGGTTTGAAGCCCTTTTTATAAAAAATTCTGGCTCATCAGTTCCATCCATCCAAGCTCTTTCAGCTTTGGTCAGGACATGGGGGATATTGTGCTATCACCTTGCTACCAGGTGAAATTTAACTTTGGCGTTTTATGCTGAAGTAACAAGTGCACGTGATCCATTTGCAGAGCGCTTCGTTATAAAATGATATGGAAGAAATGTCATTTGTTTATGTAAAATTGTTATGGTGTATAAGAAAGTAGATCCTTGTCAGATTGTTATGGCATTTCCCTGAATTATAAAATCCACCGGATTCTCAAAAGTGAAATTTTTTACGTTTTTTGTTGTCTGTTTCTCCCAAATATTTTTAAAGTGAGATACTTTCGTTGAAAGTTGCAGCTTTTCCAATAACAATTATTCTACATTGCCTGTATAGTTATGAGCTTTAATACAAGTGAGTATAAAAATTACATCTTTGTTAATAAATTTCTAGCCTAAACATCCTCTAACGCATTTGCTTCTGCTTTGGAATATAGTAATTCATTTTATTTTCAACCATGGAATTTTTTATCGATGTCCACTAGAGCAAACCCAAAATAATGATCATCTACAACAATAGGATGCATGCTAATACAAATCGACCACCTTGGGTTCGTGCTTTACCGCCATCTAGTAGCTGTATCAGAACCTAATCAAATACCTGCCTCCGGTTCAAATGATTCATCCAAATTTGCTTTTTTTGTGACAAATCTTGTTATTTTTTAAGCAAGGAGAGCCTATGTAAAAAGGAGTTGGAGGAAAACTTAAAATAAAGGTTTCGGATTTAAATTTTGCAAAGCAAAAACTTGTGCATAGCATAATATCTTCAGGGGCTTTGCTTTTATTATGGATCATCTTTCCGCTGGCCACTTGCAAATGAAGTACTGGATATTTCTTATGCGTTTTTCAAATTTATGACCTTTCACCTTGCTTTGTTTAAGTTACAGATTAAGGAACCTGAATTAAAATTTATGTGTATATGTCAAATGTGAATGTTAGGGGTAACATAAAGTTATGGCAATATAACTATCAAGTCCTCCTTTAATTTCGTAATGGCATAGACACATTATCCATATTTTTATTGAAGACATTCGATTGTTCACTTTGTTGTAAACATGGTATAAACCATGATTAATGTGTGCTACGATCAGGTCATGTATCTTAATAGGAGTTAGAGAAATATAATATTTATGAGAAATACATTTGCAAAAATCATAATACTGAATCCTTTGAGATTTTTTTTATGAAGAGTGGTTTAAAATAGTTAATTTTTCAGGAAACGGACTGAAAATGAAGGTGCCTCATTTGCACAGAGCATTTATCGACATGGTGAATAGTGTTGCTTATTAACGCAATTGAAGTTGCCCGTCAAGGTTCGGTATTTTTTCTCCTTGCGTTAGTTATTATAACTAACTATACAATCTAATACAGATAAATAAATAGGTTTATATGTAATAACACAATAATTATCTATCGTACATTCCAGCTTCAGACATTTGCCTAAATAACTGTCATGATCCCTATGCATATATAAAACCTGAATGCCGAAAAGATCATTAACAATACATCAACGTAGGGGTAGTTTAATCCTCTTTTAAAGATAATGCATGTATGAGACAATGGTCTTGATATCGATAAGCCTGAGACCTATATGAATATGGTATTTGTGTACTGAAGTTCAAAGGGCTTGGTGCAATATTTCACTGAAACCATTCCGTAATAAATTGATTAATGGCAAATAAGGTTTTCTGTCAAGTTCAATGTTGAGCCCTATATCCGTGCAGAACGTCCGTCACTCACGATCAAACAGTTAATTTAAGTGCCATTGTGAATGATGATGCCACCACTACATCAGCGAGCAGTCGTTTGTCATCTGCTGAGCATTGATTGTACGTCTTCTTGTTCCGGTGTCATATTTACTCACTAACGGGGTGTTTATGACCTACACACACGCTTGTCACAAGCAGAGGACGTTGGATTACACACGACACCATGACAACTGTATGTCCAAGCCAGCAAGTGGAATCGTCTCTCAATGTCGCTTAATTAATAGTTTACATTTCATGCTTGTAAAAATCACGTGCTTCAAAGACAGAGCATTTTACTTATGCTATCCTTGTAAATCTCTGTTAAGGATACGTAAGGTATTGCCTTAATTACCTTTTTGGAATAACTTTTTTATAATTTTTTACAAACTAGAATTTTCATTTACATACAACAACTTCTTGGCAGTCTTGATGTAAAGTGTCGAAAAATTCCGCAAATAATATTGTTAAGGTGCATGTTATTTCAGGTATTTCATCTATTAGATTACTCAAAAAGGTGACCTGTGGGATCTGAAGCTCAGCTGATAAGTTTGACCTGACACGTTATATACTTATATTCAAACAAACATATACATTTGATCAAATGTGCTGAGCTAAAGCTGTTATATAACTGATATATCTCAGTCCCTAATTAACCATTAAGCTTGCAAGAAATGTGTTTCCTAGTTTCGAAGAACGCCTTGGCTCAATCTAGTTTCAATTAAGTAGGAATAAAGGAATAAATGTATGATTAAATGACAATATTTCAATTTGTTGGTCAAAGGCAACATATTATTGATTTTTAGTTAAAACTCACATGCATAAATAACAAAATAAGTTATAACAAGTCTTGTTTGAGTTATATAATATATCCACGATCACCACGCATCGCCAATCGCAAGAAATTCACATATGAATAATTAAAATATTGTAAAAATGTCACATTTGTCTTATTTTTTAAAGTAGTTGACATGATTTTGTTCAAAATTTCCACGATGATTAGGTATACCCAAATCTGTAACTATACCTCTATTACAATTAGCCCAAATATAGAAAGTCAGTTGAAGGTCTCAAAATCTATCTTAAAGGGCGTAAAGGATTATTTAATTTATAGGTGGCACATATACTTTCATATAACAAAACAATGCTGTCGAATAATATTGATATCATATTAAATAATAATTTACGGCAATCGATGCAATATTGGAGCTTTTGTATGAATTTTACTCATAATTGTCTAATTACACCATAGGGAAATATCCATTTATTCGTGACATTTTTAAACAGCTTACGCAGCCAATTGTTTTCACATTTTGAATGCTAAAAAGATATATGTGTAAAAGAGGCAAATGATTCCACAGTTCATTTGTTTTGTTCAACGACCTTATACAAGTGCTAAAAATTATATCTTGGTTACATAGCTCACATTATGTGGATCACTGTGACCAAATTTCTCATTTCACCAGGCACTGTCTGGTTAGACTTGCTAGGTATTTAACTACTACGAGATTTGCCCTGCCAACGGACATACGACGGAAGAAGATCCATCGCAATAGCACATGATCACTAAAACAATCAACTGGACTAAAAAATAAAGTCTTCAAGCCAGAACTTAAATCCTACTTGAAATATTTGATCATACTCCTATAATATTTTGACCAGTTTTTATACCAGAGAGGTCGTGAGTCTTCCAGGATGAACAACAATCTTTATTTAACTTAATATCATTTTGAGAGAGTTAACGAGATCATTCAGTCAGCTTCACCTTTTATAAGCGGTCCATGCCCAATATCGTTATTTGTCAAGCAATGCCATGTCTTCATTTCCTTTTATTTGTAAACATATCCATTTTTGTGATGAACAGTAACGTATGAAAATGTTCTTCCCTCCGCCAGCAGGATTATCTTCATCCCCGTTCGTGTGTTAGTGTGTGTGTGTGTGTGTGTGTATGTGTGTTGTATTCACAACATAACTCACGCAGTCACGCAGAATCTTTTGGATTCAGGAATGCCATCAACGAACGGCATCAGTCACTTGTGCACGTATAAACCTGTGAATATAGGCCGAATGAGTGAATTCCCCAAATGGAACCCCAAAGTGGGACCCCAAACATTACAGGGGCTTGGATTCCTAAGAATGCATATTTCTAGTTTTGAATAATTAGTTCATTGTTGTTTAAAAGTAAGGAGCCAACTCATATTAACTCAAGATGTTCTTCATCCTCGACACGACTATTTCAGTCTATTTTAAATAAAAATATTTATATCTTTTGAAATAATTTTTTTAATGCAAAATAAAGAATGTGTATTCTTTCACGCACTATAACTTTTTCATTAGCTGTATGTGTACTCAGCTGATAATACATGTTCTTGTAAATCCATGGTGATGGTATAGATAAATTTAGTTCACCTATCTTAAACCACTCGTAAGGTCAGACACATGAGCATGGGTGGTCTGACCTAGTTCTGAGGTGTTTAAATGGACAAACACCTGGACCAGCAGTTAACACAGTCGAGGGTATATAGGCCTTACCCGCTTGCTGACCCCTCAGTGTGTTAAACCAAATCACGCAGCCCTTGTCAGTGTATGGTGATTGGATTCTTGGCTAATGATTGGTACTAATTTACCATTCAGAGGCAATTTGGGTTTATTAATGGTGGTCTACTTATGCTGTTAAACTATGTGATTTTTTTTTGTACAAAGAGACATTAAACCGAGTGATCCTTTTCCAGTTCAGCCGTCATATGTATAGGTGGTGCTTTTGTTCACGGATTCTCGTGATTAACATGCTTTTAAGAGTTTTTATGGCCACAGTATGGCCGTTTTTACACTTCGACATATTGCTCTTGTTTCCCTTATTGAACTGGTCACGAGTTTAGCATGGCTTAGTGATTGTTCCATTAATCCAAATACCATGCATCACACCTGTTATATATAGCCTGTGTATACATACACGAACAAACGTGATTTCCATTTCCTGATTACTGTCCTGTCATTTATCTCACAACATGCAGTTAACAACATTCGAGTCCGAGTGCATGTCCGAGTCCAAGACATTCGAGACCAAGTCTAAGTCCGAGTCCAAGTTCAACTCTTTCGAATACGAGCCACTTGGAAGCCGGGTACAAGTCCGATTCCAAGTCCATTAAATATCTCCTTGATAAAAAATTTTAAATGGATATTTTAGATTATCATGTGTATTTTTAAGTATACATTCTCTTTATTTGAATGTAGAATTAGCTTTAGCTCTCTTCTGCAGTCTAATTTTGTGGGCCTTATATTCTGAATGGTAATTCGCTCATGTATACAAGTCTTAAAATATTTGACAGCTTTTTCTACTGGACTCTAGGTGGACTCGGTCTGACTACTTGAGTCCTTTCCGCCTAATCCGAGCACATGTTCAAGTCCAGAACCTTCGAGTCTCTAGTAAAGTCCTACATAACTGCCTATTAACTCTTTGAATTTTTCTTTATGTTGTGTCCTTTTCCCTCAAAATACAAACAAACGTGTGCACACATAACCTTCTGATCAGGGAACAGCTCCCACTGCTGACAGAACTGGGATTTCCATCAAGAATTAAGTATTTATATTCCGGACCCCATAACTAGGGTTTTCTTTGGCTGCTAATTAAGTATATACTCCTGAAAATTCACCAATTTAACCATGAGTTGACCAACCACTTGAAAGTTTAGTTTGGTATATTCTATTTTTTTTTGTCATTTCATCTTAATCTTTGTGGGGTTATTTTCGGAAGCCCCAACTCACCAATAAAGTCACAATCCAAAACTTTGGGTTAGAAATGTTGGTAAGAGGTGTATTGGTTTTGGTGTATCATGTACATCGCTTGTAACAGGTAAAAAGGCAATATCATATGTTGCTTTCTTATTAAAAGGACTGACAGTGAGAACAAGCTTGCGAGTGATTGTATGTACGGGGAAAGATTGGGATGCACATACCCCTCAAATTTCTGGCCTGACACATCGAGAATCACAAACAAGTGCCCAAAAACTAAGGTAGTATTGGGTTTAGAAGTCACATCTGTATTTGCACAAGTCAGTGAGAGCCTGTTAGCCTGCTGTAATAATTGGCCCACTACGGGGGCTATTAGAGGGCACAGTGCTTACCTGTGAAAATATGCTAGGCGCTGGTATTCAAAGTATGAAAAACATCCGGTGGATTTTCCTAGAAAGGCAGACTAAAGGAAATGAGGTAATGTCATTGTGAGAAGTAAAAGGGGAATCGTTGTGTTTTCCACGTGTTTTGTTCCCGTCAAACTTGTCCCCATGGCTTAATTTTTACTGTTATTCAATGTCTAAATGCCAACCAATACAATAAAAAAATTTATTTCTTTTCTTTTTAAGGGAGTTATAAACATGGCCTTGTATTGTAAGTTTCTGGAGATGTTTCTAGCATTTTTTCATAAACATGGTTGTGGTAGTATAAGTTGCGAATAATCATATTTTAAAGGGTCTTATTTATGTGTAATATGCATTTTAACTTATTTTAATTATATAATACATATTAATTACTTAAATTATTCTGTAAAAGTAGAGTTTATTAAATGAACAAATTGTGTGGTGCATAGACAAGAAATATTTTTTTAATTAATAGAACAGAAAAAAATATGTGTTTTCAATATTGATTCTGAGAATGACTAGTCATCCTTCAACCCTTAATTGGAATCAGGTACGCCTGTGCTTTTAAAGTCCTCGCGATAAGAATACAATATAAGTTTAACAATTAATCTGAAAGGGTCTGAAAATTTTCCCAGTCATATATCTCCTATTACACATGATTTCACACCAATGTACATATCCGTTGTTTTAAAAGGCCTCTAATTCAAATTTGATTTGTGACTGTTAAATTGCAAAATATACGATTAAGACACACATTTATCTTTTCTTCTCCAGTATTTAAATAAAACTTCACCAAAACTCAATCAATCAGGTATGTAAAGAAATGCAGTTGCTATACATTGATGTGCCGCATAATATTAGGTGTCAAAAGACAAAACGTTTGGAACCCTAATATTTTAACTATTAGAAGAGGCGACGTTTTTATGCAACAGGAAGTGTATCACACAGGTTGTAATTTTGTGATGGGCAGTAAGAGGTTCCTTGTAGCTAAATTAAGGAAAATTGTGGACAATGACTGTACGGTGTTGTGGCTTGATCTGTAAACTTGAAACCTCTCAGGGACAATGTCCCATGTACAGGGTAAGGGACAGAGTTTTTGAGAAAGGGAGAAACTTTTTGTACCATTTTTTACAAACATAAAACACTTTATATTAATGATACTCGGACTTGGATTTAAAGACAGAAACTCACAACATTCAATCTTAACAAATACGGGATAAAAATAAATGATGCAAGATTGTTTACCAATGATCAATATAAAAACTGTATATGCATGTGCCAAAGATGTGCATGTGCCATAAAAGGAAAACATCACGCATTTAAATACCATTGTTTTACAATTGCTGGTAAATCCCCCATACATTATAAGCAAGTCAGGTAAATTGTAAAAAAAAAATGATCACAAAGAAAACTAAGATTGATCGTACCGCTGTATCTCAGCTGGATTCCCGGTTACTAAGGAACTGGGTCGTTTTCATGAGCAGTGGTAAGGAGGCCCAGACTGCCCCTGATGAACTGATAAGTTAGTTACATGTAATGGACCTTGTGTGTTCAATATCAGTACATGTATATAAAGTACATGTACGAGATGAGGAAAATGTACAAGATATTACCTGTGACTCTGAGGTAGTGATTTAATTTATACCTACTGCTTTGTCGTAAATTGCTTGCCACAGTGCCCGTTTGACATTTTCTGTTCATCATATTGATATAACGGCAGACAGACTTGTGGAGATACCTGTTATGAGCATAAAAGTGATTAAACATAATGTTCCGCCAGGAAGCCATGTCGATCGGAAATGTCAGGAAGGGGTTTTAGAACCGGCCTTGGGAAACGAGTTCAGTAATAGAGAACTAATATCTGGACTGTATCTTTTTTGAAGCACTGGTTTCCAATATATATTCACGTAAGATTGGGATTTATGAACTATAGGTATTGTTATGTTGCAGAGTTGTGTTGCTAGTATACGCGTCAACCAAGGCCGCATGTCGTAACCTTTCCCATTAGTGCCGACAGGAGGCTCAACAAGGCGATGTTGTTTCTAATTGCCCTGCCCCAGAACGTGTCGTCTACTCAGTCCCGTCAAGCGACTGGCCAACCAACCATTGCCAGCTTACTCGCCAAATGACAGTCTTAGCCGCTGTAGATCGCCATACCAGTTACAAGTTATAAGGCCAAGTGGCAGAGGGAGAAACACTAGCAGTTGATTGGAATCTATCTACGTCGGGTACAGCGACTGGACTTGAGGCGCGTGCCATGCCCATACGCCGGGCAGGAAAAGCAACAGCGATCTCACCCCGCGTTCAGCCAGTGCATTGATCCGGCGGTTCTAGCCGCATCATTGAAGTCATAGTAATTGCTTATTGTAGCAACATTGGAGGTAGCTAGCCAGCAAACATACGTACAGATTAATGTTGTCACATCATTTACTGACGTAGTCGCGCCTCCTCTATATTCATAACACAAGCAGTATTCAGTGAGCAGCATGAGGCTTTGTCGCAAGAGAGTCAATAGTCGTATGCGAGACTGACTTCAGTCAAAGTGATGGCTACCTCATGTTTGTCTGGTTAAGGTTGAGTCTGTTGGATTTTACACCACGGAAATCCATACCGGTTTGCGGTTAACCCCCGCCCCGCAAGGTAAGTGTGTCCGCTTCTTTTCTTGCTTTCTGTGGGCATTCTGGCCGGGAAACTGGCGTTTTATCGAGATCCCATCTCCTTCCACTCGAATCTGTCCCACCGCCCCCGTATCATACACCGATCACCGCTAACAAAAGAACCTACTCACGTATTGCTCCAATATTAAACCTCAAAAACCTGGAAGGAAATGGTTTGTAAACCCACACTTATCGTTGACACGCAGGTTTTGAACGAAAATAAAATTTTCTTGAGGTTCCTGCTTTATGTTGCTTTTAGCGGTCTCTCGTTGCCGCGTGGCCACCACCAAACACCAATATATTAGAAAAAAAACGTATGCGTCGGAGTTTATGGATCGCTATGACAACTAAATCGTTGCTATGGATATCCTTTTTATCTTATTTTTATATGTTTATTTATGTATCCATATTGATATATACTGTAATGTAGAATAATAAATCTGTAGCGGTGACTGGAAAGCTTGCCACAAGGGCACCCCGGGCGCGAGTGAGACAGCGCGAGCTCACTACAAAGTAAACAACCGTGTTTGGCTGCACTCGGTGCCAGGCAGGATCGAAGTACAAATTGAGCAGCAATTGACATCGGCCGGGTATCGGAGAACCCTAAAACAAACAAATCGTTTTCTTTTGGAACGCATTTGATACCCCTCACGGCCACACCAGGAAGAACTGGTAATCATTAAACAACAAACCAGCTACTGATAAATTTGTGTGTTACCGCTCTCGTTCCCGGGTCATTGTTTTTTTTCAACAAAGACAGAATCGTAGACTTGTCCCTGTTATTATGTCGGCCAATTAAGCTCACGTTTCGATCATTTTTAGATCAATGTAGGCACTACTAAAGGCATATATTGGAAACAGTGCAAAGAGTATTCCCTTTATGGTAGTATGACATTCTGGTTTTGTGTGTTAATGTTAGTACCCGTCTACCCATCATAAATTACAATCAAGTAAACGTTCAATCATTACGATCATGTCACAAAGATGGAAACGGTCCCTAGGATAATTTCAGGTTTGGTGATCAGTTACCTTCATACAGTCTACAACTATACACTGGGCCAAATCAATTAAGCATAATCTTTTAAACATTTTTGTACAATGAACTGAACATCAACATCAGCAATAAGCTTTTTGGAACATGTTTGGTTTATTTTTGGACATTTCTCATTCAAGATGTCAATCTGCCGATTTTTAATTTTGCTGTCTCATACTTTGTACGCGGTATACACTCAAAATAAGCCAGTTATTCACGTAAGTTTTCTGTAGAATTTATGGGATTTCTACTCTTCATACATATTAATGAACTTGACGCAATTCCTGTTAAGAAATGTTCATATAATGCCTCTGTGATGGATGTATGAGCTTGTAAACATTGTACATGCTCAAATGTTTACAAACAGAAAAGAATGTATCTTAAGTTGGTTGGCTGGGATATATGCGGATGCTAAATGATCACTATAAAAAAGTCAGTTCCAAAGTAGGGTGCCCATTGAAATTTGGCAATTATTCTCTTAAACCAAAATATTATCTGATATTAAACTTAATTAGGAATTAAGGCTTATTATGAGATGTTAACTTCATAACAAAAACCAAAATTTATATTTTGCAACCCTCTGGTTCTTCTGAATCTTGTAGTTAAGCGACATGGCGTCTGTCATTGGTTGCAGACAACTGCATTTTTTAGAAATTTATGACCAATTAGTTGCCAATCAGGTGCTTTCAAGTGCAGTTGTTTTAGCATGTGACCAGTGACCTAAGCCTTCACGAATGGAGTTGAGGTGATGTAAAAATAGACTGTTTACTCAGATATTGATTTAATTGCATTACTTTAATATTTTGCAAGATATGGTTTTTATCAATTATAGCTAATAAGGGCAATATCCCATTCCTTCATTGCAGCATGCCATCTGGATTTTGTTTGCAATTTTTTTAACACACTGCAAAATTTCAATGGGCACACTACTGAGGAACAGACTATAGTTTTTTTTTCGCCTCAGATTGTATAGATTAGTTCTATATTCATGGTTGATCATTTGCGAATTTATTTATTAACTTATTTTTACAATTAACATTTTAATAACATTAGAGACAGATCACATGATTGAACAGGAAGCCACAAGATAATGAAGGTCGATCTATACATACATTCAGAATTCATGGCCTTCATCACATGTACCTTTAAGTTTACCCCATTTCATAATATGTTTAGATATTACACCTTTATCATTTGCCATGTACCTTTCTGTAACTTCTGTTCGTGCTAAAATCTTTCCAAACATTGGAAACAAAGAGGATGAGTTGTCCTCTCTATGTATACACAATACATATTTGAATAACATCAATGTCTGATTAATCAATAAGTTATTTGAGTTGACTGGGACGACACCATACAACATAGTATTAAGTGACAGCTCTGGCATATTAATATCACTATTATGTAGCTTTGCTTTAAAATAAAGGTTTTTTGCTACTGTACATTCGAAAAATAAATGAAGTATACTTTCATTATAATTGACGCAAAATGAACATCTGGGTGTTTCCTTTATTTTCAACTTGTACAGCTTCTCAGTCAGTGGAATATAGTTATTCAATAGTTTATACTAGAGTTCTCTCAAAAGTTAGGGTATCAAAAGTTGTTCTATATATACTTTCATATACATCTTGCCACTTTATATTAATGTTATTTTTTATGTTTAATGTATTAAAAACCTTCTTAGCTGCAGCAGGTTTCCATTTTTTTTCAACCAGTGTACCATATATTTTTCTCGAGCATATTTTGTCTATGTACTCGAGTCCATTGGTTGTTACAATAATCTCTGTATCAGCATCAACTGCATATATTTCAGTATTCAAAAACAAAGTTTTCCAGTGATTTGGTTTTGCATTCTTCAATGCAACCCAATACATATAATCAAGAAGACCTTTTTTTAATGTCCATGTTCGATTCTGTTCCACTAAATCTTTAAAATAACAAATACCCACACACTGCAATCTCTTATTGTAAACAGACATTTCATTCATAGTGATATGAGATTATTCCACACAAATAGATAAATAACATCCTCATGTGTTTTTGGTTTCAATTTCACATAATTTGCCCATTCCTCAAAACACCTGATATAAAATTTAGGTTAAATCTTAGGAAAAATACGAATATCGAAGTTACTTCTGTTCTGACACATCCTAATCCACCAATTTTCCATAACTTGTGATTTATTATCAGTAATTTTAGACGACGGATAACTAAAAAGCCGCCTGACCCACATAATTCTCTGTGTGTGTATCTTACTTTCAATTTCTTGGACATTGATTCCCCCATTTTCATATTTCCCGATGATAGTAATATATATATATATATATATATATATATATATATATATATATATATATAAACCGTTGGTCTTTTACCCATCCATATAAAGTCACAGAGAAGTCTTTTTAGATGTTTCAATGTATGTTTTGTTGGTATCAATATTTGTCACATAGTAAACCTTTGATATTGCTAACGTACGTGCAACTTCTGCCCTTCCATATATATTGAAAGGTTCCGGCTTTTTCAATTTTATGGATTTGTTGCCAGGTCATTCTCAGTATGTGTAAAATTATCTTTATTGATTAATTCCTTGTTATAAGAAACGTAAATTCCAAGTATTTTTACAGATGCCTGTGTCAAGTCTGTCTATTTCAGATTATACAGTTGTCTTACAATATGTTTGATAGACCCTATGCACGCAACCTCTGATTTAGTACGGTTTATCTTAAGTGAGGAAAAAATTCAAACCTTTCAATTACAGTAAGTACTGACCAAGTGATACAACAATTTCAACAAATATTGGAGTTTCATCAGCAAACATGCATCCAGTATATATTCCTTTTAAATTATAATAAATCCTTATTTTGATTGCCAAAATTTCAATAATTATGATAAAAACATATTCAGCCAGTGTCTCCCTTTGTAAATGAAAATAATCAGTGGTAGAACCATTGTTCAAAACTGTACTTTGTAAATCAGTATGTAAAATTTTAATCCACTTAATGAAATCATCAACAAAACCAATATACCTCAATGTTTCTTACATAAAACCATGATCTACACGATAAAAAGCAGCCTCTACATCAGCTGCAAACTTGATGCCAGGTTTGTTTTTTACTTGAGTATAATGTAACACAGCCCATATTAATCTATTTGGTTCTCCAATAGATCTTCCTTGTATGAAAGCATACTGGTCATTTTTAATTCATTTTGGAAAATATTTTTTTTCTGTTCTCTTTACTAATATTTTACTAAACATTTAAGCAAACTTCTAGGTGTCCATCCATTTAAATGTTTAGGATCCTTTCCTTATTAAGGAATTAACTTGAAAAGGGCTTGCTTTTGAGGGGTTATCAAAGACGCATGTTCACAATTGGTACAGAAATAAGTTGCAAAACGCCTTCTTACAAAACGCTGGTTTTTGCCCGACTTGCCGCCAGACGTCATATTGAATGTGATTGGATTAATTTCAACCCCCCCCCCCCCCCCCCCCATTACTAACACTTAAAAACAAACAGCCTGTGTGCTGTGGGATTAGCGATTAGCGTTTTCTGACCTTTTCCTATAACAGATTCAGGGGATTACCTTTAGTAAATAGACGTCAAATGTCGGGATTGTCCCCTTCAATTCATGTTCATTATGTCATCAGTCATGCAAACTTTCCATCGATTGATCTATTAACTGGTTGTTAGTGACCACGGGAGAGGACGAAATCTTCCCCTCTTTGTAATTAGCGTGTGAAGAGAACTTTTAGTGTGATTGGTTGTGCAGGCATTCATGCAGGTGCGAGGTGTTTGAGATCTTTCAGAAATTTCCTTTCTTCATCCAGTTGCTCTAAACAATGGATTCCATGAACGTCATAAAGAACCATTGTTTCTGTACGGTCAATTTCCATTTCCTGATGGGAAAAAAACTGTTCATTTTATTTTTTTTTTATTCTTTTGCGTGGTAGGGTTGATTTTATGTGCAGTCTCTACTCAGCAGTGGTATGTCCATACCGAAGCCACGTTTGACAAGAAATCCGGATCGCTGTAAAGCGTGCAGGTTATGTTTTGTTATCACCAGGCTTTAACCAGCGAAGTGACGTAGCATGTCAAGCTGTAAGTTCGTCATGGTATTACGTTTTATGTATAATGAGATATTTCACTTAGGTTTATGGCCACAAAATTCAACATTGTCAAGTTCTCTGATCAATTGCAAAAAAAAATACATTTATCAGATCCTTAAAAGGATTATCTAAGAACATCCAAGAAATATGATACATGGGAAGAATGAGGGCCACACGCCCGAAGTAATACGCGAACGCTTATATCATAGGGAAGATCCAAGAAAAACCATAACATATCGAATTCTCCCTTACATTTTATTTGTTTTACATCCCTGTAATGTCTTCACTATGATTTCACATGCTACTTAAAAACCCTTAAAACGGTTACATCACAAAATATTCTGAAGTGTTTGAAGAAAAACAATGTAATATGCGATAATTGGCTATTATACATAAACAAAAAACGGGTGCATTGTGATACAGATACCGTCAAACTGAGTGAAGACGCTGCAAAGCTGCAGGGACATTTTTTATATAATTCCTGCATCTGAGATAAATGTGAGGGCTCAGGCAACAACAAAACTACATTTCATAAGCGATGGTATACAAGTCGGAGAGTGCAGCAATAACGTAAATCCAGCTTTAACACACAGAGAAAAATTTCAGAAAAATTTTGAGACATTACATAAGTTTCGGATTACAACACCAATGCTTGGTGCAACAGAAGCATAATTTCTACCCATTTCTGCCATCCTGCCTTTGTAGAAAAAAATCGAGAGTTATAAAACTTGTAATGTTGAGAATAGTGGAAACTTTATAACATGCTCAGAACAAATACCTGGTATTTCATCTCCTGTTAAACAGGCGTTAGCTAGGAACCTGCAAGAAGTGCTTGATGGGCGGCAGTTAAAATAAGCAGTGAAACAAGTGTTGTTTATGGGCGCTATTTTGACCCCGTCCAGACTGGCTGCATGGATCGGTCTCCCTGGTTTACGAGTCCCTGTCCACAAAGCTAGTAGTCAGACAACTGCTCGTGAGAGAGATATGGCGGCGCCATTAATCACGTGCATTCTAATAAATTTTAATGCCGCCAGTTTGTTAGTGACAGCACTGACAGGTATTCTTTCAGGCATGGCAAAAAATCCAGACTTGTGGAACACTGGTGATGTCTGCACTGACAGCCGTATGAATTTCGGTAAAAACAAACGTACATTTTATGAATATTTGATGCAATTTTGATGATAAATGTTAATGCGTCCACAATAGTTATGTTTATGTTCCGATATTCCTACGCATCAGTGAATATCATACAATTAATTTATTTAGCTTGTACCTTCCCCCTTTCAGTTACAAATCAAATATGTATTTATATTATATTTATGTATTATATATATCGAGTATATGACTATTTAATAAACACGTATAACAAATAAATAGTTTAACATCCCCGGATTGTCCGTAGATACAAGGCTTTAGTAACCATTGGAATAAAATAAACAAGGAATTGGGAAAAAATTTGATATGTTAACAACTATATATACCTAGGCTGGTGATGCACCAGTTTGAACGAACAGTTGAACCTCTACAATATGGGCGCCACTGGGACTGTGGGACGTGAAAGAAATGACCATTATATGATGGTAGTTCCCGCAACAAATAATTTGGGGAAAATGGGACTATCAAAAACTTCCCACTGTACAGAGGTGCCGATTTGGAGAGCTTCCACTTTATATGTTTTCACTTATAATGTCGCGGGTTTAGACATTTATGATAAAAATCTGTAGCTGTCAATGATATAGATTTTTCGTGTCAAGTGAAGTCTTTAAATGGTTTTACATCTTACCATAGACTTTTACAGTAAAATCAGGGGTAGTCCCGTCGCCACGGAAATGAACACAGGCGTGACAGTCGGATGGAAGTTGGGTTTTCAGTTTGTCGTGTATTTCCATGCACTTAGTGGAAGATGTGGAGCATTTATAGGATAGACACAAAACAGACCAAGAATGATATTACAGCTCCCACGACTTATCTCACATTTGTGATACGGATATAAATATATGTTTCTTATTTAGAATAGAGCTTGTATGTTCCGGAAGCGTTTCTTTGAAATGTGTTTGTTTTGTTTTGATGGAGCTGACCGGGTGACAAGCTGCAGAAGTCCCTGTCTCAGCCTCAGGCAGAAAGCACTGCCACTGATCAATAGTGAGTCTTCATGTCACCCTCACTGCCCGCTCGTTGCCTGCCGCGACACTCGCGCTCCTTGTCAACTTTGGCTTAATTACTGCTTACCAACAAAAGCATTTATAGGCATGTTCGTGAGCCGCTTGTTGCTTCGAGTGATGACGCACAAGTAGTATTCATACCATAAATCAGCAAATATACTATAAATGCACAAAATACCATGAATACACATAATTAACCTCCAAAAGAGGCTTGCCTTGCGGACTCGAGACATATTTTTATAAAATCGACTCATTCAGAATTACCCAACAATAATGGCTTTGGTGAAAGTAATAATAAGTAGGAAATATTAATATGTAGCTATTCCTAGTCCGATTCTTCATCCAGTTATCCAATCACACTACTAAAGGCGAGCGACCTCTACTCGTGACCGGCTGGAAGGACGTGTTTACGTAGGACGACTTAGTATGCTCAAACCGCCATCAATCACAGGGAGCTTCAATTATTCTAGAGCACTGGTTCTGCTGGGCTGGCACTGACACGTAGCGATGCACTTTCCTGCTGAAGCCAGCACACAAAACCCTCACGTCCCCGTAAACCTTAAAGGATGCTCCGCCAAAGCATTACCTGATCAATTGGACATATATGGTGGAGGCTTTATGTTCGGTGTCGGAAAATGGGGAGCTCCCAGGAAGTCTAACTGGAAAATGTGCAAAGCCCTGACGCCCTGCATCAAGGCACTGTACAGTAACAACAGAGAATATTTTGGTCTTTCACCTGTTTTATTTTCTAACCCTCATATACTGTGTAATACATGAGAATATACTATTACAGACACTTTGAACTAAAGCTCCATCACGTGTATACATGACAATATACTATTACGGACACTTTGAACTATAGCTCCATCACGGTTATTCATGACAATGTACTATAGCAGACACTTTGAACTAAAGCTCCATCACGTTTATACATGACAATATACTATTACGGACACTTTGAACTATAGCTCCATCACGGTTATTTATGACAATGTACTATAGCAGACACTTTGAACTAAAGCTCCATCACGTTTATACATGACAATATACTATTACAGACACTTTGAACCAAAGATTATACATGTTGAACTAAAGCTCCATCACGTTTATACATGACAATATACGATTACAGACACTCTGAAGTAAAACTCCATCATGGTTATGCATGACAATTTACGATTGCAGACACTCTGAAGTAAAACTCCATCACGGTTATGCATGACAATATACGATTACAGATACTCTTAAGTAAAACTCCATCACGGTTATACACGACAATATAGCAGACACGTACAGCTATGCACTCACCTGCTGAGGCAAGCACACAAAACCCCCAAGTCACCGTAAACCTTAAAAAATGTTCCGCTAAAGCAATACCTGTTCAAATTGACATCTGGTCGTTTCAACTGTGCATAAAGTTTACCCCTTGAATCTGCCAAAGTAGTTTTTAATTTAAAAAAAACACAGGTCTAGACCGTTCTGGTTCTGGTGAAAGTGACAGAGATTATATTAGCTCAGATTTCGTATTTTGCATGATGTTCGAGTTCTCATTGGTGAACAGGAAGAAGAAGAACCAGAAAGGAGATATATTCGTCATGTTAATTATGGGACGGTTCCTGTTCTCTATTTTCTATAGTTTCCCTGCTTTTGACAAGGATCACTGTCTTCATTTGATGAAGGATTAAATTCGTGATTAATTCTTACTTTGGGAACCCTGCATGAGATACTGAACTGCTTTAGAAAGATGTTGCAGGCCTAAGTACATTTTCGCTCTCTAATTCATAAAGCTAAGTATCAGTAATAGTTCATATATATCTTGTAGTCATACATATCTTGTATTCTGAAGTTTATTCGAGTAAGATCGGAGTTTGTCCTTGATTGGACTTAATATCTAACAAGTTGTTTATACCACCCATACATCCATACTCTTTTACTGTAACATTGTTATTTTTTATAAGTTTTTTTTGCAATTTTAATATTCAATGTCTTTTAAATGGATTTATTATTGAATCGCAACCTTTACGAGAGGAACTGCAGTCCTGTGAATGACGGTCCTTATCCAGCTATAAACATGAACAAAACACTACAGATCCGATGTTGTGATTTTCCGCCCTCCCGACCGGAGCGAAGTTCACTGGTGTTATACCTGAATAATCAATAGACCCTTGGACTACAAGCCTCTTGTTAGTTAAATATAGAGCTCCGTAATTAGTTTTCCGATACCCTGATTTGCTGCTCATAGTCCATGATGAATACAGCTTTACCTGGTGAATTATACGGCAGGTTTACCAGCCAAAATCGTTCACGGGAATTATCTCCTATATTGTTTCAGCTGTACTCATAAACCCTTGATTACACCCAGGCTTTGACGTGGTAAAACGTTTTTTACATGCAATAATCTAACTAAGGTATCATATATATAGATATACGTAATAATTGTAAGGGTAGAATTCATTATGCTGTGCTATAAAATGCAAATCATTGACCCTGATAAGTGAGAACTCAGATATTTGCGTCATACACCTGAAGACTCACATAAGCTGCAACTATATATGGTACGACTGATCCATATAGGTTTAGGGCCGTGAACTGCCTAAAGCTAAAACAGAGAGCAGTGTTGTAGTCGAGACAACACCATCAGAGTCAAAGTCATTGAGGTTCGGGGACAAGTCCATCTTTTTCGAGTACGTGTCATTTGGAACCAGGGTCCAAGTTCGAATCTAATACAAACAACCTTAAAACGCAATTTAAAAAGGAAATTTCAGATTATCATCTACATTTACATTAGTTCACAAATGTGTTTACTATAATGGTTAATTACAGATATAGTTCCCGATGCTGAGTTTTTTTGTTTTTATATGGTGTTATTATTTGTAATATTTGATCAGTAGTTCGTACATATATAAGTCTTTATAATATTAAAGTGACAGATATTTTTTTCCTATTGGACTCGAGATGGACTCGGCCGGATTTCTCGAGTCCTTACCTTCGAGTCCGAGTTCAAGTCCAATTCCAGGACCCCGGAGTCCCTAAAAAGCTTAACGCGTGTCCGGACTCGAGCCCTACATCACTAGTGGTCTAATAAAGTTATGTGTAAGAGGGCAGTTGCCTCATAGACTAATGAATAACTAAAAAAATAAATATTGAATAAATTCGTGGCAGAAATTTAGCATTTCTGTCAAGAGCAAGCCTGTCATTCAATCTTAAGTTTTATGTTATTACCTCAGATGGTTTCCAGCATCCGAAACTGACCGATTCAAACAAGGATACATCATTTATAATTCAGCAAGAGGCAAAGCCATGCATCTAGTGCAGGTCAAACAAATGCCCATTCGCCGCTTCTATCGGTACATATTGTGTTTCGGGGTCTGAACACCAGGGATGGCACAGGGCCAAGAATCCAGAAGAACGAGGGCGGGGCGTTGTGGTTTTAAGACCTGAGTTGAAGGCGCATTGGATACCACTCTCTCATTTGTCTGATTACAGATGATTTCCCTGTGCGAGCCCTTTTGGTGAAACTCCGAGAATCTTGATATACAAAGCAGCGGTTAAAAGGAAGGAGAACTGAAATGACTGGCAATATATATATATATATATATATATATATATATATATATACAGTGGAACCCCGCCTTGCGACCACTCCACAATTGCGACCACCCCACAATTACGACCGCTTTTCATGGTCCCGAATAGATGATCCAGGTAACTTTAAATTTCACAAATACGACCACCCCCAAATTGCGACCACTTTGGTCAGTCCCAGGGGTGGTCGTAATTGTAGGGTTCCACTATATATATATATATATATATATATATATATATATATATATATATGTATATATATATAAATATATATATATATATATATATATATATATGAAGGTCTGATCAGTACGTCTCATTCAAATGTCACCACTTCCTATTCCATTTTTATTTTTTTACAAATCCTTGACTGATAGCTTACTGTTAAGAAGAATACAGCTATTTTACTGTGATTGGTGAAACCTTTGAAAACAGATTTCCAGCAAAAAAGCCCTATGAGATATGAGAGGCAGATGGAATTTTCCGGAAGTGCATCTGCACCAGACCATGTAACTGGCAGAGGTTGAAGTTTTAGACTCAATATGATAGAAATATAAAAAAAAGTGTTGGGAACCAGTCGAAATACATTGTTTCTTGCCTATTGTCAACGAAAAAAAAACTGCGTGTCAGTAAAGTTAAAGTGATCTAGGCGCAGAATATGCAAATAAATGATTGCAATATGCAGAACATAATAGCTCACGTAATGGCTATTTCGCACGATTTATTAATAATTGAATGGTCCCATTTTTTTAAGTTTATTTAGAAATTGTTTTTTCATATCCTTAATTCAAAAATAGATTCGAGCATATATTCCCAATGAAGTTTTAATCTACATTATGGCTTTAGTGTCAGTAGGAAAATCAACCCGGTTTTACAGGAAAGCTGATACCAAATACGGTCCATGCAGCTGTGGTGGTAAACGCTTAATATTTAACTTTACCGATCTCTAAAATAGATGTGTATATCATATGTGGCTGACCCAGCATATATGATCTGAATGAGGACGATGGCTTTATGATTGACGTAAGTTTAATTATAGTCGTATTAATTTAATCATTGGTACAATAGGCATCAGAGTTCTTTAGTTTTATTGGCATATTAGGCTTTACGATTTTGTAAGGTCTTTTGGAGCGTAGCTTATTGAGAGCTTGGTTTACATAAACATGCGGATTTGTCATTTAGGCTTTGGCGGGGCTTGGACCAGAAACCTTTATAATCGATGTATAATTAAAGTCAATCCAAAAGATGTTTTAAACTTATACTTGACCCATTAAGTATACATTTAAATCATTTAAACAGTGTTATTTTTTTACCTTTTAATTCATTTTCATATGATATTTGAACACTTCTTAGCTCGTCTGTTAACAGGGCTCAAATCGTTACCGTTGAACCTAGAATCTTCTTGTTTGACATCCAGGGAGGTCAATGAAAAATCATCCTGGACACTAGAAATTAAGTCACTGCGTCCCAAATTCTCCGAGTTATGGAACGTGTTTCGGCAGCCTAGAATAATGAAAATATAAACAAAATCTCCTGTAGCTTAATTATAAATGCATGGATTGCGAATCTTGCCTTGAATATTGATCAAGAATAGTTTTATCAGTGTGTATTTATTATTATTTTTTTTTTAATATTGTTTTCAGTCCCATCATCTGTCGGTGACGTTCTCAGTCTTCGTGAATCCCGCAGAATTGCAGGATGATTATCCGCCTTTTAACCTTTGAAGCACAGCATATTTTTTCTTCAAATTTCACACAAAAGTTGTTTTGACCATGTTCTCATAAAGAGTTTGAAAAAACTTATGACCTTTACCTTGATCTACAAGGTCAAATCAGCCGAATTATAGTTCATCATCTTTAAGATTATATGTTTACGTGATAAATTCTGTTTTTACGCTTAATGTGATAGACAAATGTTTCAATCAAGTTCTCAGTGTAGTCTGATTACTGGTGATTTTGACTTTAATCTTATTTTTGTCTTGTACAACCTATTTAGACCATTCATGTGTGGATTCAGTCTGCACATGTGTGACCCATCATGTACAAAAGAACCCTGTCGATTGTGGTACCAGCAGGTCAAAGGTCAAGTTTACATCTGAAGTTTATCTCAATATGGCTTTCAGATGATAAAATTCCTGTTATGAGTGTTAGGGTAAATAGCCTGCTTGTCAGCTGAGCGTCATGAACCATGGTTCATATGTATAATTCAGTACGCTGTTCTCAACATCTATAGTAACAGCCAGCCACTACGTGACAATATCTTACAAGTGATTTTTAATCCATCATGGCTCTATCTACTTAAAAATTTTAATTTTGATTCGATAAAAAATGTGAAATTTCATTTAAAAAAAAAAGACACAGTACAGGTGGGAAAAACACCTTTGAGATATTAGTTTTAAATTAGGCCACTAAAAAGCGGCTCACTGTTACTGGCTGCTTTAAGTATTATATACCTTTTAACCGTTTATGTATTGTTAAATATTACAAAACCATGTGAAATTAATTGAAAGGTAAAAAATATAAATACCATCAGTAAAACTGCACACACAGCATACAGCGCTCCCTGTAGGAAAAAGGTGCAGTAACCAAGTATTTCATTCTCAGATTATGATGGTATACACAATGGTTCTTACTAATGGTGTTCAGGTGAGACCACAGGTTAGATAAAAGGCTTCTAATAACATATATGATAATATAAAATAGGTTCAATATGTACGCATATATTTTTGTACTAATTATACCCGATCATCGAAAGTGTTATGTCACTTAAATTATGGGTTCGGGTTTCTTCAATTTAAATATAGGAATTTTCATTACTGCAATGAGTCCTTTTGCAGATTTTTAATAAAACAATGGCTTCTTTTCACGATTTGTACACACGAGCGACAAGTATTAGGCTATAATATTCTGTTCTCTCCCGAATGTTATATTTTATATTATATTGCCTATATATTGCTATCTGAGACTGTTCAATTTGCCCCATTTGTATTAGCTTTGGTCAGGTCTTCGGTGATTACGGAACAAGAATGTTCACTGAGAAATAAATATTCCACAGTCTCCCTGATACTCTTATGAAGTGACATAAATAAGTGTATAACCTTATTAATATAAACGAAAACACGGAAAATCAATTTTAGATAAAAAGATGACCTTCTGTCAAACCAATATCCAAGTACAATATTATTACACAAGGCGCGGATCGGGAAGGGGCGATTGGGGGTCGAAACCCCCGCCCCCTGCTCTCAACCAACAACCTTTTTTAGACAATTTTTTATGACACCAGTAGCACCCCCCCAACCCCCCCCCCCCCCCCCCCCCCCATCGGGAAAAATCCTGGATCCGAGCCTGTACTATGATACTGAGATTCAGTTTTTAAAGTAATGCTTCTCCTCAATTATGCTAGTAAATCTATGGACAGATATGTTATAACACGCATTATAATTAAATCATATTGGTACATTCAACTAATTTGATAAAAATGCTCTGGCTGTTTGAAGAATAAAAGAGCGAGCAAATCTCCCATTTCCCCTGCATCTGGTTTTAGCTTCTATAGAACACTGGTGGACTCTTAATTGACAGATGGTTTCCAATTCATAGTCCCTAATGTCGGTCGGAACAAATACAGATATTTAATGTGATAACCTTGAATACGATCTGTATTGGAGGATTAAGTGATTGAAGCAATGTCGGATAGGTACACATTATCGTCTGCTACGTGTAAGCTCAAAATGGCGGACAGGTCTGTATCATTGACCCTTTTTCACCTCGTGCGCGGATGATGAAGCAAGAAAGACTGTTGCCTCGATCCACTGGGCACTGGGCCAAGATTTGTTAGCTTTACATAATGGGGAGCCGCGCAAGCCTTATGTCTAGCTAGCTGGAGGAAATATTAATTATCCAAGTAAGCTTGTTACTATTCCGGAGTCAAATTAATCGAGCTTACTGAATTGAACAGTGCTGATGGACATGGTCTCCAAGAAACTAATCTTGAAAGCCACCTAAAAGTATATGGACAAATATGGCACTGACATTTGCTTTTCATGCACTTCATGTCAGATACGTAAAAATCTGTCAGCTCACAAAATCCGACTGCAATATATATAGGCATATTACTGTTTAACATGCCACACCCTTGATCTGTTAACAAAAGGTAAAGGTTTTCCGTCACTGTCCATTGCGCAGTATGCTCATTCCACGATTCTGATAACAGTTTCAAATTAAGGTCGCATACATTGTGTCGAGAAACGGATAGGTTTCCCATCGTACAATATGTTAAACATGTGATGTGTATAAGGATTTTAAACAAATAGAGACTGCAAATATCTAAAATCTCTGTGATGTGAAATGACAGACGTTGTCGCCACTCAGAAGGTTAGTGAAGATTCGTCCTTGAATAAAGGAGAGCAATGCACTGACACAGCGTGCGTGGTTGAGCTTTCCTTGCTGACAGGCACGAACCAGCGTAGACAGCTTTGTTATCGCCCAAGTTCGATTGTTCCTGGTAGCTGTAAGCTAATTACACGGCAACACATGCCAGGGTAGTTCAATGATGATATGCCGCTGGTCCGGGAAGGTACTGACTATAGATCCTGTGCGATATCATAACTTAACATGCATCAAAATCAATAAGAAATCCGTGCAGGTAAAGCCACGTGTATCCAGAAAATGTGCACGCCAGATCTCACACCTCCGTGTATTCAGGAATATGGTGAAGAGGGGCCATGGTGTTTGTGGATATACGAATCACTGGAAGATGTCTTCATCAGATGCAAGGGATTCCAGTCGTGCAGGGCTGTCTCACACTATCACCGAATGAACACAGAATGAATATATCGTATTTTAGTATGCTGTTTAGCTGCGGTTTTGTATACATATGCCATGGCGTATATGCGAAGCACCTCTCGTTCACAGTGTATTTGACACCTCCATGGGAATTTTCTTCGTCTCTTCTCTAATGATATAGCAGGAGAGCACTGTACGAGCATCAACGCATGCAATTGTTTGGTAAGTGAATGGTTTATTAGACATTATCCTTTCACAATGTGTAGCTGAAGATTTTTAGGGTACTGCTTCAACGAGGAAGTAATGTGTATTTTGGTGATTGATGGTGGTTACAACATTTTACAAGATTCAGATTTATTTAATTATCGCCAAAATAAAGATATAGAACAAATATGTTAGACTAAACAAAGATAATATGTTCCATAGAAAAGTAATCTAGTTTTGTATTTAGAAAATAAATCATCTGGTACACCTTGGATGAAGTTTGAACTGTGAGTGCACATGTGTTAAGTGACCAATATAATTAAAGTTTGCATAAGTAAATATATATGTGGACGACCTTAATTGACTTCCTTCCCTGTCAGTTCAGTGTTAAAACAAGAGATCTGGTCTCGTGAATCATGTGTACAAGTACAAAAAAACCAAGCCGTATTTATTATTAACGAACTACAAATCATATTCGTGTAGAGTATCTTGAGCAATATCTTGCGGAGACATTGAGGTGACACTCCCACAACATTTATAAATGATTGTCCAGACAGCAACAATAAATCATCTTCATAATGTAAGTTAATTGCAAGAATCCAAGCGACGCTCATGAGGCTAGGCTTCACCTTGGATCCCAAGATGTGCTGAATTTATTTTTTTCGTTGTTTATTAAGAAATGTAGAGAGTCATATGATGACCAGTAGATGTAGTTATGGATAGAGATATTGACCGACGACTGACCCGCCTGGTCAATGTGTATCTGTATAGATGAGCCCAGCTTGTAAATGAAGCCCGCCATCTGTGCCCGCGCGGCAGCCTAGGGCCATACAGTTACATCTTTGCACTCTTTCTTAGGTTGCCCAAGTCCATTAGTGCTGTGTCCGATTATCAATAAGGATCCACGTATGTACAAACATAACCGGAAAGTCGGAAATCTAAAATCCTTTCTCCCATGTTAGTTATCAGTTCCCAGTATTTACCATTCTTGTATCAGACGAAATTCTAATAATTGTTGCGGTGTATCTAACAAGGATCTGTCAAAACTCTCTTTATACCCCTATCAATACGTGCTGGGTGTTTCTATGTACGTCCAAGGTGTTTCTACTTATTCTGATAATATATGATAAAGTTTCCAGGATGTCTTAAGTATGTGTTAATATATGCATCTTTATCCCAGTTTCAAACTTTCTGACAATGCATGACATCTTATTTTTAATACGCCTTTTGGAGTGTTTATACCAAAATAGATTTTACCTACATTCATATAGTGTGGGAAGTTCGGGAAATATTTATGTCCATAGGTTGAAGGCGGAGAGCATAACGTTAGCAGGATACCTTAAAGAATGTGTCACTGTTTTTAAGATTAACCAGAAGTGAATGATGCAAATGATCTATGTGGATTATAATAGTTTTTTTTTAAATATTTCATTAAATTTTCCTCCTGCATAAGTATTACCTAAACATACAGGAGTACGAACGCCTTAGGAACATACATTCTCTGGTGACATGAACATGGAACGGACATATATACTGGACAAAAACTCTCCGAAACAGGAGAAAATATCAATTGAGTCATAGAAGAATAAAAATATGATCTTTTTTTCCTGAAGGACTTATACCTTACACTAGTTAATGATCGCCTCTTAATTCTGAAAAATGCATGAATTCTTTATCAAATGCTTCAAAATAAAAACAACCTTTCGTTAATCTCTGGTTCGCCTGGCATCATATTGTCTTCAGTTTATCAGAACAATACAGGGATACATTTTAGGCTTGCCAAGATTCCACCCGTTATTCTTTCCTACCCGATTCTCGCCACTGCGAAACAATAAAACGTTGTTATCTATAGATTCAGCTGTACTTTTTGAATACATAATTTAAATATGGTTATTATTATTGCAAACAGCTTGCAATACTTTTCCATTTGAAACATAACGACAAGTCAATTACACCACCCATTCATATTTTATACGCAATCTGACCAGGATTGCTGAACATGATTTTCAACAGTCAGCGAATTGGATTTGTGATTTTTATGCAATATTGAAGAACAATTTATGAGTTTTTACGAAACGTTGAACCTCTGGTTGAGAGCTTTTGTCAAAAGCAAACCACAAGTAATCATTTTTTTTTAATTCATTCCGTTGAAATAAATTTTAGAAGTGTCTAATAGATACTCCCTTTGAGAATAATGTATTCAGATTTTCTTCAAACTGGAGTTTATAAATATATATATACGTGTGTGTGTTATACATGCACCTGGTATAGTAGGGACACTTTGCAAGCAATATACATATCAGTGTGCATTTTAGAACAGAAACTATAGGTTCGATTGTTAGAATCAAAATTGTCTCTATATGCATGTTTACTTATTTGCCAGTCAGACTTTTCCTCTCCTCACTGACGTCAGATATGGGCTTCAGTATTTACCATATAGAATTGGCCATATATATCCTTCGTTCTGTATAGACAATATTTGATACCAATGCATTGACATGAACTTGGCCATTTGGTTTATGGACAAGGTTTGTGAACCTATCAGGATTCTGCGACTCTCTGAATGGCAGTCGACATAAAGCGATAAAACCAACAGACTTGCTGTCAGCACTCATTAATCTATTGACTTGCTGTCAGCGTAATTAACCTATAGACTTACTGTAGGCATTTATTAACCTATAGACTTATCGTTAGACGCTTGTGTCACATGCCGCATATACACTGACTGAAAAATAAAACATTCGGAAATGAGTAGTATTTAAACATGAATAATTAAGATATTTAAAATTTTTTTCTTGTAAATGAAATGAACATATTTAAATAATATCATCTGTTCTCGGACAATTATCACGGACAGAAAGAAAATAAAAAATTAATATATTAATGTGAATTTAGCTTTGTTTGGGTAAACACATGGGTGTTAAACATGTTAAAACGTGAGATATATAGTGAAATAACATGTTGTAATGATATGTCATTTTGAGACTATATAAAGCGATAATAAATAATATATATGAATATAAATCTTTATCTAATATTGACAATTGGGACTCAAAAGATATTAACACGGAAAGGAATAATTATCACAATTCATAATTTATATTATAAAAGTGATAAATGTTAATGTAAAATTCAAGTGCATGTGATGAGCGTCATAAAGAAGTGTTAAAAAGGAAATTAATTTTAAGAAAATGGAAGAAAAGCTCCTTTTGAAATGCTTGTGTTGGTTGTTGTTTAGGCCTCCACCGATGAAGTAGTTTCTTCAATTTTGTTTTTCCTCTTCATCCTAATACTGGCGTCCTTTGCTCTCTATCCGTGAAGAATGTGCAGTGAATAAGAGGAATATAAGGCGGGGTGTTAAGTGCGGCAGAGATAAGATAGATCCGTAAAATAACATCGCATTAGATAACATAAATATAGAGAACCTTGAAAAGTCTCATCGCCCGTGAAGAAAAGCCATGCAGTGCAGCCGCGATCGGAACCAGAGCCCTGGATGATCCAGTCTTTAATCTTGATAATGTTGTCTTTCGATTTTTATTTTTCATGCATTTTACGTGCGAGCACAACATCTATCACTGGCGCATTAAGACTTCACGCCATATGAAATCAATACGCGATGCCAGAATCTCATAAACCGGACCAACTTGTAGCCCGCTATCTGAGGGAGGCAGACTATCTTGTCTTATTATCTGCCTCTTCCAAAATCCATGCTTATGTTATAAAGGTAGCATTCCCATAAACAGGCCTGTGCTATAGTTTGTTTGTAAATAAAAATATAATATAGCTTAAATAGTTGGGATATACAAAATCAGGTGTGATAAACAGCTGTGAATTATAATGAAATGGAGTTTAGACAGTTGACTATATGTCTTATACATGTGTTTATGTTAGGTTGCAATCATTACTGAATAGTTTGGAAAACTGGATCTGAAATCTCAAAAACTGCCATACAAGGTGCATGATTAAAGAGTAATTGAGCAGTAGTAATACAAAAAAATACACTTATGACGATGAAATAGCCGACAAGATACCCTCTATTTATATTTATCTACACATACAACGTCATTTTATAACATGTATTTGATATACTCTTTTCAACATGTCAACTTTAAATATACCTCGCAAATTTTCAATCAGTAAAATCTGATTAAAATTTCCGGTTTAAAAAAATCCTAACCATGATCATTCAATTGAAAAAACTCAGACGTACCTGTAGGTATTCAGACGGGTGGCCGAGCGGGGATGTTTCAATGTATATTTATTCGTATGAGATCACAAATTCAGTTGTTGAAGAACTTTTTATAAGAAGGACTATTTGGAAATTTAGATAACCGATGTATGATAGCACCTTTGAGTGTGATGGGAATATATGCCTGCTTGGTTATCTGATGTTATATGTATCAGGTTGTCACCTTTATTTATCTTTATACAAAATAGTATAGATGTATGGATCCATTAAGGGCGATAAATTCAGTCCCATCATTTAAACTGAATTATTTAACAGCCGTTGTGAAAAAAATTACTGTAATTAAATTTGACATTAAACCTGTTCCATGAAGCTGAATTCAATGGATTTTGTTAATATGAATCCCAACGAAATCACACGCTGTTCACTGACGAAACCGGTCATACCGAGATATTTCGCTGAATATGTACAACATATTCACATAATCGTACTCGGTTATACTAACTGCTTTGAAGCAAGACAGATGAAAACTATTTGCTTTTTGGTTATCCCTCATCTCACCTTCTGGCGGGTTTTTATCACACGAAGATCCAAAAGAAACTCATTTAATGTTCGCAGCAGACAAATACGAAAGAAGCCGTTTCTTTACCGAACACCAGGTATTTATGACGCGTCGGCGGCTTTTAACAGAGCAAATTAAAGAAGAGCAAAACGGTTGTCATGGCAACGTTTCTGTCAACTTGTGACTGCAAATTTCACTTATCACAAGGACTTGGGATCCTGAAATAAATGATCCAAAGAAATGTTGAACTACTTGGAAGATCTATATGTCTATATAAGTATTCACATTTTTTTCTTGTGATATTTACCTCAGGTCGACGTTGCCAGTTATCCACATTTTACCTCAGAGCAGTTATATCCTTATTCACTTTACGCCTTTTTAAATGTATACGGAAAAATGCTCTGTATTGCGTCCTAGGTCACGTATAATTTTTAACAATTGTGCATTTATGCTTTTATTTGGAAAAAAAATCTCATGATTTTCGATTATTTATGCACAATTTTTTCATCACATGTGTTAACATGTAACTTTAGAAGAACAAGTTACGCTTGTGGTAAATATTTTCTCAGACGTTTCAAAACCAAATTGGTCCACCTACTACCTGTTTACTTAAGGCCCCTTTACACAGGGCTGCCACCTTTGTGCCACCTTTGTGCAACCAAAAATTGACCAGAACGCTCAATGGCCGCCTAACCCCAGTAAATCCTGTTTCTGTGTAATTGCTCCATAACCGTTTCAGCGATACTTGTGCCTCTCTTGAACCTCCCAAAATACAGCATTAGGGCATTTTCTTGCCTGCCTTCCCTCTGCTTCCCCCTGTGCCACCAGCGCGACCACTGTGCCTCCATTCTACAACTACGGCAATGCTAGTGCCTCCCTTCTGCCTCCTTTGAGCCACCTTTGTGCAACCCACCACCTCGGCGACCTTGGTGCGAATGTTTTGAACATGTTCAAAAACTCACGGCGACCATGGCGTCCATGGCGATACCTGAAACTCCTGTGTACCACCTTTGAACGACCTAGGCAATCATTCGGCCTTCTTTGAGCCTCCTACGACGACCTGGTAAATTTTGTGGTCGCACACGGAAGGCAGAAAGGTCGCTATTCTGTGTAAAGGCCCCTGTTACGACCCATAATGTAATAACTGGCCCATAATGTAATAACGGCCCATATTGTAATAAAAACGACCCATAATGTAATAATAGCCAATAATGTAATAAAAAACGGCCCATATTGTAATAACTATACCCTGCCCATATTGTAATAAAATCGGAAGTGGGTAAAACGGCCCATATTGTAATAAAATCGAAGGTGGGTAAACGGCCAATAATTTTATAAATCAAAGTTCATGCAAATTAATTTAGACAATTCAAATATTGACTTCTCGTGACACGAATGTGTAAGTGAACATACAAGTATGAAAAACCACTGGATTACATAATGACTATTTGTTTAAAACGGTGACCAAGCTAATATGAGCGAAATATGGCCATGATTCATGATTATCCTTTTGTTGAATCAGTGTTTAAATAGGGTTAAAAAGTATTTAAACAAGATAATATATATATATATATATATATATATATATAAATATATATATATATATATATATATATATATGTATATCGCCAAAATGTAAATATTTTGTCAATTTTAACAGATAAAATATACAAAACTCTCATTATCGATACTTTTTAATGTATTTTAATTCTTTTTTAAAATATAAATGAAAGTTTAAATTTCAGTGCGTTTTGCTCAATGTATCATAGAGAATATTTTATATGATCTCTCGAAACCTCCCGAGATTTGGAAATTATAAATGGAGGTACTGCTGCAAATTTTTGGTGCCTATGTATGTACTGGTTAAGATGTCTTAGGTTAACATGTATAACACGTCGTATAGATTAAGAGCTTTCAACGCACGTATTTGAAGTTAAAACCTGGATGCGTCATTCGTGCGATTAAAGAGTTTACAATTTAATTTTTAAAAATAATTAGCCCGAACAACAAAACAACAATTTGAAAATGCCGGTTTCTGTGTATTAGAGGTAGAGCATAGGGCGCAGAGCGGGGAGATTCAGGGGCGTAACCCGGTTTGAGGGAGGGCAGGGGGCCATGATTAGTGGCGGATTTAGAAATTCGAAAGTTGTAGGGGGGGGGGGGCGCTAATATGCATACATGGGTACTATGACAACTGTTATATATACGTATATATATATATATATATATATATATATATATATATATTATTAAAATAATAATAATAATAATAATAATAATTATTATTATTATTATTATTATTATTATTATTATACGTTATATTTTAGTGTATGAAAATATGATTTTTTTTATTCAATTGTGAACCATGGTTTCATTAAGGTTGGTAACAGGTTCATGGAGAGGGTATGGGAGGGGGCAGGATATTATGTAAATGACACTAAGCGTGTGCCCTGTCATTCTTGAGCTTAAACATATGTTATTACAATATAAATATGTTATTACAATATGGGTCGTTTTTCCCACTTCCCGTTTTATTACAATATGGGTAGGGTATGATTATTACAATATGGGTCGTTTTTATTACAATATGGGCCGTTATTACAATATGGGCCGTTTTTTATTACATTATGGGACGTTATTACAGTATGGGCCAGTTTTATTACAATATGGGCAGGGTATGATTATTACATTATGGGTCGTTTTTATTACAATATGGGCCGTTATTACATTATGGGCCGGTTATTACATTATGGGTTGTAACAGCCCCTTTATAGAGCTATGGTCCTAATTGTAAATCAAACTTCGCATTAAATCAATATGAATGTCCCACCTTTTCAAAGTCTAGCTTTACAATTTCATGTTCCATCTTTTCAATACGATTTTCGTATGTCATCCTTTCTAAATAATACTTTGTGTTCCATCTTTCATATTTCGTACCCATTTAGCTCATATCTTTAAATCCCTAATCCAAATCCATTTCCAAATTCAAAGTGCGGCTCCTGTCTTTCCAATTTAATACTTCCTATTCCACTTTCCTAAGTATACAAACTACTCATCCCATATTCCCAGTTAAGAATATATCTTTCTAATTTAAGAATCCATATTCCCTCTATTGAAAATGCTATCATATCTATGTAATATACAGATCCTTAGACTCCTTAACAGATCTACTCTGCAACCCAGATCCCATCAGCATAAAAAATTAAAATGTCATGCCTTTCCCAGGTGATCATCCGAGGTCATACATAAACCACTTATTACACTCAGTTCGGTTCAAGCACCTTCTCCTGGTTTTGGAAGTGTCATTTTAGGATTGAAAGCTTTTGAAAACGAATGATCAGTATTTCATAATTTGAATTAGTACGGAAACTGTTATGTGTATGGCACCGATGTAATGTTTTAGCATGAATAAGCGTATGTGGAATAACACATTCACGTCAAATTAAATAAAACCCGCTCCCTCAGAGAGGGCTCAGCCAAAAGAAATGAAACATCACATCTTTTCACATAATTATCCAGTGCATTAATTTTCCATCATATACGAGACGCTTCCTGAACGATCTGAAGTTTCCATGGTTACCTCTGGTTAATGGCCTACCAGTAGATCCTGCATCCTTGCGGTAAATACAAGGCAAATATCATAGAGATACACCCGGGACGCAGAATTATGAATCAGACAAAACTAAATTAAAGAGAGGAAGCCCCGTGTTCTAGCGCCGTTACTGTGGTATCTGTATGATTGAACGCTGTGTATTGCCTACTGTATAGGTGTGTATTACGTCTACATTATTTCACTTCTACTTTTTATGTGGATTATAGGAAGTTACAATAAACAAAGGAAACGTATTTTGTATATCTTTGATAGGTTAAGGTAACTTGCATCGTGACGCAGAAAATATTCACAAAGTAAAACACTAGAAGAGTTGAAATCTTTTTGCAATGTGCACACCTATTATGCGTCATTAAATCATACATTGACATGGACCTTTAAGTTGTAAAGACAAATGGTTTAAATACCATAATGTTGGAATATACATTAATACAGCTTCTGTAAGCAAAACTGAATTAAAACAAAATGAAAAAGATTTAAAGAGGGAATAATGGCATAACCTTCTAAATATATATATTTATTTCATCTCTTCATACACGATACATTCCTAAGCAAACAGTGCTCGTCCAACTGGAAATGAAATTTGTTTTTCGGGAAATGTATAGAAAAAACGTTATTTTACTTCAATTGAAAATAAAATGAATTAAACTTATGTAATATGTTTTCGCATATCTTATATATACTTGTATGTAGTTATCATTTGCATATATATATATATATATATATATATATATATATATATATATATTCGTCTAAAATACAAGCCATTGGTGCTTTTCTCCTGCATGTGTGAGTGTGATCGTATTTTATCTGATAATTCTGACGTACGGGCCACTTTCACGACACCATCTTCGTAGAAAATCTATGAATCAACAAAACAACAGAACTGCCCTGACGTGCTGCTGAAAACACGTAGGCTGGAGGAAGCAGGTAACCATGGCATCAGTAATCAGTGGCTGGATCCCACCCGTGCTGATAGTGCTCTGTCACTGTGTAGCTACAGGTGGTCACTCCGTCAATCCGCTCCTTATTATTCTTTCTACCAAGAGGGCCAGGTGTCAGCGGGGTAAAAAAAACGACCTTTATTAGCACCCAGGGCAGACACTGCTTTGACCGCCTGCTACAGACACATTATACTACTTTTATTAAAATGTGTTCTTGTCAAAAAATTATGAAAAGTTGGTGGGCTTAATATAATTTCTCGAAATAAAAAAGGAAGTAGCCTTATATAAATTCGGAAAAAGTGATATCACTCTTGCAGTAACTTCGGATTAAATCTTCGAATCCACTCTAGCTGAAAAATGTAATTATATTAGAGTTTATTTAAATAAAACAAAATAGTGGAATAAAAATGCATCAATGGCTAGGTGTATTTTTAGTCCTTTTTCATTCTGAGATGGGGCCATAACAATATGTTAATGTTTTCTAGCAGGTAAGACCGTATCAGTCGAAAAAAATTAGCTATATACACGTGATGAATTGAGCTGTAAAAGGTTTTAGCTAGCCCTTTCGATGACACCGGGTATGATAACACAGACAGGCAGAAGAAATGGTCAAAATTTATGGCGGAGGCGGGGAATATATTTCCCCAGAAGTTGGTTGGCGGGTACACCATCATAGCATGGATTAAAAGTAAAATGGAGCAAAATTGAATCACAAATAATAACAAATATGGAATAAGATTTGGGAAAATATTTTCCATCTGTAAAGGTAATAATATCTAAATAAATATTTATGTTGTCTGATATCAAGATTTGTGACAGAATTCTAAATGTTTTGCTCCTAAAGAACCCCCTCTTCGGTTCCTTTGATTAAATACAAGAAGAAAAACGGTTCCTGTTTGTCCATCTTGTTTGTGTATGGTTTCTGCCTACAGCAGTGAACAAATATGTACACATGCTGTACTGGGCTCACAAGCAGGGCTGGACTTGGAAGTTTTGAATCCAGTCGGAGAAAAATTTCAGACGAACAGTCTATTATCTTAAGGAAAAGACGACACCTTAGGTAATCCTACCCTCGTTTACAGGAAGCCATGATACCATGATGCAAGGTTTAGCCATAATTTTAACCACATTAATTTTATTTTAGCCATATTTCATGTTTTAGTTACAATATTATTTTAATTTCAAATTGTAATTCATCAAGAAAATCATACTAAGTTCATGTCCCATAATTTTATTTGTGAATATCAAAAATATGATATTGATGAAATGTTTCTTTTCATAGTAACATGCGATTGACTCGCAGTTATTCCACAGTTTTTCACTTTTTCCAAAATCATCTTTTTATTGTCTGAAGTCCTTTTATTTGAAAGTTTGCACAGGTGTTTTGTTACAAATAATTTAGTTAACTGATATCTAGCCCTTCTGGTTGAACTTTACTTTTTGGCTAAAGGTTATATAAGGCGCACAGGCCCTGCTGATGACATAATAAAGACAAATCGTTCCTTTACGTTTGGTAATCTTCATGCTTTTTCGATAGAGACCGTCAGTGACGTTTCCTTATTATATCTGTCTCTGATTGCCTTCATACTGAGGAGTTTTTATTGAGGAGATTTCCATAGGAGTTAGGATTCCATTTTCACGATCAGGGGGTTGATTCACTAAGTTTTATTTTCGCCATAATTTGCCTTTTGCGAAAATCGTAAATATTAAGTCCTCGCAAAGAAAAAGAGCCAACAGTTTTTCTTCTTCAAACACAATATGTAATATGTATCCTAAACATTCAACGCTTTATTTCGCAGGAAAGAATGGAACAGCTGGCCGGGCTTGAACGTCTGTTTTCTGCAACAGAGCCTGTTGACGCCTGCCTGGACAGGCTGGCCGCCATACTACCCAGGCTTAGAGAACTGTGGAGCAACGACTCCGATTCAGATACCGAGGCTGTTCTTTCCAGGGTCGTGAGGCGGGTCACAAAGGTGAGGCAAAGTTAATTGTCTAGGTGCCTGCAAATATTGTCAAGCCAAAACAGGTTAACGTCCGTGTTGAGTGGGCATGAGCAAGCAAAGAGGTGTCACTAGTATTACAAATGTGGGTTTCTTTTACCAAATGTGTAATGTGCATTTTATATCAGCTGCTCAAATGAATTTTTGAAGATAAACAAATTTTGCATGCAAAACTGGTAGAATGAATATAACAACTGTTTTCAAACTTGTGTGAGTTTCCTTCTATTATTGCTTACAAATGAACAAAATAGACAAAAAGTCATATTTATAAATATCATTGATTTTATTTGCTCTTCTTGTTAATTTTATAAATGTAATTTTGAGTTTATTATTATGGGTCAGTGCTTAGTTGCGGAATAGATTCTGACAACGCATTCTGTACTCTATACATTCAAACGATTCCAAAAATCAAAAGTTCATGAGGTTTACTTTCAGGCTTCAGTATACTAAGGAGACCCTACCTGATACATAAATATATTATATATATATATATATATATATATATATATATATATATTGTCATTTATACAAGACACCTGCAAACAGTAAATACAGAACATAAAATTATATTGCATGTAATAAATTGCGTTATAAAAATACTATAAATTGATTCTAATTTGTAAATGTAAGCCCAATTATTCACCTGTGTACCTTTTCTCTTCCTGCCTCTGTAATTTCCTCTGTCCACAATTTTTCCACCAAGTCCACCATCCCACCCCAATTTTATTAATCTTTCTTAAGAATGCTTCTCTAATTTTCGCAAGTTAAACTTCTTCAACATTATATTTTTAATTATAATACAACCATTCACTCTTAACTTATTTTCTCCCTTTGACTTGTATACATTTCACTTGAAAATAATCAAAGTTAGATTTATCAACCATTTATGATCTGTATCTTCATAAATATCTAAAAGTAGCGTTTATTTGACAAAAATATATTCGCAAACCGATTTATTTTAGGCAGGTCTTTAACTGTTAATATCGTGTGAATGTACACGGCAGCAAAAAAACATGACTTATCTTTTCATGTTCAAAAAAGCAATATGTACCCGTACGTCCTTCAAAATCACTATTTATATAGCATATATAATTTACAAAGCTTGAAGGTACAATACACTGAGGAAATCATCATTTGAACAAATGTATTGTCGCAATAAATCGGTGAACACAACTCAAATTCCCATAAGGTTTGCATAAATTTAATGTTAAAATTCATTACACAAAATCTATATTCGGTCTCCTGTTAAAATACATTCCTTACAACACAGTCTCTGTCAGAAAGGAATATGCCTTAACGTTCTTTATGACAAATAACATACTCGAAGTCGCGTTGGGTTTTTATTAAAGAATTAATGCACGAATATTCCTTTCTCTGTAATTTGGTAAAATGTTCAATACAACATAAAATAAGTGTTCATTGCTTATTGTTTATCTTTTAGGTAATATAGCAGCATATGGAAAATAGTATCAAACCAAAATTCTCAACTTTAAAGGTCTGTACGGGATGAAAACACGGTTCAGGTAAAGGACACATATTTCGCCAGAAGGTTAACAGAAACGGCTTTGGGCCAAGGCTAAATCGATAGCAACAGTTCCTTGGACTATTGTCATATTATAGCTCAGGGCATTTGGCTGTGTCAGGCTATGGGATGGCGAGGTTGGCTAGCGATATCTTAAGAAAGAATCCCATACAAAGATATACAAGGCAATCAGCATTAGCCAAAGGGAAGAAAAAAATAAGAAAACTCCGATGGGCACGGACCCCCTTCTCTTTCATCTCACTCAGTGTCCCCAGTTCTAACTGACTGTCGTCTGATGTGAATTTTGTTGCCTGCCTTGGGAGATGTTATGTCCCTGGGGCTAATACAGCCGCTTGAACCTACATCTAACAGCGCCATAACCTAATTATATTGACAGTCAAAGGCGAACTGTCCATTATTTCCAACACTCCACTTCTCACAGACGTGCTGCGTACGAATAGATCAAATCATATCCCTATTAACAGTAAACGCCATGCCCACACATCAACTTCGTGATACAAAACAAACATACCGCAATATTAAACTATTTTTCAATTTTATAAAGATGACAAACTCTGTATCGTCTATTTATCCAAAAGCAAGTGATACCAAATATTAATTTCGTAACATAAAATTTAATATTTTATATGTTCATGTTTTTGTTATAAATCACCGCGGTTGTTTGCTCCTTAAGGTATGTCATGAAGACCTACGGCAACAGGATACATGTTCTTCCAAGAAGATAGAAATATTCTCTCAGCTGACCAGACTGGTCCGTTTGATGCTGGATATTCTCCCATGGTCAAGAAGGATGCACTTTGCAGCCCTGGCCGTGGTTAACGAGGTGATGGATATCTGTATTGCTGAGGGGATGTATCACCCATGGAAACTGGAGGAGGCTGTAGATTCAGCCCTCACAGCCACGCTAGATATTGTCAACTTGGTGCCAGGGACAGACCACAAATCCCCCAGTCAGGAGCAAAGAGGGCAGTATTGTCAGGCAAATGTTAGATACGACGCCGAGAGTGAGCAGATCAGGTACAGTTATTACGAAGACTCAACGGGGGGTGCCGAATGTTCAAATGTTCATACGTCACTGAGTAACTTAGATATGTCGAACAAGATGTCAAGCCCGTATAAAACTGCGATGAGCCACTCGGCATCGGTTTATTATCGCCCGACTCCAATGGACATTGTCTTCTCGTCGGACCCCGGCACGATTTTACGAATCCTGCAGGACTCGATGAGTGCTCAACAGCAAGTGACGGGATTACGTCATCACTGTATGCCGAGCGTACGCTGGAAGACCTGTTCGTACCACTGTGTACAGATCCTTAGTGCTCGCGTTTTCACCACTATGTGCCATCACCGTACCGTACAGGAGAAAGTTGTTAAGGATGGACACATCAAAGTCTTAGTGGACGCACTTGACCCAAACAGGGACCCGGTAAGTCATGTTGATTTTAAAGAAATACGTAATACATATTTAAAGTTGAATTTCACGACAAAAAAGGGGGAAAAACAGCCTGAATGTGTATTTATTCAATGCAATATAACTGAATAATTTCTGTGTATCAGATATTATGTGCTCTGATGTAACACAGTATAAACAGTTTGGCCCAGACAATCTTATCATTAGAAGCCCAATAAAATTAGATCTTCTCTCACCAGCTGCAGGCACAAATCATGTTGACAGATGCTGAAATATACAAATAATTTCAATTGATTTTTAGTTATTCATCAACTTCTGTTTCCTTTTTGTCTCTTGTGGAATATTTTTTGTAACACAATTCAGAGGAAGGTTAACAGAAGAAGAGGGCCAGGTGCTGCACACTAAGAACTTACTTACCGGCTGAGACAGAAGATAATTTTTGAGTGGGATCTTATACGAGGGAGTTATAAAGTATTATAAGCCATCAATTGGTAGAGCAATTATATTAAATCCATATCTCTCCTGTATATAGCATCTGGTTAAATCCCTGACCTGCAGCTAATTAAAATATGCCGCCCAGACATGTGACAGCTACATTACAATATTCCCCTGACAACACCAGCATGACTCTAATTGGCTGTTCATAAAGAGTGAAATGTTTTGACTGGGACACAGTTTATGAGAGCAGGTCTTTATGATTCTTTAGGAAATAGTTTAAACATTACAGAAAAACTAGAAAATAGTATAAAACCCTTGCTTGATAAAAAAAGTCTTTACATAATGTTTAACTTGCACTGCCTAGAAACTCCTCTCAAATTATAGTAACAGAATTAAAAAATAAGATTTAATAACTAAACTTCAGAGTAAATAAACGTGGTAATCCAGCTCTATTCCAAATGTTCTGCTTATACATATTATATAAATTGAATTATAGATGAGATAATATGACCAACAAGCCCAGCTGGGTAGGTTGTCCACCGTTCTGACCACGTGGTATTACCAAGAGGAACAGACTGCCTCACAGCAGGTTTCAGCACACATGTTCATATGCTTACACATATAAATTAAGCTCTCCCATATAATGAATTGCTATTTGATATTGTCAGACTTCACATATAACTTCACATATACCTTAATAAATGAAGCAGGAATAATCACTCCTAGCAATAAACTGAAACAAACTTAAAGAAATTGCCTCAGTTGCACACAGATTTGGTTTTCATCTTTACATATTTCGGTATCTGATTATTGAATATTCAGTTATCTAGCTGTAATAATAAGGACTTATAAAAAGGCTTCTAAAATTCTGTAGAAATTCAGTAGTTCCAGGAGCTCGCTAGAAAACAATTTTGAAGCGTTTCCAAAATGAAATACCCATGCATATACAGATATATAATTCATTTTGAGGAAGCATATTTGGAAAAAAATCATATTTAAATCAATCCAAAAATTGTTTTAATTTTTATAATAGCCCACATCATTATACAGTTTTTTAAGCTATTACAGAGTTCTTTCAAAAGAAATACACAGCGTCGAAGTCATTCATTTTCACATTTTTTTTAATTTTCAAAAGGTTCTCCACTTTAAGTTTGAGTTGACTTATATTAAACTACACGACAATATCTAAGAACCCATATTTTTGTTGTTCTTCCTCATGTTTCTATCTAACTTAAAACTTCATTTTTTAATTGTGAGTAAAAAATTAATAAAATTTTAGTTTTCAAAGAGAAAGACACACAGTAAAAGGAAAAGCAAAAATGGCTTTTCAGATATTGTCATGCACTTTATGTGATTCAACAGAAATATGGGTTGTTACTACTGGGTGTCTAAAATGGTGTACCAAAAATGTAAAAATATCATGTTAAAATGAATGGACAGTTAAAATAATGTGTATACCGTCATTTACAACAATGTTTTGGGCTTAAAATAATGTATACTTTATTGGGTCTAATATGAATTTAAAATTACTTTTGAATTGATTTCATTTTAGGAGCTACCTTAATATCTCATTTATTTAGAAATTATACACAACATTATTGTAAAATATAGATGCAAAGAATGAAATTCGAACTTTTGCTGGCAATACGCTTAACTTTCAGATAATTTGCCACGATCAGGTTTGTTATATTCTTGTTCAGAAAAATGATACACCTGAAAACTAATGAATAGTATTTTAATAATTGTCAGCTGAGGCAGTGTAAATTCTCAATTCATGATGTTTACTATTTTGCGTTTTGGGCTGGCATATTAGAAGTACACATGACAGACTGGTACCGGCAGATATAAATCATTATCAAATCTGTGGACTTTCTTGACAATATAAATATGAAAATGAAATAGAAGGGCCTGGGATATGCTAATACAGGTTTTCATACCACCCGCTGATGCAGAACAGTCGACGACATTGAAGGTGATTACGTTTTGACTACGACTTGACTTATTCCAGCTGTACACAGGAAACTGAACAGGTGTGGCGTATGTATACCCAGACTTGTCACCTCCGTCCATGTAATTGACAGCAGAACATTTACAAAGATTTCGGGCCAGGATCCGTACACGGGTATGTGGGCGTTGACCCCTCGGGATTTCTTCCTTTGTTCTATTAGTTGTATTAGCGTCTCAGGTAACACAGTTAATTGTGGAAAGTATACTTTGGTGCCTGGATGTACAGTTGACTATTCAAAATGCAGGTCTCATATCGATCTGTACAACATGGTACGAAGATCCACCATGCAGGAGCAGTTAAATGTATAATTTACCGATGTATTACTTACATTTATGTACTGAAAAACAAATAACTTTATCTCGTTTGTTCGTTCCATGAAGACGTTTCCATCAATTAAACAATTAATTAATATTGTCCTTTCATAATATTTAAATAATGAAAGAAATATATATATATATATATATATATATATATATATATATATATATATATATATATATATATATCAATAACATCAGGTCATTGTCTGCAACGTGATTATTTGTTTATCATCGTCCTTAATACAAAATGCTACACAACGTAGCCGGGCTACTTGATAAAAGGGTTATTTATTTATATAAAACTATTTTACTCAAATTCTTGAGATTGAAAAGTGCTGGCATTCTTCTAATTATTTGTTGGCGTACATAATGTATTCGCTTAAACTTAGTTTTTAAAATGGATTGTCATGTTTAAAAAATAAGCAAACCTAAATGTGGACCATTTGGAAGAAATATCGGCGTTTCTATTCACGTCTTGGAATTTTTTTTTGGAATTTGTAAGTCCAGTCCTGGAATTTTATTTTAGATTTTTTTGGATTTTTCTTAAGGCAACACTATGAATGATATACCAGTTCTAGAGATGTATATCATATGTTTATTTCATATATGTAGTCAGCTGTAGAGATGATAAAGGCGCAATTTTAGCTGTTTATCGTTTTGGCTTTTGCACTGGAGTGACTATCAAGTGCACAAGGGAGAGATTAAGTGTTGAACATGTACATATCCAGCCCAGTCATATTGACTGATTCTATTGGAAGTTACATGGTGTATTAGATGAGACGCATTGTGATTTCCTTCTTTTCTCTACGCAGTAACGTAAGCATCATAGGTAATTTAACTGTTTTCTGAAGCAGGGGTAGAAGGTTGTGTAGACTCACAGCTGAACGTCCAGGTTCGAACCATGTTCGATTCCTGAAATCAAGACGCTAAAATGAACATACAAATTTTGCTCTATATCTTAATATCGTAATTGCTGATTTAATATTTGTATTATTCTTAGCCCGTGTATAAAAAACCTGAAGACCATATGTCTCAATATTTAAGGATGATTTTATCATGATTGGTTAAAAATAAGAAACTTATGAGTTTACACTGCCCCGATTAGTCCTTGTATCTATCCATCGTGTCTTACATGATAGATTTATTAAATAAATCTTACGTAATACTTTAATTAAATAAATCTTACGTAATACTTTTGTTAAATGAATCTGCGTAATTTCAGAAGTGGTGTTTGAACGGAACACAATCTTTATATATGTTACCGCTGTACACACTGGAATATTTAAAATTATCAGTTCTAACATTTTAGCTCATAGCTCATGTTTGTCGCATCTCCCCCCCCCCCCCCTTCATTTTACAAGGCACTTTCGAGAACCCACTGATGTTTAATATGATGATTTAATTCAAAGCAAACGCAAGTTTGAGGAAAAAGTAATGTACAGGTGTGTCTGGAGGACTTTGTTTGCACTATTGGTGATACACGTACACAAGGTACCCTATCTGGCGTGTGTTTTCTCACATGTCTAATATGAGCTAGCGGGTACCACCTGTACATTAAGTAATTAAGTAATTAGTTGAATGCAAAATTATATTTCATAGCCAGAGACCAACTGACATATCGGCGTTAGAAAAATTGCCAGCTCAAAAGCACATTAGGCATAATATATTTTAGTTCCATATGTTATTGACGAGTCTCTGCTACTGGAGTACGTTATTGGATTTTATATGTGGAAAATAAATACTTTTCATGTCGGATATAAGTACCTGTGTGAAAGCAGATTGAACAGTAACAAATCTCAAGCAAATCATTATATGTCTAAATAAAGCTAACTTCTGATACTGAAATATTAAAGACATACAAAGTATTCTTGCAATATCAGTGTGTAAGAACATATCTATTTAATGGTCGTAGCTTATTTCAGTATCATTCATGTAAGTAGATAGTATGTTATGTTCAAAAATAATTTTGAAAATATTGTGAAAAACAGAATTTATCAAGAAATGAAAAGTCTTCGCCAATTAATAAAAGAATGTTCACTAACTTAACAGTTAGGTGTTATCCAAGAGGGTGCCGATAATCCTATACTGGTGCCCATATTCCTATATTGCTACCCTCGGGTTCACGGTCAGCACCGTATTCTAATGGCTAACACTGAACAAATAAACATAAAGTATTAAGTATATAGGAAGATTCATTTTTAGCTCAGCTGACTATAAGTCATCTGAGCTTAAGCAATCACTCTTTGTCCGTCGTCCGTCCGGCCGTCTGGTCGTCTTTCCGTTAACAGGGCACAAATGGTAACGACTGGACCTAGAATTTTTTATCTAGACATGCAGGGAGGCCCATGAAAAGTCTCCATGGAAACCTAGAAATAGGTCTCTGTTACCCATATTCTTCGATCTATGGGGCTCTGAAATAACCTCCAGAATACTGGAAAATTTGATACAAAAACTCAAGTGACTGAACAACTAATGCATTGAACACCATGATTCTTTGCATGGATATCGTTCATGGATTGTTTCATCAGTTTCTGCAGACTAGTGGCGCCACCTGTTTTTTTTCGATTATTTTAACGATTTTTTTCTGTATTTTTGAGACCTTAAAAGATGCGATCATCTCTTAACAGGGCACTAATCGTAACGACTGGACCTAGAAGCTTCTATCTTGACATGCAGGGAGGCCCGTGAAAAGCCTCCTTGGAAACCTGGAAATAGGTCTCTGTTACCCATATTCTTTGAACTATAGGGCTCTGAAGTACCCCCCAGAATAATGGAAAATTTGATACAAAGACTCAAGTATCTGAACAACTATTGCATTGATCAACATGATTATTTGCATGGATATTGATCATGGAGTGTTTCATCAGTTTCTGCAGACTGGTGGCGCCACCTATACTTTTTCGATTTTTTAACGATTTTTTTCTGTATTTTTGAGACTTTAAAAGACGCGATCATCTGATAACAGAGCACAAATCGTAACACCTGGACCTAGAATTTGTTAGCTTGACATGCAACGTGGCCCATGAATAGTCTCCTTGGAAACTTAAAATTAGGTTTCTGTTACCCAAAATCTCAGAGCTATAAGGACTTCGAAGTATCCCCCAGCATAATGCAAAATTTGATACAAAAGCTCAAGTATCTGAACATCTAATGCATGAATCACCATGATTCTTTGCATGGATATTGGTCAAGGAGTGTTTCATCAGTTTTTGCAGACTTTTGGTGCCTGTATTTTTCATTTTTCACAATTTTTTTTCTCTATTTTTGAGACCTTTAAAGATGTCATCATCTGTTAACAGGGCACAAATCGTAATGACTGGACCTAGAATCTTCTTACTTGACATCCAGGGAGGTCAATGAAAACTTCTTTGAAACATGAAATTAGGTCTCTATTACCCATATTCTCCAAGCTATGGGGCTTATAAGCACCCCTCAGAATAATTGAAAATTTGATACCAGGCAGGCCACAAATCATAACCATTTGACCTAGAATCTTTTTACGTGACATCCTGAGAGTTCCTCATAAGTTCTCCTCAGAAACCTGAATTGAGGTCACTGTGACCTATATTATCTGAGTTACAGCCCATGTTTGAGCATCCCAGAAATAATGTAAAATACACACAAATTGCCAGATTCCTCAGGTCAGCTGGATGGATCGTCATCAAATTTGATGTGCTTACAGGTCTTGATGAACTTCAGCTAATGTGCATGAACTTTGATGCCACCTATTGTAAACATGCCAGTCGGCTGAGCGTCATGAGCCATCGGTCACTTGTTACCAGGTGAAGTAAATTCTCTGTTTTTTTTCATCTACAATCTATATATGCTTCTAAATGAGAACGATTTATAGGCAAGTTGCAAGTTTATATGCAGATGTTTCACATTTTCAACATTTTTTACTATGTGTATGGTTTATGAAATTTATTGACTTTTCTGTCTTTCTTTAAACATGTCTTGAACACGTTATTGTGAGTATTTTAGATGATTGTGGTACATTATTTTGTGAGCCATTTGGCTGATATTGATTTTGTTGTCAGATCAAGAGATGTGCTTGTAAGCGTGTTCATTCTTTAAAATGTCAATGATAACTAGAAATGTACATTGTCATGAATGCAGGCCTCCACCATTGGGACAGTCCTTAATGCGGGGTAATCCGCACCCCATGTTTTCATACACTGGTTGGTCCATATTCCTAGGTTTATTGGTGAATATGATCCCCAACAAGTGCTTGCATTCATTTATTCGGCCCATATCCACATGTCCAATCGAGCATATCTGACTGGTTATTATGAATATTCCTGGAAGTCCTTCTTGAATCTGGACCATCAGCCGGATCCACATCAAAGTCTAATCGATTTTTAAATAGCCCATTTACGAGATGATCTGAAAATTTATTTCATAAGTAATATTGTAAATTAAAAAAACAAACTCATTTTTGGTACCGTACCTGCTTATGATATATATATATATATATATATATATATATATATATATATATATATATATATATATATATATATATGACATGTATAGTCACTTAACGGTCTGGTGGACATGCCTCATATATATCGGTGGTCTTATAAATATATATATATATATATATATATATATATCACGAGGGGAATAAAAGTCTCACTGTAAACAGGGGTCGGCGGCTCTTGATTATTGGTCCCGCAAATATGTATGCATAGTTTGTGTGCGCAACGTGTATTATGACGTCATCACTGTTCCCTGACATGCTCATTTCATAGATTGGTGGTAAGATGTCGCCACGAAATAGCTTCTCATAAAATGGTTTTAAATTGTTTACAAGAAAATGACACAAGGTAGGCTAATATATCCAACATAAATAATTTAACATTTTCTTTCTTTCTGTCCTAGAGGCAAAAAGTGTTGTCGTTTTTTTACTTGCAAAAAAAATAATAATTTCCAAAAAAGGGGGAGAATGGGTTGTGGAACGGACTTTAGTAGACGTTATACATTACTCCTTTATTCAGACGTACAGCTGTGTAAATGGCATCAGAAGCAAGTCGAACGTTTTCTGGTAATGAGGTTATCTCATTTTATTTCAAAGATTTCCCCCCTGCCCCCCCCCCCCCCCCCTTTCTTAATACGCGCCTGACCCCACTTATGAAAGTTCTAGTGAGAAGTTGAGGATTTATTTCCAATAATCCGTGAATAATAATGTTGAATATGTCATTGTAATAAGATGATTACAGTCAGTGTTATAAACCGAGGTTAAAAGCGCTGAAACAGTTCCATGATCAGGTTCCTTCACTCAGATCGCTATGAATTATTTTCTAAAAATATTCTATTTTCGGTTAACGTGAATATTTGCGAAAAATCCTGTGTGTTTGTTATCACCAATTTTTTTATATCAGACAAATATGTAAGATTTAAACAGTTTGAAATACATGTATAAGGACATTGCTAATATCTGCTCCTCTAGATACCCCTGACCCCTGATCAGTGTATTACACTGTTTTAGATTAGACGAACACTGTGGTAACGGAAATGCTGTACGGCTCCGGGGCATTGATCGTGGAATTTACTTAGAGATTGCGAGTCCGCTGGAAGCGAGTCTGGTTTCCATTATTGGTCTTACAACTAGTATTTATTCATCAGATACAGTATATGACCTACTTCATTTGATGCAGAAAATGAACATTAAATTTAGCTCATACGTCATGAGGTGTGCTGACATGATTAAAGAACAATGTAAAGCCCATGAAACCACTTCCGCTGGGAACCATTCAGCTGGTCGTGCCTGGGAATTCACGCGGCTCAACAACTACTGCCTAATTTGTGCCCAGATATCAAGCGTCTGACACTGTAACTCTATCAGCGGAAGACTAATCAGTGAAGTCCAAAACCCAGCTGATGTAATAATTCAATTAACGTCAGCTCAGCTGAGTCCTTGCATATTCTGGTTCCAATCTGTAAACACCAATACCCGAAACACATCCCTTTTGGGGTAATAAATTTGTTTTCCTTTTCTGAGCCCACTTAATCACACGCAATCACTGATTATGTTGTCTACAGATGTAAAATAAAATTGACCGCTGATAATTCCTGGCTGTATAAAAAAACACCAAAAACTTTATTAACCTGTATGATGTTAATGATAACGGCAATTCATTCGTCAAAATGCTCATGCGTGGTGACTGGTTCAATGAAGGTTTGCACGTTTGTTGCAGAAATTATAAGCATATGCCTGTTTTATATGCAATTTAATTATATAATCTCGATATCATTTAACTCATATGGTTTATTATTCCCTTAACATTATGACAATACTGTTTATTGCTGTTCAACAACTCAGGGGCGGATACAGGATTTACGAAACGAGTGGGTCCAACCCAGGAGGACTAATGACAAAGCATAAAAAAGGTATCAGTGTCCGGAAAGGAGGGGGGGGGGGGGGTGGGTGGGTTACAGGCTGCCAAAATTGGTCTAAGATCCTTAAAGAAAAAGGGGGAGGGGGTCCCCTTGAATCCGCTTCTTCAACTTTATTTAATATTAGATTTGAGCCATCTGAGTTTCGAACATTCTAGAGATCTCTGTGCTGTTTCGTCAAAATTCATCATTCTATTATATCCTTTTGTTCTCTTAAGGTCTTATAGCAAATTATTGTGGAAAACAACTATCTCGGCTTTGCATATGTTCCGGAATATGAATTCACGAGCTAAGAAGACAAAAAAAATCTTTGTCATCAGGTTTTTACTCTCTCCATGCAATGTATGTAGTATAATCATCTTAGATATATAATATGAATACAGTACTGCTTGCCGGTGTGTTAGGTATTTTTGTGAGGGTTCTGCAAACCCAACACGCACTCCGCCTTAAAATTAGTGGTGGGAGTCGGTTCCTTTTTCATAATCGATCATCGGTTAGGGCAAACCGATCGATGATCGATTATTAATCGGTTCAGACAAATATACAGAAATGTGCAATTATCTGTGAAACTGTACTCTTTTAACCCAGCCCGCATTCTTAGTAATTCTACCTGACGAAAGAAGTTTTTGCCTTTTTTATATTTTCCTTTTATCACTAAGAAATGCTATTCAAAGTTTCATTTTAATTAATTATAGTAATCAAGAATTAAATCACAGTCCAGGACATCTACTTGCTGGCCCTCATGAATACTCCCGCGTATCATTTTAACTTCACTACCAGGACGTTCATTTTATAACAATTATGATGACTGCCGGCATGCATACTGGTGTCACAGGCCTGCCAGAAAAATTACAGGCCCATATAATTTTTGGTAAAAATTAAAAAATAAGTAATTGAAAGCTAAAAATATAATAACTCATGCGGCAGCGGCACCTGACATAAGTTGATGAGATTATTTCTAATAGAATCTTGCAAAATTGGCATAGACCTGGAGCATTATGGAGCATTTTTTACGCCATACCACCCATATTTTGCAATGAACATCTCGTTAGAAAACTCTCCGCTAATTCTGCAGCTCCCTGCCAGTTCACAGAGGTTTAACAAGTCCTCCGTTCTCTCATCTACCGTGACACACTCAGTTATATACGGAGGTTATTTGGGAACACAGACTCATTATATGAAGCACGGAATGTAAAAAATGGAGGAATAATATTTGCCTATAACTTAAAGACATTCTGGTAAAAACAATCATGAGTATGATGTAATCGATAGTTTCCTTTCGTAATCGAGCGCTTGAAAGTTGCAGCAAACCGACTGACTTTCGAAAAAACTCGATGATCGGCCCACCACTACTTACAATACCCTGTGGATCTAGTTTTGGGACCCTCAACGCTGTGCTACCTGCATGTGTTTGCGATTTCTTGTCCCGGTCACGAGTAGATTTTCATTAAGCGGAGGCCAGTCTCAGGCTTGTTGCGGATCCACAACTGTGATACGAGTTGTTGACGGAGAGGAGCAGAGCGGATCGGAATCACACGTCTTGGGCCTAGACAAGTCTCAGGCATGATATAGGACAAGGCGAATTCGTACCCCTCGTCTGCAACAGGCCAAACTTTGCTTCATCTTTCGTCGGCAAATTATACTTATACAAAAGAATTCAAGTAAATTTGTTTTAAACATCGCATGACAATATGGCCGAGGAACGTTCGTTTTGTTTACTTCTATAACACCTTAATTTATGTAAAGACAAGGCATATGTAGCAGGGTGTAATTGAAGCCCAGAGCTCCTATTACATTTCCCCATTCGATCATTTTCCAATGCTATCGAACTATATATTTTTACCTTTTTATTTGATTGTATCTGACACAATCAAGTCTTTTATGGTCATGACTAAAGCAAGGCAATTTCTGTCGAAGGTATATATATATTATTCAGATCGAATATCATTAATTCCAACATTATCAGTTACTAATAAGCAAGAACTGTATCAAAACAACACTGTTTTAATTAAACTTCTCTGAAATGTGCTGAATTCCTTATCCATCACTGTTTTGAAAAAGCATGAATTATCAATACTAGGACAGTGATTGATTGCACCTGCATAAATATCTAACTTGCTATATATTCCTAATATATGTCATCTGTATTTTTATTAATTCAAGCGGCTTATTGTTAGTGTGATAACATACATTTAATAAACCAGCGGTCACATCATACATGACGATAAAGAAGAATTTTAACTCCAGTCTTAAACATTTGTTTTCTTTACGCAGACGGTTGCCATGAGAACGCCATATAAAGAAAGGTAAAGGAAAATAAATGTTTATATCTCGCTTTATGCAACCTAGTGATACAGACATGGCTAAAGTCTTAGATGTAGCAGTCCGCAGTTTTTATATGAATATCACTCTCACTCTTGACTTGTCCCCGTCTCTGTTTAATTTAAGGAAGGAGCCGCCAGTTCTTACGGTCAGCCTAATTAAACGGTTATGTTCTAAGAAGATTCATTAGTAATGAAGTTGAAAACATAACCGGGTTTTGTGCTCTAGGGTACAGCACATGCAGGACTCAAAGCCAAGAGATCACGAGGGCCAATTTCAGCTGAGTATTGGTGAGATTTTTCATGGGCGGCACAAACACAAACTTTGACTCCATGAGAGGTTATGAGCCAGCATGTTATTAATCTCGATCTAGGGATAGTTACACATCCCGAAACCGAAGGTGCGGTGGACCCTGGACCTGGTGGACATGCACCATGCAGGATATAAATGAGAGGAAGTGTACATTCTTCTGCCCAATCACATAAACCCCGTATACCGAATTTCAAGGGTATTAGGGTTAGTTCGCATTCAAATAAAAAAGGGAATCGCCTATTTCTGTTGATATTTTTCTTTATAAAATTGTATTAATAAATTTTCTTGTAAATATTAATACAAAAAGGACATCCTTTTTTGTTTTTATTTTGACCAGGAATTCGCGAGTTTATGTTTTACCCTTCCATTTTAACAGACTGTCTTGTATAAGTAAGATTATTTTTAGAAATTACTTATTTTGGCGTTTTTACAATGAATAATACTATTATCTCATGTATTCTATTAAACTGTGTATTTTACATTTTTTGTGACATATCAAATGAATCCTAACAGGAATAATCTTTCTCTGAACCAGTACCAAACAGGTATATTCATGTATATCCCAAATATTCTGAAAGGCCTAAATAATATTTTTGTATTTAAAATAGGGCGTTGACTAATTATTTCATGGCTATTTTCTTCATTATTATATCCTGTGCAGTAGACACAGGCCTTAGAAAGTTGATACATAGAAGATATCTCCTCAGTGTAACTGTGTGACTTTTCAACCGTTCCTTTCTGACGTCGGTTGAATAAGCCATTAAAACCAGCCTTTCAAAGTTCAACTTATGTCCAGGGTTTTTGTAAGCCCTTGGGACCTTGATTTTTAAAGTGCTTGGGACAGACAATTGATGATTACAGATAGCTGCAATTCGATACTCCACAATCCAAAGCTCGTGGCAGTTACCATTTATCTCTTTCATGCGCCGACAAAACCTAAAATCTCATTCGGCGCTGCGGGGTTTGATTTTGACGAAACATGAACAAGTCCATTGTCCATATCAATTGCTTCATCATCACATAATAAATCTTTGCTAACTTTTGGCTATTCTTTAAAACACGTATGAGGATAATAAATGCAGTGTTTGTAAACTGCTATCGATGGGTTCTTTAATATAGGAACGCTCTTTTTATGGTCTGCGCTTCAGTTTAGTACCATCTCAGTAATAAATTACAAATAATTATAGTAATTTATGATATTATTTAAAATTTCATTGATATTTGCTTGTTTACTGGTTTCTGAGAATTTTAAACCCGTGTTGACTTCATCATTTAACTTTCGGCAAAAGACATTCACTTATGTATATATATATATGCGTCATACGTAGGCATGCATATACGGATCCTTCTAATCAAGTGGAATTGCTCCCTAAATATATATTTAAGATCAACATTTTTTACATTACATACACTGTTTTGAAGTTGAAATCCCCAAACTTAATGTACATTGAGAGAGAGAGAGAGAGAGAGAGAGAGAGAGAGAGAGAGAGAAAGAAGGGCAGGACATTGACGCACAAGCCAATTTTCCTTTTTATATCACGAACTAGCGTTTTACAGCATGGAGTAGAAGGTTATTCGATGTGTCATTTTTATTGACCATTCATCGACCTCAATAAAAGAAGCCACGTCAGTAAAGAAAAGGCTTTACACCAGAAACCTGAAGACGTTTATCAATAGCGCACAATATTTAGTGTTGGCCGAGATTTGTTGTATAATCGATGTCAGTGTTTACAATTGACTTCTCATTTGTGTATAATTATGTGATGAAAAGGGTCACTAACCATTAAAATCTGTTTAGATCGCATTATATACTTGTATCTAAAAAAATATTATGATCAATATGAAGGTATTAAAATATAAAACAAATATCCCGTGAGAATTCTGTGCGCCTCTGTGCACCGTTCTTACTCTGTAGTAACAACATTGGCACGAAAATTCACTTCAGCTTCAACACATAATATAGAACTATTATAACACGCCAATATCGGCTTAACTTGTTGAAAAAAAGAGGAATTGTAGTCACGTTGGAAGCCACTTCCTGTACTTCGACGGATAATTGATGCAGTCTTGAATGCTACATTGTATATATTTAGTGCTTATAGTTACAAAGACCGTGCAGTCCTTACAATTTGCAGGAATTTTTAATAAACTAAGTCGAATTGTATAATTGTACAGTAGCGGATCCAGAGGGGGCGCCCGCGGCGCGCGCCCCCCCGGTTGAGGTGAAACATCTCTTATTTTATCTATTTCTTTTCCAATTTATCCGTTATTAATTTTCATTTCACACATTTCTTATAAATTCCCTAGAAATAAGATAAATCAATCATTCACATTTTATTACTTTCCAATTCATAAGTTTAGGATATTAATGTACAGCTTTGTGATTGAGTCCATTTTATAAGGTAGCATCCAATTATTTCTTTTAAATTTTTACACTCTGCTGGGTCATGACACCAAGGAAGCCCCCAAATTGCATTCGCCTGTGAGTGAGGCACGGCCTTCCCGTTAGCCTAAGGAAAAGCCGGTAAAAACTTTGATATACGACTTGAACATTTTAACAATTATTTTTACCACGAGAATTACTTTTGAAAGATGATTATATTTTGCCATTTATAAACATAGATGTGCATTTTCCCCATTGACATCAACATTTTACTTTCAAGTTAATATTCTTAATTTGAAGAAATATGAATATGAAAGCCGGCCACACGTTAATATAACCCAACATCCAACAGAAAATCCTCATACTTTATGTGACAGGTGCCTCAAAATGTCCTCATTACATTGCACATTTAAATAATTTCCAAAAATTTCCCAATATACCTGTAATTAATTTTAAGGGATACATGGTGAAAATAGATGAAATAAAAAAAATAAATATTTCTTATTATATATATATATATATATATATATATATATATATATATATATATCAAATTTACAACATATAATTTTAAGCACTTAGATTTAATAACACCCATCAGCCACCAAACAAATATTAGCACCCCCCCCCCCCCCCCCTGTTCTCGAATTTCTGGATCCTCCACTGTTGTATTTACTATTTATTACATTTGGATTACGGTTACCACGAATTAGATATTTAACACCATATTATCCCTTGATTTTTATCTTACAAATATTAATCACTTTATATTCAGCTTTCTATTAAAAGCCAACATTTTTTTAGCCCAACACTTTCAGTCGTTTAAAGACGTTTTTTGTTGTCCGGGTCGTCCATGCTTTAGCAGGGCATAACGTATATATACCTTCCCCATCTAAAGATAGACCAAACTTAACATCCAGAGAAGTTCGAGTTGAATCTGTAAGGAAAAACCAAGGCAATGTTAATGTATTCTTTGAGTTTCACTTCTATAACACATTTGAGCATCTTTTAAGTCAAACTTCTTAATTTTCAAAACTCCCGAACATACATGTATATTTTCCGTTCGAACTAATGTACCTCATTTACACACATAGGCCTATATATTAATGTCATTATGCAAAATTAAAAAATAAATCCAGTGACCTACGGCTTTGAAATCACTGTGTCTTTTGAAATATCTACCTAGAGTTGGATTTAAATTTAATTAAAAAAAATAAATAATCAAACGCTCCTATTTTTTTATAATAAATATATTGTTTAGAATTTAGGCTATAGCCATGAATACACGACTCGGTATAAACATTTAAATATAAATTAGCTTGTAAGCCTAACTTGAGCCGAGATAGAAGCCATACGGGGGAATGTAGAACAACGGTCAAACATCCTGTTGCATTGATATCGTCGTTAACAACCGATAATCTTAATAATAGGCTACGAATGACGAATTAGCACAAAAGAATACACGCGAATTCACACACCAAACTGAAAATCCGTCTTTGTGGTTTCGGGTCATTAACTGTTTCGCAGACAACTTGGCTACCGTCCAGTAACCAGTGCGAGCCATGCTTGTGTTCATGCGGTCAGAAATTCAACAAACATGCAGAGTTACCAATATGCTGAGTTTAAACAGATTTTTTTTTCGCACATGATATATGTTGTTACAGATCGTACTAAAATAATTGTTAACAATTGGTTTGATTTGTGTCAACTGACAGCGTACTTGCAGGCCATGAGGCGCTGTCAAAAGTAGCCGTGACAACCTGACTCAGTAGGCAATCGGATAATTGGGCTGTTAAGCCTACTCGAGTCGTGATACTAGTAATAGGCCTATGGAGGAATGATCCGCAGTGTTCTTGTGTCAGGTTGCATTCATATTATGGTAAACGGCCCATAATCTCAACATAATGCTAAGAAGTCAGTTTGAGCAAAATTCCCAAAAAGAAATATTGGAATAAAGTTAGGTTCTCAGTTGATGTTTCAGCATGGTGTCATAATTATACTAGGTCTAACTTATCAGCCAAGGGTCATGAACCATGGGCCAAGGGGGCACGTCGCATAATACATAGGTGGCTTGGTACATGAAACTTGCTGTATATGATAGATTTGTAAATAGCTGCTGTATAAGTAGGCTTAATAAAGTAACGAGACAGGAACGACTTAATTACGCTTGTAGGTAAGAGTCCTTTCCTTGAATGGCTGTAGGCCTACGGAAAGAAATAGGCCTACCGGTATATCAGTTACATTCTTAAAATGTTATGAGAAAATGTTTCATTTTAAAACGAAATTTAAAAAAGTGTTCAGATAAATTATATTTCAGGTAAATATTTTTTAAAACATTCCATTTAACATTTTCATAATATTTGGTGCTAACTCAGCCGCTATCCGGCAGTCTCCGCCAGAGGTCGCTTAAGCATGTCGCGTCCTATCAGCGCTCAAGATGGAGGGGAAAGATGATATCACGTCTGATATCACCCCGCTTCCCCCAGACGTCGTTTCTATTCTTGTGAGTCCGATTCTGCGCAGTGTGATATCACATGACAACTGGCCTTGACCCTTAACTGTGAAGCAGACGAGAAAATCGCGTCTGTAATCCATGACCAGGTCCCGCTGCACGTCAGGAGAGACATAGATGCTCCATTTTCTTCTGGGTTGGACCGTTTGCGAGGACTGATCGAGGTCGGTACGGAACTAAGAAAACTGGAGAATTCAACTATAGTCCGTTCCTGTACCCCTGTCCACCTGATTTTTCGCGATTATCCCTACATAAGACAACTTCGCAAACAAAATTTGCACCATTGGCATAAAGAGGCAAAAACGTAATTTTTGGTACCTTACCTACTCACGATATAAATACCGTTCAAGTACCCATGTCCGCATGTTTTTCGCGATAATTATTTTAAGAATATTCTTAAAAAATGCCCTTTGTCCTGAAGTAGAAAAACAGATATTCCGCTAATTTTGTGTAAAGTAATTTATAATATCATGAAAAACGTATTTACTTTGTGACTGTTTTGCGTTCATTTTTGCTGAAATACCGTGGATGGCGTCTTCCCGGTACTGCTAGACCATACATTCCTCCATGTTACACTTTCCATGTCTATGGCTGCGTTTGGTATTTGTTAGACAACAGTGACGTCACAAAGACGTCACAGTGATCGGTCGCGCATCACCTTTAATTGACTGACGTCATAAGTTTAACTGGCTTGTTTATTATCAGTTCTCAGGCAAGGAATAAGTCGTAAACGGTGTAACTTGTTTTGTCATATTTTGGATTATTCGTCTCATACAAAATTAAAGCAAGGCAAGGCATTACTTTTTGTGTAAGTAGTCGGCGGAATAGCTCCTGCAGCCTTTGGCCAAAAAAGGTTTACACTGCTTTACTTGTATAAAAAATTATCCCAGAAAAACATGCGGACACGGGTACTGAGATGGACTATACTTTACGGCCTGGTTGACGTGTCTCAAATGTATCCGTGGTTCATGGCGTCCCTAATATGCGGCCATTGTTTATCCTCCCTGGATATGGATATAAAGTAATGTGACGTTACAGTGAAGCGCGTGCACGCGGAGAAAACATAGTCTGACCTGACGGCATGGACGAGTTAGCTCCGCCCACCTTGGATACGGTTGCTAGGTAGGACATTAAACCGAAAAAGCGTGCTTCTTATACACGTGGAACCGGCACTTCAGCCGTATATCGCACCAGGCTTCAAACAGTATTAATTTTACCAAGAAAGCACTCTAAGGTTAAAAGTGTACATATGTAGGCTACAGAGATGTTTTAAATATAAAATTGAGAAGTTTGATGAATTTGCGCCCGTTTCTGCTCGATACGGCTGGTGTCAGAGAACGAATCAGCTGACCCCTCTCATCAGCCTTGACACCTCAGCGGTTGGTTAAAATTTACAACTCGTTCAAGTCTAGCAGAACAAATTTGAAAAACAACAAAGTAACGGTTATTAAAATATTTGTCTATGACATAGGATGCAGTTTCATAAAAAAATTAAAGATGACAACGTAAAAAGTGTTGCTTCCATACAAGTTAAAGTGACATATATGCTGTCATTAGATATAGGGGGGGGGGGGGGCGGAGGGGGGGGGGGGGGGCAACTCATTTTTTATAAACATTAAAGGAAGCCTTGCTTAATATGTATTGCTCAAGCAGAGATTTTATAACCTTTGAAAGTTAGTTTATAGGTCATCTAATTAAAATTAATAATAAAAATTCAACAAGTGTCAATACCAGTATTTAAACAATAAATTATTGAAGGGCAAGTAAAATCACAGATGGTGTGTGAACATCACGTGTTTTTTTTATATAAAATTTAATATTCTGAGAAAATTATTAAATAAAACTGAAGTTGAAATTATTATAAAATATTGCATGCATATTGATGTTTTTAATAGGAAGCCTCCTGTTTATACACAGGAAGAAAGATGTGTGTACAAGAAGAAATTTAAATGAATGTATGATATAAATATTATTTATGAAGGTCTTTAAGTCTTTTGTATTGTTTTAAAAGATGTGGTGGGACAAGAGCATATATATATATATATATATATATATATATATATAAATATATATATATATATATATATATATATATATATATATATATCAGGGGCGATCCCGGGCGAATTAAGGGTTTGTAAAGGGGAGGGGCCAACCCAGGAAGACTAATAAGAAACCTATAAAAGGGTCCCCTGCTCCAGAATGTGACGGGTCCATGCAGGCCAGAAAAAATAGTTTAAAATTCTGAAGAAAGGTTGTTGCGGCTCAACCCCTCCCCCACGCCCTCTGGATCTGCCTGTATATAAACATTTGTGTTTATGTGTGAGTGTGTGTGTGTGTGCAAAATAACTGTTTTATTTTATACAGGTGCATATTATAGAAAATATGCTGTTCTGTAAGTTAAGGCAACTTGTGGCAATAATTTTTAGAATCTTCCTTTAAACACTCAGAGTCAGTGACTCATGCATGTAATAATATAAATATATTGTATATAAATATATTGTATATATATTGTCAAGGAGAACTGAAGTGATGCTCCATTTGTGACATACCTGTGGTATTTGTTTAGTATAAAAGACACTGTGACACATCAAAATATTATCTTAATAAAGATAATAACCATTAATGTTTAATGGTGTATTTATTTCATTTCTTTATAATTCAGTCATTGAAAGTAAACACCGTTTCACTTCGTTATTACAACTTGCAAGTATTTGTTATATATTCTGGTGTAATGCATCATTATAGCCTAAATGAACTGTAAATTAATTTTTAACGATTTCTCACTCAATTTCAACGAAATGTACATAATAGGTGTTAACACATATTGTCAGTGAAAAATTTTATCTTGTTTATTGTTTAACAGGAACATCTTAAGGATTATTTTCTAATTATGACTCATGGCTGTCATAATGTCTGGTTCCAAGTGGATTATAATAACAAATATGAATTTTTTATCTCTATTTGTTTACTACTAGCTTAAAAAATAGCATTTTCCCTTCTCTTTCTTAAACCTTCCTGCCCCCCCCCCCCCCCCGCAGGATACATATGCGACCATAGAATGCAATATTATTATTGTTTTATATAATAAAAAAATCAACAAGCTATGAGATCACTTAATATATTAAGTTTTGTAAATAACAGACAAATGAACAGACCAAATTTTTGTGAAAAATATAAACATTATACCTTTAATATAGCCGACAGTTACACATATTAATTTTATTAAAGAACAGCTCAATGATTCAAGATTGTACCTTTGTCTTTCGGTAGTTTCTTGACGATTTTTTGTATTTTTTTTTTTTGGTCAATTGAACAATCAGAAGATCTAGGTCGATCACCAAAATCTGAGTTCGCGCTTTTATCACACCAACAGGTCTGTGAGTTGTTAAGTTCTAACACCAGTAATCAGTAAGGCAGTAATAGCCGTCTTGCATCTTTGAGTGCCAATAAATGCACACTGTTATGTAAATTGTCGACATGGTTACAATATAAAGCAGAAGGCTATACAATTAAACTTGTATCCTCGTCAATAAAAGTTACTGACCTTTTACCAGAGATATATCAAATATATTTCTGGTAACAGGAGATAGCATATCGTCGCATGCATATATTAACACGTGAATATTGCATATCATCCCATGCACATGAACAAATGGGAATGGGAGACGCTCTGATTCGACAGGGCCAAGATTGATACATTTTGTTTATACCCATCAACTTTAAAGAGTGAAGCGCTAGTGTGGGGAAAATGTAACACTTTTTAGCACTGGTTACAGGCCAGTGTTTACCAATAGATGGTATATAGGATCATATAGACTGCGTCTTTTGACTAACTGAAAATTTCATGTGTCATTATGGACTCAATATATGACAGGGCCAAATCAGGCCTGCCTTGTCCCATCCCTGCGTTTCTCCTCGTCTTGTGATTTTATTACGAAGAGAAGGAAGAAAACAGATTGCTGTTACTTTGAATAATACCTGGGGTAACTTTTATAAAAATTATCAACATATGCCTCGACCGTATTAAAAATAAAACATATTTATTATGAGAGGTCCATCGAGCACTTATAGTTGAAAGTTTACACACGTGTCAGGAATGTCCGACCTGATGTCCGGCCTCCACGTGTGTTTACATGGCCTCGTTTTCAGTCCGGCAATAACGTTCGCTGATTGGCTAATAGAGCTGTCGATCACGCACTCGCCGTCAGGTCAATTTTCGCTGTGAACAGGGGTCAGCAGCTCTTGATTATTGGTTCCGTGAATGTTGATGCCTCTTTAGTACGTCACGTCTATTATGACGTCATCACTATGCCCTGATATGCCCCTTTAACAGATTAGTGGCAAGATTTCGCTAAAGAATAGACCAGTTACTCATAAAATGGTTTTAAATTGTTTACAGGAAAATTACATAAGGTAGGCTATTATTTCCATAATAGTTAATTACGTTTTTTCCTCTTTCTTCCCCAAGGTCAAACAGTTTTGGTGTTCTTTGATTCACAAATAAATAATGGCGAAAAAACAAGTGGACAGGGGTACTGGAACAGACTTTAAACAATAAAATTATAATATTATTTGTAAAAACGTCATATTCATCATAAAATGAAGATATTTTGGTAAAAGTGCAGTACAGGTGACCTGACAACAACTGGCTTCTTACTGATGGTCTGTCGACCCTTATTTTACTTGATTATTCCATCAACATGCACAAATTTCTAGAAGACTTATTAAGACCGACATAAAAATAAGAAAACATCAAACATTATTCAAAGGAAAATTTAGGTGTGAGTTATGCAAGTTTGCAGCAGGTCACCCATACTGCACCTTATCAATATTGTTGTAAAATGCCTATGTAACAGGTAATTTTGCAGTACAGCAGGTTTTTGGTAATGCATCATTAATCAGAATATAAACAATAATTTTGAAGAAATTATATAATCAATATAATGCACATTTTTCAGCATGTAACATATACCACTCAGGGGCATCAATACAGGGGGGAAATTAGCCCAAGCTCCTGTGCTCTCTTGCTACTCTATGCTGTGCGAGAGCCCTAGAAGATGATTTGAGGAAACTGGAGATATTCCACATGACCATTAAATTCTTATATTTCGTCTAAAAAATGTCATATTCGTTATGAAATAAAGATATTCTTATCAAATGTGCATATAACATACCACTTAGACAGTGTTTGTCCACTTTAAATGTTGATAAGAAGAATATATATATTGTCCTAATTGACCGTGATATGCCGGGTTGGAAGGGGGGGGGGGGGAACAATGTCTTCCAAGGGGTTTCCCCCAGCCACGGCTGACAGGCAGCCGCCTGTGTAACCAGTGGCAACGGGCCGTGTTGGCTCAGCGAGCAAGGTCAACCGGTTCATTTTCAGATTCTGAGACAGTTTCAAGCGCCATGGTTGCAAAGTTTTAAAAGTGAGTCTTGTTTACATAGAAAAATATAATATTTAGCTTAAATTTCTTGGTCATTCGAATAAAGTACTATATCTTCCTTAGATTACTTAAAGTTTCCTTGTCATAAAGCAATATTTTATTTAACACAATTTTTTCCCCCCAACAATGGTTTTAAGTTCTCCTTTTTACTCTGAACACAGGCGTTTGAATCGCTATTTGTGTTGATATTGGTTTAAATAGTATTCAATTTACCTTAACAACAATAGGCGGAAGGGGGCTCTGTAAATATATTGGAACGCTTCACGTTTTATAAGATAAGATAAGATAAGATAAGATAACATTTATTAGCCTTCAGTTCCAGGAATTTGTTGTTGACTTGCAATTCATTACATAAAAAAATAAATAAGTAAATAGATAGATAAATACATAAAAATAATACAAAAATACATAAAAATCACACATAACATATTGATGCATGTAAAATTAAGCATGTAAAAATGATAAAACAGATAATTCTGCAGGTAAAACACATAATTCAAAACATTAAATTTCTAAGAGGGTTGTGAGTTAAAGTGTTTAATACTGTGTGGTACGAGAGATTTTTTAAAACGAGTTGTTCTGCAGAATATTGTATCTAGGCGTTTACCTGAAGGTAAAAAACGGAACTCTAAATATAGGGGATGTGTTTTGTCATTCATGACCTTAGATATGAAGGCCATTGTTTTGGTTTCACAGATTTCCTGAATTGTCAACAGCTTATCAAAAAGCCAACCAATCAGCATGGTAATAGTATAGATCTTATATTCACAAACTGCCGACATGCATAAGTTTGAATATCAGGAGAAATATGGTCAGACCACAAAATGTTTTTTGCAACAATATCTTGAATCATATCAACCATCCATGGCCTATATTACCTGTTTCTCTCAGACTTTATCTCCATTTGATATTTTTTTAAATATTTAGCTTAGCCGACTTTAAGTCATCTGAGCTTTGGTCATGGTCCTTTGTCCGTCATCCTGCCATCTATTTACAGGGCACATTATAAAACTGTTGAACCTACTAATCCAAAATTTTGCATTCAGTTAGATGTCCCCAGAATCTTCCACTGTACTGAAAATTTGGTCACTAGAACTTCGTATCTTTGAGATATTGAGGAAAAACCTCTGTTTTCCATTAAAAAAACCCACTTCAAGACTGCCTAATATCAAAACCACTGATCTGTTTTTGATCATAGTTAGTATGCATATTCTTCCATACATTTCCAATGTACATACCAAAAAGTAGGTCAGTATTGGGCAATTGTTTGAAGTAATCGGCCCGAACAATGCACCTTGAAAAGCTAGAAATTTTTTTTTTCAGGGATATACCTTCATTTAATCAAGATTCAATTGTATACTGAAAAATAGATCTGAATATTACAAATTTTAAAATTTATTAGCATAAATATAAAATCAGTAACTAAAATTTTGCCCAACATTGGCCATAGAACATTTTTCCCTGTAAGCACTGTTCATTTTAATTTCATATAATGCACACTAAGAATTTCAGCTTGTAAATTCTGAAATTTGAAAGGAGATGACCAAAAACTGTATCTTCTATTAAAGTTTTGATGAGACCATGTCACACCTAAGCTATACTGAAACCCCTCCATATGTCCTCTTGTTGACCTTTCAGGCCAATTATGCAAGCTTAAAGTGGGCATACTCTGTAGCCATCAAGCTCTTGGGTTCCTTTAGCTTGATCTAGATGTCTGACCCCCCTCCTATAGTAGATTTTTGGCCAAAAACATGAAAATAATAATTTAAAAAAAATTATTGGTTTAAAAGAACAACTGTAAGAAATATTAATGGAAAAGGAATTTTATAGTTAATGTGTAACAGGGAATTACCTTGCAATACTGATGTTTTATGGATCTTCCATGGATTGCCAAAAGTGTATCCATATGACAGTCATAAATGGGTATTTTTCATTTCAATCATAAAAATGTAAAATAAATAATTAAATGAAATTGTTTACTGTTAGGAATTATTTGTAGCAAATTAATGATAGACAAGGATGCAGTTGATTACATTTAATTAATCTAAATTTCCAGGTCTTTTCCAGGTGTTTAATTTCATTGGTTTATTTTTATTCCAAAATTTAAAAAAAATTGTAATATGTCAAAAATTTAAAATTTAACTCAGACAAGTGTTCATTAAAGATGTCAATATGTTTGACTAATGACATTTAAATTCATGGGTGTATCAGCTGTTACATGATACTTGGTAAATAATCAAAATGTATAGTACTGATTCCTTCATTTCAGGTAATAAAATTAAACAAGGCTAACTCCAGTTTGCTCCTTGTAAGATATATTGGGAGTTTTGATTCTTGGGTTATTTTTAACACATTTATTAGATTTATAGCTGAGATTAATTTTTTTTATACATGTTTAAAAATAAAATAAAAATATTCAAATGTGATAAAAAATCAGATCTTATTCAAGTTCTCATTATGATGTCTATGATGTTAAAAATTATCATGAGTGTCTTACCTTGTTTAATGCGTATACAGTGATATGACAGTATTCAAAGGATAATGTAATTTTTTTTTATAAATTAAAGCCATAAAACTAGGCACTTATGATCGTTATTTATATTTGTGAAATTAGTATATCCTGGATTCTCAATGGTTTTGTTTGACTGAAACTGTAAAATACAAGACATTTAGTGAATACTTTATAATTGTAAAAAATTTAGGAAATATAATTTCTCCCTTAATTTGAGAATCGCTGAAGCTAGAGACTTCCTTTCAGGTATATAGCTATATTTAATCAAAATTTAATGGTATACCAAAAATGAGATCTGAATTTTAAATTTTATAAATTATTAGCATGAATATAAAATCAGTATCTTAAATTTTGCTCAGATTTGAACATGGCACATTTTTCCCTGTAACTGCATTGGATTAAATTTTCTCAGCATGTTACCATAAGCATTTCACCTGTTAACATCTGAAATTTGAAACTAGTTGATCAAAAACTGTAGCTTTTATTCAAGTTTTCAAGCAAAATGTTAAGTATTGTTTAGATCAAGCAAGTGTTATGCAGTTTGCTAGAGCTCACCTCCCCAGCTTCCCAGGCTGGCTCTTAGCTCCCAAAATTTGGCATACAGTTAGATGTCCCCAATCCCCCTACAATACCAAAAGTTGGGTCACTAGAACTTCATTCCTTCGAGATATTAAGAAAAAACTTTAATTTTCAATTAAAAAACCATTGTTACACTTCAAGACTGCCTAATATCAAAACCACTGATCTGACTTTGATCATATATAATATACATGTTCTTCTATTCATACTCTATGCACATGGCAGAAATGATGTCAGTATTGTGAAATTGTTTTAAGTTATGGGCCCAAACATAATACACTTTGTAAAAAATAAAAAATATATTTACTCCCTTAACATGAGAATTGCTAAAGCTAGAGATATTTTTGTCAGGGATATAACATCATTTAATCAAGATTCAGTTGTAGGCCTATATCCAAAATTAGTTCTGCATTTTTCAAATTTTATAAGTTATTAGCATTAATATAAAATCAGTACCTTTAATTTTGCCTAAATATGACCTGTAGGTCCGGTAGTTGACCTTTCAGGCCAATTATGCAAGCTTGAGGTGGGGCATATACTGGTCAGCCTGGCAGCAAATGGCTTGCCTCATTTGATTCAGGTGTCTGACCCAATTCATCTATTGGTTGTTTAGACCAACAGCATAACAATAAACAATAAATAAATAAATTTTTATAGGTCTGTAATAACAACTTGAAAAAAAAAATCAATAGAAAAGGAATTTGATAGTTGATGAGTAACAGGGAATAACCTTGCAATAACTAATGTTTAATGGATTTTGTATGGATGGATGAAAATGTATTCCAAATAACACCATTGAGTCACCTATGGTATTTTTCTTTTCAATATTAATAATGAAAAAAAAATTAAATTATATTGTACTTTACTATTAGGGATTATATGAAGGGAATTAATGATAAAGATGCAGTTGATAATATTAACCTAAATTTCCAGGTTTTTTACAAGTGTTTCAGTTTGTTAATAAATATTTATTTCAAAATTTAAAAAAAAAAATAAAATTTGTCAAAATTTTTAAATTTTACTCAGACAAGAACTGATTAAAGATGTCAATATGTTTCACTAATGACATTAAGACATGTGCCTGTCAAAAGACTATGTAAATAATCAAAATTTATATTAATGGTCCTACATTTCATATAATAAAATTAAACTTGCCCATCTCTAGTTTTCTCCTTGTATAATTTATAGGGTGTTCTTATCCTTGGGTTATTTTTTACACACATAATGATTTCAAAGGTGAGATTACTTAAACATTTTTTCTTATACATTTTTTTTTAAATAAAAAAGTTGAATATGATAAAAAATCAGATCTTAGACAAGTTCTCATTATGATTTCTGTGATGTTATAATTGTCAAGTCTCTTGTTATGCCTAAATTGATGTGAAGGTAGTCCAAAGTGAAAAAAAATAGTTTAATTTTTTTTAATATAAATACAATTCATCAAACCAGGTACTTATGATCATTATTTCAATTTGTGATATTTTTTTATTCTGAATTCTCAAGAACTTTGTTTGGCTGAAACAGAATAAATACATGGACATGGTGCAGTACTTTGCAAATGTATTTGAATGCAAATATGAATTATTACTCCATAATTTCATGCATAAAAACAGGAATACAGGTATCTATTTCACTAATTTTTTTTTTAAAATCTTTGATGAAAAAAAGCACTTTTATTATTTAAATTTAAATTATATTTGACACAATATTAGTTATTAATTTTATATAAATAGTTAGACTTTTCAAATAATTCTGCTGCAATGTAGGTAAAGTTTTATGGCCAAGTCAAAACCTGTGTGATAATAGCACACCATTTCCAACTGTAAATAATTTAAAAGACATCAATCCTCTTCCCTGTCTCATCCAAGGATATTATCAACTCATAATAGAACTTATACTACCACAGAAAACCAGCCTTTGCCTTCCTCCTGTTCCAAATCATATTTTGTGATCATATTAATTAAAGTTAGATTTGGCTCAATAATTGCAATTAATTTTTAATAAAATAGTTAAACGCTCCTGTCATTTGTGCAAATGCTGTCTGTCCGTCTGTCTGTCCGTCTGTCCGCTAACCTGGCACAAATTGTAACCGCTGGACCTAGAATCTTGTAACATGACATTCTGAGAGACCTATGAAAAATGTCCATGGAAACTAGAAATTAGGTCTCTGTTACCCATATCCTTTGAGGTATGGGGCCCCAAAGTACACCCCAGAATAATAAAAAATGTCATACAAAAACTTCAATATCTCATTAACTACATCACTGATGGTCATGATTTTTGGCATAAATATTGATCATGAGATGTTTCATCAGTTTCTGCAGACTGGTGGCGCCACCTGTATTTTTCAATTTTTTACGATTTGTTTTCCCTATTTTTGAGACCTTTAAAAATGTGAACTTCTGTTAACAGGGCACAAATCGTAAAGACTGGACCTAGAATCTTCATTCTTCACACAGTGAGAGACCTATGAAAAGTCTCCATGGAAACTTAAAATAAGGTCTCTGTTACCCATATCCTTTGAGCTATGGCACTCCAAAGTACAGCTAAGAATAATGGAAAATTTGATCCAAAGCTGGAATATCTGAACAACTAATGCAGGGATTGCCATAATTGTTTGCATGGATATTGATCATGGAGTGTTTCATCAGTTTCTGCAGACTGGTGGCACCACCTGTGTTTGTTCAGGTTTTTTTAAAGAATTTTTTCTCTATTTTTGAGACCTTTAAAAATGTGAACATCTGTTAACAGGGCACAAATCATAAAGACTGGACCTAGAATCTTTATTCTTGACACACTGAGAGACCTATGAAAAGTCTCCATGGAAACCTGAAATTAGGTCTCTGTTACCCATTTCCTTTGAGCTATGGGGCCCCATAGTACACCCCAGAATAGTAAAAAATTTCATACAAAAACTTCAATATCTCATTAACTACAACACTGATGGTCATGATTTTTGGCATACATATTGATCATGAGGTGTTCCATCAGTTTTTGCAGACTGGGTGCACCACCTCTATTTTTTTTCAAATTTTTACGAATTTTTTTCTCTATTTTTGAGACCTTTAAAGATGTGGTTATCTGTCAACAGGGTACAAATCATAACAACTGGACCTAGAATCTTCATGCTTGTCATGCAAGGAGGCCCATGAAAGGTGTCTGTGGAAACTGAAATTAGGTCTCTGTTTCCCATATCCTTCAAGCTATAGGACTCGGAAGTATCCCTCAGAATAATGGACAATTTGATACAAAAGTTGAAATATCTGAACAACTAATGCAGACATCACCATGATTCTTTGCATGGATATTGATTATGGAGTGTTTCATCAGTTTCTGCAGACTGGTGGTGCCGCCTATATTTTATTCAATTTTTCGAATTTTTTCCTCCATTTTTTAGACCTTTAAGGATGCTGTCATCTGTTAACATGGCACAAATTGTAACAGCTGGACCTAGAATCTTCATTCTTGTCATGCAAGGAGGCCCATAAAAAGTGTCTGTGGAAACCTGAAATTAGGTCTCTGTTACCCATATCCTTCAAGCTAAAGGACTGCAAAGTATCCCTAAGAATAATGGAAAATTTGATACAAAAACTGAAGTATCTGAACAACTAATGCAGAGATCACCATGATTCTTTGCATGGATATTTACCATTTAGTGTTTTCATTAGTTTCTGCAGACTGGTGGTGCCACCTGTATTTTTCAATTTTTTACGAATTTTTTTCTCTATTTTTGAGACTTTTAAAAAGTGAACATCTGTTTACAGGGCATAAATCATAAAGACTGGACCTAGAATCTTCATTCTTGACACACAGGGAGACCCATGAAAAATCTCCATGGAAACCTGAAATTAGGCCTCTGTTACCCATTACCTTTAAGCTGTATGGCTCCAAAATACCCCCCAGAATAATGAAAAATTTGATACAAAAACTGCAGTATCTCAGTATCTACAACACTGATGGTCATGATTTTTGGCATACATATTGATCATGAGGTGTTCCATCAGTTTCTGCAGACTGGATGCGCCACATTTATTTTTATTTCAAATTTTTTCAAATTTTTTTCTCTATATTTGAGACCTTTAAGGATGCTGTCATCTGTTAACGTGGCACAAATTGTAACAATTGGACCTAGAATCTTCATTCATGTCATGCAAGGAGACCGATGAAAAGTGTCTGTGGAAACCTAAAATTAGGTCTCTGTTACCCATATCCTTCAAGCTATAGGACTCCAAAGTATCCCTCAGAATAATGGAAAATTTGATACAAAAGCTGAAGTATCTGAACAACTTATGCAGAGATCACGATGATTCTTTGCATGGTTATTGACCATTAAGTGTTTTTATCAGTTTCTGCACACTGGTGAAGCCACCTGTATTTTTTAGCGAACCTGTGAGCTTATGCAATGGTGTGGCGTCACCCAGCGTCTGTCGTCCGTTGTCCGTCATCTGTACGTTAACCAACACTATCTTGAAAACGGCAAGAGTTAGCATCACAAAATTTTATGCAAAAAATTAGTCTTCTAAAAAACTTTATTGGATTTTGCTTATTTTTTGGCTTACTGCATTTTCATAGATTTTATAGGGAAAAAGCTAAACAAGCTTTAAAAATCTTTTTCTCTGAAACTGTTCAGCCAAATTGTCCAATATTGGCTGGAGCTATCATCACCAAATTTATGCCAGTCTTGGTCACATGAGTCATATATGAAATTCAGGTATTAGTGGTGCCACCTGCATTGACCTTTTTTTGTACGGGGGTCATTGGTCATCTGTACATTAACTCATCATTTCTCAGGAATAGCAGGAGCTACCATCCCCAGATTTTATGCAATAATCTGTCACATATCAAATGTTGTAGGATTCAGCTTATTTTTTTTGCTATCTGCAGTTTACTTAGATTTTATAGGGATAAAGCTGAAAAACTTTTAAATGTCTTCTTCTTGTTAACAGTCCAGCCAAATTGTTCAATATTTTACAGAAATGAACCCAGAGGCAAGTTCTCTCAAGTTTGTTCAAATGGTTTGCATTTGATGAATTTTAGTGGAGTTACACAAATTTGAACAGTCATTTGGCCAAGTAAGCATACTGACAAAGTAATCTCAGAAATGACAAAAGCTAGCATTACCAAGCATTGTGCCAATGTTTGTCACATGACTCATATTTGAAGTGCAGATTTTGTGAATATGTCAGCTTCGAGAAAAAAGCATTTTAGCCAAAGTCTTTCAGTATGTGAAAACAGATTTAGCAACAGGCAAAGATTGTGTCTGTATCTTTAAATAGGTTGTGAAACTGCCAGCTGTTTCAGATTTGGCAACAGATCAAGAGTTCATTCAGTGCAGCGCGATAAAGGTCAAGAGTTCAATCAGTGCAGCCAAGCACAAGGCATATGATCACCTCATGGGTGACATGTGAACACCTCATGGGCACCATGTGATCACCTCATCGGTGTCATGCCCCTCAGGGCAGGGCCCCTGCATGAGCTTATGCAATGGTGTGGCTCCTATTTCAGATATGGCAACAGGCTAGAGGTCAGTCTGGATCTATTTTTAGCTTTGGCAGACTGCCAACTGTATCAGATTAGGCAACAGGTCAAGAGTTCACTCAGTGCAGCCAGGTATGGGTCAGGAGTTCACTCAGTGCGGTAGCTGCATTCAATTTATAGCGTTGGCAGACTGCCCACTGCATCAGATTTGGCACCAAAGTTCAGCCTGGATCTATTTATAGCTTGTGCAGACTACCAACTATGTCAGATTATGCAACAGGTCAAGAGTTCACTCAGTGCAGCCAGGTGCAGAACAAAAGTTCCCTCAGTCTAGCCAGGTGCAGGTCATGAGTTCACTCAGTGCAGTAGCCTGAGCCAGCAAATTTGTCACAGTTCACTCAGGGCAACTGCCTTTCTCACCTAAGCCTGGTCAGCCCCATGCATCAGACTCAAGGTAAGTTTGATGTATTTGCCTGATATTTTGACCTGTCTATGTGTCTTTGATGGCTTTCTCGTTCACAAGACAGGTGTCACCACCTACAATGACTTTTGCACAGTGAATGTGCCTGCTTATTTCTACAGAGGAATTTGATATATCAGCCTGAAATTGGGCATATATATACATATGGAATAGCTTTGTCGTTTACAAGACTGGTAGTGCCACCTACAATAATTTTTGCAAAGTGTGTGTCCCTGCTTATTTTTTCAGGAGGGGTTTGATATATCAGTCTGAAATTGGGCATATGTATATCTCTGATAGCTTTGTTGTATTCAAGACTGGTGGTGCCAGCTACAACCAATTGTGTGTTGTGTGCACCCATGCCAGAATTTCAGCAGTGATGTTTGTGTAATTGTTTCTTATTCAAAATGTTTAGTACTTGCATCTTTCATATATATGAAAAGTAATGGTCCAGCATTGAAGCATTATACCTGGTGTATTTCCCAATGCACATGTTCGCATTAGGCCTGTAGGCTGTGTTTAAAGTTTACGCATTTTTTCTCTATTTTTGAGATATATAAATACAGACACAATCTTGGCCTGTTGGTTAATCTGTTTGATGGTTAAGTTGAATGGGTATATATACTACCATTCAGATGATAAAATATCCTTTTCTGAATCTCTTCCCAGTCAGCGGAGCGTCATGACCCATGGGTCACTTGTTTCAAATACTTCTGCTGCAATGTAGATAAAGTCATTAGGCCAAGTCAAAACATGTGTGAAAATAAAACTTCTTTTCAAAATGTAAACCAGAATACAGGTAGTTGACAAGCGACTATGTGTATCCCCCGAAATCAGAGTGGGACGGGTGAAGTGAAGCATGGATTGAGTGGCAAGGGGAAAAAGAGTGAGGTGTGTTGCATATTAGCATCGATGTCTGCAGTCGAAATGTGTATGTAGGTGGCGCGACTTAGCAAAAAATCCAGAAAGCTATCCAAGTTGTATACATATGCAAAATGTTAGCAGATAAGTCAAACCACTACTTGTATATGAGTGATTTATCCCACAGCAGACAAACAGAAGGACCCTGTGCAAAAATTGGTGGCAGGTGGCACCACCAGTTTTATGTATGGTTAAGAGCTATGAGAGATCTATACACATGCAAAATTTCAATAGGATATGTCAAACCAGTCATGAAATATAAGCCTGAATGTCTGCAGCGTAAACATAAGTGTAGGTGGCGCCACCTGCCACAAAATCGAGAAAGCTATCCAAGATGTATAAACATGCAAAATTTTAGGCAGATAAGTCAAACCACTACTGAGATAAAAGTCTTCTTGGAAACCTGGAATAAGGGCTATGTTACCCATATTCTTCGAGCTATGGGGCTCCGAAACCCCCCCAGAATAATGAAAAATTTGATACAAAAGCTCAAGTATCTGATGCAACAACTAATGCATTGATCACCATGAATTTTTGCATAGATATTGATCATGGGTTGTTACATCAGTTTCTGAACACTGGTGGCACCACCTGTATTTTTTCGACTTTTTACGATTTTTTTCTCTATTTTTGAGACCTCCAAAGATGCCGTCATCTGTTAACAGGTCACAAATTGTAACTGCTGGACATGGAATCTTCACACTTTACATCCAGAGAGGTCCCTGAAAGGTCTTCTTGGAAACCTGGAATTAGGTCTATGTGACCCATATTCTACGAGCGATGGGGCTCCGAAACCCCCCAGAAGAATGCAAAATTTGATTTGATACAGAGACTCAAGTATCTGAACAACTAATGCATTGATCACCATGATTTTTTGCATGGATATTGATCATGAAGTGTTTATCAGTTTCTGCAGACTGGTGGTGCCACCTGTATTTTTTCGATTTTTTAACGATTTTTTTTCTCTATTTTGAGACCTTAAAAGATTCTGTCACCTGTTAACAGGGCACAAATCATAAACGCTAGACCTGGAATCTTCTCACTTTACATCCAGTTAGGTCCATGAAAAGTCTCCTTGGAAACCTGGAATTATATCTCTGTTACCCATATTCTTCAAGCTATGGGGCTCCAAACCCCCCCCCCCCCCCCCAAAAAAAAATAATGAAAAATTTGATACAAAAGCTCAAGTATCTGAACAACTAATGCATTGATCACCATGATTCTTTGCATGGATATTGATCATGGAGTGTTTTATCAGTTTCTGCAGACTGGTGGCGCCACTGTATTTTTTTTATTTTTTTTAACGAATTTTTTTCTCTATTTTGAGACCTTAAAAGATGCCGTCATCTGTTTACAGGGCACAAATCGTAAACACTGGACCTGGAATCTTTTCACTTTACATCCAGTTAGGTCTATGAAAAGTCTCCTTTAAAAAACTAGAATTAGGTCTCTGTTACCCAAATTCTTCAAACTATAGGGCTCCGAAGTACCCCTTCCCCCCCCCCAGAATAATAAAAAATTTGATACAAAAGCTCAAATATCTGAACAACTAATGCATTGATCACCATGATTCTTTGCATGGATATTGATCATGGGGTGTTACATCAGTTTCTGAACAATGGTGGCACCACCTGTATTTTTTCGATGTTTTACAATTTTTTTCTCTATTTTTGAGACCTCCAAAGATGCCGTCATCTGTTAACAGGGCACAAATCGTAAACACTGGACCTGGAATCTTCTCACTTTACATCCAGTGAGGTCCATGAAAAGTCTTCTTGGAAACCTGGAATTAGGTCTATGTTACCCATATTCTTTGAGCTATGGGGCTCCAAACCCCCCCCCCCCCCCCCCCCCCCCCAGAATTATAAAAAATTTGATACGAAAGCTCAAGTATCTGAACAACTGATGCATTGATCACCATGATTCTGTGCAGTGATATTCATCATCGAGTTTTTTTGAAAATCTCCTTGGAAACGTGTATTTAGGTCTCCGTTACTCATATTTTCTAAGCTATGGGGCTTATAAATATAAGCACCCCTCAGAATAATTGAAAATTTGAAACCAAAGTAGGGCCCAAATCATAACCTTTGGGCCCAGAATCTTCTAACTTGACATCCTGAGAGTTTTAGAAACCTGAAATTGGGTCACAGTGAACTATATTCTCAGAATTTTGGGGTATGTTTGAGCACCCTAGAAATAATGCAAAATACACACAAATTGCCAGATTCCTCATGAAAGGCTGATTGGTTTGTCATCAGATTTGTTGTGCTTATGGGTCTTGATGAACTTAAGCTAATATGCATGAACAATGATGCCACCTACATTACCTTATTTAGTTGTCTGTGCAAGGACATATTGTCAACATGTCAGTCGGCTGAGCGTCATGACCCACAGGTCACTTGTTAGTGTTTGTATAGGGCTATGCAAAATTTTTAGCCTGATCCTTCAAACAGTTCCGGAGATATGTGGGTTTATGTGTGGAAACAGATGAACAAATGAAAAATGGGCAGAGAGGAAAGGTCAGAGGTCAACCAAAAATGAGGGCGCAGCAGTTTACATGTGATCTGATCAAAATTCCGAATTATAAAAAATTATGCCCAGTGGTAAAAGAAGAGTTCTCTGGAAACCTATGCAGCGTAGGTGGCATCGGACTGAAAACCGCAAAACTCTGGTTTGGCGGATACAATTATATAAATGACATCAGTCCTCTTCCCTCTCAAAGGATTTTTTCAAAATTTTTACATAACTTGAGTTAAACGCAATCATCCTCATAAATCAGCTTATATTACCACACAAAACCAAGATTTGTCTACGCCTTCTTCCAAATCATATTTTCTGATCATCAATAACAGCTGAGCACCGTGACCCATGGGTCCCTTGTTAACTTCAATGTCAATTTCAGCTGAGCACAGTGACCCATGGGTCTCTTGTTTTGTTATGTCAAGCCAAGGAACAAAAGTAGACTGACTAAAGTTGGCAAAGTTTTGTGCATACCAGCCACAGTTGTACACATGGCTAGCATCCCTTCACGCTCTAACCTAGATCATCCTTGTTGTATAATAATGTTTGGTGTGTAAAACTAAAAAATGGGAAATGCACAACTGTAGTGCCAATAAAGGATTAATGTGCACAACCCAATCTTGAGGACAGACTCTGCCTTCTCAGAGTAGTCAGATTCACACACCAGTTCTTGGGGCCAGGTTAGATCCATCAGAGTGTTTCTCTCTATATTCTGGTTTTATGAAATTTTGTCTCACAGCAGGCCTCTCAGGAGTGCTTTGTGTCATGCAGTGGGCACAGAAAATAAAGCTCTGATTGACCTAACATAAGCCTCATATATTAAGGTATCTGTACTGATATTGTGCAGCCAACAATGTTGTACTTGTGAATGTCCCACAATGCCTTGTCACTGTACATGGATATTCAGCTCTCTGTGGTTATATAAAGACAACTGTACATGGATTATAAATTATTGGTTTCCATACTCAACTTAATTCAAGAATTTGTCATCAGTGATATGTATCTGTATTATAATTTTGCATTCAGTATGCATCTGTAATAATTTTACATATATTCCTAAATTCTTATTTATAAAAAGTCAGCTGAAAAGCATTTTGTATTTGGAAAATTTATTTCAAAGTTATTTCAAGTAGGGGGACCACTTTTGTGTCCGGATGGCAGCTCTTTGCACAGATTACCAGTGCCTTGATGTTGGCCATTAGCCAAGATGATGTCAGCTCTATAAATAGTTTTGGCACAGTGCCAGGATTGGAAGAAGTGCAGCCAGGTATAGGTCAAGAGTTCACTCAATGCAGTAGCTGCATTCTATTTATAGTGGAAGATTGCTCACTGCATCAGATTTGGCACCAAAATTCAGCCTGGATCTATTTATAGCTTTGGCAGACTGCCAACTGTGTCAGATTATGCAACAGGTCAATAGTTCACTCAGTGCAGCCAGGTACAGGTCAAAAGTTCACTCAGTCTTACCAGGTGCAGGTCAAGAGTTCACTCAGTGCAGTAGCTTGAGGTAGCAATATGTCACAGTTCACTCGGGGCAACTGCCTTACTCACCTAAGCCTGGTCAGCCCAGTGCATCAAACCCAAAGGAAGTTGCCACATACATTTACTTTTGCACAGTGTATGCACCTGCTTATTTCTACAGAGAAATTTGATACATCAGCCTGAAATTAGGCATAATTATACATGTCGGGTAGCTTTATCGTGTACAAGACTTGTGGCGCCTCCTACAATAATTTTTGCACAGTATATGTCCCTGCTTATTACGTAGGAGGGGTTTGACATATCAGTCTGACATTTGGCATATGTATATCACTGTGTTGTTTACAAAACTGGTGGTGCCAGAATTTCAGCAGTGATGTTTGTGTAACTGTTTCTTGTTCAAAGTGTTTAGTACTTGCACTGTTCATATAAATGTTACACATGTTCTTGAAAAGTAATGGTCCAGCATTAAGCATTATACCTGGTTTTATCCCATTGCACAGGTTCACATAAGGCCTGTAGGCCTTGTTTTGTTTTCTCATTTTCTTATTACTCCATCACTGCCATATGACAGTATTGTGAGCATTATAAGTAAAAACCTAATGAACAGAACATTTCATATTATGCATAAAATACATATGGGTTATTGAATGAGGTATATTTATATTTGGGGAAATGACCTTTACTGTGAGAGTGGCCTTGACATTGAACCATATTTGGTAAAAATCATACAAAATCTTAAATATCTCAATCAGGGATACATGCATGGATTAGTTTAAAAAAAATTGACCAAAGATGTTTGATAGCATTCTTCTGCGGGAGACAGGTAGCATCATCCTTTTGTCTTTTTCATGTTTTTCTCCCTGTAAATACCCCCTTCATTGCAACTTGACAGTACTGTGAGCATTATAAGCAAAAAAACACTAATGGACAAATTTCTTTCAGATTATGCATATACATAGATATAGGTAATTGGATGAGGTATATTTAATTTGGGTCATGACTTTTCCTGTGAGAGTGGCTTTGACCTTGAATATTCCCATATTTTGTGAAAAAAATATTGTTTCTCAAGTTAATAGATGGAAGAAACCATGGTGGCTTGCTACTGAAGACAGGGGCCTATTCTTGAAGGGGGGGGGGGGGGTTAATTGTCTGGGGGTACTATGGCATCTGCATTGCCAAGAAATGTCTGTAGTTATATTTGGAAGCCAAACTTGTTCTGAGAAAATGTTTTGAGGGAATTTTATTCTTTTTCCAACTGGTAAATATAAAGCCAATCTTATTAGTAAATTTGGCTGAACAGATGACATCAATTCATACAATGATGTTAATGATTAGGTTTTTCTGAAAAATTCATTTTGACAGGGAAGTTGGGTACACCATTTGGAGACATAAATGAAGTCCAGGATCTAGAGCTGGCAGGGACTGGCTACAATGCAATAGAGTACTGAAACTTCATAAATTTAAAGACAATCCTGGTTTGTTGCCCTGTACAGCATATAAGTGGTCTCTGATTCAATTCTTCAATCACTCTGTGCCTGACTTTTGCTTCAGTTGCAGAGCAAAGTGGATAACTTCATGTGCTAGAAAGAAAGTATGCTGGACCCTTGACACCCTTCAGTATTGCAAATAGCAATAGCTTTCTGTTATTTCTGGCCATTTGGCACCACTTCAGCCCCATGTTCTACCAGGGAGTTCTCAAGACAAAATATTGACACCATACTTCCTAGCTTTCAAAGCTCACCACTAATGCTGTCAGTTATTTTGCCCCTGCCTGCTTCCAGACATGCAACTGCTGTGAAACCTCTTCAGTATGAGGTGGCTGTACATTAATGGCCATTTCTATCTCAATCTGCTCCACTGAATGAACGCAGGAAACAGGTGATGGTCTTGGTAGAAGCTTTCTTTAATTTGTCTCAACCCTTGCGTAATTGTTACCTTCTGTGTTTGATATAAGCAAGCCATTTGACCTTAAGGTTCCAAGCTTGTGGTAAGATAAACCATGGCCTCTGACATGTTATCCTTTTTAATAGATGTCTGAGATGTTTCTTGAGAGTTTCTTTCACTTTTTACATGATTTACATAATGTTGCTCTTTGTGATACAGGCATGCCCTGCACTGGATCTGATAAGAAACTCTAGCACTGGCAGTGTGTATTTATTTATGCTTAAGAGCGCACATGGGCATTACTGGAATAGCCATGATTTATTGATTGAATTGAGGAAAAGACAAAGAAATTCATCTGGTGTACAAGAATTATGTAGTGAAAAGGATGAAATTTTATTTCATACATTTAATAGTAAATCCCAAAGTATTGACCATGCTTGATCGGCTGCTTTGTTGTCATTCTGTTTTTATGGTAGATGTTGATCTGTCAAACTGGACGAAAATGACAGTAATAGATTGTACAACCTTTTAAATTCATGTGGCTACAAATGATGGCCAATAAAACTAATTAAGGTATTTTTGTTTTATATTTTTTAGTGACTCAGCCTTCTGCCTACAAGCACTTGATTGCCAAATTATTAGATCAGTAGATTACCTAAATATAATTAACCCCCCCCCCCCCCCATGATGACCTAAATATAATTAACCCCCCTCCCCCCTCTCCCCCCCCCCCCATGATGATGTCATAATTTGTACGCATTAAATAGACTCCTCTGCTTTTTTAAATAAGGCTTCCATGGAATAAACCTTAAGTCCCAGAATACGTTATTTTATCAAATCTATGATACTAAAGTGATCAGTGATGAGCTCATAACAGCATTTTCTGAGTGGATAATTAAACATTGTCCAGATTAACCATGAATTGATTTTAGATCGTTTTAATTAGTCACAGAATAAAAAAACACAATAGAATAAAAATTATTTTTAAACATCTGACAAGTGGTTAGAGGTAATTACCTTTTACCCTTGTTCATTTTGTTTGTTTAAGTGCATTTTCAAACACAAATCTGAATAGATTCAGCAGAAATTGAAATTTATTTAAATTCAAAGGCTTCTTTTCTATTGTGACAATAATGCACTGAAATTATAAACATTTTGTATGCATGGTGAATAACACTGTGAAATCCCACCTGATCTGATAACCACAATTATCAGTCATTTACAGTACAAATGAAAATATTTGAAACAATTATGAGATTTTCACAAATCTGAAACTTGAATCAGTCATTCATCGAGTATGTGCACATCTTATAGTGATCCATAACAAAAGACGCCATATAATAATGATGATGATTATAATTTTAATAATTATATATAATGATAATAATAGTAACCATGTTATCAAAGCTACCTGTTCAGTGATAAACAAAGGTGATAAATGATAATTATACAGTAAAAACCATTATAGAGACCAAATCTCAAGAAATATCAAGGAACGTCATGAAAAATCACTTTCATTCAGATAGATCTGGTTGTGTTTGGCATGGTATTCCAACTGAATGACCCTGATATGAAGCTCTTTTTTTCAGAAACTGATTCAGTTATGCTAGAAGTGCATTTTACCTGATACAGCGAAATGGTTGTGAATATTATTGATAAATGTATAAAAAGGAGTAGATGATGCATTTAACACAGTTCCAAACCAGAGGCTCTGTTAGCTTTATTCATCCTCCATCCTCATGCAGGAATGGCATAATTTTATCCAGGGTTCAAATCATTTTGTGGTTGTATGGTTACTGCAGTCACTGTCAACGTGAACTGCAATATGATACAATTTATATCACTACATCTGCCTCTGCAAATGCATTAGCTTTGCTGGAATAAAATTTATTTGAATACAGGTGTTTGTTCTGGAAGCCGTCCACTTGTATCTGCAACTAGAAACATGTAAAAAAAATCTCAAGACAAGATGGTAATTGGTGGCAAATATTTATGAATATTGGATGCTGTTGCATGTTTTTTAAATTTACTGAATAAAAAATAAATTTGTCCATAAAGTTCATTTTTATCCATTTGTTTTAAAAAATAGAAATTTATTTGTTTGCAACTAAATGTTATCAGGGCTATTACATTCAGCCCAGATGAAGAGGCAATAAATTGCATTAGTGGTACAAGTAGGTAATATTTCTCAGTTTACTTGTTTACTGTTTATTTCCTGGAATGTGTTTTGAGTTTCCATGGAAGATAGCAATCCAATCAATCTAACCTGCCGGTGCAAACAAATACAAAAGGGCTTTGTGTTGCTCAGATGGTTATTCAGCTCATGAATGGCTATGTCTGTCTGCTGTCAGCAGTGATGCATTGCAAATCAGGGTGTCAAGGTATTAGCCCACAGCAGGCAAAGTGAACCTCTGTGTGTTGAATGGTTAAAGTTATACTGCTATGTATCCAAACAGTTTGATTGTGAAACATTCTGTAAAAGTCATTTTGTTATTTTCAATAAAATATTAATTGTTTAATGTAGTTTTTTTTATGATTTTGCAAACAGTTGGGAATAATGATTGGTGCATGATTATAGAAGCTCGATCAACATCTGGATAACAATGGTATGATTGAACATATAAACAAAATAAGTTTGAGAAAATTATGTCAGAAGGTGGACAGGCTAGTAGATGTGATAACATAAACAACTTTGCCCTATTGTTTAGTAAACAACTCAGCATAAAGGCTGATTGAGGTACCATGGATCTGTTGACTATCTGGTCTACTTGGCTTTATGAAAAAACAGACCGTGTATAATATACAGCAGTGTAGACATCCATGATGAATGATGACTTATCAGGATGTCTTATGTCTGCTGCTTTAAGGTATTCAGTCCTGTATGATCTCTGTTCTATTGTCTGTCCAGTTCTACTGGCAAAATGTATTATATATTCACTGATGACATTGTCACATATACATATGCTGTGGAGTGTTGATTGTGTCTTTATCTTTATACAAACAGATGGCTGCTGTTGAAGCAGTTACCTAAACAGCAGGTGCTGGTGCTGACCATGGGTCATCTGAGCTTAAAGCACATGAACAGCGTAAATAAAACTGCAATTTGACCATATTATACCATAAATGAACTGTTTTTGTAACTGTTGGCTCTGTGTGTTATCGTTACTACCGGTCGAAAGTAATTAAAACCATTCAGCAATGATCGGTTCTATGCCTCATGAATATTCAGAATGACGAAAGCTCAGGAACGGCAGTCAGTCATAACAAAGCCACATGTATGAATTCATGACAATAGGTGTACCGTTTTCTGTATCGCGTTTGATCATTAGCAAACCTGTGAGCTTATGCGATGGTGCGGTGTTGTCCCTTGTACATCGTGCGTTGTGCATCACTGTACTTTAACCATAGCTATCTCAAAAACAGCAATAGCTAGCATCACCAGATTTTTGCAAATAATCAGTCATCTGAAAAACTCTATCAGATTTTGTTTATTTTTTTTTAACTGCATTTTCTTGGATTTTATAAGGAAAAAGTTAAAAAAGCTTTAAAAATCTTCTTCTCCGGAACTGTCCAGCCAAATTGTCCAGTATTTCACAGAAATGATCCCTGGAACAATCTCTCTCAAGTTTGTTTGAATGGTTCAAGTTTGGAGATTTTTGGCTGAGTTACAGGAGGTTGAACTTAGTCATCTGTCTAAAAGAGCACACTAAAATTAAAATCTCAGAAACAGCTAGAGCTAAAATCATAAAATTTTATACCAATGTTTATCACATATGTCATATCTGAAGTTCTGTTTTTTACAAGCGAAAATGTAATTTTAAACTCTTCTAGCTTATACACTTATTTATGATGTAACTGTTAATGTGATTGGTTTAAACTTTACAAGAATTATTCTGTGGTAGGGTTCTGCCAGTTTTATAAGAATAGATTGGGTAAATACAGCTTTAAAAAAGCATTGTAGCCAATTGAAAAGGCTTTCTGTGTTTGAAAACAGATTTGACAACATGCTGAGTTTCAGCAGCCAAGTCAAGCGGTCACTCAGTACAACCAGGTGGGGTCCAGACATCACCATGGCAACTGACCTGGCTCTGGCGGGTGTCTAGACGCAGAATTTCCAGATTATTGGAACTATATCTTTCAGCTGTTTGAAAAAACTTGGTTTGCATTTTTAGCGAATCTGTGAGCTTATGCAATGGTGTGCCGTCGGCCGTCTTCCGTCATCTGTCATAGCTATTTAAAAAAAGGCAGGAGCTAGCATCACCAATTTTTTGCATAAGATTTGTCATCTAAAGAATTATCGGATTTTTAGTGATCCTGTGAGCTTATGCAATGTTGCTGCATCGTCCATTGTGCGTCAGTGCGTCGTGGGTCATCTCTAGTTAACCATTCCCATCTGGAAAATGGCAGGAGCTAGCATCACCAAATTTTTTGCAAATAATCAGTCATCATTTATTATTTTTTTTCTAACAGCATTTTCTTAGATTTTTGCACAGCGTCCATCTGTTCATCTACCTTGGGATTAAAACACTCATATCTCTACATTGGTTGGACTTATCGACCTGAAATTTTGCATGTGTATACATCTTGGACAGCTTTCTTGATTTTATGACAGGTGGCGCCACCTATATCACATTTAAGCTACAGACATCCAAGCTCATATCTTGGGAACCGTTTGACCAGTTTGGCCACAATTTTGCATGTTTATAGATCTCCCATAGCTCTTTATCTTACGCAAAACTGGTGGCGCCATCTGCAACCATTTTTGCACAACTTCCATCTGTTCATCTGCCTTGGGATAAAATCACTCATCTCAGCAGTGGTTTGACTTATCCACCTGAAATTTTTAAGGTTTATACATCTTTGACAGCTTTCCTGATTTTATGGCAGTTGACGCCACCTACATTTAAATTTACGCTGCAGACATACAAGCTCATATCTCTGGAACCATTTGACCGATTGGGCAAAAATTTTGCATGTTTATAGATCTCACATAGCACTTGATCATACGCACAACCAGTGGCAATTAATTTTGCATAGTGTCAATCTGTTTGTGTGCTGTGGGATAAAATCACTCATATCTAGGCAGTGGTTTGACATATCTGCCTAAAATTTTGCAGGTTTATATATCTTGGATTGCTTTCTCGAATTTGTGGCAGGTGGCGCCACCTACATTTATGTATACGCTGCAAACATTCAGGCTTATATCTCAGGACTGGTGTGACATATCCCTTGAAATTTTGCATGTGTAAAGATCTCACATAACTCTTAATCATATACAAAATTGGTGGCACAACCTGCCACCATTTTTGCACAGCGTCTGTATGTTTGTCTGCCATGGGCTAGAATCACTCATATCTCAGTAGTGGTTTGACTTATCTGCTAACATTTTGCATGTATATACATCTTGGATAGCTTTCTTGATTTTGTGGCAGGTGGCGCCACCTACATTTATGTATACGCTGCAGACATTCAGGCTTATATCTCAGGACTGGTTTGACATATCCCCCTGAAATTTTGCATGTGTATAGATCTCAAATAGCTCTTAATCATAGGCAAAAGTGGTGGTGGCGCTACCTGCCACCATTTTTGCACAGTGTCTATCTGTTTGTCTGCCGTGGACTAAAATCAATCATATGTCAGTAGTGGTTTGACTTGTCTGCCTAAAATTTTGCTTGTTTGTACATCTTGGACAGCTTTCTGGATTTTGTGGTAGGTGGCGCAACCTACATACACATTTCGGCTGCAGACATCCAGGCTATTATGCAATACACCTCATTCTATTTCCCCTTGCAACTCAATCCATGCCTCACTTCACCTGTCCCACTCTGATTTTGGCGGAAACAAGTAGTCGCTTGTTGGCTACCTGTATTCTAGTTTTTGTGTTGTGTGCACCCATGCTAGAATTTCAGCAGTGATGATTGTTTGTTTCTTGTTCTAGGTGTTTAGTACTTGCATTGTTCATACACATGTTACACATGTTCTTGAAAAGTAATGGTCCAGCATTGAAGCATTATACCTGGTGTAATCTCATTGCACAGGTTTGCATTAGGCCTGTAGGCCTTGTTAATAGTTTAAATAATGCCAAATAGTTGTGTAGCGGGTGGCTGCAGTTGCACAAACTGTGATGGTGTGAGTTTACACAGGTTTCCTTGAGCCAGCCAGAACGTTTGAGGAAATGGGTCAACTTTGTGAAGAGAGCAAACTGGAGTGGCTTTTAGCTCATTCCATTTTGTGCTCAGCCTTCACAGTACAAAATCAAGGCATTGTGAGGGTTTTATCACACGCAACATCAGCTGTATGTTAGAATGAAGAATTAATTACTATCTCAACGAAATTCAGATAATTAACTGTTAAAATCAAGGCATTGTGAGCGTATTATCACACACACAACATCAACTCTATGTGAGAACGAAGAATTATAATTACTATCTTAACAAAATTCAGATAATTTTTGTATCCGCCAAAACGAAGTTTTGCGGATACTATGTTTTTGACCAGGTTCCGCCGCCGCCGCGGCGTTCGTTTCCCGAGAACTCCTCTGAGACTACTGGATAGATTTTTCCGAAACTTACACAAATTATCGGGTCACATGTGAACTGGTGCCTAACCAAGTGACCTTGACCTCTGACCTTTCGTCTCTGCCAAGCGTCCGTTTGTGCGTCTGTTTCCACACATAAACCCATATATCTTGGGAACCGTTTGACCGATCCGGAAAAATTTTTTACACAAATGTAGCCCTGGGATAGCTTTATAACATACACAACAAAAGGTGGCGCCACCTGCAACCATGTTTGCACAGTGTCCATCTGTTCATCTGCCTGGGGTTAAAATCACTCATATCTCTGCAGTGGTTTGACTAATTCACCTAAAATTCGGCATGCGTATACATCCTAGATAGCTTTCTCGATTTAATGACAGGTGGCGCCACCTACATTCACGTTAACCCTCCACACATAAACCCATATATCTCGGGAACCGTTTGACCGATCCGGAAAAAAAATTTACACAAATGTAGCCCTGGGATAGCTTTATAACATACACAACAAAAGGTGGCGCCACCTGCAACCATGTTTGCACAGTGTCCATTTGTTCATCTGCCTGGGGTTAAAATCACTCACATCTCTGCAGTGGTTTGACTAATTCACCTAAAATTCGGCATGCGTATACATCCTTGATAGCTTTCTTGATTTTTGACAGGTGGCGCCACCTACATTCACGTTAACACTGCAGACATCCAAGCTCATATCTCGGGAACCGTCTGACCAATCAGGAAAAAGAATTTACACAAATGTAGCCCTTGGATAGCTTTATAACATACACAAAAACTGGTGGCGCCACCTGCAGCCATTTTTGCACAGCGTCCATCTGTTTGTCTGTCTTTGGTTAAAATCACTCATATCTCTGCAGTGGTTTGACCAAATTACCTGAAATTCAGCATGCTTATACATCCCGCATAGCTTTCTTGATTTTATGACAAGTGGCGCCACCTACATTCACGTTCACGACGAGACATCCATGCTTATATCTCCAGACTCATTCAACCAATCAGGAAAATTTTTTTACACAAATGTAGCCCTTGGATAGCTTTATAACATGAACAAAAATGGTGGCACCAGCTGCAGCCATTTTTGCACAGCGTCCATCTGTTTGTCTGCTGTGGGATAAAATCACTCATATCTCTGCAGTGGTTTGACTTTTCCACATGAAATTTTGCATGTGTATATATCTTGGATAGTTTCTCGTTCAAATAACAGGTGGCACCACCTACAATCATGTTTATGTGGCAGAGATCCATTCTAATATTTAACACATGTAACTCTATATCCCCTTGCCACTCAATCCATGCCTCACTTCACCCGTCCTTCTCTGATTTTGGCGGATACACGTAGTCGCTTGTCGACTACCCGTATTCTAGTTTAAAATAATATTGTCAATTTTAAAGCAAACCACTGTTTCCCATTGTTTGTTAGTTGTATTTAGTTGTGTTCTTAACATGCAAGTACACTTCTTTAACATCCTGCAAGCATGCCTTAAAAAGGCGATAAAAATTTAACCCCCTGGTACAAATTATGTAAAAATATATATTAAGATCTGGCTGCCAGATATATATTGGGAAAATTACTTATTTTGTGTATTTAATAAATCCAATAATATTATAAAAATATAGCTTTGATATGTAGGCCTACCGGTGATGTACATAGTGTTTTGCCGATTTTAAGCAATCCACTGTTTTTTCATTGCTTGTAAGTTTTTTATAGTCGGGTATTAATATATAAGTATGCCTCTAGATAACTTCCAATAAGTATGCCTTCTTTCAAAGAACTGTAAAAGGAAATCCCCAGGCACTCATGTCAACATATGGATTTCATATAGAAATCATTTGTGTTGTGATTAAATGAATAAATATCTCGATATATTTAATTTTGAATTGCGCCTATAAAATAATGCAAGTATGACTATACTGAGTACTGACAAAGCATTTTTTTTGCCACCTTCAACAATTTTTGCACAATGTGTGTCCCTGCTTATTTCTCAGGAGGGGTTTGATAAATCAGTCTGAAAATTGGCATATGTGTATATCTCTGATAGCTTCGAAGTATACAAGACTGGTGGTGCCAGCTACAATTGTTTTTGTGTTGTGTGCACCCATGCGAGAATTACAGCAGTGATGTATGTGTAATTGCTTCTTATTCAAAATGTTTAGTACTTGCATTTTTCATATACATGAAAAGTAATGATCCAGCATTGAAGCATTATACCTGGTGTATTTCCTAATGGACAGGTTCGCATTAGGCCTGTAGGCCTTGTTATAATATTTTTTTATTATAATATATTGACTTACCACTCCAAGTGTCATCATACCCGCTTAGGGTTGGCTCAAACATGTATGGCTGTACTTTTTCGCTCCCTGTTATTCTTCTATCTTTAGCTAAATTATTACTAAAGTTGTCGTAGCTTGAAGAGTCAAAGTCGATCGTTGAATCCGTGTTGGACTCGAAACTTTCAGACAGGACATTGTCGTCACAAAAACCAGTGGCCATTGTATATAAACAGGGTGACTGCCATAGTAAGCCTGCAGCTCCTAAGCTGACGTCACAGCCTGTGCCTGCACTTGAGAACCCCAGCGGCTCTGTAGCACTGAACCCATGGCAATTAACCACATATTTGCCTAATTGCTCATTAATCAAGCTCAGTCGGCAGGGGTCACCTGCCTGGTATGTCACCTTAATAGGTGTAAGATGCACTCTACACAGATGTGGTATATACAGCTGGTCATGTATTTTAAGTGATCATCCTTTGTCCATCCAGCCATCTGTTTATAGGGCACAACTCATAATCATCCGACCTAGTAACTTCTTACTTATAATACTGCTACGTCCTAGGTAAATCTCCTGGCATTCCAAAAATTGTACATGTTATTGTGTGTTTTTAGCACTTGGATGTTCAGACTTGTGGGAGTGTTCTAGGCTATAAAAACAAATATTTTACACTCAGCCTTAAAAAAATGAAACATGGTACATCATCTGCACATATAACCTAGTTACCATGTAAAAAATGAAAAATATTAGCCAAGCCAGTTCTTCAGAAATGTTGCTACACAATTGTGAAATTTTAACATTTCAAGCTGTTGATTTATGAATTCCATACTTAAGATAAAATATCTCAGTAATGATTACATGGATGTTCATGAAATTTAGTAACCATATTGATTATGCACAGCCTTTTCAGCTGTGGAAGACATCTGTGTCAGCAGTGGCGCCATTGTAATTTCCTTTATTTTGACACATATTTCAGCCTTAGAAATTAGGGTGGACATGTCATTACTGTTGTCCAGCAAACAAATTCTTAACATTTAATGCACAGATCAGAGAATACCATCTTTTACACATGTAAATATGTATCTGTTACCAAGAAAAAATTGAATAAAACCATTTGATCAATTCTTCCCAACTGCCACAGACACAATGGCAAAAAAACTGAACTGACAGCAATCTAAGTTTGTAGAATATCTCAGTGGTCAGAGATCAGCTGGGTGTCATGACCCCTGACTCACTTGTTTTTCTTTACTTCTATATTGAGGATCCCTTGCCCTGGTAGTAACTTCATGAACACAGTAAAATCACCCAACCTGATGATTATCTGTATTACTGCTTATTTCTTGGACAGTATTATGGGGTAAACACCTGACCTGTTCTAACAATACAGCTTTTACCTATTTTAGCAATGAGAAAATCACAGGGTATATTATCGTTTCCATGATCATTCTTGACCTCTGGTTTAATGCAATCCTGGTTTTAACCTATTGTGAACTATTGCTGACAATATAGAAGTTTAAAAAAAAGACATCACAAAGAAACAAATGCAGATGAAAGCATTACTTCTTGGCAGAGATGGGTACCTCCTATTTGATCTACTGGTCACATTTTGGTTGAATAAAATAGAACTGATCATGTCTGTCATTGATATATTTCTGTTTCAATGTTAACTGAATTTTCATATATTCTTGAGTTATAGTTCAATTTAACTTACAGAGATCTCTTTCTAACACAAGGCTAGTTATGCTTGTTAGTCTCCAATTTGTATATAAAGATCAAATTGCAGAAATCCTCTGTGAATGCTTTTACACTCAGTATGCACGACCCTGGTCTGGTTTTGACTAACTGGCCTTATAAAATTTGACCAAGAGTTCTGCTCCCGTGGAAGCACAGACCAAAACATAAACATATAAAAATGACTCTTTCACATAAGAGCCACCCCTATCAGATTATAAAGATGAATAAAATTTTATATTAACTTACATTTATTAGGACCATTTTTTTCTTCCATAGTTGTATCTCTTTAGCCATATTTTCTTTGCATTCTTTTGTTTCTACCTTTTTGCTATAGTTTGTAAAAGTGTAAGTGATTGAGGGACTTACAGGCATAGCTTGGCTTATTAACATATTTTCTTTGAATTAAAAAAATATTTCTTAATATTTTACATTTGAACAACATGAATGATGAACAACATTGTTCTGACAATTAGTGTTAATATGTTACTGCTGCCTTCTCGACCTTGTGCTCCAAGAAATTAGCCTGTCAAAATCTGTTCAGTAAAATTATCATGTGGCCCTCCACTTACTTCAGTCATTAGAATAACATTCCCTGTGGCTTTTGTACCTTTAATGCCTTGAGCCTGTCATCCATAATTCATTAGTAAGCTTCTGATGTTGACTTGAAGCCAAACCACAATAAACAGTGGTAGACAATTGGCAAGTTGACTGCAGTGAGATCACTGCAGTCTGAGTCTCATTTGGCTTGCAGAAAACCTGACTGTTCCTTACTGGTGAAGAAGATATGTGTTTTTTTTATAATAATGAAATCATGACATATTCTACTGTTAAGTGGGGGAATATGAGTGGCATGGTTCCATCACATAATTATCAGGTTTCTTTATAGACAAGAATTTCCCTTTTTTACTGTAGCCACAGTTGCCCTGGGCTTGTGCTTGATGACCTCTGCAGTCTTACCACCAGCATCCTATTCTTTTACCATGCATTTAAAATTGTCCGTGATGTTGGTTTGAATCCAATGGCAATATTTCAAAGTATGTGTGAATGCAGGCACTGTACAATCATTTTTGGTCTTACCAATCATAACAAGTATAGTCCCTATGGTATTAGAAAGCTGTTGGTACTAAACAGTAATATTGATCCTTTAAGTGAGGTCAGGTTTTGTAGAAACATGGCCTTCCCCTGAGTGATTTCATCTTTGACATTTAAAGAGTTGCAAATTCTCATACGATCTACCTCATTTGAATCTTCTGCAGGCAGCATTACCTTGCCTGCAACCTTGAGAGAATGCTTGGTCAAGGATTCTGATATGAACAGCAGTTAATCAACAGTAGTTGATGTCAAGATATTTGTAATAGAATATACATCAGGGGAAATTGTTTTCTTAAGTGTTCTGTTTACTTGTTGCAAATAACAAACCTGCTACTGATAAGGGGGATACCAGGTTCATCGGTCCTCATTGTATTTTGTACTATTCTTTGCTGAAGCTGGTGAGATCCAAAATTTTAAATATAGACTTTATTTATATTACATGGATTGTACAACTAGATATAATGACTGATATATGAGAAATTCTCCATGGCTTGGATGGTGGCATTTTATAGTCTTTGGAGTTGGAGGAAACCAGAACACCCAAAGAGAACCACCAACCTTGGATGGGCCACCATGACCACCTTCCATAGGGCACCCAAGGGATTGCATCCAGAGAGAGCTAAGCATTTTACCCCTCCAGTTTTATAACCAGAGATGTCCAGAAAATTGAGTCTTAACTTCAACATAAGTGGGGTATTCGACATAAGCAAGTTCGACAAAACGAGATTTCACTGTGTATATATATATATATATATATATATATATATATATATATATATATATATATATATATATATATATATATATATATAATTTTTGTACATAGTTCCCCTGTGAGCTTGTATTACTGAAAGGCAGGGGCCTATTCCATTATCTGTTGTCTATTAACTAAAGATTATTGCTTGAATTTTTTAAAAAAAAATAGGCCATAAAAGATCATCCTAACCACACAATGGCTATCAAAGTTATATCATAATAAACCCCCCCCCCCCCCCAAAAAAAAACAAACAAAATTAACTTGCTTAACAAGTTATTTTATTACAAAAACACTAAAACCTACAGGGGGAAAATTAAAAGTAACATGACCAAATGCCTTCAAGGGGAATGTGAAAACTAAAATTAACATGACTTCAACATGTCATCCCTTAGACAGGGGACAAAAAAAAAGAACCATATTTCCCATATACCAGTATTGCCTTGACTATATATATTAATTAACAAACTCCTGGTGGTTTTCTTACCAGCAAACCTTGACATTATAATTTCATAAATACAATGCCAGGCTGTAATAATGACTGAATAAAATTAGATGAAATTTTGCACAAGTATTAATTTTTTAGCATTTTATGGCACTAAGCTATATCACAGTTTTCAATTTGTGAAAAAAAAACTGTTTCATTCAACCCACAGTTTTAATTAGTGTACAGAGGCGTACCACAAACACTTATGAAGTAATGAAAGTAATGAAACAAATTTGTCATGTTGACACACTTTTTGTCTATAAAGAGACCATAACTTGAAGGTATATGCAGGGTGGTTGACCCCTTTGTTGATGCTGGATTGGTGGGGTTCTCTAAAACACCTTATTAATGAATAGTAGTGGTGGATGTTTGTATGTACAGTTTCTTTTTACAGATCTTTTAACCTATTGTGACCATTCACCTTATAACTGCATGGGAAATGAATACAGTTTTTGTTTGTGTACAAACTGCAAATATGACAAACAGTGTCATTTACTGTAAACATGCTGGAGGCGCTGCCTTGGTTTAATCTGGAAAATAACACAGGTGGGCACTTGGGAATTTCTGCCTTTGTTATGTGTTCTTACTGTGTCTGGCTGCAGCGTGATAATTTTTTGTGTACAGACAGTAATTTCCTGAGCATTCATGCAGTGGGCATATGTTGGCCTTTCTCGTTGGTTCTTAATTGGATTAGTGTGCCGCTGAGTATTTTATTGTATTTGAGAAAGATAAAGAGACTGAATATGTGTTGAATAACTGTCTCAGGAGTGTTATGATGAAATAAATATAATGTGATAATCATATTATTTTAGGTGATACAGAACCAGGGACAAGCCTGTAGATTATGGGGTATGTGAAAACGATACATGAGTGCCTGGACAAACTGACCTTGCACAAAATGCCAAAGTAAATGACATCCACGGAGTCCCACAGAAAAATATCTCCACTAGCAAAATGTTACAGACATATTTTAAATAGGGTAAAGTAATAAGGGATGGTTTATTAACTGTAGAGCATAGTTTATTTCTAATATGTTTTAATTATTTTTTAACTTATTATCATTTATTAAAAGGACTTGTATATAAACAAATCTGGTTCTTCCACATATAATACATACTAACTGCTTATATCTTTAACACAACATCACAAAAACATTAACTGGTCAAAATTATAACAAAATTTATACTAATATGCTGCCATATGTCAGTCATATCTATGAACATATTAAGATCTACATATATACTTATTGCAGTGAGAAATAATTTGATGCATAACTGTTTATTTTACATTAAACAAAAAGCTTCAGTGAATGTCTGCCAAGTTCTTATCACAAATTCACTTCATCTGGTTGAGAATGACAAAGAGTGAAAATACTCTGTGATGGCTGGTTCTGAGTATAAAGTAGTTTATTGAATTACACTGTTTTTCGTTCCCTTCCTTTTAAAAAATAAAAAGTATATCTCTAAGTTCCTGCAGCTTGTCTTCAGATTCTTATGATCATCCTGTCCAGGAAACTGGATCTTTAACAGGGACATATGTGCCAGGTTTCACAGAGTTTGTAATCTCCTCCTGAAATCACACAGTAAGAGCCTTATTGATCAAAACTGCTACCTAGGAGAGTAGACTTAAATACATTTGAATAAAGATGACTCTTTATTTGTCTCATGAAAAGAAAACCAGCTAAAAAAAGGCTGGAGTAGCAGTATGTCCATCTGTCACTGTGAACTTCTTCCTGTTGGGGAAATGCTTCAAGGAGTTCAGTAAAGACATTCTAATCTGAATGAATTAATTAAGGTGAGTTACAAAGACAATCTTCATTTACTGCTTTATTTACTTGGTCTTATATAATTTAAGTATCAATGGCCTTTCTCTAACAGCTGTCAGCATGTTACTGATTTGCCTGTTGAATTACTAGTATAATTCTTCACATAAACAGATTATTATATCCATGTTTGTTTGATAACTCTGCTATGCCAATGCTTATAGAAGTACAGGTTGAATAATTTAATCAACTGGTCACTCTGCAACTTGAAAAGTGACTGCCTAGGCTGAAGTGGGAGGCTGCAGGGTTGTATTGAAGGGCCTAGAATTTGTGACTGGTGAGAAATGACCAGATGGACTCTATAACTGAGTTATGGACTGACACACTCATATTGTGATCCCACTTTTTTTATATGTTTCTTTGGATTAAATCTTCATTTATACTTCAGACTACCAGTGCACATGCATTAAGTTCACTATTTGATTAACAAACCAGTTTTCCTGATACAGATGATATGACCTGTATACATACATATATAGTTCCATATTCATTTTAAAACATATACAATTCATGTGACATAGGTTGTCATTGTAAAATGATCATGATTGAATATAACAAATTTTGATGGTCATATATGAATATAAAGGAATGTAAAATAGTTATTATAAATAAGCTTTGCTGTTCTTCTATTCATCTCTTATTTATTCATCATTAAGTTAAATTAATTCTCTACACACTAGTACACAGTTATGCTTCCGAAGCAGCTGAAATCTTGCGCTTCTAAAGAAGCTACTGATTTTCCTTCTGCCTGCCTTGACCATTTGTGATGCACTTAAACACCAAGTGGTGCACATGGGCCTGTCTGCTGGAAAAACTGCTGATTGGACTAGCAGCTGAACAAATGCAAGTCAACAATCACTCAACAGGCAGCAGGCTCCACCCATAAACCACGTGTGGGGCCGTTATCTCTGAGCCTGTGGCCTGTTCAAACGGTCGCCGGGGCGATGAGCTGTTACTCAAAACGAAATGAACAACATTGGCTTAATTTATTCCTCACTTGGCTGGTAAACCATTTTGTCTTCCAGCACAGGGTCTCATCTGATTGGACCAAAATACAGTGCTCCCCTCTGGTGTAGAGATTCAGGATACAAGGTCAAAACAAACAGTGCCAGTATTTGGCCTGTGGGTAATGCCCTGTGTAAAGAGGGTAGTAAACAGTATAGACTTTGATGTTTTGGCTGTAAATCTATCATGTTAAGGATATAATAAAAAAAACATCAGATTGTCATCAGTTTTTTTTTAAAGGATGGGTCCAAGGCCTGTTGGTGGCATTGTCTATTGGGTGAGAATGAAGGTATCCATATGATAAGAATGAAATGTTGTTATAAAGTCTTCTGGTTTTTATATGCATGGAGTTAGGAATATTTCAGAAGTTAATCTCAGATTTTACAATTATGCCATTGATGCATCATGGGGTTAGGAATAATTCAGCATGGGGTTAGGAATATTTCAGAAGTCATTGTAACCTCTTGTTAATTTTGGATTTTACTATTATGCCATTGATGCTTCAGTTGGATTAGTACCAGGGACCTTCACTTCAGCTCCCAAGCCCAACGCCTTAACCACTATGCATGTCCTACTCCATCAGATTGGCAGTTTACTGCAAATGGAGGAACCAGGAATATTTGATAGTATTTTTAACTTTGTTTAGAATAGCCATCAGCACAATTAATGCAGATTTTATTGCAGTGGGATCTTTAGATGAATCAGGTGAATGCAGATAAATTGATACTTATCAGTATCCCAGATGTGATGAGAATTTTAACTTCTCTCCTTTCTAATTTTCAATTAGTATTATTTGCACAATAAATAATATACAGAACCATTAATGATAAATTCAAAACTTCTGGATGTTATGGATAATATGTAAAAGCCACAGCTATAATAGGACTACCGTGATATTTCAGGATTTGCCTTACTGATGGTAATTTCAATACAGGCTGTTAGTGTTATCAGATACCTGTGAACTGTTATTGCAGACTTGCCAGGATTCTGTGGATCTTTTTATGAGCAAATATTTAGATCCCCTTAACTCTGGAAGTTGACTCTAACTTACATTAGCTTGTTTTCAAGCAATGATGGATATTTCCTTAACAAACAATTCATCAATAGGATCCTTACTTTTCAACATTCCTTTCACTAAGTGGCATTCCATTCACATTTGGAAAAACCATGAAAGGGTATCTGTTCTGTTCTTTGTCTGGCCATGTTTATAAATTATGTAGATACAAATAGACCAGTGACAATGAGCTTGACTGAGATGTTGTTATTATACACTGGTGTAGATAAATGATACAGTGAATATTTCATATTTGGAAGCATAAAGAATTCTACACCTCTTTTGTTCCTTTGAATTATTAATGGTAACATCAGCTTCTTTCATATCTTCAGGTTAGAGATGTTTGATATGTCATCAGTATTCTCCTTAACCTTATTATGATCTCCAACTATTTTTTAAGTGAACCTGTGAGCTTATGGGATGATGAGCTGTGGTCTGTCTTGTGTTGTCTGTACATTAACCCATACTATCTCAAAAATGGCAGGGCCAGCATCACCAAACTTAATGCCAAAAATCAGTCAACTAAAAAACTATTGGATATTGCTCATATTTTCAATATCTGCTTTTACTAAGGTTTTTAGGGAAAAGCTAAGAAAGCTTAAAAAAACTTCTTTTCTGAAACTTTCTGGCCAAATTATTCAATATTTTATAGAAATAATCCCAGCTGAAACAATCTTTCTCAGGTTTGATCAAATAGTTCCAGTTCAGTGAATTTGGCTGAGTCACAGGAAGCTGAACAGTCATTTGGCCAAAAAAGGATACTAAAATTACATTTTGAGAAACTGCTGGAGCTATCATCACCAAATTTTATGCAAATGTTCATCACATGAGTCATATTTAAAATTGGGGTATTGGTGGCGCCACCTGCATCGACCTTTTCTGTACAGGGGTCATCGGTCATCAATACATTTACCCATAATTTATCAGGAATAGCAGGAGCTAGCATCCCCAAATTTTATCAAATGTTTATCATACCAAATGTTGTAGGATTGAGCGTTTATGTGGCACCACCTGCATTAACTTACTTTTTACGGGGGAAAAGCTAAAAATCTTTGGAAAATCTTCTTCTCTGAAATCATTCAGCCAAACGGTTAAATATTTCACAGAAATGATCCCAGAGACCAGCTCTCTCAAGCGTGTTCAAATAATTTGATGAATTTTAGCAGAGTTACAGGAAAATGAAATTAGTCATGCTCAGAAACAGTAGGAGCTAGGATCACTTAATTTTGTGCAAATGTTAGTCACTTGACTCGTATTTGAAATTGCAGTTTTTGTGGCGCTACCTACATTGACCTGTTTTTTATGGTCAGAATCCTTGTAATTCTAGCCACTTTCAGCTTAAATTTGTTTTTTATGCCCCCGCCACAAAGTGGCCGGGGCATATAGTTTTACCCATGTCCGTCATTCCGTCCTTCTGTCCTTCCGTCCTTCCGTCATTCCGAAATCAAACAGTTGTACGGACTTTTTTTCACAATGCCTGCAGATATTGGCCTGATTTTTGGTGTGTGGGCAGATATAGACCAGTTACAGATCGAGTTTGCGTTTCGTCCCGGTTGACCTACTTTTGACTGTTTTACGGCTCCTTAACTTAGAAAATTTCATGAAAAATAGAAATATTCATGACAGATACAAATGTACGGACTTTTTTTCGCAATGCCTGCAGATATTGGCCTGATTTTTGGTGTATGGGCAGATATAGACCAGTTACAGATCGAGTTCGGGTTTCGTCCCAGTTGACTTACTTTTGACCGTTTTACAGCTCCTGAACATAGAAAATTTCATGAAAAATATGAAATTTCATGACAAATACACATGTACAGACTTTTTTTCGCAATGCCTGCAGATATTGGCCTGATTTTTGGTGTGTGGGCAGATATTGACCAGTTACGGATCAAGTTCGCGTTTCGTCCAAGTTGACCTACTTTTGATTGTTTTACAGCTCCTGAACATAGAAAATTTCATGTTAAATATAAATTTTCGAGACAAATACACTTGTACAGACTTTTCTTCGCAATGCCTGCAGATATTGGCCTGATTTTTGGTGTGTGGGCAGATATTGACCAGTTACAGATCTAGTTCGCGTTTCGTCCCAGTTGACCTACTTTTGATTGTTTTACAGCTCCTGAACATAGAAAATTTCATGTTAAATATAAATTTTCATGACAAATACACTTGTACAGACTTTTCTTCACAATACCTGCAGATATTGGCCTGATTTTTGGTGTGTGGGCAGATAATGACCAGTTACAGATTGAGTTCACGTTTTGTCCCAGTTGACCTACTTTTGACCATTTGACGGTGCTCTAACATAGAAAATTTCATAAAAAAGTGCACATGTATGGACTTTTTTTTCGCAGTGCCTGCAGATACGGGCCTGATTTTTGGTGTGTAGGCAGATAATGACCAGTTACAGATCGAGTTCTTGTTTTGTCCCAGTTGACCTAATTTTGACCATTTGACTGCTCCTGAACATAGAAAGTTTCATGAAAAATAGAAATTTTCATAACAAATGCATATGTACTGACTTTTCTCCTCAAGGCCTGCAGATACCACCCTGATTTTTTATGTGTGGGCAGATAATGACAGTTACAGATCGAGTTCGCGTTTCGTCCTGGTTGACCTACTTTTGATTGTTTTACGGCTCCTAAACATAAAAAATTTCATGAAAGACAGAAATTTTTATGGAAAATGCACATGTATGGACTTTTTTTTAAAATGCCTGCATATACTGGCATGATTTTTGGTGTGTTGCTTGATAATGACCCGTTACAGATCGAGTTTGCATTTTGCCCTTGTTGACCTACTTTTGACCATACGACACCTCCTGAACTTAAAAAATTTTTCAAAATTTTACAAATGTTTCTAATTTGCCCCAGGCGGGGGCATTCGTGTCGTTCTGACACATCTAGTATGATGAAAAAATCAAGCAGAATGATTTAATTTTCACAAGAATATTCTAGGATACAGTTTTTTTAATTGTATTAGAATAGGTTGGGTTCATAGATTTTTGGAAGAGTCTCAGAAAGCTAAAGTTGGTCTTGAGGCCATTAATGAGCCTATTTCAAATTTAGTTTTGCAATAGTCTTCTTCTGCAAAAATATTGTTTCAATTTATGTAACTTTGCACAATTTATTAAAATCATTTTCGGCACAATTATTAGACCTTTTAAAATGAAAGGAGTACATCTTTTATTATTCTTAACATTTTTATCAACAATCTTATGAATACATCAGCATGAAAAAAAATCATTTTAGCCAAAGTCTTTTAGTATGTGTAATATGATTACCAACAGCCAAGACTGTCTGTATATATATATATATATAACTTGGCAGCCTGCCAACTATTTAAGATTTGGTAGCAGGCCAAAGGTCAGCCTGGATCTATTTATAGCTTTTGCAGACTGCGAACTGTATCAGATAAGGCAACAGGTCAAGAGTTCACTCAGTGCAGCCAAGTACAGGTCAAGAGTTCACTCAGTGCAGTAGCTGCATTCTGTTTATAGCTTTGACACTGCCCACTGCATCAGATTTGGCCATAGTTCAAGAGTTCAGTCTGTTCACACTCAGATTGCCAGAGGTCTAAAGATCAGGCCAGCTCCATGCCCTATCTAGGATGTTGGCAGTTCCTGGGTGCCTATTGGCCTGGATACTCTCATGGGTCATACATTCAGTTGAGTTTCTCCAAGACAGGCTTGGGGCTGTTTGCTGGCAGTTTATGAATGAAATTACATTTGATTTGGAGACAGTTGACATAAAATAAAGCCAGACAATGCATTCCATATGAACATGAAGGTAAGGTTCATATTAGCTTAAGATGAAAGGTACAACTGGCTAGAGCTAGTATCACCAAATTTTGTGCAAAAAATCAGTCACCTAAAAAAACTCCATAGAATTTTGCTTATTTTTTTGCTATCTTAATTTACTTAGGTAAAATAGGGAAAAAATAAAAAAAATTATCTTATTATCTTCTTATTAAGCTCTCTCAAATTTGTTCAAATCATCTGGGTTTAATGAATTGTGGCTGAGTGACAGGAATTTGAACTAAGTGATTTCTCCAAGTAAGCATACTGACATAACAATTGCATAAATGACAGGAGCTAGCATCACCAAGCTTTGTGTAAATGTTGGTCAGATGACTCATAAAACCTGAAATAAGGTCATGGTGACCTATATTTTGCGCTATATTTAAATGCTGAAAAACTGTATTTTTTGCACCCAGTCAGTCAAACAGAGCACAAATTGTATCCACTAGGCCTAGAATCTCCTAACATAACATTCAGGCAGGTGTGCAGTAAACCTGCATTGAAACCTGAAATTAGGTCTTGGTAACCTATTTTCTGTGAACCTTGGACCAAAGACATGATTTTTAGGGACCCTGAAAAATCAGAAGGGCACAAATAGTATATGCTGGCCCTAGAATGTTCCAGTGTAAAATACTGGGAAGTCTTTAGCAATATCCATGGAAACATGAAATAAGGTCATGGTAAGCTATATTTTTTGTGCTCCTTGTGAATGTTTTCTGAGAACTGTAATTGCTACATTTGAATGGGGATAAATTTGGCATTCAGATGATAAAATTCATTTTGTGAGTTTCTTCCTAGTCAGCTTAGCGTCGTGACCCATGGGTCACTTGTTTAGGTAACTGGTTAGATAAAACTTTTTTTTTTCAATTATTTTTTTGGTGGAGGTTACCGTCTCCATTTTTGAATGCTTACTTAACTACATATATGTACATCTGCAGAATTCTATTCTGGTTTCAGACTGTGACAGGGCAGTACCACATGCTCACTCTCATTTTATATCCTGGCATTAACCAGGCCCGGTGAATACTGCACCTGATGGCCCTGGGTGCCTAATCAGACCCATAGCTTGGTAATATGACTGAGGAGGCCCCGAAAGGCGTACTCTTCTGTGAGTGAACTACTGCCCTTGGGCACGGCCTTCCCATTAAGCCTGCAGAGCCCTCATCATGGGTGGGGTACGAGTGTGAAAAATTTCATCGCCTCAGCTGAGATTCCAACTCACGATCTCCCGGCTTTTAGTTCTGAACTCTACCTCTGAGCCACAGAAGCCGGTTGGTTAGATAAACTTGACAAACAAAACTAATACCATTGGCTAAAAGAAGAAAATATGTCATTTTTTGCTTCATTCCTGCTTATCATTTAAATATCTAAGGCCTGGTTGACTTGTCTTTTATATATCTGTGATTCATAGTGTCCCTGACAAGTGACCACTGTTACTCCTTCAGGTGTATGGCTATAAATGTAATGTATGAGGTAAAAGTGAAGTCTGTACACTGGGAGAATACAGGTCTGGCTGTAAACAAGGGTCAACTGCTGTTGATCACTGAACCCATAGTTATAGGAGCCTGTTTTGTATGTTATGTATATAATGATGTCATCACTTTTCTCTGCAATATCCATTTTATAATTAAGTTGGTGGTAAGATTTTGCTGCAGATTGGACTAGTTTCTCATAAAATGGTTTTAAATTGTTCCCAGAAAAATGAAACAGAAGGTAGGTTCTTATTTCCAAAATAGTTCATTACGCATTTTTCTCTTTCTGCGATTGGTGCAAAAAGTTTTTGCATTCTTTAAAATTTCAACAAATAATCACCAGAAACAGGTGGACAGGGTTGGTGGACTAAGGTTTAACTATAAAGTTTTAATTGTAGCATCCTGTCTAAAAGTTGGCATATACATATGTATAACTGTTATTATGCATCTATAGAGTGTGTAGTTGGAGTCAGCTGGTTATGCGTAAACAGTGTCATGCTTCTGTCACATGGTTTCACCTTCCTGCCCCAAATACCTATTAATGGGTGTCGTCCACTCTTGACAAAGGAATCACCCTGTGTCACAGTTGTATGTGATTCTTGACTTTAAAATATATTATGGTGATCCACTGATCCAGATAACCTCCAAAATTAAGTTGACTGTTATTTGGGTGTGACACTAACCTTGTACAAAGTTTTGCCAAAATCCACTGAATACTTTTTGCCTGAGGCTGCTAACAGACAAATGAACCAAAGAATCAAGGGGAAACATAATACCTCTGCTTTCCAACAGATAATTAGTTACTTCTAACTGGCCTGAATTTGAATATTTTACATTTTAAACATGGCCTCTGCTACTTCACTTAGATGGCTTTAACTAGCCTTTGCTTTCATTAAAATTTCCTTTAATTCATAGAGAAAGAATTTCAGTTATTATAAATTTAGGTGGCCTGTGCACTTCTATAATGCCATTTACATATACATACGTATATTTAGAAAATGGTTGGAATTCCAGAAAATAGGTAAGTACATGTATTGAAGAAATACTAATAGGAAATGAAAAGGTGTTTATGTTTATTATTTTGTCAGACCATGTGCTAGCCAGCATTTATAGAATGTAAGAGGTTTGAAGAGCATTTGTAATAAAGAAGCAAGCCCAAGGATAACTATATGTGGATTGTCAAGGAGACAAATTTATAAATTATAAATTTAGGTGGCCTGTGCACTACTATAATGCCATTTACATATACATACGTATATTTAGAAAATGGTTGGAATTCCAGAAAATAGGTAAGTACATGTATTGAAGAAATACTAATAGGAAATGAAAAGGTGTTTATGTTTATTATTTTGTCAGACCATGTGCTAGCCAGCATTTATAGAATGTAAGAGGTTTGAAGAGCATTTGTAATAAAGAAGCAAGCCCAAGGATAACTATATGTGGATTGTCAAGGAGACAAATTTATAAATTATAAATTTAGGTGGCCTGTGCACTACTATAATGCCATTTACATATACATACGTATATTTAGAAAATGGTTGGAATTCCAGAAAATGGGTAAGTACATGTATTGAAGAAATACTAATAGGAAATGAAAAGGTGTTTATGTTTATTATTTTGTCAGACCATGTGCTAGCCAGCATTTATAGAATGTAAGAGGTTTGAAGAGCATTTGTAATAAAGAAGCAAGCCCAAGGATAACTATATGTGGATTGTCAAGGAGAGCAGGGGAAGTGTACACTTACTTCCATTAACCCGGCACATTGAGGGAGGTGTAGCAGGATCAGATAACTTCCCATTAGTCACCTGCAGACAGTGTGAAAGGCCATGCCAGACCATACAGAAACCCTTTCTTAACACTACATAATTGCAGATTGATTCAGTGTCTAGCTTGAACAAGCTGTTCTTTTCTCTTGCTGTTTCTCAGAAGGGAAACAGCTTTTTTAAGACTAGGTAATAATAAATCTTGTTTGGAAAGCACTGACACGTACTATGTTATTGTATTCATTTATAGAAATTGTTTCATTTTTAAACCTTTTAACTTATTTGTAAAATTTTCAAACCAAATAAGATGATGTTTATGACCATTGATGTTATTTGTCACACTCTCAAAACAGAATTTTAGCACACATACACATGAAAAGATATTGTTTCTCCTCTCAGAAGTTTACTTTGATAATATCAAATATTCTTTATTTTACAATGACTTTTATTTCTGTGTTTTAATCTTAAATGGCAGAAATCATACCTCTGTACTAAACTTTTCCAGATAACTTAAGATTATTTTCTGTTTGTGAGTGAGCTATCTCCCATCCACTATCAATGCCAGATCTACCAAATGGCTTCACTAACTGGTATCTTCACAAAATATGTAGAACACTATGCAGAACTTAGCTTTAAATAGTTTACCTTTGTTATCCTACTTTCTGCAAAAATACTCTCCTCTTTTTCCCCAAAAAAATTAAAATATGACAAATTTCAAACTTTCCTATCCTGTCAAACAAGTAAGATTTATAATATTACTTATTTTGTTGCTTCTCCAGAATTTGATGATTTGATATCTTCATATTACATACATGTTACCTAATATCTCAATAAACCTGCTTTTAATCACTGATATTGGTATCAGCATCAAAGTGTATAGGCATATTAAACATGTGACCAATTTTCTGTGAGCCAATAAGTGACATCTGTATCCTGTGCTCACAGAACATGCCGGCAGCCCCATATAATTTGTGGGAGACTTGCATCTGTGCACTCAGAAATGCAACACACATACGCAGGGAGATTTACCAATATGCTGAGTTATGAAAGAATACTTTCCCAACAAGGTTTATGTAATTAGAAAGAACACAATCACATCTGACAAATGTGGGTTATTTTAAGTAAAAGCATAACCAAATTCTATGAGATATTGTCAAAAATGACAAATATATTTGTATCCTTATCAAGCATTACTGTGTAGTTCTCAATAAAACAAACAAGTCACTGTGACATTGATGGACTCTCTTATGTCAGAGGGGCAAAATGCCATTAGCATAATATTTCATCAGACCAGGTGTCTTGCTTGTCCATATATAATCAGTCTGATGTTATTTATTACTTTTTTTTCCAGCACCTTCTGTGCCTAATTCTTCAAGCCATCGCCAGCATCGCAATCAACCCTGAGCACCATGATGCCCTAGCTGAGGCAGATATCCCTGACACCTTGGTACAACTTTTACTGCCCTCGGATGAGTGGTACTACACAAACCACACCACCACATATGCCAGATACGTCAAATACCATGCAGCACGCATCCTGGTTTATATGGGCCTGTACCAGCAGCTTGGAGGGAGGATGGATCTCTTTGATCCAGCAGGTGGGAGAGCCATTTAACAGAGATAATGGAATAATAAACACAAATAAACAGATCCATACAAAACTCCAGTTTCTCATCTCTCAGGCTCACATTTGCCCCAACAAAGTTAAACTAAAAGTCCACTGAAAGAAGTGCACTGTTGGATTTTAAACAAATTAACATTTTGAAATAATGCTCATAATTCATATGCTCTTAGTATACCATTGAAAATGCTGGACTTTGGTTTTTACCCTTGATATACCTTAAAATGTGCTGAGTGCTGGTATTTTGGCAACCGGATATGATCTACAGCTTAATTGTTTCCCCAAACTCTAGATATACCATTTGTAATTTAAATTTATTTGATAGCCTCTTGCAGATTCCTCCTTCCATATGTGTAATTTAGTACTTCCCGGCGGTCAATTTTGAGGGTCCTGCTTTTCATATGTACGAATTCATTGTAATAAATAAATCAAAATTAGATATCAGTACGTTTCAAAGATGAAAAGACTTTCCCTTTTGATCAAGTATCATTGAAAGGAACATTGAATGTATCTGTGAGATTTATAGAATTTCTTATTTCAACATAAGCTGGTGGATAAGGCCAAAAAAAAGGTTGGGTTTTCAGGCACTTTTTTGAGAAATCAGTGAGGGAGGGCAATTTTCTTTTACCTTTTTATTATAAATTTTCAATAAAAATCAGATGGCAAGCATTCAGTTGTTACTAAAAGGCATACACACGTGTGCAGCGCCAGTTATGTTTTAGCAGAAACATGCGTGTATGCAATAATGCACACATTTGAGTAAAAATGCACATTATCCCCAGCAAACAACAAGTGGCTGAGAGGCTGGAGCACAAATTGGTAAATTTCTTTTGAAAATAAAAATGAAAATTGTTGATGCAGCGCAGGGGGGTAAAATTGACCTTTTTTTTGTCCTAATTGAACAGTTTTTGAACCTGCACAATGAAAAGTAATTCAGTGTTCCTCATAATAAGGAAACCCTTTGCATACACATCTTCAGTCTTTCAAGAAGACTTGCAGAAAAACTGCTGGTAGGGTCTGTGTATGATGTAGATCTAATGAAATATTGATTCCCAAAACAGTAGTGTTTGCATATATATAGTCATCCATAGATGCTTTACCTTAATATATATTTTAAATCTGCTTGTGACAGGCAGTGCATTAACCTTCTAGGGTATGGGAGCTCCATACTTCTAGATTCACGAGATAAGATAACTAGGGCATTTGACATGTCCAACAAGTTGGTCAGGCATGATAAATGAACATGGAATTGATGTGTCCCCAATGAAGGGAGCATGCTTAATGATCAGTGTCCCTCCTGCTCCTAAAACATTGTTGTCCTCATAAAGTACTGAAGACCGCTCTCACAAAACCTAATGGTAACAAGTGTGATGGCCGGGATTGATGGTACTCTATATGGGTCAATGAAACTACTTTATATGTCAAAATCAGTTTAAATGAATGGACAAGTCTGAACTGTTTATTGATCAGAATCATTCAGTGGTACATCTTGATCTTGCAAGCTAACAGGACTGACTCTGTTTGAGATTCTTAAAATTATCATGGAAGCTGTGATTGAGTATGCTGTTATCTCATTAAAAGGCAATAAATGTTATTTGAGTTAAGTATGGTACAGCCACTTTCAACATTGAAAATGTTACGTACCTTTTTTAGCTCAGCTGACTATAAGTCATCTGAGCTATAGTCGTGGTCCATTGTCCGTCTGTCCGTCCAGATGTCCATCCATAAGACTGGCACGTTTTGACACCATTGACCTACAAATCTGAAATTCGGTCTACAGTTAGGCCAAAAAAATTAAAGGTATGGTTCTCAGGCACCGCCCGCATCAATTTTTAACCCCCGCATCAATAATTTTTATTTTTATTTTCAATAAAAACTTTTAAAATTTTGAGCTGCTGCTGCTCCGAAATTTCTTTCAAGAAGATAAAACCATACAATTTCCTTTGTTTTGTAGTGCTCTTACTTATTTAGCAAAATAAAACTGTTATTTTCATGCTTTTCCCTTATCATTTGACATTTTTATGGAAACATACCAAAAAATATAAAATAAAAAAAGCGCCCGCCCGCATTGATTTCTGAAAAAAGTGCCTGAGAACCGTACCTTTTTTCATTTTGGATTAGATGTCCCCAAAATCTTCTACCATGCTGAAAATTGGGTCAAAAGGACTTTGTTCCTTTGAGATTTTAAGGAAAAACCTCAATTTTTTATTAGAAATCTATTTTCACACTTCAGGACTGCCTAATATCAAAACCACTCATTTGGTTTTCTTCATATTTACCATAAATATTCCTCTATATAGTTCCTATGTACATGCCAGAAATTAGGTCAGTATTATTAAATTTAAAAAAGTTATGGGCCAAAACATAATGGACTTTGTAAAAAAAAACAGGAAAGATATTTGGTCACTTAAGACCAAAAGTGTTAAAGGTAGGGACTTTTTTTCAGTAATACAACTTTAATAAATCAAAATTTAATTGTATACCAAAAATTAGATCAAAATCTGTGATATTTTTTTTAAATATTGGCAAAAATATAAAATTGGTACCTTAAATTTTGCCCAACTTCGGCCACGGCACATTTTTTTCCTGTAAGTACTGTGGATTTATTTTTCACAGCATGTACACATAAGGATTTAATCTGTTTAAATCTGAAATTTGAAAATAAATGCTGCAAAATTAGGCTAGTAATTGAATTTTTTTGGAGGCTCTTGTTGTATTCCCTTACATTGTCAAGCAGTCCTCTTTGGTGACTGTAGTGCACATCTCTATGCTCCCCAGGCTGTTGGCATAATGTTAGATGTCCCCAAGATCTCCTACCAAGCTGAAAACTGGGTCTTTGCGACTTTGTTCCTTTGAGAAATTAAGGAAAAACCTCAATTTTTTATTAAAAACATATTTTCACACTTCAGGACTGCCTAATATCAAAACCACTCATCTGTTTTTCCTCATATTTACCATAAATATTTCTCTATATAGTTCCTATGTACATGCGAGAAATAAGTTCTGTATTATAAAATTTAAAAAAAGTTATGGGCTCAAACATAATGTATTTTGTAAAAAATCGGGAAAGATATTTGATTGCTTAACACAAAACATGTTAAAGCTAAGGAATTTTTTCCAGTAATATAACTTTAATTAATCAAAATTAAATTGTATACCCAAAATTAGATCAAAATCTTTAAAATTTTTTAAAATATTAGCAAAAATAAAAATTGGTACCTAAAATTTTGCCCAGCTTTGGCCACGGCAAGTTTTTTTCCTGTAAGTACTGTGAATTAAATTTTCACAGCATGTGCACATAAGGATTTAATCTGTTAAAATCTGAAATTTGAAAATAAAAGCTGCAAAATTAGGTTAGTTATTGAATTTTTTTTAGGCTCTTGTTGTATTCCCTTACATTGTCAAGCAGTCCACTTTGGTGACTGTAGGTCATTCAGTGCAGCTCTCTATGCTCCCCAGGCTGTTGGCATAATGTTATGCAATCCCATCACTAGGGCAAGCCCTCTCTCCACTGAGTTGAGCTTGATCAGCCTGAGGCTGTCTGTAGTTAAACCATACCACAGGGAGCCTTCTTCTTCTTCTGTTGACAGACCTGTACTATGAACTAGATGATTCTTGAAATTAACATTTTTTTCAGCAACGAGCAGTAACAACGGAAACCCCTCCCCCCACCCACCCCTTTAATACACAGGACTTATAAACAAGATGAATCTTATAATTTTAATGTTAAATAAATTCTTTTTGATAAGACTTTTTTTAAAGAAAAAAATTTCAGGAATTTAATCCTTATATTCAAATGTGATCAAATATTAGGATCTAATGTAAGTGCTAACTGACAAGATTTTTGAAGATATAAATACTTTGTAGCATTTCATTAATATCTCTTAAAGTTGGCGGGGCCTAGGTGTGAATAGGAATATTGGTCAAACTTTGTGGGATTAATTTTTATCTCATATGGCCATATATTTAACTTAATTACCTTCACACATTATTTATTTATGAAATGTTACTTTTATAAACACTTACCGTAGGCCAATTTGGTCCCTTGGTGCATCACTAAATGGTTTAATTAGCTCATGTCCATTATTCTATAATTTACAGAGTTTCATTTTAGCAGGGCCATTTTCTCATAGCTTTTCTAATGATAATATACATGAAGAACCAAAAGAAATAAAAATATTTTGCAGTTACTAATATTTTTCAAAATTCAGCTGAGGGATGTGACCCATGGGTCCCTTGTTTTTTAAATAAAATGAATATTTTTTCTCACCTGACATGTTTGAATCATCATGTATTGATATAGTTATTTCAGTGATACAGAGCATTATTACAACTAAAATGGTTTGACTGTACATCTGGACAGGACCCATGTCTCCTTAGTTTCCACACATTTTCTTTAAAATAGTTTTGTATTCAATAGGAAATAAAATAGAACATGCCTTTCAAAAAAAATATCACCAAAATCTATTCTTCAAATATATATGGATACCTTTGTGATATTTGTGATTTATTTACACACCAGATAATTTAACCTGATAAGTTAAAAATTAGTTTGTGTGGCATGTCTTTGTAAATGTTCCTTCTCTTTTCTCAGATCTTAAGTTGTAAGTTGATTTTAGTGTTAAGGTTTGATATAGCAGCTGAGCATCTTAAGCCCCAGGTCACTTGTTCCACAGATAAGGCCTATCATTTGACATTCTTGTACCTTAAAGTATTGGTCTTTAGGCCAGATCATTATCCAGTTTCCTATTGGACAACAAACAAAACATCAGTTTCATAATTTGAATCATATTTTAAGCATAAACATATTAACATCCTGCTGTGCTCTCCCAATTCTGCTGTTGTATTTCCACATTTTTAGCTCAGCTGACAATAAGTCATCTAGCCCTTAGTCATGGTCCATTGTCCATTGTAGGTCCCTCCGTCTTACTGCACTTTGTAAAAAATCAGGAAAGATATTGACTCCCTCAACATGATACATGTTGAAGCTAGGAACTTTTCTTTCATATTAAAACTTTATTGTCTGGCCAAAACAAATTTTGAAGATATAATGTTTTTGACTGGGTTCCCATGCTGCCGCTGCTTCGGCATTCGTTTCCAGAATAGAACTCTGAGATCACTAGACAGATTTTCCAAAACTTTACATGATTATCAGGTCACATGTGAACTGGTGCCATAATATTTTGCGTTGACCTCTGACCTTTCCTCTCTCCAGTGCATCCATCTGAGCATCTGTTTTGACACATTAAACCACGTATCTGTGGACCAATCATTTTGCTGAAATGACCCTTGGATAGCTTTATAACATACATAAAAATGGTGGCTTCACCTGCAACCATTTTTGCACAGCATCCATCTGTTCATCTGCCTAGGGATAAAATTACTCATATCTCTGTAGTAGTTGGACTCATCCACCTGAAATTTTGCATGTGTATTCATCCTAGATAGCTTTCTTGATTTTATGACAGGTGGTGCCGACTACATTCACATTCAAGCTGCAGACATCCAGGCTTATATCTCAAGACTGGTTTGACATTTCCTCCTGAAATTTTAGCATGTGTATGTACAATGTACAAATCTTTTCTTGAAATAGAATTTCAAGGAGTAACCAAGAAGGAGACATGTTGTGGTAATATAACATTTAAAAAAAAATATTCTCTTTTTAAAGAATTTAAGCGAATTAAAAACTCTGTGTGCATAATGTGATGTTACCTGACCAGAGTAGCTGTAAATGTTGATGCAATTTTGAATTTTGAATTAACCTAAATATCCAGATATATATGTTATATTGTGAATGTATAGTAAAATGAATAAACTTGGGGAAAAAATTTATGTAATAAAAAAATTAGGATCTAAACATTTGTTCATTATTTTTCTATCTCAGTAGAATGGGATTCAAGTGATTTGCTTTTTTTTCATCTCTCTGCCTGTTTTAAAATATTCAATAATTATGAATAAACTCTCTTTTCCTGTAAGCACTGTTAAATTAAATTTCATAACCAGAGGTGTTGTAACTCCAAGGAATCACATGGGAAGATCACAAAATATTATTTGCAATAATACCTACCAGTTATAACCAACCATGGCCAATTTGACATCTTTCTCTCAGACTTTCTCTCCATTTGATATTATTTTAAAATTTTACCTTCAAGGTCAATTTCAGCTGAGCACAGTGACCCATGGGTCCCTTGTTTTATATAATGTCTCACTCTCTTATTAGCTTATAAGGCCTACATGGACAGTGCAAGAGTGCTAGGTCTCTGCCACCTAAGAAAAAGGCGCTTCTTTTCAAATGCACTCTTCCTTGTCATAGATTGTCATTGGCATGTAATATCACTGCCCAGTCAGTTTCTTCTCTTTCGTTATTTTTAATCTCTTTGAGGAAACATTATATCTGTTGATGTCAAGTTCATCTGAGCTTCATGGCCTATGGCCTAGCAGTTATTTTAGAAGACATTTACAGGATGTCTTAATGTTTATCCTCTCTTAAAATAACCATCAGTTGGAGTAAATTTTGGATTGTTGTACATTATATAGCTGACAGAAAAGGTTAACTGAGCAAACTTGTCACATTAACAAATGAAGTCAACACTGTTAAATGCTATTTGTAGCCCTCAACACCAGCAAGAGTAATCCACTTCTTCAGATCTACTACTCAGAAGAGGCCTTTATTGAACAGATGGCAGTTGGCAACACATTAAAGATGGGCCCAGATAACATTCCGGAAGCTGCTTCAATAGAAAACCTGCTCTCACTGATACTCCAGGTTGTCCTCAATTATTCAAGAATGTTTTAATAAATCAGTGACTGACCATATTGCTCACATGATAAAATGTTAATATTAAATAAGCATTCATTCCCACATTTTGCTGTATTGCTGTTTCACTGATCATTAAAGGAATAATTCAATTGTTTAAACTTCTCATTAAAATGATATATAAAACTTTTTACCAGTTTATTTATCTAACTTGATCTTTTTATTGTATCCGCCAAAACAGAGATTATGTTCGGCTCACATGTGAAACGTGTGCCCCAATTTTGTTTTGACCTCTGACCTTTCATCTCTACAATGCGTCCATCTGTGCGTCTGTTTTGACACATTAACCCACATATCTCGCCAACCGTTTGACCAATCTGGAAAATTTTTTTGCACAAATGTAGCCCTTGGATAGCTTTATGACATGCATAAAAAATGGTGGCGCCACCTGCAACCATTTTTGTACAGCGTCCATCTGTTCATCTGCTGTGGGATAAAATCACTCATATCTCTGCATTGGTTTAACTTATCCACCTGAAATTTTGCATGTGTATACATCCCGGACAGCTTTCTTGATTTTATGACAGGTTGCGCCATCTACATTCACGTTTATGCTGCAGACATCCAAGCTTACATCTCAGGAGCCGTTTGACCGATTGGGCCAAAATTTTGCTTGTTTATAGATTTCACATAGCTCTTTATCATATGCAAAACTGGTGGCGCCACCTTCAACCATTTTTGCACAACGTCCGTCTGTTTAATCTGCCGTGGGATAAAATCACTCATATCTCGGCAGTGGTTTCACTTTTTAGCCCTCAGCCCTATGGCTGACGGGCTATTGTCGTCACCCAAGCTGTCCGTCTGTCCGGCGTCCGTTATCTTTTACCTTGTGAGCAGTTATCTTAAAAAGGATTCACTGTCAGAATTTTATTTTCTCAGTAAAGATGTATATCGACAATATCTCAGTCAAGTTCGAAGGTGGGTGACCTTGACCTATTTTTCTACATTTTGGAGCTGATTATAGAAAAACACTTAGATGCTAATTACTCAGAAACCATTTGGTAAATTTTCACAAAACTTATAATACTATGATTATGAGGACTGATAGTCTGTACCTGCTGCACAAGTTTGGTGGCGCCACCTACAATTTCTGATTTTTAATGAATTTTTATCAGATTTTTCAACTTTGGGCTTGTGAGCAGGATATCTCTAAAAGGATTCACCGTAGGAATTTTATTTTTTCGGTGAAGATGTATATTGACAAAATCTTGGTCAAGTTCGAAGATGGGTGACCTTGACCTATTTTTTACGTGTTAGAGCTGATTAAAAAAAAACATTTCGAAGCTTATTTCTCAGGAACCATTGGGTGGATTTTCACAATACTTACTATGATCATAGGGACTGATGGTCTGTAACTGTTGCACAAGTTTGGGGGCGCCACCTACAATTTCTGATTTTTCCATGAATTTTAGTTTGATTTTTCAACTTTGGCCTTGTGTGCGGGATATCTCTAAAAGGATTCACAATAGGAAATTTTTTTCTTTGGTGAAGATGTATATCGACAAAATCTCGGTCAAGTTCGAAAATGGGTGACCTTGACCTACTTTTCAATGGCACAGAGCTTATAATAGAATAAAGCTTAAAAGCTTATTTTTCTGGAAGCATTTGGTGGATTGTTATGAATTATGGTACATACCTCTCCATTTTAAATTTATAACTGAGACATGTACAGATATACATCCATGTGAGAACAGATATTTAGTACTTGTTACTGTTACCACCTCTAAACACAGTTCTTTTGGCTGAGGGCTTTTGTCAGCTTCTGCTGATATTCTAGTTGCATTTGTATACAACTTTGATAGCTTTCTGGATTTCGTGGTAGTTGGCACAAATTACATTAACATTTTGGCTGCAGATATTCATGCTAACACACCTCACTCTTTTCCCCTTGTTACTCAATCCATGCCTCACTTCACCTTTCCCACTCTAATTTTGGCGGATACTTGTAGTCGTTTGTCGACTACCCGTATTCTAGTTTCTTATATATTCATTTTCTATTAACAGGAAACAGAAGAGAAAATATCCAAAGAAACAAGCAGCAACATTCCTGCAAGCCAAGCATCTTGCCAAGAAACCTCAAATGTCTCCAGCAAACTTGACCTCACAGATTTCTTTTTATCAACAATGCCCATTGCTGTTCACCCAATTATTATTTTACGTTTGTTATGTCATAAGTTGTTTGGTCATCGTCTGCGTAGGAAAGGACTTCATGTTAAAGAAAGTTCAGGTCACTCTGAAAAGATCAAAGGTATGGTTAGGACACAACCTGCATCTACAGGTGATGTTCCAGCAAAGCAGAGTGTTAAACGAGTACAAATCACCATCCCTGATGGGGCAGAGGTCAGGGAAGGTCGACCAACCATTGTTGCACGTAAGCGAGCAGGTTCAGTTGATAAATGTTTTTATAAATTTGGGCTGGCTAAAAGAAGAGGAATTCAGTTCAATTCTTCCGTCAAGGCAGCTAACTCAGAGTGTAATCAACCCATAGACCTGTCATTAACTGCCAAATTACTGAGTTTGGAGTCTGATGAGTCAAAACCTCGCAGGTTTAGATTCCCTAGTCTCAGAAAAAGAATTTCTAAATCACAGGGTAACTTGCTCAGCACCCACTATGGAGGCATCAGCAATGTTGATGGTAAAACTTGCTCATCCATTGATCTCAATACCCGGATAAAAGCCTTTCAAAAGGAACTAATCAACCTGCCCAAGTTTGAAATAGACACCTCAAGATTAGACTATGGTCCAGCCATTGAAATAGATACAGTTGATTTCTCATCAAGCCCAACTCTTGGAAGGGCTGTTTCTGTACCTGACCGATTAGGATCTGAAGCCTTGTCAAATGACCTCTCTCCAAGATCTCCCATCAGATCTCCACAGAGTAGTATATCTGGTAACTCTGTGAACATCACCACTCCTGATGATGGAAAGTTTGAAATTCCTGATGTAGGCATGGAACCTCATCACAGTGACAGCACTATGCGCCTACATCAGATGGGTCATATGTTAGTCAACAGCCCAACTGTAACAGTTACTAAGATGGGACAAAGCCAAGAACTGTCCCCAGAGAGGACTGCTCAGCCATACTTGCAGCCTGTGCGTCTGACAGACAGCCTTCCCCTTTCTCTGGTCACTACTGATGGTAGTGTGCAGTATCAACAGTATCAGGCTGTTTTACAGTTTGTCAAGAAGTGGATGATAACCTGCTCTGTGGATTTATCCCACAGTTCACAGTTGAGAACGGAAGTCAAAGAGTTTCTTCACCATCTACAAACTCTTGGAGGAGAGTTCTATGCATGGAGCTATTCCATGCAGCAACAGTTAGACCTTGAGGTTAGTATGATACAAATGCAAACAGTTTTGTGTTATTGCATGCCTAAAACTATATATCAGTTCTTTCCTCTTAATGTTATATTTCAGTTGCATGTGTGCTTCAATCTGCGCAATAAATATAAATGATGTGCATAAAAAAGTAGATACAGTTGTGTAAGTCTCTGTGTTCTGAGAAACATATCGGGTTTTCTTTACTGTACTTATAAATTATGATTTTTATGATTTTCTATATGGTCTGCATTTCCTTTTCATTTGGGTGATATTTTAAAGCCAGGAAACACTAACCATAATATGTTTAGAACAGTTCAAGCCATGTCAGTTGCTACAGAACCTTGGACATTTGCTCTAATTTCTTCAATTTATGACATATTTGTTATTTCTTGGCCTATTCTAAACATGAAATCCAATAAACTTAGTAAATTATATTACTTTCTTATCATCTGGTTTTCTTTTCCCTTTTACACAGACAGTGCCCTCAACTGGTCATGAACCTCTCCTAAATATTGTAAACACGATTACCGCAGCATGGTGAAATGGTGTTTCTGTAGTGTCTTAAAATCACTTTGTTTTGGATTTGTCTTTTTATGAACAGAGGATTTAAGCCAACTGGAACTTGACCCCTTGCCTTCCATTTATGCATCTGAAAACTAAAAGTCATCTGAACTTTAGGGGTAGCATTTTGTCCACCATTCATGCAACTGTTAACAGGACACAGATTGTACCCTTCGACCTTGAAAATTCAAACCAGACATCCAGACGCCTTGAGGAAATCTCCTTGGAAACCTGAACATAAGTCATAGGGACCAGTCAGAACATATTTATGAACTGATTTAAAATCAGTCAGGGTTTCAGGTTGCAGAATGAATAGTTTGCATCTGATCATAATATTGAATAATTTGTCTATTTCAAACATTTATCTATCATCAAACATGTTTTTTAAGAAACGACCAGTTTTTTAGCTCAGCTGACTGTAAGTCATCTGAGCTATAGTTGTTGTCCATTGTCCATCATCTGTCTGTCCGTCCTTCTATCTGTCTGTCCAGTAGACTGGCAAATTTGAAACTGTTAGACCTATGAATCCAAAATTTGGCACACTTTTAGATGTCCCCAAAATCTCCTACCATACCGAAAATTGGGTCTTTATGACTTCATTCCTTCGAGATATTTAGGAAAAACCTCAAATTTCAATTAAAACCCTATTATCCCACTTCAGGACTGCCTAATATCAAAACCACTTTTCTGTTTTTCTTAATATTTACCAGTAGTAATCTCCTATATATTTCCTATATACATGCCAGAAATTAATTCCGTTAAATTTAAGTTATTGGCCCGAACATAATGGACTTTGCAAAAAATCAGGAAAAATATTTACTCACTTAACATGAAAAATTTTGGAACTAGAGACTATTTTCTCAAGTAAATAACTTTGTTTAATTAAGATTTAATTGTTTACCCAAAATTAGATCTGAATTTTGTAAGTTATAAGCATAAAAATAAAATCAGTACCTTAAATTTTGCCCAACTTTGACCATGTTTTTTTCCTGTAAGTACTATTGATCTAATTTTCACAGCATGTAAACATAAGTATTTAATTTGTTTAAATCTGAAATTTGAAAAAAAAGCTTGAAAATTAGGCAAGTTATTGATTTTTTTTCTTGAGGCTCTGTTGTAGTCATTTGCTTGGTCCAGATGCAGGGTCCCATTCCAGGTCACTGGAAGTCAGCTATGCCAGGGTTTCTGATTTGTTACAGTTACTGGGGGAGATCCCCTGCTGTGACAGGTGTACACAGGTGTATCACCACCCTGAATCCCCCCCCCCCCAAACCCAACCCACCAAGTGTTGTGCAGTAATTGTTATTGTTTTCACTGTATCTCCTTAATTGTAATGCTGTTTCCTCTCCAATATACAAAAACTTTCCTTGAAAAAGTAATTCAAGGTGTAATCCAGAAGATGCCATGTTTAGTTTCTTTTAAATGATTTTAACAAATATAATTAAACCCATCATTATGCTTTAATTTATAAAATATGTAGCAAATAAAGACACAATTTAAAATTGTGAAATCTGAATCAAGTATTATTTTTAGATATTTATTGTTTTGGAAATTTATTTTTTACCACAAAAATAAATTAACATTTGTATGCATGATGTGGTGTTGTCATACAAGATTGAGATTTATGATGATGCAATTTAGAATTATGAATCAAAGTTTATATTCAGATATATATGTTATATTGGAAATGTATAGAAATATAAACTTATAATAAAAAAATTGATGTGATAAAAAAATGAGGATCTAATACAAACATTTGTTCATTATTTTCCTTCCTTTGCAGAATTGGAGATCAGGCTTTGTTTGGCATGTATGTTTATGCAGAAGTGTTGTTAATCCCACCATCTTCTCCTCACCCAACTGATGTGATACAAAAATGAGGATCTAATACAAACATTTGTTCATTATTTTCCTGCCTCAGCAGAATTGGAGATCAGGCTTTGTTTGCGCTGTATGTATATGCTGCCATTGATTCCTGTGCACTGGGATGTTAGTTTTTATTGAAAATGTGTAAATTTATCTGATTAAAAAAATAATAGGATTAGAAAAAATCAGATCTTATTGAAACATATTCTTGCCTTAGGAGAATGGAACATAAAGTGATCAGCTCTGTCCATCATCTCTCCGTTATCATTAAATATATATTAATTATGAAATTTTTCCTATAAGCACTGTTGAAATAACTTTCATATGCTGTATTTGTTTGGAATAAAGCTATTTAAGCTGAAATTTGAAAGCAAATTATATATTCAGTTGTGTATTATTGCAGATGTAAAACTTTAAAAAATTTGATATAATAAATAAATTAAGAAATAATTGAAACTTCATATATTATCAGCTTTGTTTGTCTACCAGTCTGTCTGTCCTTTTTTGAAGTATTAAGTAATTATGAATAAACTTTTTTTATCCTGTAAGCATTGTTGAATTAAATGAAAATCCTATGTATATACACAATTATAATACAGATATGTTGTAACTCCCATCATTCCACATACCCCCCCCCCCCCCACCACCACCACCAAGACCTTTCATCTGTGGACTGGGGGACATTAGTTATATTTCAACTGTATACATTTTATAAAATAAAAAAATTCATATATTTAATCATATATATTATAAAAAAAGATTCAATTGAACAAATGTGTAAACTACTGAAATGTAAGCAGTTAATCAAAAAGCCAACTTATGATCATGGTAATAGTACAGATCATTTGTTCACAAACTTCTCACATGCTTCAGTTTCAACATAAGGAAACATATGGTCAGGTCACAAACTATTATTCGCAAAAATTTCTTGCTCATCAATACAAACCAATCATATAAACCAACCATGGCCTATATTACCCCTTCCTCTAGCACTTTATCTGCTTTTGATATAATTTAGATTTTTACCTTCAAGGTCAACTTCAGCTGAGCACAGTGACCCATGGGTCCCTTGTTATTTCAAACAAAAGATCAGATTTTTAGGAATGACCACATGGTCATTTTTCACACTTTGGTTTGTTTGTATTCTTGAGAATCAACAGTCAGTGCACCGTGACTTCAACTGTTGAGCAATCGAGTGTTTTTATTTTTTTCATGGTATTTTTATTATAAATGATGAAATAATTTGTTTCTTTGTTTCTGTCATTGTGTGAATATAATTTTCAGCAATGGTTGTGAACATATTATTTCCCTATTAATATATTATTATCCAATTAAAGAGATAATACAAGAACACTAGATTCCTACAATGGTTGCATCATAGAAATAATTTGTTTTTTCAAGACTTATATATCTGTCATTTTGTGAATATAATTTTCAGTAATGGTTGTTAACATATTATTTCCTTATTAATATATTATTATCCAATTAAAGAGACAATACAAGATCACTAGATTCCTACAATGGTGGCATCATAGATTTCATTGAATTTTGACATACCTATTGTCCATGGATAGCCATGGATCCTAGCTACACAAGACTGGTGGTGCCATCAACAAAAACCAAGTTTTAAACCAAGAGATGGCAGATATATTCACCAAGGATTATGATTGTCTGATACCTGCAGTGAAAGGACTTGATATATAAGATCATCTACAAACTCATTTGTTGCAGCCTGTAGTTAGATTAGAGTTGTATGTGTTTTCTTATTTGCTTATATTTGGCACAGGAACTAATGGGGCTATAGAAAAAGTCATTGTAGACATGTAAATGTGTTGATCTTTTTTTTTCTAATTATAAAGAAATCATGTAGGGAATGCTGAGTAGATTGCCACATCCACCTGCATGAAATTATCTTCAAGCAGTTATTAAATTGGAGTTTGATATTAAAGCTTTGATTGGGCTATAGAAATGTTGCAAATGAGATTTAAACAGGATCCTTTTCAGTGTATTAACAGAGACAAATTATAGAAAAAGAAAAGGCAGCCTAATGTATTAATGTAAATTAGCTCATTGATTTATAATAAATCTTATAAACTTTATTTTTTTCTGCTTCATTAGATTTATTGAATCATTATTGCAATAGAAACTGAACGCACTTATTCTTTAATGCTCAGGAATTTCTTACACAGGAGTGTTTCAAGTGGCCAAAATCTTGTTTTAATGTAGTGTTCATTAACTGTGATGAAGATCTCCCCTATTCTTGTTTCTTTCATTGGACCACTGTAATTAAGTTGGCTTGAAATATTCCTACTGTCAAGATGAGACAAGGGCAAATGATCTTCAACAGCATTCAGTAAACCAAATGGAGACATCCTATTTGGTTAATTAGAAACATTATCTCAGCACTTGAAAGTAAATCATGTACTCTACATCAGATGTGCCATAAAAAATACAGAAGTTAAGGCATTGTGACTTACACTTGTAATCTAATATTCAATGTTTACTCATTATCTGGAATGTGGTAGAATAGGCTGGATAGGCCTATACTTCTTTTAGCTGAAGGTCCAACCACTAATCCTGGTAATTACCTATGGGCAAACACATGCAAATAAATGAATATCTTCAAGAAAAGAGGGATAAATATATAATATTTAAGCCACAAGATTGAGATAATAGACCAGCTTTCTTTATCCTGACATGAAGGTTTTCTCAGTGATTTATCAGTGTACCTAAGAACAGATTTTTTGTTGCTTCAAACAACAAGTTGCTGGGTTTGATGATTTCTTGTCTCTTCAGGAATCTCCAGCTTCCATTTTTGATGATGCTTTGCACCTTTTTGCACTGATTTCCTGCACAAGTTGAAAAATCAAGTCTCTTGGGCTCCTTGCACTTCAGTGACAATTGAATCATTACTCTTGATTACGCTGGTCTAGTTGGTAAAGGGGACATGAAGGTGAGATCTGGATCAAACCTTCCTCCAAGTGTCATTGATGGTTGAGGTGACAGGGTTAAAGCTAGACATGTCCTGAATTCATAATGGTAGACAAAGGCTATAGGCATGGAACCTGTCTGACCATGACATTTCAGCCTAGGAAGTTCTATACAAAAAAGTGTATCATGATATTTTTACAAGTTTTGCCTTTTTACTTGTCAGTAAAATTGCCTAACATAACCATGTATATATTTAAATAACAATGTTTGCTTCCATAATGGTCAGTCAGAAAACTGAAGTGTAAGCAGATTACATTATACAAACAAAAACTTCATTTACATAGTGATTGAGAACCAGCTTACAGCTGTAGTAGTTATTGAAACAGAGTGTTGTTTCTTGCAATATCAAGTTCTTCCTGTTGCAGTCATGCCTTAAATTTAAGTATTTAGCATTGATTTTAAACATGAAGTTATAAAGGATTTTTATGCCCCCGCCACAAAGTGGCCGGGGCATATAGTTTTACCCATGTCCGTCTTTCTGTCATTCTGTCATTCCGTCATTCTGAAATCAAACAGTTGTACGGACTTTTTTTCGCAATGCCTTCAGATATTGGCCTGATTTTTGGTGTGTGGGCACATAATGACCACTTACAGATCGAGTTCGCTTTTCCTCTCGGTTGACCTACTTTTGACCGTTTTACGGCTCCTAAACTTGGAAAATTTCATGAAAAATAGAAATTTTCATGACAAATACACATGTACGGACTTTTTTTCGCAATTCCTGCAGATATTGGCCTGATTTTTTGTTGTATGGGCAGATAATGACCAGTTACAGATCAAAGTTCGCGTTTCGTCCTGGTTGACATACTTTTGACCGTTTTACGGCTCCTAAACTTGGAAAATTTCATTAAAAATAGAAATTTTCATGACAAATACACATGTACGGACTTTTTTTCGCAATGCCTGCAGATATTGGGATGATTTTTGGTGTGTGGGCAGATAATGACCAGTTACAGATTGAGTTCGCGTTTTGTCCCGGTTGACCTACTTTTGACAGTTTTACTGCTCCTAAACTTAGAAAAATTCATGAAAAATAGAAATTTTCATGACAAATACACATGTACGGACTTTTTGTCGCAATGCCTGCAGATATTGGCCTGATTTTTTAGCTCAGCTGACTATAAGTCATCTGAGCTATAGTCGTGGTCCATTGTCCGTCGTCCGTCCTTCTGTCCGTCCGTCCGTCCGTCGTGCCGTCCGTCCGTCCGTAGATGTGGCACGTTTTGAAACCGTAAGACCTAGGAATCCGAAATTCGGCATAATGTTAGATGTCCCGAAGATCTCCTACCAAGCCGAAAACTGGGTCTTTGCGACTTCGTTCCTTTGAGAAATTAAGGAAAAACCTCAATTTTTTATTAAAAACCTATTTTCACACTTCAGGACTGCCTAATATCAAAACGACTCAACTGTTTTTCCTCATATTTACCATAAATATTCCTCTATATAGTTCCTATGTACATGCCAGAAATTATGTCTGTATTATATAATTTAAAAAAGTTATGAGCCCAAACATAATGCATTTTGTAAAAAATCAGGAAAGATATTTGATCACTTAACACAAAACATGTTAAAGCTATGGACTTTTTTTCCAGTAATATAACTTTAATTAATCAAAATTAAATTGTTTACCCAAAATAAGATCAAAATCTTTTAAATTTTTTTAAAATATTAACAAAAATAAAAAATTGGTACCTTAAATTAAGCCCAACTTTGACCATGGCACGTTTTTTTCCTGTAAGTATTGTGGATTTAATTTTCACAGCATGTTTTTGTTAGCATTTTGTCTGTTAACACCAAAAATTTGAAACCAGTTGATCAAAAACTGTAGATTTAATTCAAGTTTTCAAACAAAATGTAACATATTGTTTACATCAAGTTAGTGTTATGCAGTTTGCAAGAGCTCAGCTCCCCAGCTTCAGCTCTCAGTTCCTAAAATTTGGCATACAATTAGATGTCTCCAAAATCCCCTACCATGCCAAGAATTTGGTCACTAGGACTTAATACCTTCGAGATATTAATGAAAAACTTCATTTTTCCATTAAAAACCCATTGTTACACTTCAAGACTGCCTAATATCAAAACAACTGATCTGACTTTAATCATATATAATATACATATTTTTCTATACATTCTCTATGCACATGCCAGATATGATGTCAGTATTGCGTAACTGTTTTAAGTTATGGGCGCAAACATAATGCACTTTGTAAAAAATCAAGAAATAATTTACTCCCTTAACAAGGAGATTGCTGAAGCTAGAGATTTTTTTGTCAGGGATGTAACATTATTTAATCAAGATTCAGTTGAATACCCAAAATTAGTTCTGAATTTTTCAGATTTTATAAGTTATTAGTATAAATATAAAATTAGTACCTTATATTTTGCTCAACTTTGACCATGGTACGTTTGTTTCATGAGAGCACTGTTGATATAATTTTCATGTCATGCACACATAAGGATTTCAGCTTTTTAGTTTAGAAAGCTGAAAGAAATTGGCCAAAAATTGTAGCTTTTGTTAATGTTTCTATGAGACCATGTCAGACTTTGGCCCTCTCCAGCCCCTCTTGAGTCACCTGTATGTTGACCTTGTTGAACTTTCAGCAAATTATGCATGCTTGACAGGAGGCATAAACTGGGGCTCCAGGCAGCTTATTATATAATGGCCAGCCACAGTTGATCCAGGTGTCCAACCCAACTCATCTAGTAGTTTTAACCAACAACATAACAATAAACAATAAATTAATAAATTTGTGTTGGTTTTTAATAACAAATTAAAGAAAAATAGAAAAGGAATTTGTTAGTTTATAATAACAGGAAATTAACTTGCAGTTACTGATGATATAAGAATCTTGTATCGATGGATAGAATGTCATGTATTCCAAATAACACCATGCAGTCACCTATGGTATTTTTCAGTTCAATTTTAATGATAAAAAAGTAAATCATATTATTCATTACTAATGATTGGGGATCATATGAAGGAAATTAATGATAGACAAAGATGCAGTTGATAATATTAATCTAGATTCCTACTGTGTCTAGTGTGTACATTGATGTGAAATTAGTCCAAAATGAATATATTACATTATTTTTTTAAATATAAATAAAAGCCATAAAACCAGGTACTTATGATCATTATTTAAATGTGTTAATTTTGTATATTCTGGATTCTCAACATCATTGTTTGGTGAAAACTGAATAAATACCTGACATGGTGCGATTAATTTGCAATTGTATTTAAATACGAATATGAATATGTACTCCATTATAAAATTTCTTGCATAAAGAACGGGAATTCAGGTAAAAATGAAAGTATATGAATACCAGTGTAAATACTTTCAAAATGTATTCATGAATGCATTCATGAATATATTCTTTAATATTATTTTAATAATCATTTCAGTTATATTTCATTTTAAAAAATCATAAGATTCTCTTATTATTTTTAATAAAAATTATATTTGGGACAATATTTGTAAAATTATTTAATTAATAGTTAAACTCTTATATTATATGTTCTGCTTATAAGTTATATGGCCAAGTCAAAATCTGTGTGACAATAGTACTCCATTTGTTAATAAAATAAATGAAATCAATCCTCTTCCCTGTCTCCAAAGATACTATCAAAATTATACATAAGCTAAACCACAACAACTTATAATACAGCTTATATTTATTACCACACAAAACCAGCACGTGAATCATATCTAAATCATATTTTTTATCATATATAACAGCTGAGCGCCGTGACCCATAGGTCCCTTGTTGTTGTATGGGCAGATAATGACCAGTTACAGATCAAAGTTCATGTTTCGTCCTGGTTGACATACTTTTGACCGTTTTACGGCTCCTAAACTTGGAAAATTTCATGAAAAATAGAAATTTTCATGACAAATACACATGTACGGACTTTTTTTCGCAATGCCTGCAGATATTGGGATGATTTTTGGTGTGTTGGCAGATAATGACCAGTTACAGATCGAGTTTACGTTTGGTCCTGGTTGACCTACTTTTGACCGTTTTACGGCTCCTAAACTTAGAAAAATTCATGAAAAATAGAAATTTTCATGACAAATACACATGTACAGCCGTTTTTATCCCTTAGCTGATAGGCTGATGGGCTATTGTTGTCACCCAAGCTGTCCGTCTGTCCCTCTGTCCATCCGTCCATCTGTCTGTCCGGTGTCTGTCTGTCCGTCCGTTCCGCGTCTGTTTACTTTTACCTTGTGAGCAGGATATCTCTAAAAGGATTCACCGTTGGAATTTTATTTCATCAGTGAAGATGTATATCGATAAAATCTCGGTCAAGTTCGAAGATGGGTGACCTTGACCCATTTTTCTACATTTTAGAGCTTATTATAGAAAAACACTCAGAAGTTTATATCTCAGGAACCATTGTGTGGATTTTCACAAAACTTACTATGATCATTGGGACTGATGGTCTGTATGTGCTGCACAATTTTGGTGGCGCCACCTGCAATTTCTGATTTTTTAATGAAATTTTATCTGATGTTTTCAATTTTGGCCTTTTGTGCAGGATATCTCCAAAGGTATTCAACACAGGAACTTCATTTCTTCAGTGCTATTGCATTATATTTACAAAATCTTGGTCAAGTTCAAAGATGGGTGATCTAGACCTACTTTTCAAGGTCACAGAGCTTAGTATAGAAAAAACTTAGGAGCTTATTTCTCAGGAAGCGTTTGGTGGATTGTTATGAAACATGGTATAAAACCCTCCAATTTAAATTTATAAATGATTATCAACTTTTGCTAATATTCTAGTTTCGCAATGCAATGCATACATATACTGGCCTAATGTTTGGTCTGTGGGCGCATAATGACCACTTACAGATCGAGTTTGCGTTTCGTCCCAGTTAACCTATTTTTCACCATATGACAGATCCTGAACAAAGAAAATTTCATGAAAGACTTTTTTTCACAATGCCTGCAGATACTGGCCTGATTTTTGGTGTGTTGCTTGATAATGACCCTTTACAGATCGAGTTTGCATTTTGCCCTTGTTGACCTACTTTTGACCATACAACACCTCCTGAACTTAAAAAATTTTACAAAATTTAACAAATGTTCCTAATTTGCCCCAGGTGGGGGCATTCGTGTCATTCCGACACATCTAGTTTTTAAGCTCAGCTGATCATAAGTGATCTTGGCCCAGTTTCATTAAACCGACTTAAGCCTGTTATTCTGCATTTTTGACTTAAGTCACTTTTGTCGAGCTTTAAGTCAGTTTCATTAAAAATAACGTTAGTGACTTAAGTCACCTGGCATGCTGAAATGCTAAGCCTGCACCGAGGAGGCTTAAATTAACTCTGTGTTTTATGGGTGCATACCACATTATACCACTTGCACTCGTTGCATGTGACCATACGGCCATCTGTCGAGCGTGGTACGGTACGTCACAGGCAACAATGATGTCACGCCATGTGCCGTTTCCCTGAAAGGTGTCTGTAAACCAAAGAATAGATCATGGGGGTTGTTGTTCGTTTTGTACAGTCAAGTACAGCAATACCAAGATGTCCAGACTGTTTTTTAAACTATTCATTTAAAAAGTTCCCAGGAAGCTGACTTGGGAGGCGTTTCAGTAAAATTTGACTTAAGCCATACGCATTCTTAGTGAAACTGGGCCCTGAGCTATAGTCTTGGTCCATTGTTTGTTGTCTGTCTGTCCGATCTATCCGTCTGTAAAACTGGCACGTTTCGACATCATTGGACCTATGAAATTCAGCATACAGTTAGATGTCCCCAAAATCTCCTACCATGCCGAAAATTGAGTCAATAGGATTTTGTTCTTCCGAGATATTAAGGAAAAACCTCAATGTTGTATTAAGAATCTATTTTCACACTTCAGGACTGCCTAATATCAAAACCACTCATCTGTTTTTCTTCATATTTACCATAAATATTCCTCTATATGGTTCCTATATACATGCCAGAAATTAAGTCAGTATTATTTAAATGAAAAAAATTATGGACCCAAACATAATTGACTTTGTAAAAAATCAAGAAAGATATTTGGTCACTTGAGAGAAAAAGTGTTAAAGCTGGGGACTTTTTTCAGTAATACAGCTTTAATTAGTCAAAATTTAATTGTATACCAAAAATTAGATCAAAATCTGCTAAATTTTTTTAAATATTAGCAAAAATATAAATTTGGTACCTTAAATTTTGCCCAAGTTTGACCATGGCATGTTTCTTTCTTGTAAGAACATTTGATTAACTTTTCACAGTCGGTATATATATAGATGTAATCTGTTAAATTCTGAAATTTGAATGTATAAGCTTAAAAAAATTATTCTAGTTATCAAAGTTTTTCTGAGGCTCTAATGTTTTTACATTTTGAACCTCCAGACCAGCCATTTCTGGTCCCTGCAGCCTTGCCTGGGTAAACTTATTAGTGATGCAACACTGCTGTCACAAATGTAGAATCACATGGAATCCCTGACCTCCCCCCCCTCCCCCCCCCCCCCCCCGCCCAACCAGATATATGTTGCATTTATTACATTCTTTAATTGCTTTGCTGTTTCTGATCCAATATAAACAACTTTTCCTGAATCAAGTGTTACTTTCAGATATTTATTATTTTGCAAATTTCAAAAATGTATTTTAAGAAAAAATAAATACATCTGTGTATATAATTTGATGTTGCCTTAGCAGATTAACTCTAAATGTTGATGCAATTTAGAATTGTTAATCAACTTGAATTTTCAAATATAATTGATATATACTGTAAATGTATAGTAAAATTTATAAATTTTGTGCAAAATTTCCCTTAACAAAAAATTGATGTATAAAAAAATGATCTAATGCAAACCCTTTGTTCAGTATTTTTCTGCCTCAGTAGAATGGGAATTAAAGTGATTTGCTTTGTTTTTCTATCTCTCTGACCTCATTACAAACTTTACAGAAATGATCAAATAGCTGTCAGAGAAACATCAAACAAAAGACCACCTCATGGTTTAGCCATTTATATACATGAACAGCTGAGTCCCCATTTAACCCTTCACCACCACACAACACCAGATTTTGAGTAATCTGTTCTCTATATTCACACTCAGATTGTTTTCATCTATGGTCACCCACATGTCCCATCAGTAACTTCTTCTCTGAACTCCAAGTTTTTGTCTCTAAAGTTGACCTTAACCTGCCTAAAGTGATCATGGGTGATTTCAGTATTGACATTTCTAATATACCGATAATATATAACACCAAATTGACACAATTATTTCAACTCTTTAAATGTCAACAACTAGTCAGAGAACCAACCAATGACCATGGAAATACCATAGATCTTGTCTTTATACTATCTGTTTAAATGCTTCAGTTTCAACATTAGAAAACACACGGTCAGATCACAAGATATTATTAGCAACAATCCCCCATTCTTAGATTCAGATCAAATATGGCAACTTCTCATAGCTTAATCTACCATTTCTTCCCTATAGCTACTTTTTGAAACATTCTGCTTCCTCTTCAATTCAGCAACAACTGCTTCCCAAAACATATCAGTTTTCTACTTTTCCAAAATTATTTTGATTTATTGAATGTATATATTTATACTTGCAAATCCCGCTCAACTACATAATTAATACAAAAAATTACATCTGTCAAAATGAAATATTACAGAACTACATACAACAATGGTGATACAATCATATCTGTCACATTCAGCTCAGCGCCAAGGCCCATGGGTCCCTTGTTTTAATTAAAAAAAAGAAATGGCATGGTGAAAGGGGGTTACACTATATTTGTTAGAGAACCTATGAGCTTATGTGATGGTGTGGCGTCATCCGTCATCTGTCGTCCGTTGTCCGTCATCTGTATGTTAACCCATACTATCTTGAAAACTGCAGGAGTTAGCATCACCAAATTTTATGCAAAAAATTAGACATCTGAAAAACTCTATTGGATTTTGCTTATATTTTGGCTAACTGCATTTTCTTTGATTTTATCAGGAAAAAGCTAAAAACCCTTTCAAAATCTTTTTCTCCAAAACTGTTCTGAAGTTTGTTTAAATATTCTCAGTTCAGTGACTTTTGGCTATTAAGTTATGGGAAGCTGAATTTAGTCATATGCCATAACAGCCCATGTTAGCTCAGTGGCTACAAAGATCTTCTTCTCAAAAAACACTTGGCCAAACTCTTAAATCTTACACATTAATAATCCTTAGATGTTGATAATTCAAGTTTGTTCAAATTATTTTGGTTCAGTGATTTTTGGCTTAGTTACAGGAAGCTGAACTTAGCCATTTTGCTGTGTTTTCCAATATGAGTTATAAACCTGCAAAACGTTTTTCAAGTGACGCCACTGAAGCCAATTTGTTAAATATTTTACATGAATTATCCCCTGAATAATTCTTATTATAATTGTCCTTAATGGCTCCAAAGAATGAATTTTGGCTGAATAATAAAGATTGAATTGAGACATTTTACCATATATGTTAGCTGTGTGAAGCAGTTACATCTAGCCTAGCACCAGTTTATCAGCATCCATTACATCATGCCTCTAGACATTTAGATTTCAGGTTATTTGTGGTTATTATTGACTAGAATGTTTTTTAAAAGCTTTTAAAAAATGGAAATAAATGATTTTAGATATTCCTCATGCCAGGCAATGTTAACAATCACAGGTATAAAGCTCTCTGTGGCTATATAAAGATGGCTGTACATGGATTATAAATAATTGGTATCCATACTCAACTTAATTCAAGATTTTGCCATCAGTGGGATGTATCTATATTATAATTTTGCATTCAGTATGCATCTGTAGTAATTTTTTATATTTTCCTAATTTCTTTTTTTTTTATAAAAAGTCAGCTGAAAAGCATTTTGTATTTGGAAATTGTATTTCAAAGTTATTTCAAGTAGGGACCACTTTTGTGTACAGGTGCCAGCACTTGGTTTACCATTGACATATTGCCAAGATTTGCCAGTGGCTGGATGTTGGCCATCAGCAAAGATGATGTCAGCTCTATAGATAGCTTTTGCACAGTGCCAGGATTGGAAAAAGTGCAGCCAGGTATAGGTCAAGATTTCACTCAGTGCAGTAGCTTTTACAGACTGCCCACTGCATCAGATTTGGTACCAAAGTTCAGCATTTATCTATTTTTAGCTTTGGCAGACTGCCAACTGTGTCAGATTATACAACAGGTCAAGGTCTCACTCAGTGCAGCCAGGTACAGGTCAAAGGTTCATTCAGTCTAGCCAGGTGCAGGTCAAGAGTTCACTCAGTGCAGTAGCTTTAGCCAGCAATATATGTCACAGTTCACTTGGGGCAACTGCCTTTCTCACCTAAGCCTGGTCAGCCCAGTGTATCAAACTCATGGGAAGTTTGATGTATTGGCCTAATATTTTGACCTGTCTATGTGTCATTGATGGCTTTCTCATTCCAGGACAGGTGTTGCCACCTACAATGATTTTTGCTCAGTGTGTGTGCCTGCTTATTTCTACGAAGAATTTGGGATATCAGCCTGAAATTGGGCAAATTTATACACAAGATAGCTTTATAGTGTACAAGACTGGTGGTGCCACCTACAATAATTTTTGCACAGTGTATGTCCCTGCTTATTTCTGAGGAGGAGTTTGACATATTAGTCTGAAATTGGGCATATGTATATATCTTTGATAGTTTCATTGTATACAAGATTGTTGGTGCCAGCTACAATCATTTTTGTGTTGTGTGCACCCATGCCAGAATTTCAGCATTGATGTTTGTGTTATTGTTAAGTTATCAAAATGTTTAGTACTTGCAATGTTCATATTCATGTCACAAATGTACTTGAAAAGTAATGGTCCAGCATGGAAGCATTATACCTGGTGTATATCCGATTGCACAGGTTCGCATTAGGCCTGTAGGCCTTGTTATGTATATAATCATGTGAGAATTATGACACAAGTTCCTAAACCAAGTTAGTAGAATGTGTAAAACTTTTTTATTCTATAAGAGGGGTTGAAGTATTTTAAACACTGTCCTGGTGAAAATATGTTCACGGAAAATTTTTTCTCAGCAATCATTGGAAAGCTTCCTTGATTATGTAATGTTTCATCTTGAATTTACATTTTTTGTTGAAAGCATACTGTTTCTGTCTAAATGAGAGCTGTTGCAAGTACCTGCTTACCTATTGGGTTCCTAGAAATAGGGCAAAAGGGTATTGGATTTCTTATGTTTTCTACCACAGTATCTTCAGGCAGAGACAAAGAAATCCTTGTAATGCAGTAAACATTACTTTATATGAACAGTGAAATGGATGTTGTTCAGAGTTTCAAGATTATGTTATGCCTCTCAGCTGATTGTTTATGTGAGGTGTTGGTGGGCATTCCAAGTGATTAATGGAACCAAACTGAAATGGTAGCCAATTGTAGCTGCATGAGCTTTCTTGATCTGAACAGATGTTTAACATGGTTCGGCTGCCCTGCAGACACAAATTTCAGTGCAAGAAGATCACACTGAGATAATGGGAGGTCAGGTGATCTGGCATTACATGTTATCCCCTGGCACATCAAAACTACTCAGGACCTCTCATTATCATGCCTATCAAACAAATACACTGGGATTTCCTTTGCTTCCAAAGCTGCCTCCTGGAGCAGCCTCACATGATTAACATGGCTGCTTGCTTGCTTTCGTTAATTTGGTGTAGGAATGATTTATTTGAGCACCATGCATACATGCAAGACCTTCATTCTTTCATTTCAATTATTATTGGAATACTTTTAAATATATCTTTATGAATCATGATTGCAGGGTATTATTGTGTTTCTTAAATGTCTCTCATTTTACCTTTATTTTAATCCAGACATAAATGGACACACAATAATTATTATGCAGTGCATCACTTTTTCAAACTTTTTATCACAAAACTTCCACCTTCAAGATATTACTCACTTGCCAATAGGGGAAGATTCTTTTCAGTTTGGGGTCATATGGTCAAAGGTCAAGGTCAAATGGCCCATCCATTCACAAATTAGTTTATGGATGATAATTCTGCTTTGGCTAGACAGATTGACTTCAAACTTGATTTATAAATGACCCTCCACTTAGTTCAAAACATTTTGATTTTCAGGGTCCAGAGGTCAAAGGTGAAGGTCACAGGAGCCACATCTCAAAAACAATTATGGATGCACTGCGTAAATCAAACTTTACATCCCGAAATTTCCATCATTCACACATGGCCTACTTACACAAAGTGGAAGAAATCTGTAGATTTTGAGGTTACCAGGGCAAGGTCACTGGACCCACTTTTAGGCTCAGCTGACTATAAGTCATCTGAGCTATAGTCGTGGTCCATTGTCTGTCGTCCGTCTGTCTGGATGTCCGCCCGTAAGACTGGCACGTTTTGACACCATTGGACCTTTGAATCTGAAATTTGCCATACAGTTAGATGTCCCAAAAATCTCCTACCATGCCGAAAATTGGGTCAATAGGACTTCGTTCCTTTGAGATATTAAGGAAAAACCTCAATTTTTTATTAGAAATCTATTTTCAAACTTCAGGACTGCCTAATATCAAAACCACTCATCTGGTTTTCTTCATATTTACCATAAATATACCTCTATATAGTTCCTATGTACATGCCAGAAATTAAGTCAGTATTATTTAATTTAAAAAAGTTATGGGCCCAAACATAATGGACTTTGTAAAAAAATCAGGAAAGATATTTGGTCACTTAAGACCAAAAGTGTTAAAGGTAGGGACTTTTTTCAGTAATACAACTTTAATTGATCAAAATTTAATTGTATATCAAAAATTAGATCAAAATCTGTTAAATTTTTTTAAATATTGGCAAAAATATAAAATTGGTACCTTAAATTTTGCCCAAGTTTGACCATGGCACGTTTTTTTTCCTGTAAGTACTGTGGATTAATTTTCACAGCATGTTTTTGTTAGCATTTTGTCTGTTAACACCAAAAATTTGAAACCAGTTGATCAAAAACTGTAGATTTTATTCAAGTTTTCAAGCACCATGTCACATCAAGTTTAAATCAAGCTAGTGTTAAGCAGTTTGCTAGAGCTTAGCTCCCCAGCTTCAGCTCTAAGTTCCTTAAATTTAGCATACAGTTAGATGTCTCCAAAATCCCCTACCATGCCTAGAATTTTATCACTAGGACTTAATTCCTTCGAAATATTAATGAAAAACTTTATTTTTCCATTAAAAACCCATTGTTACACTGTAAGACTGCCTAATATCAAAACCACTGATCTGACTTTGATCATATATAATATACATATTTTTCTATACATTTGTTATGCACATGCCAGAAATGATGTCGGTATTGCGTAATTGTTTTAAGTTATGGGCCATAACATAATGCACTTTTTAAAAAATCAAGAAATATATTTACTCCCTTAACAAGAGGATTGCTGAAGCTAGAGATTTTTTGTCAGGGATGTAACATTATTTAATCAAGATTCAATTGAATACCAAAAATTAGTTCTGAATTTTTCAAATTTTATAAGTTATTAGTATAAATATAAAATTAGTACCTTAAATTATGCCCAAGTTTGACCATGGCACGTTTCTTTCCTGAGAGCACTGTTGATATAATATTCATATCATGCACACATAAGGATTTCATCTTTTTAGTTTAGAAAGCTGAAAGAAATTGGCCAAATAATGTAGCTTTTATTAATGTTTATATGAGACCATGTCAGACCCAGGCTTAATCCAGCCCCTCTTCAGTCACCTGTTTGTTGACATTGTTGACCTTTCATCAGATTATGCATGCTTGAGCGAAGCATACACTTGGGCAGCCAGGCAGCTAATGCCCAGCCACAGTTGATCAGGGTGTCCAACCCAACTCATCTAGTAGTTGTTTTGAAAAACAACATAACAATAAACAATAAATTAATAATTTTGTATTGGTTTTTTATAACAAATTAAAGAAAAATTAATAGAAAAGGAATTTGTAAGTTGATGAGTAACAGAAAATTAACTTGCAGTTACTGATGATGTAAGAATCTTGTATGGATGGATAGAATGTCAATGTCAATGTTATTCCAAATAACACCTTGCAGTCACCTATGGTGTTTTTCAGTGAAATTTTAATGATAAAAAAATAAATCATATTATTTATTACTAATAATTTGGGATCATATGAAGGAAATTAATGATAGACAAAGATGCAGTTGATAATATTAATCTAGATTCCTACTGTGTCTAGTGTGTAGATTGATGTTAAAGTAGTCCAAAGTGAATATATTACATTCATTTTTTTTAATATAAATAAAAGCCATTAAACCAGGTACTTATGATCATTATTTAAATTTGTGAATTTTGTATATTCTGGATTCTCAACATCTTTGTTTGGCTAAAACTGAATAAATACTAGACATGCTGCGAATGCTTTGCAAATGTATTTGAATATGAATATGAATATGCACTGCATTAAAAAATTTTATTGCATAAGAATGGGAATTCAGGTAAAAATGAAAGTATTTGAATACCAGTGCAGATACTTTCAAAATGTATTCATGAATGCATTCATGAATATATTCTATAATATTATTTCAACAATCATTTCAGTTATATTTTATTTTAAAAAATCATATGATTTTCTTATTTTTTTTAATAAAAATTATATTGGCACAATATTTGTTATTAAATTTTAATAAATAGTTAAACTCTTTTATAATATGTGCTGCTTATAAGTTATATGCAATCTGTGTGACAATAGCACTCCATTTGTTAATAAAATAAATGAAATCAATCCTCTTCCCTGTCTCCAAAGATACTCTCAAAATCTGACATAAGCTAAACATCAACAGCTCATAATAAAGCTTATATTTATTACCACACAAAACAAGCAAGTGCCTCTTTCCAAAATCATATTTTTTATCATATATAACAGCTGAGCACCTCGACCCATGGGTCCCTTGTTTTAAAAGATCTTTACAATAATTTTAATGCTATAAGTTCAAGGATAATAAGTTTTAATATCTTTTGGTCACAAGGTCATTGACTAAGGTCACTGTGAGGACAGATGTTCTGAAAAATTTCTTTAAAAATATCCATACAGACAAATTCAGCTGAGCGTCAAGACCCTGGGTCCCTAGTTTCTTTCTCCTGCAATTATCTGTTTATACTTTATCTCCAATATGGGCAATTTTTAAGCTGTAATTTGGAAACAGTATTGGACACATTATTTCCAAAGTTGCACATATAACTCTTGGTTGTGGGATTGGGGGGAGGCTTTCCTGTGATCAGTTGCTGATTGGATACATCTTGTGTTAATAGACTTATTTGCTGTGCACATCCTGCAAATTATTATAATGAATAGTACATGAATTTTTCTATTTGCTTTGTGGACATTTTTGCCTACCTCCAGAAATGCTGGCATTTATAATTAACTGTTGTGTCTTTTTGGTCAAATGAAATTATGATTATGACTGCTGAACCTTAATCATATTTGTTTCATCACCCTGCAGGACAAGAATGAGCAGACATGCACAACTACCTCAGAGTCTGAAGTAGAGACAATACATGCAGAGTACAGGAAGGTAAGTAGCTCTGCCAATTACTCTCTGAGTGTAGATGGGTGACAGTCTCTCCACTGTCAAACTGGTTCCTGCTCTCACAATTGCCTATCTAATGCTAAACTAATTTAGCCTCTAAGGTTCCTTTTGATAATTACTAATGCTGAATAAGCACTGTCATTGCTGTTAACTGGGGATTAGAAATTAGAGACAACTCTATTTATCCCTCCTACTGAGAGTTCACATAATTAAGTAATTTTAATCTGATAGAAATGTTATAGTTTGCCAGAACATAAAGGTCACATGAGGCAGTATGGATATTCTTCAAAACAAAACTGAGTGCATGTAGACCATATCGGTTGAATTCTGAATAAGTGTGATAAATTAATTATAAAAATTACTTATCCACTATATTTGAGAAATCAGTGCTCTTTTCACAGCATTCATTTACTCAAATAGTTTTGCTCAAATATATAATGTTTCATCACCCTCATGTACCTAAATTTATTTGATCATATTTAATACAGGAAACTAAGTTGAGAAAATCAGAAAGAGAGTAAAATGAGTCATTAAAAGCTGTGACAATAATACTTTAAACTTGCTTCATGTACCAGCAAAAGAATTTAAACAAAAATTGGGAAGATATTCAATATTTTTAGTGAACCTGAGAGCTTATGCAATGGTGCGGCCGCGTCCGTCCTGTGTTGTACCTTGTGCATCGTCTGTACGTTAACCATAGCTATCTCAAAAATGGCTGGATTTTGTTTATTTTGTTATGCCCCCGCCACAAAGTGGCCGGGGCATATAGTTTTACCCATGTCCGTTCTTCCGAATTCAAACAGTTGTACGGACTTTTTTTCGCAATGCCCGCAGATATTGGCCTGATTTTTGGTGTGTGGACAGATAATGACCAGTTACAGATCGAGTTCGCGTTTCGTTCCGGTTGACCTACTTTTGACCATTTACGGCTCCTTAACTTAGAAAATTTCATGAAAAATAGAAATTTGCATGACAAATACACAAGTACGAACTTTTTTTCGCAATGCCTGCAGATATTGGCCTGATTTTTGGTGTGTGGGCGGATAATGACCAGTTACAGATTGAGTTTGCGTTTCGTCCCGGTTGACCTACTTTTGACCGTTTTACGGCTCCTTAACTGAGAAAATTTCATGAAAAATAGAAATTTTCATGAAAAATACACATCTACGGACTTTTTTTCGCAATGCCTGCAGATATTCACCTGATTTTTGGTGTGTTTGCAGATATTGATCAGTTTCAGATCAGGTTCGCGTTTCCTCCGCGTTGACCTACTTTTGACCATTTACGGCTCCCTAACTTAGAAAATTTCATGAAAAATAGAAATTTTCATGACAAATACACATGTAAGGACTTTTTTTCGCAATACCTGCAGATATTGGCCTGATTTTTGGTGTGTATGCAGATAATGACCAGTTACAGATCGAGTTTGCGTTTCGTCCTGGTTGACCTACTTTTGATTGTTTTACGGCTCCTAAACATAGAAAATTTCATGAAAAATATAAATTTTCATGACAAATGTACATGTACAGCCGTTTTTAGCCCTCAGCTCATAGGCTGATGGGCTATTGTCGTCACCCAAGCTGTCTGTCTATCCGTCCATCTGTCTGTCGGGTGTCCGTCCGTCCGTCCGTCCGTTCCGCGTCTGTTAACTTTTACCTTGTGAGCGGGATATCTCTAAAAGGATTCACAGTTGGAATTTTATTTCATCAGTGAAGATGTTTATCGATAAAATCTCGGTCAAGTTCGAAGATGGGTGACCTTGACCCATTTTTCTACATTTTAGAGCTGATTATAGAAAAACACTCAGAAGCTTATATCTCAGGAACCATTGTGTGGATTTTCACAAAACTTACTATGATCATTGGGACTGATGGTCTGTACTTGCTGCACAATTTTGGTGGTGTCACCTGCAATTTCTGGTTTTTTAATGAAATTTTATCGGATTTTTCAATTTTGGCCTTTATGCAGGATATCTCCAAAGGTATTCAACTAAGGAACTTCATTTCTTCAGTGCTGTTGCCTCATATTTACAAAATCTTGGTCAGGTTCAAAGATGGGTGGTCTTGACCTACTTTTCAAGGTTACAGAGCTTAGTATAGAAAAAAAACTTTTCTTAGGAAGCATTTGGTGGATTGTTATAAAACATGGTACATACCTCTCCAATTTAAATTTATAACTGATTACCAGCTTTTGCTAATATTCTAGTTTCGTAATGCAATGCTTACAGATACTGGCCCAGTGTTTGGTCTGTGGGCGAATAAAGACCACTTACAGGTCGAGTTCGCATTTCGTCAGAGTTAACCTATTTTTGACCATATGACAGATCCTGAACATAGAAAATTTCATGAAAGACAATAATTTTTATGAAAAATGCACATGTATGGACATTTTTTCACAATGCCTGCATACTGGCCTGATTTTTGGTGTGTTCCTTGATAATGACCCGTTACAGATCGAGTTTGCATTTTGCCCTTCTTGACCTACTTTTGACCACAACACCTCCTGAACTTAAAAAAAATTTTACAAAATTTAACAAATGTTTCTAATTTGCCCCAGGCGGGGGCATTCGTGTCGTACCGACACATCTAGTTTCTCACTGCATTTTCTGAGATTTTATAGGGAAAAAGCTAAATAGCTTTAAAAAACTTCTTCTCCGAAACTGTTCAGCCAAATTGTCCAAGATTTCACAGAAATGATCCCTGGAACAATATCTCTCAAATTTATTCAAATGGTTCCAGTTCAGAGATTTTTGGCTGAGATACATGAGGTTGAACTTTGCAATCTGTCCAAAAAAGCATATTAAAATTTCAGTCTCAGAAACGGCTGGAGCTATCATCACCAAATTTTATGCCAATGTTGGTAACATAGGTCATATTTGAAAATGAGGTATTGGTGGCGCCACCTGCATCTGCCTTTTTTTCGGGGTCATCAGTGCATGTATCACATTGAGGGCTACTTAAAACCATAAGGCCAAAATGTTTAATATCGCACAGAAATGATCCTAGGGTACGTAGTGCTTTCTGAAGTTTGTTCAAATGGTCTCTGTTCAGTGACTTTTGGCTAAGTTATGGGAAGCTGAATTTAGTTATATGCCATAACAACCAAATTAAGCTCAGTGGCTACAAAGATCTTCTTCTCAAAAACCTTCTGGGCCAAATTCTTAAATCTCACACATTAATTATCCTCAGATGTTGATAATTCAAGTTTGTTCAAATAGTTTTGGTTCAGTGCTTTTTGGCTGAGTTACGGGAAGCTGAACTTAGCAAGTTTGCTGTATCTTCCTAAAACCTGCGAAAAGTTTTTCAACTGATGCCACTGAAGCCAGTTTGTTAAATATTTTACAAGAATAGTTCCTACAATAATTCTTATAATAATTGTCATTAATGGTTCCACATGAATGATTTTTGGCTGAATTATGGAGAATGAATTGAGTAATTTTACCATATATGTTAGCAGTGTGATGCTGTTACATCTAGCCTGGCACCATTTTAAAAAAAAGTTAGGTTTATGATTTAAGTTATTCATCATACCAGTACAATGTTACAATCACGGATGTTCAGCTCTGTGTGGCTATATAAGGACAACTGTACATGGATTATAAATTATTGGTATCCCTACTCAACTTAATTCAAGAATTTGCCATCAGTGAGATATATCTGTATTTTAATTTTGCATTCAGTATGCATCTATCATAATTTTACATATATTCCTGATTTCTTTTTTATAAAAAGTCAGCTGAAAAACATTTTGTATTTGGAAAATTTGAAAAGTTATTTCAAGTAGGGACCACTTTTGTGTACAGATGGCAGCACTAGGTTTACCATTGGGAGATTGCCAGTGCCTTGATGTTGGCCATTAGCCAAGATGATATTAGCTCTATAAATAGTTTTGGCACAGTGCCAGGATTGGAAGAAGTGGGGCAGGTAAAGGTCAAGAGTTCACTCAGTGCAGTAGCTGCATTCTATTTATAGCTTTGGCAGACTGATCACTGCATCTGATTTGGCACCAAAGTTCAGCCTGGATCTATTTATAGCTTTGGCAGACTGCAGACTGTGTCAGATTATGCAACAGGTCAAGAGTTCACTCAGTGCAGCCAGGTACAGTTCAAAAGTTCACTCAGTCTAGCCAGGTGCAGGTCAAGAGTTCACTGAGTGCAGTAGCTTGAGGCAGCAATTTGTCACAGTTCACTCGGGGGCAACTGCCTTACTCACCTAAGCATTTTCTGCCTAGTGCGTCAAACTCAAGGGAAGTTTCATGTATTGGTCTGATATTTTGACCTGTCTATGCGTCTTTGATGGTATTGTCAGGTGGTGCCACCTACATTGACTTTTGCAGTGTATGCGCCTGCTTATTTCTACAGAGGAATTTAATACATCAGCCTAAAATTGGGCATGTTTATACATATCGGGAAGCTTTAAAGTGTACAAGACTGGTGGCGCCATCTACAATAATGTTTTTGCACAGTGTATGTCCCTGCTTATTTCACAGGAGGGGTTTGACATGTCACTCTGACATTGGGCATATATGTATTTATCTCTTCATTTTATACAAGACTGGTGGCGTCAGCCTCAGTCATTGTATCTGCAAATACAGGAGTTTTGACAATACTATGTTTTTAAGTCAGACGCTGCCGCCGTGACCGCCACTGCCGTATAGGTTTCCAGAGAACTCCTCCTTAACCACTGGGCAGAATTTTTTAAATTCTGAATTATAATCAGGTCACATGTGAACTGCTTTGCCCTCATTTTTGCTTGACCTTTGACCTTTCCTCTCTGCCCAGGGTCCATTTGTGCATCAGTTTCCACACATAAATCCACATATCTCAGGAACCATTTGACCAATCAGGCTAAAAATTTTGCCCAAATGTAGCCCTTGGATAGCTTTATAACATACATTTAAAATGATGTCCGTTTTTACACAGCGTCCGTGTGTTCATCTGCCTTGGGATAAAATTACTCATATCTCTGCATTGGTTGCACTTATCCACCTGAAATTTTGCATGTGTATACATCCTGGACAGCTTTCTGGACAGCTTTTATGACAGGTGGCACCACCTACATTCACATTTACGCTGCAGACATCAAAGCTCATATCTCAGGAATCATTTGATCGATTGGGCAAAAATTTTTACATGTTTATAGATCTCACATAGCTCTTTATCATACACAAAACTGGTGGTGCCACCTGCAACCATTTTTGCACAGTGTCTGTGTGGGCTTAAATCACTCATATCTCAGTAGTGGTTTGACTTATCTGCCTAAAATTTTTTATGTTTATACATCTTGGATAGCTTTCTCGGTTTTGTGGCAGGTGGGGCCAGCTACATTTATGTATACAATGCAGATATTCATGCTTATATTTCAGGACTGGTGTGACATATCCCCCTGAAATTTTTGCATGTGTATAGATCTCACATAGCTCTTAATCATACACAAAATTGGTCCTGCCACCATTTTTGCACAGTTTCCTTCTGTGTGTCCGCTGTGGGATAAAATCACTTATATACAAGTAGTGGTTTGACTTATCTGCCTAAAATTTTGCATATGTATATACAACTTGGACAGCTATCTGGATTTTGTGGTAGGTGGCCCAGCCTACTTACACATTTTGGCTGCAGACATACAGGCTATTATGCAACACACCTCACTCCATTTCCCCTTGCCACTTAATCCATGCCTCACTTCACCCATCCAACTCTGATTTTGGTGGATACACATAGTTGCTGGTTGACTACTCATATTCTAGTTTTTGGTTTGTATGCACCCATTCCAGAATTTCAGCAGTCATGTTTGTTTAATTGTTTCTTGTTCTAAGTGTTTAGTACTTGCATTGTTCATATACATGTTACACATGTTCTTGAAAAGTAATGGTCCAGCAATGAAGCATTATACCTGGTGTAATCTCATTGCACAGGTTCACATTAGGCCTGTAGGCCTTGTTTGACTTGTACAAACCATAAAAATAATGTAGCCATGAGGAGAATTAATAATATTCATAATTTAAAGGAATATCAATTTACTTTGTCTCTTTTACATCCCTGTACATAATGAAGGAACCAATAATTAGGGCCCCGCTTGAAAAGCGGGTGTCCTCTAGTAATCGACCTGTCCCTTTGTCTGTCTGTCCATCCGTCTGTCTGTCTGTCCTTCCGTCCGTCCACAAATTGTTTTCTGGATGATAACTCCAGTTTGGATCGACAGATTGAGTTCAAACCTGAAATATGTATTAACCGTCAATTATGGAAGATCCCTATTGATTTTGGGGTCTGGAGGTCAAAGGTCAAAAAAGTTATTCACAGTTTGGGTCCCAAATTTAGGTTCCTCTTTCAGCAGGGCAGAAATCATAATTGTAACCATAATTGTTTGTTTCACCTTAAAAGTAGGACAGGTCCTCATGTCAACAGCAACGAGGCATGATATATGGTCATAGTCAGCCATTTTCTGTAAGTTATACGGTAAAACCATTACTGAACACCTAGTAAGGTTGCGCCCTCTTAGCAAATATGCATGCAAAAGGACACACATTGTTAACAACAATGACTGGTAAAAAGTATTTCATATAAGGTCCCCAGACTCCCGGCAGTGATGGACCTTTTGATGGGCTACATCATATTTGAAGATGTATGACTTTGATGGATTTTCAAGGTCACAGACGTGATAATGCTAAAATGATGTTAACCAAATAGCTCGCAAACAATTTGACTAACACTCACTGAACTTGCACCAGTAATGTTTGTTATGAAGGGCTAGGTCAAGATCAAAGATGGATGGCCTTGACAGAGGCGATAATTCTCAAATGATGTTAATATTATGCTATAACTTGCAAAGAATTTGATGAACAATCAAATTTGTTTCTGCATAATAACTCCCCTAACATATGATGGATAGGATTCAAACATAATTTGTATCACCAATGGCTTAAGGGAGAAGCTTATTGATATTTGGGTCAGAAGGAAAAAAAAAATATTACACAGTTTGGTGTTCAGTTGCTGGTGTCTCCTTCAGCAGACAAGAAATGGATGAATATTTTTCGAGTCACTCGTGTACAGCGGCATAACATTTTCACAGCATATTTTGAACAGACAATTTGAAGATTCCCCAGAAAAGGATACACTTGCCCAAGCACCACAGTGGCTATCATTTAGACCATGTTTGGACAAATCTATCTCCACTTCCAACATCTCAAGGAATTTGGACCTATTATAGTGACCATCAACAAATTTACATTGATATTCATATGTATATAGCCATTCTACACAACACAGCGCATCTGTAGACCCAAGCCCAAGAACAGCTGAATTTCAGTTCAAGAGAATGACCATTGTATCACTACTAACCAGCAGCTGACTCTCTCTATACTACAAGGTTCATGTACAGACTCATGCCTCACATATAATAAGGCCAATTTAACATACAAATACTGGAAAAATATTTGACACAGCTCAGCCAAGACTTCAACCAAGAATAATTGGCACAGGTAATACACAAATACAGACACTAAAAATGCATGCAGTTTTTTTATATCATTATTTTGATAGCTTTGAACAACTTCACTTTACCATATCTTTTCATCCAGTTTATTCATGTTGTTCTTTACAGGTTCTTAATTTTCAAATATCACTTTATCAGCCCATGCTACCAAAGTACACCAAATTCACAGTACTTCAATTAATAATGAATGCATCATTTGCGGGGCCCTTCCTGACCTGTCAGTTTTCTAGTTACATTTTAAAAAGGTACTTTGGAAGAATGAGTGCTGTAATTAAAAGACCAATTAAGTAATTATGTTCATTTTATTGGGCTATTGTGCCAAAAATTACCCTTTTTCCTCCCCTCCCATCTGCTGCTTCAAACTTTCTAAACTACAGTGGAACCCCGCCTTGCGACCATCCCACAATTGCGACCACCCCATAATTACGACCATTTTGCTTGGTCCCGAATTTTTTTAGTTTATTTATGTTTAAAAATGACTAAAAAATTAGGACCACCCCTGAATTCAGAATTATGACCAGATTTCCTGGCCCCAGCGCTAATGCGACCCCGCTAATGCGACCACTGCCGAGAAGTACTGAAACAACATTTGTCACGAGTCAATGGCTGCGTCTTGTCACAGGCGCCTAAAAGAAAGATCAAAGCGGGTAACAAGGTTTCTTAACCCGAGTGTTCATCTGGTCCCGCATATCTTCCCGACTCGGTGTCTTCGCTGAGACTCGTTGAGGTGCAGGTTATAGATCAAAGAGGGTAACCATCAGCCTGATTACTTAATGAGCCGGTCTGACCTTGGGTCAGATGCTAATTCCCCCTCAGTGATCACCTGTATTACAGCTACCCTAAGTGTGGGGTTGCGGGCTTAATATTTCAACTCATCACATATTGTTCGATCCTTATTGGTAAAATTAATGACCTAGTTAATCCTAAATGTGTTCATACCTTACTGACACTGAGTATTGAGCAGTCAGTTAAATGTATAAATAAAGCTTGCATGGGAGGAAAATCCCTCACATTAACTTGCCTTTTCTGATAGGTCATTGTCAGTTTATTTCTCTACTGGTTAAGTTTGCATTTAATTTGCTTGCTGTTAGGCAACCATGCCTCTGAAAGAGCTCTCCTTGAAGGAATAAGTGGCGTTAATCAAAGCAGCAACACCATGTGCAGTCAGCACCAAATGGCTCAGCAGTTTAGCGTCGGGAAAACTCAAGTGCACGCAATATTTACTAAAGCAGAAGGCTAAATATATGACAGCCACGTATTATGTTCAATATGCATTCAGTAGGTTGTAATCGTATCACCTTAGTGTTATTATTTGTTAATCGTCAGTCACTACGTATGTGTACATGTATATTAATTTTCATCATGAATAAATATGTTCAGCTACACACACAAAAAACCTTCATAATAAGGGTCCTTCGCTAAGTAAAATATTTTATTATAATTCACATTAAAGATATGCAATAGATATACTCTGATACACATTAAATATCAGTGTGTTATATGCAACCACGGTAAGAGTTTCACAAATACGACCACCCCCAAATTACGACCACTTTGCTCAGTCCCCAGGGTGGTTGTAATTGTGGGGTTCCACTGTATATTTATTTTAAAAAAATATAATACAAAACAGGTGGACAGGTGTATTAGAATGGACCATTTATTAATCTGTGGTATCTAATTCAATAAATGTTGAATTATTACAGCTGGCAAAATCTAGAAAATTAAATTATAATGATTTATAAGACTTTTTTAAACACTGATAACATTTTCATTTCAACATTTCACATTTGTTATCTTTTTATATACATTGTAAATATATAGTGGGTATTTGCAAATATGTTTAATGTTTAAAAGCATTACTTTTAATCTTTCATTTAACAACGGAATAGGGAAGTCATATATTTTTATATAGAACCCCCCCCCCCACACACACACACACATCCAAAAATAAATGGTTTTATTAGGGATCATTAATGGAGAAGAATTTTTCCGGCATCTTAATGATGAGTCTTGAGCACCAAATCCTGTATTTGATTAATTTAATTGAAAGCAGCATGTTAGTAATAAAGAGAGTCTGGAATTTGTCCTTTCCTCTTTTATGAACACACCTTACAACAGATGGAAGAAGTATTGAACCAAATTCTTGAGCTCCAGGTTATCTGCCTGGAATCTCCTATATCACAGTTGATGTTGTCCAGAGTTTTCACTCAGTGTCTATTTAGATTCTTTGCGTGACTTTCACAGTGCAGGCATTTTTTTATAATTTTTTTATAACCCAAATTACTTTTTGTGAGCAGCTGCTTGGCTGGCTTGACCTTGTATTTAAATTACCTATATGATAATCTCTGCTTACTTGAAATATCTCTTAAAAAGACAATCTCACAAACTTTCTCTAATTAAACATGCATATCTTAGTACAAACAAATTGCCTTCATGAGATTTAGGAACAAGTTTCCCTGGGAACATGTGTCCAGTGAACATTCTTTAAAGGAACTGCAATAACAATACTGGGAACATTTGTCCAGAGGATATTGGTCTGAGTAACATTAATTGGGGGGGGGGGGAGGGGGGGAATGGTCTGTAGTCAATATAGTTCCTTTACACTATTGTAGTTTTAAGAAAAGAGGATTGTTATAGACTGGTATAGAGAATTTAAGGTAGAATGCATCAGCTTTAAACAGTGTACCAAGCTTTTTTTCAATAAAACAAAATGCCACTAGAAATATGTCAGATACAGTGATCAAATTAAACAGTTAAGAATTTTTGTGTTGTATTTACATCGTATCTTGTTTGCATGTTTGTCACGTTTGTTAAATTTATACTCTCCAGTCTGTTTTCCCTCAAGCAGGTTTCCCAAGACAAATTTCCTTTACACCTGTGTCCTTGCCCATATCTGGTGTCATGAAAGGACATAAGTATTGGTCTACACAATCCAACAGTCACAGAATCCTTAGTAAGACTAACTGTTTGAGGTCATTTGTCAAATAAATATGTTGCAGATGTCCATGTGGATAAATATGTAAAACAAACAATCTTGATTCCATGGATTTATGTGACATACAGTCTTGATCACAAATATATATATCTGGTGTCTGGTAAAGTTGGTTGATCTGATTAGGATTAATTAAAGTACCTCAGTTAAGTAACAGTAGCTTAATGTATCACTGGTGGCCCTAATGACACTTGCTGCTGCAGACTATTGACTATTTGTCAACCTTTGGGAAGAAACTGATAGCTCAGCACTGCAGCTTTTTATGTATGCCTACATATTATATTCTATTCTAACATCCATATGTTGATTACTGTAATGTCTACATCAGTTCGTTTCCTTCATTAGTTCGCACACTATAAATTTCCTGAAACATATTTTTCTATAATACATATATGAATTCGTACACCAACATACGGTGCCATATTAGCTATTGCTATTGCCGGTGACCACCGGCGGTCCGTATGAACCATAATTGTTGCTATGATTAAAACGGCTTTGCATGCGGAGATGAATCAAATGTCGACGCTGTTCATCTGATAACAACACATCTTTATGTCCTAGTGCGTGGCAGTAACATGGTAACTTATCGGAACAATTTTATCAGATTTGCGACTTCAAGTAAATAGGAAAAACTGTCACTTAACTGATACCGCTGGGCCGTCTTTGCTTCAGACTTGTTACAACATGAATGTGATTTGAACAAAAGAACTCAAGGTAAAAAGATGTGTTTTAATCGATAATATTTTGTTTACTTAATAATAGAATAAGAAGGATTTGTCAGTGGGACAAAAATCACATTAGCTGATGATCATATACTAGCAATCCACTTGAGACAAATCTCCATGGACCACTGATCACTGGCATGACCTGGTGCTACAAGACATCAAAGGTTAAATGGAGATCGTTAGTGCTTTGAACCGCAGCTACAAAGGATATACCGCTGTCTTAAAGAGTTTTTATTTGATAAATCCCGGAAATGTCCGTGAAATCATTTATTTTTTTCCCCCGCTGTATGAATCTTATAAGAATCTCCCAAATAAAACTACCTTATCTCGCGTTGGCAACTGTGGCCATTTGGTTAGAGGCGCATGAACTGTTAAATTGTTAACCTTGATCCCTTGGTTCAAACCTGTCAATTTTTCCCCTTTTATGTTATTCCCCCGTCACAGTTTAGAAATATGATAAACATATATTTTTAATTTATTTCTTTCCTCTGAAATTACCAAACGGGAAAAATAAACATTTAATTTATTGAAATATATAAATAAATCTGGTGAGATTACATATTCACGGCTGTAATAAGTTCACTTGCCGCCAGGTGGCACCACGAATAAATTTCATTAACGCCCTGAGAAAATCACCATTACCATTTTTTTAGGGCGTATTCTGAAATCCATACAAATAATGTTCATAAATGAATTAAATATTGCCATGAATTATTACAAAACAATAGCCCATTTTCTTACTGCTAATGATGCTACGCACCCATGTACGCCGTGAGAGACCCCTGGCTAATGATGTCTTCCTTTCATGTCCAAACTGTGAAACCCTTTGAAGATGGTTGCTTGTTTGTTTACCAATAATTTATTTGATTTGTATTATTAAGGTGATCAGTGACTCCTGTCAATTTTGTTTGCACCATAGCCGTGATCAAATAAATTTGTTAACAAATTGTACTAATGAGGTACAAATTTAACAGTTTGGGGTAAATAATTACTGAAGTTCCATTGCCGGTAGCTGGATTTTTTTTACGATCTTTATGATCTTTTTTGCCAGCCTGTGGGTTACAAATGTTTAGTTTGTTCCGGCCGGCAGTACAGGCTGTCCCGGTAACCCCCGACCAGCGTGGCTAAAACCCTGTATATCATATATATTTATAAAACACCGGTTTATAAAATGCCAGTTACGGGATATAATGGATATCTTTTTCGTCATCAGCTGCACCCACATATACCCGAACAAGTGTTGGTGTTTAATAATAATTAACACGAGGGTTGCCATACATCCCCTGTTAACGCCCACCGCCGATTATTAGGTGTCAGATGATCTTTGCTCCTACAATATTCTAATTTTCATATTTTACATATTATAATTCACACACTGAGAAAATAATTATTTTTTCCTGTACGAATTCAAGTAGTCATTACGGTACCATGCATTTAATATGTCTTTCTTGGAAAATCATTTGAGCTTGTGGATCAAAGAATGTATCAAGAAAGCTATCAATATTCTTTTCCTGAAATGTTGAAGGATCTCTTTCTTTACCCAAATGTCTTTCATATAGGTTCTGATACTGGTGTTGCTGATATTACATTCAGATCATCCTTTCAGTATAACCCTATCATTAATATACTCAGTTGTTTTTATGACAAGACAGGAGATGAAGAGAGAATATTGATTCTCTAGATTCTCTCATAACACTATTTATTTTGTACTTCATTTTTCTCATTTTTACTTGTAATATGAAAAAGCCAGGTGAATTTTACTTGTACAGGCAGAATAACAAACGTACCTGTTGACTTCCAACCTCACTGATTGCCCTTGTTCCCCAAAAAACAGGATCCAGTAAAGTCCTTTGGTGCAGTATTGAGAAATGCATTGCGGAAAAACAAAGTCTCATATTTTATCAGTGGTGTCAGTGGTAATTTAACAACTAGGATCCCAGTGTACCATACATGATAAATACCCATCACATATATGTCAAGAATTAATGAGCCTTGCTCAAAGATAAGGTGTTTACACATCTGAATATTAGAGTCCCTTTTGTAAGAAACACAGAGCCAGGGGGAGCAGGTGATAGTTTATTTTAATAACCAGTCGGGAAGCATCAAAACAGCACTCAAGACTTATGGGCCAAATGGTGGAGCGTTTTCCAAGATGAGAACATGCAATAAAAGGAACATCTTGCACAAGGGACTTCCCTAGGGATATACCCTAGTAACAGTAAATGAACAAGGCTTGATGCTTGGCTGGTTTACAGGATCCTTGTCTCCTGTAGACTTGTAATCATGCCTTTGCCTCAGAAAGAACAGAACATTTTCTCAAGGAAAACATTTTTTTGCCATTGTTTTCCTTCTGATGGCTGTTTATTAGAGACCAGTACCTGATGCATTGTTTAATACTTAAAAGCCTGCTCTCTCAGAAATTAATCAGTAAAATTTTATATTTTTTTCTAGCACATATGTAACAGATTTATTTATAGTTTGTTTATATTTAGCAACAGTCAGTGACAGTATTTACATCCAATATATTCAAATATGCATGGCTAAACCAGAACACATTTCAAGATCTTGCACTAAATTGACCTTAATATTAACCTTGATATGGCCACTTTACTTCCTATAACAGTACAAAAGAAGCAAGAGTTTACCTGTTAAGGGTTCTTTCATTTCTGTGGTACAAATGGCAGCTTTGAGTCTCTGTAAGTCAAGGACATAGTAACAGCAGTTACCACTGGCACTCTTTTAACCTTATTTGAAGGCTTCAGCATTGTTTACACTGTATATTTGCACAGGCTTTCTGGTATGTTATTTGAACCTGAAACAAGTTTACATACATAGACTTTTTGGGCAATTATCAAAAAAGAAACAAAGTTACTTCTAGTACCTGAACCTGAAGAAACAATTTTCAGTTGAACAAGGGACTCATTCAGGAATATTTGTCATCTAATTCAATACTGTAATACTAGGTCCATGGCAATAATGAGGGGAAAATAATAACTGGATGACTATCATCAGAGATTCTGTAGTATCTCAAGGCCTACAAATGCAAGTAAAATTTTCAAGAAACCTGTTTATTAGTTTGTAAGGATGCCATATGAACATACATGTTCAGAGGTACATCACATATATGTGTAAATCTCATTTCTAGGTAAAAGGTTTGTTTACAATGGTTATAAGAAACATTACTTCTACATGTTGACTTCATTTCTTGCACATATAAAGAATTTAGCTTAATCATCAGACTTAGAAAGAGTAAATGCTTTTAGAGCACTCATTTTATTTTACTTTCATGGTTCACAGATGTATATATATATTTAAAAATGTTATAACACAACTCATTGATTAATCATTGATCAAACTGACAAGACCAAGGGTGTAAGACCCTATTTTCCATGAGTGGAATAATTTTCATATTTACATGCATTAATGAAAGCTTATATTCAGGGTATTATTAAAGAAAGAGCTATTCCTAGAGCAACTTTTTTGAATGGGAAAAAGATTTAATTTAGTCATTTAGGAATGTCCACAGTAGAATACATCCCTTTTATTTCTCTGCCAATTATTGTAAGCCTGCTTGTCTTCTTGTTAGTTATGTATTATGTCTAGTTTCATCACTTTCACAATATGTTAGTACACTCTGTGCTCCAGACCTAGTTATTTTAACTCAGCTGACTGAATGTCAACTGAAGTATAAAAATGGTACTTTCTCTGTCATCTGTCCATCCGTCCAGCCTAACGGTCATCGGTTTGCAGGGAACGAATCAAAACTGCTGGTCCTTGAAACTTCTAAGTAAATATCCAGGGAACTCATTAAAAAATCTCCTTGGAAACATAACATGAGGTAACTGCCACTTATATCCTTTCAGCTGTGGGGCTTGAAAGTACCCCAAGAATAATAACAAAATTAATAAAAACCCCCCAATATCTTTATAATTATTGCATGGATTGTCATGAATCTTGCCTGGAATATTGACCATGGCTAGTTTTGTCAATTCCCGAAAAGTGGTAGCACCATCCATATTTTTCTTATTTAAACAAATATTTTTCTATTTTTTAGCTCAGCTGACTGTAAGTCATCTGAGCTATAGCTATCACTCTTTGCCCATCGCCTGGCTGGCCATCCGGCCGTCTGTTCGTTAACAAGGCACAAATTGTAACCGCTGGACCTGGAATCTTCTCACTGTACATCCAGAGAGGTCCATGAAAAGTCTTCTTGGAAACCTGAAATTAGGTTTCTGTTAACCATATCCTTCCAGCTATAGGGCTCAGAAGTACCCTCAAAGAATAATGAAAAATGTGATACAAAAGCTAAGTATCTGAACAACTAATGCATTGATCACCATGATTCTTTTTAAGGATATTAATCATGGTGTGTTTCATTAGTTCCTGCAGCATTGTGGCGCCACCTGTTTTTTTTTCCTTCAATTTTTTACGATTTGTTTCTCTGTTTTTGAGACCTCAAAAGATGCCTTCATCTGTTAACAGGGTACAAATTGTAACCACTGGACCTGAAATCTTCTCACTTTACATACAGAGAGGTCCATAAAAAATCTCCTTGGAAACCTGGAATTAGGTCTCTGTTACCCATATTCTTCAAGCTATGGGGCTCCGAAATACCCCCAAGAATAATGAAAAATTTGATACAAAAGCTTAAATATGACAATTAATACATTGATCACCATGATTCTTTGCATGGATATTGAACATGGAGTGTTTCATCAGTTTCTGCAGACTGGTGGCACCACTTATATTTTTTTTCGATTTTTTACGATTTTTTTCCTCTATTTTGAGACCTTAAAAGATGCCGTCATCTGTCAACAGGGCAGAAATTGTAACTCCTGGACCAGGAATCTTCTCACTAAACATCCAGAGAGGTCCATAAAAAGTCTTCTTGGAAACCTGGAATTAGGTCTCTGTTACCCATATATTTCAAGCTATGGGGCTCAGAAGTACCCCCCAGAATAATGAAAAATGTGATACAAAAGCTCAATTATCTGAACAACTAATGCATTGATCACCATTTTTTTTGCATGGATATTAATCATGGAGTATTTCATCAGTTTCTGCAGACTGATGGCACCACCTGTATTTTTTCTATTTTTAGCGAACCTGTGAGCTTATGTGATGGCGCAGCGTCAGCCGTAAGCCGTCCGCCGTCTAGGGCTGGCTTTCCGCCGTCCATGGCTGTAAGTCAGAAACCGTCGGAGCTAGCAGCTCCAAATTACATGTAAGAATTAGTCACATGTAAAACTTGGTACCCTATAGCTTATAATTGGGTATCTGCATTAATTTAGATTTTATAGAGAAAAAGCTTAAAAACCTTTAAAAATCTTCTTCTCTGAACCTGTCCAGTCAATTTGTCCAATATTTCACAGAAATGATCCCTGGAACAATCTCTCTCAAGTTTGTTTGAATGGTTCCAGTTCGGAGATTTTTGGCCAAGTTACAGGAGGTTGAACTTAGTCATCTGTCCAAAAAAGCACACTAAAATTAAAATCTCAGAAACGGCTAGAGCTTTAATCACCAAATTTTATACCAATGTTTGTCACATATGTCATATCTGATTTTGAGGTATTGGTGGCTCCACCGACATTGATGTGTTTTTTTTACAAATGTAATTTTAAACTCTTCTAGCTTATACACTGATTTATAATGAAACTATTAAGCTGATTGGTTTAAACTTTACAAGAATTATTCTAAGGTAGGGTTCTGCCAGTTTTATAAGAATAGATTGGGTAAATACAGTTATAAAAAAACATTGTAGCCAATTGAAAAAGGCTTTCTGTATTTGAAAACAGATTTGACAACAGCTAAGTTTCAGCAGCTAAGTCAAGAGGTCACTCAGTATAAACAGGTGGGGTCCAGACATCACCATGGCAACTGACCTGGCTCTGGGGGGTGTCTATACAATGTGTCTAGACGTCTAGACACAATGTTTAGATGCAGAATTCCCAGATAATTGGAACTATATCGTTCAACTGTTTGAAAAAACTTGGCTTTCATTTTAAGCAAATTGGGTTTATCATCAGGTCACATGTGAACTGCTGCGCCCTCATTTTTGGTTGACCTCTGAACCTTTCCTCGCTGCCCAGCGTCCATTTGTGCGTCTGTTTCCACACATAAACCCGCATTTCTCGGCAACCGTTTGACCGATTAGGCTAAAAATTTTGCACAAATGTAGCCCTTTGATAGCTTTATAACATACACTAAAAATGGTGGCGCCACCTGCAACCACTTATGAACTCCGTCCATCTGTTCATCTGCCTTGGGATAAAATCACTCATATCTCAGCAGTGGTTTGACTTATCCACCTGAAATTTTGCAGGTTTATACATCCTGGACAATTTTCTCGATTTTATGACAGGTGGCACCACCTACATTCACATTTACGCTGCAGACATCCATGCTAATATGCAACACACCTCACTCTATTCCCCTTGCCACTTAATCCATGCCTCACTTCACCCATCCCACTCTGATTTCTGCGGATACACATAGTAGCTTGTTGACTACCCATATTCTAGTTTTAAAATGTCCTAGTCTGAAACTTGCAGGTCCAAAATGTCCATTTTTGCTGAAATCAGATTGACTAAGGTAGATATGCAGGACTTAAAAGGATCAATATTAAATTTTAAAAATAAACCTCCATTCATACTCCCAAACTTTGCACAGGTTCGCATTAGGCCTGTAGGCCTTGTTTACTATTTTTTCTCTATTTTTGAGACATTTTAAAAGATGCAGTCATCTATAAACAGGGCACAAATCGTAACGGCTAGACCTAGAATCTTCTTTCTTGACATGCTGGGAGGCCCATGAAAAGTTGCCTTGAAAACATAAATTAGGTCTATTCCACCCATATTGTCCGAGCTATGGGGCTCTGAAGTACCCCCCAGAATAACTGAAAATTTGATACCAAAGTAGGGCACAAATCGTAACCATGGGGCCCATATCTTCTAACTTGACATCCTGAGACTTCCTCAAAAGTTTTCCCCAGAACCTGAAATTGGGTCACAGTGACCTATATTCTCAGAGTTTTGGGGTATGTTTGAGCACCCAAGAAAAAATGCAAAATACACATAAATTCTAATGAAAGGCTGGTTTGGTTGTATTCAAATTTTTGTCCTTATGGATCTTGATGAACTTTAGCTAATAAACATGAACAATGATGCCACCTTTCTTAATTAGTTGTCTGTGCAAGTACATATTATCAACATGTCAGTCGGCTGAGCATCATGACCCATGGGTCACTTGTTTTTTTAGCGAACCTGTGAGCTTATGTGATGGTGTGGCATCGTCCGTCAAATGTTGTGCGTCGTCCTTCGTCTGTATGTTAACCATAGCTATTTCAAAAACGGCATTAGCTAGCATCACCAAATTTTGGGCAAATAATTAGTCATCTGAAAAACTCTATCGGATTTTGTTTATTTTTTTCTAACTGTATTTTCTTAGATTTTATAGGGAAGAAACTAAAAAAGTTTATAAAATCTTTTCCTCCGAAACTGTCCAGCCAGATTGTCCAATATTTCACAGAAACAATCCCTGGAACAATCTCTCTCAAGTTTGTTCGAATGGTTCCAGTTCTGAGATTTTTGGCCGAGTTACAGGAGGTTGAACTTTGTCATCTGTCCAGAAAGCATATTAAAATTTCAATCTCAGAAACAGCTGCAGCTATCATCACCAAATTTTATGCCAATGTGAGTCACATGAGTCATATCTGAAATTGAGGTAATGGTGGCGCCACCTGCATCGGCCTTTTTTGTACGGGGTCATCAGTGCCTGTATCACTCTAAAACCATATGGCCAAAATGTTTAATATCGCACAGAAATGATCCTAGGGTAGTGCTTTCTGAAGTTTGTTCAAATGGTCTCTGTTCAGTGACTTTTGGCTGATCGAGTTATGGGAAGCTGAATTTAGTCATATGCCATAACAGCCCATTTTAGCTCAGTGGCTACAAAAATCTTCTTATCAAAAAACCACTGGGCCAAATTCTTAAATCTCACACATTAATTTTCCTCAGATGTTGATAATTCAAGTTTGTTCAAATGGTTTTGGTTCAGTGCTTTTTGGCTGAGTAACGGGAAGCTGAACTTAGCAAGTTTGCTGTATCTTCCTGTATGAGTTATAAACCTGCGAAACCTTTTTCGACTGATGCCACTGAAGCCAGTTTGTTAAATATTTTACAAGAATAATCCCCACATTGACTTTTGCAGTGTATACGCCTGCTTATTTCTACAGAGGAATTTGATACATCAGCCTAAAATTGGGCATATTTATACATATCGGGTAGCTTTATCATGTCAAGACTTGTGGCGCTATCTACAATAATCTTTGCACAGTGTATGTCCCTGCTTATTTTGCAGGAGGGGTTAGACATATATGTCTGACATTGGTTATATGTATATATCTCTTCGTTGTATACAAGACTTGTGAAGCCAGCTACAATCATTTTTGTGTTGTGTGCACCCATGCCAGAATTTCAGCAGTGATGTTTGTGTAATTGTTTCTTGTTCAAAGTGTTAAGAACTTGCATTGTTCATATACATGTTACATATATTCTTGAAAACTAATGGTCCAGCATTGAAGCATTATACCTAGTGTAATCCCATTGTTCTGGTTCACATTAGACCTGTAGGCCTTGTTTTACAATAAAATGTCAAAAGTCTTGTCAATTTCTCAGCTGTGATTACATCCAATGTCCCAAAACCTGGTGTGTTTATTTATCACAAGTGGATGTGCTATAGCAATCACCCTGTCTGTCTGTATGTCAGAAACAATTGGATTTTCAGGGTCCAGAGGTCAAAGGTTAAGGTCACAGGAGCCACATCTTTAGAATGATTGTGGGTGCACTGTAAATCAAACTTTTCATCCCAAACTTTCCACCTTTCACACATAGCTTACTTGCCCAAAGTGGTAGAAATCTGTAGATTTTGAGGTTACCTCGTCACATGTCAAGGTCACTTTTTAAAAGATTGTTACAATAATCTAAATACTACTAGTTTAAGGGTAATAAGTTCTAAGATTTTTTGGTCACAAGGTCATTAAGGTCACAGGTCTGTCATTCTGAAAAATTTCTTTAAAAAATCATCGAGACCAATGGGCCTGTAGTTAAATATATTCAGTGATTGTGAATCAACCTTTTTCCAGTAAGCACTGTTGAATTAAGTTTCATAATCTGTATGTATATACAGAGATGCTCTAACTCCCATTACCCTCAATAAATAAAAAAAAATGTATAATAAAAAATAGGATCCACCTAAACAAATGTTTAGACTGCTGAACAGTCAATAGCTTATCAAAAAGCAAGCCAATGATCATGGCCATAGTATAGATCTTATGTTCCAAACGGCTCACATGCTTCATTTTCAGCATTAGGAAACACATGGTCAGATCACAAAATATTGTTTGCACCAAATTTTTACTCATCAATACACACCAATCATAACAACCAACCATGGCCAATATTGCCTCTCTCTCTCAGACTCCATTTGATAATATTTAGATTTTTACTTTCAGGGTTACCTTCAGCTGAGGACAGTGACCCATGAGTCCCTTGTTTTTAATTGTGGCTTCCTGTTTTTACAGAGATAATAGAGATGTATTCCTTGAGTGACTCCACTCAAAAGACATTTTGCACAATCATGCACAAAGCATGTATTAGTTGTCTGCTGTATGTGGGTCCTTTAAGCCAACATTTTGGGTTTGTGAAAGAAAGCCAGAGACTGATGGGAGCCTCACCTTCAAATTCCATAAAAAGATTTTTTTTTACTTTTTAATTAACATTTGAGATACACTAGATACAATCTTTTTTGTCAATATATAAAGCACCTGAATGCTCAGTGGCAGTTGTCATCCGTTGATGACATAAGGAGGTAGAAAAGGTCTATTGGGATTAACAAAAGAATGAATAAAATTAGGTTATTTAGTAGGGCAGTGGCTTATTTTCTTGGAGTAGAAACACTCTAGTAGTTGTCAATGGAAAAGGCAGTCACAAAGGGACTCTGCTTGTTGAATATTAGCACTCCTAAAGTCAGCATACATAGAAAGCTACTCTGACATGGTCCTACAGAGAAACTATTACAGTATTAGGGCAACTGCCAAGTTTCATGACCAACTGATATTCACTTCTTGTGCCCTGCTTACATGCATTAACCATGTATGATAGGAGACATCTTTAAAAAAAATGTTTTTATGGCCAAGCTAAATTGCCAAATGTAAAGAATAGACTACATTCTGTCAAATATAGCACAATCTGTGTGAATGTTTGAAGCCATCAAGGTAGTACCAGTAACTAATATTACTAATATTTTTCTTTAATTAAGCAAAACATTTTAACTCCCAGGCCCATATAATATTTGTCCTTGTTGCATATCAAACTATGTTTTATATCTAATGATATTTAGTATGTTATGGCTGTTTCAGTCATTTTGATTTCTCTATTTTTTCACCTTTAATGACTATAGTTCCCTTAATGGTAAAGTGCATATAGAAATTATAATAGGTTTGTTTATAGACTATGCCAAGATTTTGGACTTTAAAGTCAGTAAATATATTTAATACTGTGATCAAGAGATATAAGGTGGATAAAAAATGCTAATAGAGATCACAAAATGCTCTTCTTTAGCGTGTTGTTAGCAAAGATGCACAAGCAACTATGTATATATAATATTGCCAAATGAAAGTAGGATTTGCATTATGTTTTTAAATACAACTATATTACAAAATTTTGCTTAGATTTTATATATATTTTTATCATAGCTGTGAGGCAAATTCAGCTGAGCTTAATGACCCGTGACTCCTTTATTAATCCCCTGCACTAGGAGGGAGCACTGCTAAAATAGACTGTGTGTGTTCGTCCATCTGTCTCTACCATTCTTTTACCACATATCTCTAAGACCCTTGCTGCTTCCTCCACCAAATTTTACAGACTAGCTCAGCACATGACTGACATATGATTATAACCTGCAGGTGGTGCTATCTCTGTTTAAGGAATCTCTGCACCTCAAAATGATCTTTATCTCTTCCCTTCAGATAAGTCAGTAAATAAGAACACTTTAGCCTTCAACTCATATGCATGGATTCCTTGGAGCTAGAGGAATACAATGAATACTATATCAAATAGAATTATTTTCAGACTGATGCTTCCACCAGAGTTCAAATTTTGCTGAGTGCGATATTTTCTGATTTCACATGTTTCTATACTGTGGTTGGCTTTATATAAGGGAGGCTGAAATTTCGGTATTTTTTCTTTTTGAACGTTTTGCTAGGGCATAATTTTTGAGATTGCACCAGATATAATTAAATCTATGTGCAGAGGTATTTGTACATATTTTTAAGTCAGAATGAATCCTATAGCACCTCACTAATCACTGGTTCAGTCAGTAACTTATGAATTGTATCACAGTCGATAAAGCCCCTGTGAGATTTGCTTGTTTTAAAATAATTAATGCTTTGATGTATGGGCAAGTTTAGATACCATGCACAGATTAGTTTGCTGATTAGGTTGTTTCCAGAGGTCATCTAAGTTGATTTGACATCTTATTCCAGAGGCTTTCATATACACTATTATTTCATATATGCGAATATTGCAAAATTAAAACCCTCACGAATAAAAAGGCAACCTCAGAATATGGAGCAAAATCTTTCACCTATTAGCCCATGAACCTCTCAACCAATCATTACCAAATTTTTAAGGCATATTGATCAAAAGACTGGCATGTGTTTAAACCTGCAGGTGGCACCACCTTTGTTTAACAATTTTCTGTGTAAAATGTTATGTACAGACATATTTCTTGGCCACAATCATGACAGGTATCTGTTTGTTCAAATCTGTCCAGTGTACAATTACATCCCCCATTGCTCCAAGTTTAAACATGGTCATCTAGATAACTAAAAGCTAATCATGCATTTTCTTAATCAGTTTTTTAGCTCAGCTGACTATTAGTCATCTGAGCTAAAGTCATGGTCCATTGTCCGTCGTCCGCCTGTCTGTCCATAGATGTGGCACGTTTTTAAACCGTAAGACCTAGGAATCCAAAATTCGGCATAATGTTAGATGTCCCCAAGATCTCCTACCAAGCCGAAAACTGGGTCTATGCGACTTCGTTCCTTTGAGAAATTAAGGAAAACCTCAATTTTTTATTCAAAACCTATTTTCACACTTCAGGACGCCTAATATCAAAACCACTCATCTGTTTTTCCTCATATTTACCATAAATATTCCTCTATATAGTTCCTGTGTACATGCTAGAAATTAGGTCTGTATTATATAATTTAAAAAAATTATGGGCTCAAACATAATGCATTTTGTAAAAAAATCATTAAAGATATTTGATCACTTAACACAAAACATGTTAAAACTAAGGACTTTTTTCCAGTAATATAACTTTAATTAATCATTATTAAATTGTATGCCCAAAATTAGATTAAAATCTTTTAAATTTTTTAAAATATTAGCAAAAATAAAAAAATTGGTACCTTAAATTTTGCCCAACTTTGGCCATGGCATTTTTTTTTCCCTGTAAGTACTGTGGATTTATTTTTCACAGCATGTACACATAAGGATTTAATCTGTTAAAATCTGAAATTTGAAAATAAAAGCTGCAAAATTAGGCTTGTTATTGAATTTTTTTGGAGGTTCTTGTTGTATTCCCTTACATTGTCAAGCAGTCCACTTTGGTCACTGTAGGTCATTCAGTGCGGCTCTCTATGCTCCCCAGGATGTTGGCATTATGTTAGATGTCCCCAAGATCTCCTACCAAGGTGAAAACTGGGTCTTTGCGACTTTGTTCCTTTCAGAAATTAAGGAAAAACCTCAAATTTCCATTAAAAACCTATTTTCACACTTCAGGACTGCCTAATATCAAAAACCACTCATCTGTTTTTCCTCATATTTACCATAAATATTCCTCTATATAGTTCCAATGTACATGCCAGAAATAAGGTCTGTATTATATAATTTAAAAAAGTTATGGGCTCAAACATAATGCATTTTGTAAAAAATCATGAAAGATATTTGATCGCTTGATTGCACAGAAGGATTTAATCTGTTAAAATCTGAATTTGAAAATAAAAGCTGCAAAATTAGGCTAGTTATTGAATTTTTTTTTGGAGGCTGTTGTTGTATTCCTTTACATTGTCAAACAGTCCACTTTGGTCACTGTAGGTCATTCAGTGCAGCTCTCTATGCTCCCCAGGCTGTTGGCATAATGTTATGCAATCCCATCACTAGGGCAAGCCCTCTCTCCACCGAGTTGAGCTTGATCAGGCTGTCTGCAGTTAATACCATACCACAGGGAGCCTTTTTCCCTCCCCCCCCCCCCCCCCCCATTCTATTGACAGACCTGTACTACAAACTAGATGAATCTTAAAATTAACATTTTTTTCAGCAAAGAACAGTAACAGCCAAGACCCCTCCCCCTACCCACCCCTTCAATACACAGGACTAACAAACAAGATGAATCTTATAATTTTAATGTTAAATAAATTCTTTTTGATGAGACTTGGACAATTTGATTTTTTAAAGAAATATATTTCAGGAATTTAATCTTTATATTCAAATTTGATAAAATATTAGGATCTAATGTAAGTGCTAACTGACAAGATTTAAGAAGATATAAATACTTTGTAGCATTTCATTCATATCTCTTAAAGTTGGCGGGGCCTAGGTGTGAATAATACTGTTAACTTAGTATTAAAATTAGGAATATTGGTCAAACTTTGTGGGATTAATTTTTAACTCATATGGCCATATATTTAACTTTTGAAAACTTAATTACCTTCACACATTATTTGTTTATGAAATGTTACTTTTATATAACACTTACCATAGGCCCATTTGTTCCCTTGGGGCATCACTCAATGGTTTAGCTCATGTCCATTATTCTATAATTTACAGAGTTTCATTTTAGCAGGACCATTTTCTCATAGCTTTTCTAGTGATAATATACATGAAAAAACAAAAGAAATAAAAATATTTTGCAGTTACTAATATTTTCCAAAATTCAGGTGAGCGATGTGACCCATGGGTCCCTTGTTTTTAAATCCAGTTTGTATTTTGCAAGTTTTTTATCTTAGAAACAGATTTTTGCCAAGGTTTTGGAAAATTTCGGTATCACTGATGCAAACATATGGCGGGGGAATATTTGTGCTTCTAGGCCCTTGTTTCAAATTGTTTTCAGTGGGACTATCCATGTAATGTCTGTCATACCATGGACAATATTTGCATTTGGATAAAATATGTGTAGAAATTTCTTTCATGTCTGAAAAATTCCATAATCACTATAACATAGAAGGTTGACAGATGGCCCTTATTTTGTTGAACAGCAGTTCAGCAATTTTAAATCTCCAGCAATAGTAATTCTTACAAGTAAAACAAACTTTTTCCCCAGAATTTTAGGTATATGTAGTATTTTCATTTGTATAATTATACCAGGGTATATTTACAGTCATATGTTGGCACATTGCCATATAAGCTACAAACCTGTACCTAGTTCATCTGTAAAAAGGTGTACAGTGTCTCTGTCATATGATATGATATAAATGCATTAGAAAACCTTGGTTCAAATTAGTCAAGATTCAGTGGCATATAAATATCTTTAATGGAATTGTTCACATAAAGTAAAAATCTTCATGTTCAATCAGTTTTCCTGTAAATCCAGCTGATCAATATATCTGGTGTATAAAGCTGGTGCAGTCAAAATCTGTGCCAGCTAATGCACTTTTGTGGAGCTACCATTGTGTTTCCGATGTTTAATTGCTTATGCATCATGCAAAAGCAGAATTGAAAGTAGAGCTTTAATAAGAACCCCATGCATAACACAGTGGGCTCTAAGACAACAGGGATGGTTGATAAAAGAGTATTTGTGTAGACTAAGACATTTCAAGAAGAGGTAAGTGCATGATGTAGTTGAACTTTCCCTATCCCGATGGGGAGCAAGTGAGTAATCAAAGCAGGCTGGGAAGGAACAGGACATGACACCCATATCTGTCAGACAGATACGCTCCAAGCCACATGACCACTGTCACATTTGCCCATCTTCTGCCTACTACCAGCCATTGATAATCATATTCCAGTCCTTTTTTCCAACAGACTTTCAAGACACTTCACATGGAATCTCCTCCTCTGGGAGGCATAGTGTTTTTAGCTCAGCTGACTATAGGTCCATTGTCATTTGTCTGTCCTGCCATTTATCCGTAAGACAGGCACCTTTCAACACTGTTGTACCTATGAATCCAAAATTCAGCATACAGTTAGATGTCCCTATGTTCTCCTACCAAACCCAAAACTGGGTTTCTGTGACTTTTTATCTTTGAGAAATTAAGGAAAAACATCAATTTTTTATTAAAAACTAATTTACACACTTCAGGACTGCCTAGTGTCAAAACCACTCATCTGTTTTTAGCGAACCTGTGAGCTTATGTGATGGTTCAGCGGCGTCTTTCGTTGCGTCGTGTGTCGTGCGTCATCTTTACATTAACCATAGCTAACTCCAAAAACGGCAGGAGCTGGCATCACCAATTTTTTGCAAATAATCAGTCATCCGAAAAACTCTATACGATATGTTTATTTTTTTTCTAACTGCATTTTTTTAGATTTTATAGGGAAAAAGCTAAAAAAAGCTTTAAAAATCTTCTCTAAAACTGGCTAGCCAAATTGTCCCATATTTCACAGAAATGATCCCTGGAACAATCTCTCTCAAGTTTGTTCAAATGGTTCCAGTTTGGAGATTTTTGGCCCAGTTACAGGAGATTGAAATGGCTAGAGCTATCATCACCAAATTTCATGCCAATGTTTGTCATATATGTCATATCCAAAATTGAGGTATTGGTGGCCCCACCTACATTGATCTGTTTTTTACAAGCGAAAATGTTATTTTAGACTTTTCTAGCTTATACACTGATTTATGATGAAACTGTTAAGCTGATTGGTTTAAACTTTACAAGAATTATTCTGTGCCAGGGTTCTGCCAGTTTTATAAGAATAGTTTGGGTAAATGCAGCTTTAAAAAAGTAGTGTAGTCAATTGAAAAAGGTTCTCTGTGTTTGAAAGCAGATTTGACAACATGCTGAGTTTCAGCAGCCAAGTCAAGAGGTCACTCAGTACAACCAGGTGGGGTCCAGACATCACTATGGCAACTGACCTGGCTCTGTCTGGTGTCTAGACAATGTGTCTTGACGTCTAGACACAGGGTCTAGACATCAAGACACATATTCTAGACACAGAATGCCAAGATTAGAACTATTGGAACTTTATCTTTTAACTGTTTGAAAAAACTTGGTTTGTATTTTAGGTGCATCTGTGAGCTTATTTGAAATTCAGGATTATGATCGGGTCACATGTGAACTGCTGCACCCTCATTTTTGGTTGACCTCTGACCTTTCCTCTCAGCGTCCATTGTGCGTCTGTTTCCACACAAAAACCTACATATCTTGGGAACCGTTTGACCAATCAGGCTAAAAATTTTGCACAAATGTAGCCCTTGGATAGCTTTATAACATACACTAAAAATTGTCACACCACTCGCAACCATTTTTGCACAGCGTCCATCTATTCATATGCCTTGGGATAAAATCACTCATGTTTCTGCATTGGTTGTACTTATCCACCTGAAATTTTGCATGTGTATACATCCTGGATAGCTTTCTTGATTTTATGACAGGTGGCCCCACCTACATTCACGTTTACTCTGCACACATCCAAGCAGTTTGACCTATTGGGCCAAAATTTGGCACGTGTATAGATCTCACATAGCTCTTCATCATAGGATAAACTGGTGGTGCCACCTGCAACGATTAATGCACAGCGTCCATCTGTTCATCTGCCGTGGGATAAAATCACTCATATCTCAGCAGTGGTTTGACTTATCCACCTGAAATTTTGCAGGTTTATACATCCTGGACAGCTCTCTTGATTTTATGACAGGTGGCACCACCTACATTCACGTTTACTCTGCAGACGTCCAAGCTCATATCTCAGGAACCGTTTGACCAGTTAGGCCAAAATTTTGCATGTATATAGATCTTACATAGCTCTTCATCATAGACAAAACAGGTGGCACCACCTGCAACCATTTATGCATCAAGTCCATCTGTTCATCTGCCTTGGGATAAAATCACTCATATCTCAGCAGTGGTTTGACTAATCCACTGAAATTTTGCAGGTTTATACATCCTGGACAATTTTCTTGATTTTATGACAGGTGGCAGCACCTACGTTTAAGCTGCAGACATCCATGCTAATATGCAACACACCTCACTCTATTCCCCTTGCCACTTAATCCATGCCTAATATCACTTGTCTCACTCTGATTTCTGCAGATACACAGTCGATTGTTGACTACCCATATTCTAGTTTTAAAATTTCCTAGTCTGAAACTTGCAGGTCCGAAACATTCATTTTGCTGAAATCATAATGACTAAGGTAGATTAGCAGGACGTAAGAGGATCAATATTAAATTTTAAAAATAAACCTCCATTCATACTCCCAAACTTTGCACAGGTTTGCATTAGGCCTGTAGGCCTTGTTAACTATTTATCCTATAATCAAAAAGACCTGTTATGTTGCAATTGATGATATCCAGGCCAGCACTATTTTCTTCTTGATCTTTTTGGGTTATCAGCCATTCCACAGTTTGCAGACTAGAGCTTCATGTCACACCATCCAGGGGCCTTTATTTAATAAGGGTTTATTGCAGTTTCAGCAAGGCTATATAAAGGTAGTGACAAGTGATAGACAGCTCAAATTTTTAACAATAATTGAGCTAAAGGAACATTTTGTACTTGGTTGTGTTGGAATAATTGTGATACAAATTATCTGTTGCTGGTATTGTAATATTTAAAATATTGTATGCACCCAACATCTGTTAGCTTGAATTGAAATGGATGTCCTTTTGGTAGTTTTAATTCAAGTTGCTCAAATTTAACCGCCATGTACTTTTTTGGATAATTTTTTTCATGATCAAGCACAATGACTGGAGTCAGCAGTGTTTCTTTTTGAATACATTAGGCCTGAAATGCATAAAGCTATGTTTCCATGTATCTGCAAATATCGTATCAACAAAGGATGTATGTACGCTCCTTGGTGCGCAGCCTGCAAAAACTGTTCCCATAAGTACTTGTGTTTTCCTTGCGGATACCCTTCCACGTGCCTCTTTTTAAACTGCAAGGATTTTCATAAAATTCAGTTTTATTTTAAATGCAACCAGTGACGGTTTTGGTGCCGGGGCACTGTTGGGAAATATAGGCTTTTTTGCCATCAGCAAAACGGATGAATCGCTCACCGATCAGTTTCGATGCTGTCCCTTTTGCAGATACGCATGCAGAGCAAATTAAAACGTACATATGGAAACGGTTTATCTTAAGAAGAGATCGCTCACCGACCCGTTTCGATGCTGTCTGTCTTTGCAGATACGCATGCAGAGCAAGTTAAAACTTACATATGGAAACAGTTCATCTTCAAAAGAGAGATCCGTTTTTTGTGTACGAGATGTACGAGTTTTATGGATACATGGAAACACAGCTTAAAGGGTAACACTGCCATTACAGCTGTGTGAAAGGGGCTGTTAGTTCATTTAAATAAGTCACAGTATAATTATAAGTGTATATGATTTGGTTAAAATTATAGAGTTCTTCAAATCATGTGTAAGAACACCTCTTTGATGCCTTGAGGTACAGTGCATATTTATTCTAATTTTTCTAATACTATAGATACTACAACTTTTGCATATGATTTTTATACAAAATAGACCAAACACTGAAATTTAACAAATGACATTTCTGAAGAACTTGATTGGCTGATTCTGTTCAAACTTTGCATGTCTTTTTTTTTAATTTTTTTTAGGCAAATGGGGAACATTATTTTAATTTTCAACCAACAGAAAAAATGTGCCTTACAATTTTTTATAAAAAGGATAGGCTGACAGGCACCTGTCTTGTCATGTGCGATTGTTATAGCTAAGATAATTTTTTTTCCAGTCATCTGAGTTAAATATGAAAAAACTAGAATAAATAAACAGTTCGTATCTCATTTCATTTACAAGATTACAATCAACGCAATGTCACAACCCAGAAGGAATCTTTTCAAAGGTAGACTATACTGGCTGTAGATCGCACATACACTCAAAAAGATGAGAAAGACATGTGCAACACAAACAATAAAAATATAATAAAATTAAACTTACACTTCTCAAGAGATGCATTTCATGCAGAAGGTACAATAATCCATATGATTACCCTAATTCACTGAGACCTGATTAATTACGGCACTGGCCATAAGCATTAATCACAGAAATTTTGCCTGGGACAACTGCCACTGGTTACATAATTGTTGTGCATGTGACTTAGTTATATACTCATTGAGTAAAGGCAGTTTAACACTGTATACACAACACACAACAGGAGCGGATCCAGGATATAGATAAAGGGGGGGGGGGTCCAACCAAGGTGGATTAGCTGTCACACTACACCATCTAGCACACTGACTAAGGAGATGCCTGTATTTAGCATTTCTTACACATACACCGATGCTTATGTCACACATCCTGACCGCTCTTGGCTTATCACCTTACAAAATTATGTGGCCTGTCATTCAATGCAGGAATACCAAAATGGACATGCATCCAGAGACCAAAGTATGGGAAAAAATCAAGTATGCAGGTGGGTTGCCTTTGAAGTCCACAGTTAACTAAGTCCTGGTTCTCAAATAAAACCCCTAGGTTTTCTAAACCTATGTTTCCACACTAACAGTCAAACATGACATTGCATAATATACAACAAATAATGGTAACAAACAACTGGTTATACAATCCTTACTTAAATGTGCAATACCATAATGTTAAAATAAACAAGTCACAATTCTCTTATGACACTCAAGTCATGAGTTTTTCAAACATAGGGTCCATGTGTATTTTTAGTTTTGTCATTAAGGTTAACCCTGTTTTGCCTTTATTTTTCTTGCTTCAAATATGTCAGAGTTCATATACTAGTAAACATAAATAATAAACATCTAGATTTTATTTCACATGAAAGAAAGCATTATTTTATTTTCTGTTTTCTTTCATCAAATTAATTGAGTGAAGTAAAATATTGTCTTGAAATCCTGCAGTATTTGTTTATTGTAATATAAGTACAAGAAAAATGCTTAATACTTCTTTGTGCATATATGTAATATATAAGATAAAAGTAAAATATTTGTATCGCCAGACATAGTCTGGAGATACTATGGTTTAGGCACGGTTGCGCCGCCGCCGCCTCCGCAGAGATTTATTTTGGACACAATAACTCAAAAAATATTTCAAGGATCTTTTTCAAACTTGACACATTTATAGATATAGGTGAGAGGACGAAGCCTATTTAAAATGGGGTCATGACCTCAACTAGGAGAGTGACCTTGACCTTGAATAGATCCATTTTTGGGGAAAATCACACAAATTCTTAAATATCTCAAGGAATCTTTCATGGATTTATCCAAAAATCAAGTTGGACAAAGATCTTGGATAGTGATGTCATGTACCGGAAACTGGTGGTGCCACCTAGTATCCTTTTCTTGTTTTTGTGCCGTTTAATACCCCCATCATTGCCACTTGACAGTACTTTTAGCATCACAAGTCAAAAACTGATTGACAGATTTCTTTAATATTATGCATGTACATAGGTATGGGTTATGGGATGATGTATATTAAAATTGGGGTCATGACCTTTTCTTTGAGAGTGGCTTTGACCTTGAATATTACCATATATGGTGAAAATCACATAAAATCATGAATATCTTAAAAAGGGATGCATGGATTGGTCCAAAAATCAAGTTGACGGAAGATCTTGGATAGTTTTGTCTTTTGCAGAAGATAGGTGGCGCCACCTGTTGTCCTTTTCTTGTTTTTTGCGCCTTTGAATACCCCATCATTGCCACTTGACAGTATATACTGTGAGCATTATAAGTCAAACAGTAATGGACAGATTTCTTTCATGTTATGCATGTATATAGATATGGTTTATGTAATGAGGTATATTTAATTTTAAATTTAATTTTAAAATTTAATTTAATTTAAATTATTTTTTTTTTTAATTTAATTTTTTTTTCAAATGTTGGATATTTTGGAATGCAGTTTATTGATTTAGGGTCATGACCGTGACTTTGAGAGTGACCTTGACCTTGAATATTCCCATATTTGGTGAAAAACATATAATCGTGAATATCTTAAAAAGGGCCACTTGACAGCACTGTGAGCATTATAAGTCAAAAACTAATGGACAGATTTCTTTTATATTATAGCAGTTCTGGGCCATGGTCAGATTCTATAAATAGATATGATGGTCAGTGATAAATGATTTAGTGCACTGGGTGTACCACAGAGTCACAACTGGATCATTTTCCTTTGAGAGTGGTCTTGACCTTTGGACGAAGACTATTTAAAATGGCTCATGAATGTTGCCTATATGGGACTTGACAGTATTGTCAGCATTATAAAATAAAAATTAAAAAGTTGTTGGATAGTGTTGTCATGTGCTGGAAACTAATTGGCAGATATCTTTCATATTATGCATATAGATAGATATGGGTAATGTGATGAGTCATTTGCTGGGAACTGCATGGTGGCACCCCCTACTCTATTTTCTTGTTTTTCCACAATTTATGCTATTGATAAGGAACAAATGACAATTTTTATGACAATATAACAATTTATTACAAAGAACAAAATATGATGTGAAACAAAATATAACAGATATTATTATTTCATTCTCATTATCATATATCTCCATCTCTGAAATCCTGTCTATCCATCTCTTTCTCTTTCTCTATATTATTCTCAAACAAGTTACTCAAAACATACATATACAACTCAATACATCATTAAATATATACTTCTATTTATACATAACCTTTTACATAACAATTGCCTTCACTTTAAATATTCCTATATTTTGTACAAATGTTTCTCACATTCATTGCTAAAATACAAATACATCACATTATATCAACAAAATACCACAAAACCTCATTTGTCTGGCGATACTATGGCACCAGCGGTGCCAAGAAATGTCTAGTTGTAGATATATTTTGTATCTGCTCAGCTTAAAGAGCAAAAATTATTATTTTAACATTTTATGAAACTAGTTACTTTTTTTTGAAAGAGCATAAGGTGCCTCTATTATAAATTTTATATAACTTAATTTATAAACAGTGTTCCTATAGTATTCCATTATATATGTATGCATGATTTCCATTTATTCATTATCATACTTCAGGCCTAAACCATTTTCCTTTACTTTTCTCAGTTCAGACAGTTCAGAAATTAAAGATAGATAACAGAATAAACAATGTTTAGTATGTACAAAGCCTGACTGAGATCTGAGTTTATCATAGTACATCCTCAATTCCTACTGGAACAAAACCTGTTTGATTGACTTTGTCCTTTGTCCAACAGTCAGACTTTTGCAAGATTGATGATCCTACTGGATTGGAGTGCCTTTTGATTGAAGTTTATCTTAGTAGAAACTCAGCTCCTTTTGAAATAAATCATGTATGACCAGAGTCTTTCTTAGTACAGCCCATGATCAGAGTTTGTCCCAGCAGGATCCTTGTGGAAAGTCAGGTACGTCTTTGTCCTTTGACAAACTCTGTTCAGAGGTTGTCCTAATAGTAGGGTCAGTGATTCTACTATATCACAGTTATTCCTGTGACATATATAAAACCTAAACACTTACCAAATCTGAATCAATAATCATATTTTTATCATCATATAGGAGAAGGCTTTGGCCCTATACTTAAAAAAGGTACTTTTGAAGATAAAGATGTATTGTATTTAATGTTTTGGTACCAGAACAAGTAAAATGGCTAACATCATCCAGATGAACAGGTGTTTCCTAAGGGGTTATAGGATGTACTACCAAGAGGGTCTGTATGAGCTCTGTAGCCTCAGTTACTGCTCTACACGCAAGGTCCTTTATTAGGCTATGCATGCCTAATGACAACTGTCTGTTACAAGATGCCAGAGATGTCGACCAGACCCACCTGTGTAGCCATCCAACAGGAGATAATTGCTTAAAAAGTGCCTTTCATAAACAAGTCTCATATTACAGATTGATAAAGGTATTAATGTCAAAATATTATAACGATTTCCATTGGAGGGTTTTAATATTTTTGGGGGAAACACTAGTAGTTAAATGATAATCTGTATAAAGTCATGTGTCTTTTTTTTGCTTTTGCTCAAGCTGTTGAGTTGCCTTCATTTTAAAATTAGTCATATATTGGTCTTATATATTTCCATATCAATATATTGGGGTATGTCTTTTCATGCCACCCTACATTGTATTTAAACAAAAAAATACACTTGATGTTTTATCTTTGGAAATTATAAAAGCTATTATTATAATTGAAGCCAGGGAGTTTAGTAGGAAATATGTTAGAGGTCATATTTTTACTGCAAATGACAATTCATCAATATGTATGTGTTGTTTCTGATATTAGTGTTGAAAACCATGAACATACCCAAATGTGAGTGATCAGTCAAGTGGCTTCTGTTTGATTCTCATTAGAATGCCTGCATGGTGCTTACAGCTTTTCCAAATGCTTATCACATGAATGATATGCAAATAAAGACCTTGATGTTATCACATGACATGCTTTCATGCTATTATTGGCCAGCCACAGTTTTGTTAGAGATATCTGATAAAATTAAAGAGAAGTGTTTAGAGAAATGTTTGTATCAGTTATCAACACAACTTCATCCAGATATTTATATGATTATGATAAAATGATAGAAATGTTTGTATCAGTTATCAACACAACTTCACACAGATATTTATATGATTATGATAAAATGATCCAAATTCTTTTTTAATTACTACTCTTGGCATCAGTGGTGCTTGGGTAGGTGTTAATGGAGAAATATTACAGTTATTATCTTGGTGAAGCCAGAAAGTTTGCATATTTCACCTGTACTCAGTTTATCTTGAAATATACTGATAACAGTAATATTTCAAAATATTTTTGCAGCTTCTCGAGGTGACACAGACAAAAAATGATGACAAAACCTTGTTCTGTCTTCCTTCGTGATGGAATGATTTTTTTTGGGTGTTCATTCTTGTCATCATTGCATTGTTTTATGAGTGGCCATCAATAAAGGCATCATGTCTTGTCAGTACCATCGAGAACTAGAATACGGGTAGTCAACAAGCAACTATGTGTATCCACCAAAATCAGAGTGGGACAGGTGAAGTGAGGCATGGATTGAGTGGCAAGGGGAAATAGAGTGAGGTGTGTTGCATATTAGCATGGATGTCTGTAGCCTGAACGTGAATGTAGGTGGCACCAACGGCCTAAAATAGAATAAGCTATCCAAGATGTAAATACACGCAAAATTTTAGGCAGATAGGTAAAATCACTGCTGGGATTTAAGTGATTTTATCCCTCTGCAGACAAACAGACAAACGCTGTGCTAAAAAAATTGCATATAGGTCAAACCACTGCCGAGATATCAGTGATTTTAACCCACTGCAGACAAACAGACAGACGCTGTGCTAAAAATTACAGGTGGTGCCACCATTTTTTATGTATGGTATAAAGCTATCCAAGGGCTACAATTGTGCAAAATTTTTAGCCAGATTGGTCAAATGAGTCTGAAGATACGTGGTTTAATGTGTCAAAACAGATGCACAGATGGATGCACTGGAGAGAGGAAAGGTCAGAGGTCAATGCATAATATTTTGGCACCAGTTCACATGTGACCTGATTATTGGGTCAAGTTTAGGAAAAATCTGTCATTTGGTCTCCGAGTTCTATTCTGGAAACGAACGCCTTGGCATTGGAACCCGGTCAAAAACATAGTATCTGCAAAACTTTGTTTTGGCGGATACAATTATTTGTCCTCTTGCATGGATCAATATATCAATGTATAATGTATATACTGATAGGTTATACCTATATTTTATAAACCAAAGTGATATTTTCCACTTTTTTCTGTGCTTAGAGAATCAGCCAAAATGGAGGTCTAGGTGTCAAGCCTGTAGTGTGCTTTAGTGTTCACTAACAAATTAAAATAGCTTCACCTGTGGAAAATCCACGGCTCTGATGCTTCTTTTTGTAATGAGCTGATAGGAACTAAACGACGTCTATTTTAATCCTAAGGTTTGTGCAGAAATTTTTGTCATGTGTTTCACTTATATGATATAAAAATTACCTCTGCAGAATTCTCAAAGAAAAACAGTGTCCCCCTTAATATCAGCATAGAAAGAAAAAATTATTCTATTCCAGAAATCACACACAAAAATAAATTTTGGAAAGAGACGTGAGGCATATATAAGGTGTAAGATTTTTTAGTGAGAAGTTTTTTCCCCAATAAACAACATAGGTCCGGCAACATCATTGCTAGGGAAATATTGTTGATATAACAATTGTATAAAGAAGCATTCTACCATGAAATTATTTGAAAGTTGCTTTGTATTAGTTGAAGCTCAGGCAACATTGTGTAACACAATGTTTATTCAGTGTAGTCTGTTGAGGGTATAGTCTAAGGCATGTTAACAGACACATGTGTTATTTGTATACACATACATTTGTCGTTGAACTCTCTTGTACACAAAACTGCCAATGTGATAAAGATAGGCCTAGAAAAAATATATCCCAACAGTATAAAATTTTTGGTTTAAGTACAGTAAACTCTCATAGAATAAACAGGTCTGATGCAAAATTGACAACTCTCCCAGATAAAAAGAAAGCAGGTTGATTTAATTCGATGAAAGCATTAAGCAAAGAAACCTCTTTAGCCATGGTTCGTTGCATTGTCTTGCAGCAAATTAACGTAAAATGTAATATACAGATTTTGCTGAAAATTTGTAGAGGGGTAGAGTAAAACTGCATCCATAATCCATTACATTTTTGGAGGTAATCAAAATCACCATAATATATTTATTTCTTAAGTGCATTAATCACAATTCCACAAAAGGAATAATTATAGGAGGCTATTCCTTTGTCCCCAAGTAGAAGCCGCCAATTCTTATGCAGTTGTTCTGCCACTCGCCTGGTGAACCCATATTTCTAAACCATGACAATGTTTTACATGAAACGTGCAAGTATGAACGAAAGACTGTTTGGTAGATGCTGGTGGGGTTTTCAAAGTCCCCAAGAGACTGAGGACCCTTAGAAGTATGTGCAATAACCCCCCCCCCCCCCCCAGGCTTTCTTTTGAAAACACTTTTTTCAAACAACCCATAAATCGACCGATCTATTAAAACCATGGTTATCATGGAAAGATACTTCTGAATGTATAAAAATCAACATACCTGTAAACCTATAAAACAGTGCTCATGTAAAGGGTCTCAGCTCTTTTTGTACACTCAACGGAAAAGTGTTCCCTATTAAAAGATTCATGTGGACATGCGTTTGAATTTAAAATCTGAACTTCCTTTTGACAGAGTTAAATTCTTTATGAGGCGATATAATGGAAATGGGGTTCAGTGAGGATAACAGATTGCCTCTTGAAAAAGCGTGACAGGTGAAAAATGTTTTGCTGAACATTGGTAGAGGGTTAGGGTAAAGACATAGCAATAGTTCATTTCACTTTGGAGGTAATAAGAATCACCACAATATATATTTTCTTATAAACCATTGTGACAAAGGACCATTCCCTTGTCCCCATGTGGAAACCACCCAATGAAGTATGACAGTGTTCATACATGAAACGCATACACGTTAACACATGACTGATATTAAAGGAGATTTTGATGGAGGTATGTACGCCTTGACTACAGATTCTAGTTTGTTATCAATTTACAGATGTACTGGGGATATTTTTTCATGTTTCACTGTCCCTTTAGACCACAGATCTTAACAAATACCGTTTTCCCCCGTGGATAACCCGCACTTTTTCTCCATGAAATAGAAATAAAAAACATTATTGCGTATTATACATGGAAGCATAATTCCAAAGTATTTTCCCCATCACATTGTACATTGTTTGGTGGGCCGACGGTGAGTAATAATAAAGGATTTTATGCAAACAAAGTGTATAAACACAGAACTTTATCAAATTAGGCATAAGAAAACATAATAATAGGTTTTTTTACTGTCATAATTTCAAATACTTTAAATATACCATTAATGTAGCTTACAGCCAAAGAACATGATGATTTGTGAACTGAAATATGCATGATGATGCATGGTCTGGCTGACCTCATTTAATGTCATTGTCAGTTGGTAGATAGCCCGTGGTCACCAACATTGGGGTTGTTATGCCGGGTCATTGATTCTCTTAGGAAATTATCTGTGATACACTTAATAACTCTCTAAACAAATTGAGCCAAGGGAGGAATAATTGCCTAGTGGTTTTCTTTGTTAATTAGTTACCCTATTGTATACATTGTCATGGTCAGATTGATCAGTTGTACATCAGGGGCACCTCCACTTACGCGGATTAGCAGGTCGTTTGAGTCTGTCACGTGGTCAGAGGAAATCTAGGGTCGTACCCAGGTGCCGTTGAAACCACCAGCCAGGGTTTGGTAGTTGGTACATGCGCACAACAATAGAACAAACAGTGAGCCCATACAGGTGACCACGACTTCACCCATGGGCAATCAACCGGGTCAGCGCTTGATTAGCACGAGTGCCGGTATTAGGCAGGTGAATTTAATAGTAATATAGTAATTTGGTCAGAAAAAAAACTCGTACTCTGTAATAGCCAGGTGGTTGTATTTCACAGCATTTATATATTGATAATATAAAGGAATTTGGAAAGGGACTGATATAATATAAAGTGGGCGTAATTTGCCCGCATTTTACAGGTGGTTGTCCAGTAAATTATATCTTACTTAAAACAGGTATGTGTCAGTATTGCACACTTGACAGCACCTTTTTTTACACTCGACAGCTAAAGGAGAATAACCTTTTTGCTATTTTAAGTGTAACTATCTTCTTCTAAGAGACTTGTTGGTCTGACTGGCAAAGTTTACCCCCACGGAGCCAGTGAACATTTGATGACTACGGCAAATACAAATTGTAGCATTCAAGATTTTGGCCAGAAGCAGGCTGTGTATTATACACAGGGTTATGTGTTTTTCCTCAGAAATTGTTGCTCTAAATAGGGGTGCGAATTATCCACGGGGGAAACGGTATATGTGAACCCCCCCACCCCCAGACCCCACCCCCTCCCTACCCGAATGATAATTAAGTTGTGGCGCTTCTTTTTTTTTTAAAGAACTTCATTAAACATATGACTTAGCTGAACTGTTGAAACCATGGTTATCATGGAAATATATTTTTGAATGTATAAAAATGAACATACCTGTAACCCAAAACATATTTGTCAAACGACTGTCACATCACTCGACTCAGTGCCCAGTGTTGATAGCAGAGTCATGTGGTCTTTGGATTAAAAACCTTTACTTCCTTTGAGAGAGAAAATTCCTTTAGAGGCGGTACAATGGATATGGGGGATCAATGGGGATTATAGTGGACCCGCCTGACTGCGTATTGCACGGAAATGCCTTTTGGGCAGGACATGCGCTCTGGCCAAGGTCTTAACAGGCCAGTGAAAATCCCCAAGGCGCCTCCTGAAAAAGCATGACAGGCGTGGAGGACCTTGCAGTACCAAAGAAATAGCGGCACCTAATGGGGAAATATTGAAATGATTAATTATTCAGCTGAATATTGCAAAATCCCGCAAAATAAAACAAACTCGTCCTAGAAGACCACACCACCAATACGTCTGCCGAATTTGGAGAGTCAAATCAGAACGGTAGCAGTAAACAGTAGTCTAGAAAAAGCCCAACTCCGTATTAATTATGTAGATGGTTGCTCTCCATGACAAAATGACTATTTTCTTGAAAAACCTCTTGTTACTATAAGTTTTACAAATCTGGATGTCTCCACATCTGAACACTCTTCTGAATATGGGAAAAGGGTTGATGAGTATATACTCAATTGGTCCAACAAGTTTGCACTGAATAATCCACTAATGTGGTCTGGGGTAGGGCACAGGGCTCAAAGATAGGAGATCATGAGTTCAGATCTCATGCAAGGTGTGGTGAGATTTTTAGCTCAGCCAACTATAAGTCATCTTAGCTATAGTCATGGTCTTTTGTCCATCCGGCTGTCCTGCCATCCATCCGGCCGTCTGTCCCTTTATAGGGCACATTTTGAAACCTTTGGACCTACAAATCCAAATTTTTCTTACAGCTACATGTACCCAGAATCTCCTACAATGCCGAAAATTGCGTCACTATAGGACTCATTCCTTTGATATATTAAGGAAAAACCTCTGTTTTCCTTAAAAACCCTTTGTTACACTTCAAGACTGCTTATATCTAAACCACTGATCTGTTTTGGATTATATTTAATATGCATATTTTTCCATACATTTCCTATGTACATACCAAAAATTAGGTCAGTTTTATTTCATTTCTTGAAATTATGGGCCCAAACATAATGCACTTTTTAAAAAATCAGGAAATATATTTAATCCCTTAACATGAGAATTGCTGAGGCTAGAGAATTTTTTTCAGTGATATTACATTATTTAATCAAGATTCAGTTGTATATACCCAGTTTTGCCATTTTTTAAGTTAAAAGCATAAATAAAAAATCAATACCTTAAATTTTGTCCAACTTTAGCCATGGCATGTTTTTTCCCTGTAAGTTCTGTTGATCACAGCATATATACATAAGGATTTAATCTTTTAAAATCTGAAATTTCAAAGGAATTGATTGAAAAGAGTAGCTTTTATTCAAGTTCATACACCATGTCAAGTGTTGTTTACATCAAACCCACCTAGTACAGCTTTTACCTGTGTTATTTAACCCACTCCAGGCAGCTTGCTTTGGCTCAGCTTGGCTGGCCTCCCCCTCTTGGCAGGCTTCCCCTTTGTCCTGCACCCTGATGAATATTATAATTTTCTGTATTTCATTCATTCTTATTCTAGGCTTTTTCTACATTTTAGATTTTGTTTTTTACCACCAGGGTTACAATGAAAGTGGTGTTTTGCTATGAAAGTGGGGATGTTCATCAGATAAGGAATTCCTTACTTCAGAAGAGTAAAAACATCACCAGGTGTGAAATTGAATATTAATTGCAGTAATTATTTTAAATTCATTAAATTATAGCTGAGATTGTAATAAATGGGCCTCACTTTAATCATGTATTTTTATGCCCCCGCCAGAAAGTGGCCGTAACTAGTCATAAATGCACATGTACACACATGTACAGACTTTTTTTCACAATACCTACAGATATTAGCCTGATTTTTGGTGTGTGGGCAGATTATGACTAGTTACAGATTATGACTAGTTACAGATTATGACTAGTTTCACATTTACAGATCGAGTTTGCGTTTTGTCCTGTATGGTGGACAAAGAACAGAAAATTAAATGCAAATAGAAATTTTCATGATGTACAGTTTTCACATGTACAGTTTTTAGCTCAGCTGAGTTATAGTCGTGGTCCATTGTCCGTCATCCGTCCGTCCGTCCGGCTGTTAACAGGGCATGTTTTGAAACTGTTGGACATATGAATCCAAAATTTTACATACAGTTAGATGTCCCTAAAATCACCTACCATACTGAAAACTGGGTCACTAGGGCTTGGCTCCTTTGAAATATTAAGGAAAAAACCTCTGTCTCCATAAAAAACCATTGTTATACTTCAAGGCTGCCTAATATCTTTTTTAATCACATTTAGTATAACTATTCTTCCATACCTTTTTCTTTAAACATACCAAACATTTGGTCAGTATTGCTTATTGTTTTGAAGTTATGGGCCCAAATATAATGCATTTTTTTTTTAAATCAGGAAACATATATACTCACTTAACATGAGAATTGCTGAAGCTAGAGAATTTTTTTCAGTGATATTACATTATTTAATCAAGATTCAGTTGTATATACCCAGTTTTGCCATTTTTTAAGTTAAAAGCATAAATAAAAAATCAATACCTTAAATTTTGTCCAACTTTAGCCATGGCATGTTTTTTCCCTGTAAGTTCTGTTGATCACAGCATATATACATAAGGATTTAATCTTTTAAAATCTGAAATTTCAAAGGAATTGATTGAAAAGAGTAGCTTTTATTCAAGTTCATACACCATGTCAAGTGTTGTTTACATCAAACCCACCTAGTACAGCTTTTACCTGTGTTATTTAACCCACTCCAGGCAGCTTGCTTTGGCTCAGCTTGGCTGGCCTCCCCCTCTTGGCAGGCTTCCCCTTTGTCCTGCACCCTGATGAATATTATAATTTTCTGTATTTCATTCATTCTTATTCTAGGCTTTTTCTACATTTTAGATTTTGTTTTTTACCACCAGGGTTACAATGAAAGTGGTGTTTTGCTATGAAAGTGGGGATGTTCATCAGATAAGGAATTCCTTACTTCAGAAGAGTAAAAACATCACCAGGTGTGAAATTGAATATTAATTGCAGTAATTATTTTAAATTCATTAAATTATAGCTGAGATTGTAATTAGCATTATGATATTGTTTGTCCCTAATATAACCAACAGTGTGTATGGAATAGAACCCTCAGTTAAACCTGCATTTAAAAATTGAGGCAGATACTACTACAAAAAAATTATTGAAAGAAGTGTAGAGTGAATCAGGTTATCTGAAATTGGAATCAATCAGCATTTTACCTTTGCTGCTATGACAAAATGTGTGTAAAAGCCTTTGCTGATGACATTGGTTGACACTTGGCATCCATATGTGAACAGATATTTTTCATGCCTGTTGGACCATACGGTGAACCTCCTCTGCTGCACCTTAGTGATTATGTAGTGCCTTTGTAGAACTTAAACCATGTCTGTTGTTGCCTTATAAGTGTTCTTAAGATTTTTGGACTATTCTCCCACTTTGTTTGGAAGGACACAAAAAGTTGAAATTCATCTGTATGACATGTTTATTAGATGTTGGGAACAGCACAACTCTGTGAGCCCATTTAATTATTATTTCTATTGCTTTACTTTATTGGTCTATTTCATGATAAAACCATGAACATTTACTGGAATGTGTGCCACAGTGGAACTGTAACTTCAAGATAAATGCTTGAATCGTCCTGAATTCAAGCCTATTAATACTTTCCTAATTCAGCTGAATAGAGGGGAACATTTTTTTGTCTGAGCCAATTGGAATAATGAAATTATCTACACCACATGAAGAATCACAGATAAATGGAATAACTCAAGGGCCAACATTATTGTTTACTGCATAAAAAATGTAATATAAGATAGGAATATCACATGAAATAGTGGATATAAGTATTATAACCTTGACTGAAGAGGCCCGCAGGTCAGCCGTGGCAAAGGCTGGACAGGGCTGCTCCTTTCATTGATATGCTACTACTGTGTGCATTTGCTGTGAGGTTGCCATGACAACCGGCTATCTTCTTTGATAAGGAGCAAGAAGGCAACCTGTCAGGGCTGTCCAAGGGGTGTCTAGGGCTAGAATAGCTTGTAACCTTGTAGGCTAGTGATGCCAGCATGGTTCATCTGCAGCTTCTAATGCCTGGATTTTGCTAACTATTGGGCCTTGGCAACAAGAAAGGCCTGTCAGACCATTTATCTTTTCGCTAGTCTCCATAGCTGTATTGATATTATTATCCACTCCTTTGATTTTTATGTCCCATGGTAGAGACATGTTTGGATTCTTTTTTCCTGCTTGACGGACTTTGACAAGGTGATGAAAATGTTGGTTTATGCCAAGAAAACAGTTTTTAACCTTTTCTTCACTTCAGCTTTCATGCTGGCCAGTTATCCACTATGATATTTCATTAATGTAGCAAAACTTGGTTATTGGTAAGAATTCTAAATAGTGTTATTAGTCACAGCGATGTTCATTGGAATAGGAAGAAAAACAAAGAGAGATAAATTATCTTAAAATATGAAAGTAATCCTGCAGAGACCTAATTTGTATCTGCAGTTGTGCCATCTAGTGGGCATCTCCTTAACCACATATGCATGGCATCCTTCATCTGCTGTGAGGTATGGAAAAGTTACAAAGCAGCAGGTATAAACCAGATGCTTGTAAGTTGTGGGCAACTTAACAAAAAAATTACAACTCATGAAACTGGGGTGTAATATGAGATATAACATAATAGAGAATATAATGTATTTCTTAGACTGAAAAAAAATGCAGGTTTACAGTTAATCCATGGAGCAATTAAGTAACAGCAAATCTAGAATGCCAAATAAATGGGCCTCACTTTAATCATGTATTTTTATGCCCCCGCCAGAAAGTGGCCGTAACTAGTCATAAATGCACATGTACACACATGTACAGACTTTTTTTCACAATACCTACAGATATTAGCCTGATTTTTGGTGTGTGGGCAGATTATGACTAGTTACAGATTATGACTAGTTACAGATTATGACTAGTTTCACATTTACAGATCGAGTTTGCGTTTTGTCCTGTATGGTGGACAAAGAACAGAAAATTAAATGCAAATAGAAATTTTCATGATGTACAGTTTTCACATGTACAGTTTTTAGCTCAGCTGAGTTATAGTCGTGGTCCATTGTCCGTCATCCGTCCGTCCGTCCGGCTGTTAACAGGGCATGTTTTGAAACTGTTGGACATATGAATCCAAAATTTTACATACAGTTAGATGTCCCTAAAATCACCTACCATACTGAAAACTGGGTCACTAGGGCTTGGCTCCTTTGAAATATTAAGGAAAAAACCTCTGTCTCCATAAAAAACCATTGTTATACTTCAAGGCTGCCTAATATCTTTTTTAATCACATTTAGTATACCTATTCTTCCATACCTTTTTCTTTAAACATACCAAACATTTGGTCAGTATTGCTTATTGTTTTGAAGTTATGGGCCCAAATATAATGCATTTTTTTTTTAAATCAGGAAACATATATACTCACTTAACATGAGAATTGCTGAAGCTTGAGACTTTTTTCAGGGATATAACTTTATTTAATCAAGATTAAATTGTTTACCCAAAATTAGATCTGAATTTTGCAAATTTTTTAAGTTATTAGCATAAATAAAAAATCAGTACCTTAAATTTTGTCCATCTTTGGCTGAGACATTTTTTTCCTTTTAACCACAGTTGATTTAATTTTCACAGCATATATACATAAGGATTTAATCTTTTAAAATCTGAAATTTCAAAGGAATTAATTGAAAAGTGAAGCTCTTATTTAAGTTTTTATGCACAATGTCAAATGTTGTTTACATCAAGTCCACCCAGTAGTACAGCCTTCACTTGTGTTATGTAACCCTCTCCAGGCAGCTTGCATTAGCTCGATCAGCTTGGCCACTACTAGCAGGCTTCCCCTCTGCCCTGAACTCCCCCCCCCCCCTCCCCCAGCTGCTGCATAAACTAGATGAATATTATAATTTATTGCATTTGATTCATTCTTATTCTAGGCTATGCTACATTTTAGATTTTGTATTGTTCCACCAGGGTTACATTGATTATAGTGCACATTTAATTGTGTCCACAAAGTGGTGTATTAGCTATGAAAGTGTGGTTGTTCATCAGATAAGTAATTCCTTACTTCAGAAGAGAAAAAACTTCACCAGGTGTGAAATTGACTATTAATTCCAGTATTATAAATTATAGCTGAGATAGTAATTGTATCTGCCAAAACAGAGTTTTGCGGATACTATGTTTTTATCGGGTTCTGCCGCCGCCGCCCATTTGTTCCTGAGAACTTCTCTTAGACTACTGGACGGATTTTTTCCAAAACTTACACCAATTATTAGGTCACATGTGAACTGGTGCCTAACCAATTGGCCTTGACCTCTGACCGTTCCTCTCTGCCCAGCGTCCATTTGTGCGTCTGTCTTCACACATAAACCCACATATCTCAGGAAACTTTTGACCGATCAGGAAAAATTTTTTGTACAAATATAGCCCTCGGATAGCTTTATAACATACACAAAAAAAGGTGGCGCCACCTGCAGCCATTTTTGCACAGTGTCCATCTGTTTGTCTGTCTGGGGTTAAAATCACTCATATCTCAGCAGTGGTTTGATCAAATTACCTGTAATTCGGCATGCGTATACATCCTGGATAGCTTTCTTGATTTTATGACAGGTGGCGCCAGCTTCATTCACGTTCACGCTGCAGACATTAATGCTTATATCTCCGGACTCATTTGACCAATCAGGAAAAAAAATTTTACACAAATGTAGCCCTTGGATAGCTTTATAACATACACAAAAATGGTGGTGCCACCTGCAGCCATTTTTGCACAGCGTCCATCTGTTTGTCTGCTGTGGGATAAAATCACTCATATCTCTGCAGCTGTCTGACTTATCCACCTGAAATTTTGCAGGTTTATACATCTTGAATAGTTTCTCGTTCAAATAACAGGTGGCACCACCTACAATCATGTTTACATGGCAGACATGCATTCTAATATGTAACACGTAACTCTATTTTCCCTTGCCACTCAATCCATGCCTCACTTCACCCGTCCTACTGATTTTGGCGGATACACGTAGTCGCTTATCGCCTACCCGTATTCTAGTTAGCACAATGATATTGTTTGTCCCCTCATTCACCCAACAGTTTGTATACTTTATTTGAAAAGATGTTTTATTTTATCAAATTTACTAAATCTTTTATTTTTGTGAATAAAATTAAGCAAGTACTGAAACTCAAATGTACAACACTTTTCAATAGAAATTAGGAATAATCTTGAAGATGCCATGTTGTGGCATTATTTTCTTTTAAATTCAGTTTAAACATTTGTGATTTAAAAATAATAAAATATATGTGTATGCATAATATGACCCAATAGGAGCTACACTCTGGATAAATAATGATTGCAACTTACAATTCTGATATTTTAACTTATATTTTTAGATTTTTTAGCGAACCTGTGAACTAATGCGGTGGTGTGGCATCGTCCGTTGTCTGCTATCTGTCAGCCATTGTCTGTACGTTAACTCATACTATCATTGAAAACAGCATGAGTTGGCATCACAAAATTTTATGCAAAAAATTAGTCATATAAAAATATATATCGGATTTTATTTATTTTTCGGCTAATGCATTTTATTAGATTTTATAGAGAAAAAGCTAAAAAAGCTTTAAAAATCTTGTTTTATGAAACTGTTCAGCCAAATTGTCCAATTTTTCACAGAAATGATTCCTGGAAATCTCTCTTATGTTTGTTTGAATGGTTTAAGTACATTGATTTTTGGCTTAGTTACAGGAAGTTGAACTTAGTCATCTGTCCAAAAAAGCATATTGAAATTACAATCTCAGAAACGGCTGGAGCTATCATCACCAAATTTTATGCCAATGTTGGTCACATGAGTCATATCTGAAATTGAGGCATTGGTGGCGCCACCTGCATTGGCCTTTTTGGTAGAGGGGTCATCAGTGCCCGTATCATACTGACAGCTACAAAAAACTTCTTCTCTGAAACCATTTAGCCAAATTGGTTAATATCTCACAGAAATTATCCTAGGGTAGTGCTAAAGCCTGCATCACATATCCAACGGCCTCCAGCGGAATTTGTGGATTGCCAGAAAGTTGCCGATTCCAAGCCCGCCAGGAAGTCTAGCTAATTTAAGCTTAAAATTAAACCTGTCACTAATCGGACGGGGATCGAGCAGTGCCTATATTGAATAATGGTGATAAAAAATTGCCAGGCAGACGTCGGTAGTTGGGCGAATGGTCATTTGGTCTGTCGATGCCTGCCAGACACCCGGGCAACTCCCAGGCGACCTCCGCCCGATGTCCTGCCTGACGTTGTCCGACATCCACGCCACAAGTATATATATGGCATGTAAAATGTTTTTCACATCATAAGTCTGAATTCTGACAGTGCAAAGAGCACTGCACAGCTACTAAGTAAATTAATGAAAGCTAGGATGCTGCCAAAGAAGACCAAGGGAGCAACGAAACCAGTTTCTAAGAAGAAGGTGGCAAAAGAGCCTGAGACTGCTTCATCGGAGCATGAACTGGAAGCTGAGTTGACAGGAGGAGCCCAGCCGGGGGCTGAAGTAATCGCACAATGGCGGCCAGACACCAGCACCTAGTATGTTCGCAGCATGTTTGACTTTGTACAAATCAGGCGAGAGACGGTAATTAAGGGGCTGTTCGATTATCATAGGGAGCCCATGCGGAGGCTGCGCAGCATTTGCTGACCTCCATCCAAATTTTAAAGCAAAAATGCGTCTAAAATTGTTGGATTGCTGCCTGAACATCAATCGCATGTTGGCCGCTGCCTGAGTGATCTACAGGTTTCAGTGTCCTGAGATCACAGGCTGATCCCTAGAAATCGCGACAGAAAATGCAGTGATCGAGCAATCATCTGCTGTGTTCCTGCCGAAAATGCCCTTTTCTGCTCCCAGAGAAGTTAGAGGGGCTCCGTTTTGGATATGTGACGCAGGCTTTTCTGAAGTTTGTTAAAATGGTCTCAGTTCAGTGACTTTTGGCTGAGTAATGAGAAAGCTGAATTTAGTCATATGCTGTAATAGCCCATTTTAGCTCAGTGGCTACAAAGATCTTCTTCTCAAAAACCACTGGGCCAAATTCTTAAATCTCGCACATTAATTATCCTCAGATGTTGATAATTCAAGTTTGTTCAAATGGTTTTGGTTCAGTGCTTTTAGGCTGAGTTGCGGGAAGCTGAACTTAGCCAGTTTGCTGTATCTTCCTATATGAGTTATAAACCTGCGAAACGTTTTTCGAATGATGCCACTGAAGCCAGTTTGTTAAATATTTTACAAGAATAATCCCTACAATAATTCTTATAATAATTGTTTTTAATGGTTCCACATAAATGATTTTTGGCTGAATTATTGAGATTGAATTGAGTCATTTTACCCTATATGTTAGCTGTGTGATGCTGTTACATCTAGTCTGGCACCAGTTTAAAGCATCTGTTACATCATGCCACTAGACATTTAGATTTCAGGTTATCTTTGGTTAATATTGACAAGAAAGTTTTTTAAAAGCTTTTAAAAAATTTAGATTTTGATTTTAGTTATTCATCATACCAGGCAATGTTACAATCATGGATATTCAGCTCTCTGTGGCTATATAAAGACAATTGTACTTAGATTATAAATTATTGGTATCCCTACTCAACTTAATTCAAGAATTTGCCATCAATGAGATATATCTGTATTTTAATTTTTGCATTCAGTATGCATCTGTAATAATTTTACAGATATTCCTGCTTTCTTTTTTTTTTATAAAAAAAGTCAGCTGAAAAGCATTTTGTATTGAGAAAATAAATTTCAAAGTTATTCAAAGGAGGGGTTTGACATATCAGTCTGACATTGGGCATATGTATATATTTCTTCATTGTATATAAGACTGGTGGTGCCAGCTACAATCATTGTATCTGCCAAAACAGAGTTTTGCCGATACTATGTTTTCATTTGGACGCAGATGCTGCCGCCATCGCGCATAGGTTTCTGCAGAACTCCTCCATAACCACTGGGCAGAATTTTTTAAAATTCTGAATTATGATTGGTCACAAGTGAACTGCTGCACCCTCATTTTTGGTTGACCTCTGACCTTTTCTCTCTGCTTAGCGTCCATTTGTGCATCTGTTCCCACACATAAACCCACATATTTCGAGAACTGTTTGACTGATAAGGCTAAAGATTTTGCACAAATGTAGCCCTTGGAAAGCTTTATAACATACACTAAAAATGGTGGGGCCACCTGCAACCATTTTTGCACAGTGTCCATCTGTTCATCTGCCTTGGGATAAAAACACTCATATCTCTGCATTGGTTGGACTTATCCACCTGAAATTTTGCATGTGTATACATCCTGGACAGCTTTCTTGATTTTATGACAGGTGGCGCCACCTACATTCACGTTTAAGCTGCAGACATCCAAGCTCATAGCGCGGGAACCGTTTGACCAGTTGGGCCAAAGCTTTGCATGTGTATAGATCTCCCATAGCTCTTTATCATATGCAAAACCGGTGGTGCCACCTGCAACCATTTTTGCACAGCGTCCATCTGTTCATCTGCCTTGGGATAAAATCACTCATATCTAGGCCGTGGTTTGACCTATCCATGGACCTGATATTTTGCAGGCTTATACATCTTTGACAGCTTTCTTGATTTTATGAAAGGTGGCGCCACCTACATTCAAATTTACGCTGCAGACATCCAAGCTCATATCTCAGGAACCATTTGACCGATTGGGCAGAAATTTTGCATGTTTATAGATCTGACATAGCTCTTTATCATAAGCAAAACTGGTGGCGCCACCTGCAATAATTTTTGCACAGTGTCCATTTGTTTGTTTGCTGTGGGATAAAATCACTCATTTCTCGGCAGTAGTTTGACATATCTGCCAAAAATTTTGCAGGTTTATTCAACTTGGACAGCTTTCTGGATTTTGTGGCGGGTGGCGCCACCTACATTTATGTATATGCTGCAGACATTCAGGCTTATATCTCAGGACTGGTTTGACATATCCCCCTGAAATTTTGCATGTGTATAGATCTCACATAGCTCTTAATCATACACAAAAGTGGTGGCGCCACCTGCCACCATATTTGCACAGCGTCTGTCTGTTTGTCTGCCATGGGCTAAAATCACTCATATCACAGTTGTGTTTGACTTATCTGCCTAAAATTTTGCATGTTTATACATCTTGGACAGCTTTCTGGATTTTGTGGTAGGTGGCGCAACTGACATACATATTTTGGCTGCAGACATCAAGGCTATTATGCAGCACACCTCACTCTATTTTCCCTTGCCACTCAATCCATGCCTCACTTCACCTTTCCCACTCTGATTTTGGCAGATACATGTAGTCCCTTATTGACTACCCATATTCTAGTTTTTGTGTTGTGTGCACCCAAGCCAGAATTGCAGCAGTGATGTTTGTTTAATTGTTTCTTGTTCTAAGTGTTTAGTACTTGCATTGTTCATATACATGTTACACATGTTCTTGAAAAGTAATGGTCCAGCATTGAAGCATTATACCTGGTGTAATCTCATTGCACAGGTTCGCATCAGGCCTCTAGGCCTTGTTACAAGAATTATCCAAGGACATGGTTCAATCAGTCATATAAGAATAGATTGAGTTTGTTGAGTCGTGAAAAGCTCAAGTTTGTCTTATGGCCATTATTAAGTCTATTTCAAACTGAGGACTGCAATAGTGTTCTTCTACAAAATTGTTGCTTCAGTTATAACTTCTGTAACATTGTACAAAAAATTATTCTTAGGTGGCCTTTGTTCAAGTTTACTTGAATGATTTTTGGCAGAATTATTGGACCTTTAACAATGAAAGCACTCTATCTTTTATTATTTTAGATATTTTGATAAAAAGTCTTATGAATATGTCAGCTTGAGAAAAAAAGCATTTAAGCCAAAGTCTTTCAGTATGTGTAAACAGATTTACCAATCAGTGCAGACAGGCACAAGGCATGTGATTACCTCATGGGTGACATGTTAACACCTCATGGGCACCATGTGATCACCTCATAGGTAGCATCTGATCACTTCATGAGTATCATGTGATCACCTCATCGGTATCATGCCCCTCAGGACTGCTTGTGGAGCCAATCTGTGAGCTTATGCAATGGTGTGGCTACTATTTCAGATTTGGCAACAGGCCAAAGGTCAGTCTGGATCTATTTATAATTTTGGCAGACTGCCAACTGTATCAAATTATGCAACAGGTCAAGAATAGGTCAGGAGTTCACTCAGTGCAGTAGCTGAATTCTATTTATAGCATTGACAGACTGTCCACTGCATCAGATTTGGCACCAAAGTTCAGCCTGGATTTATTTATAGCTTCAAATGGCAGACTGTCAACTGTGTCAGATTATGCAACAGGTCAAGAGTTCACTCAGTGCAGACAGGTACAGGTCAAAAGTACACTCAGTCTAGCCAGTTGCAGGTCATGAGTTCACTCAATGCAGTAGCCTTAGCTAGCAATTTGTCACAGTTCACTTGGGGTAACTGCCTTTCTCACCTAAGCCTGGTCAGTCCCATGCATCAGACTCAAGGTAAGTTTGATGTATTAGCCTGATATTTTGACCTGTCAATGTGTCTTTGATGGCTTTTTCTTTCACAAGACAGCTTTTGCCACCTACAATGACTTTTGTACAGTGTATGTGCCTGCTTATTTCTACAGAAGAATTCGATATATCAGTCTGAAATTGGGCATATTTATACATATTGAGTTGCTGTGTTGTATACAAGCCTGGTGGTGCCACCTACAATAATTTTTGCACAGTGTGTGTCCCTGTTTATTTCTCAGGAGGGGTATGATATATCAGTCTGAAATTAGGCATATGTATATATCTCTGATTGCTTCGTTTTATTCAAGAATGGTGGTGCCAGCTACAATCATTTTATGTTGTGTGCACCAATGCCAGAATTTCAGCAGTGATGTTTGTGAAATTGTTTCTTATTCAAAATGTTTAGTACTTGCATTGTTCATATACATGAAAAGTAATGGTCCAGCATTGAAGCATTATACCTGGTGTATTTCCTAATGCACAGGCTGGCATTAGGCCTGTAGGCCTTGTTACAAAATTAAAAACTTGTAAATAATAAAAAAATGAATCTGATTAAAACTATTAATGGAAAAAGTGGATATGCTTAAAAACATAGGCTTTAATATAAACTTAAATGCATTATTCCCTTGAAAGTAATATAAAGGTATTAGTCCATTCTGTCAACTTAACTGTCCATCTGTAAATTTTTCATATGCATCACAGTATCTCACAACATTTACTGGTCTTCTTCATGACAATCTTGTCAGAATATTAGTTTTGCAATCATATATTTAGAACTATACTATAACCAAGTAGGAGGGCCCCTTTCCTCTTAGCTTCTCATATGCTTATATATATATGAAAAACATAACAATAGAATATTTTGCATTTGCTAAAATTTCAAACTTCAGCTGAGCGCCGTGACCCATGGGTCCCTCGTTTTTTCACAGTGCTTGCAGATATTGACCTGATTTATTGTACCTTGCCAGATCATGACCAGTTACAGTTTGAGTTTGCTTTCCTTTGTTGTAGATGTACTTTTGACCGTATGACAGCTCTTGAACATAGAAATTTCATAAAAATGGAAATTTTCATGATAGATGCAAACGTACAGACTTTTTTTTGCATTGCCTGCGGATATTTGCCTGATTTTTTTGGTGTGGGTGCATAATGACCACTTAGAGATTGAGTTTGCATTTTGTTCTGGTTCACCTACTTTTGACCATATGACAGCTCCTGAACATAGAAAATTTTACAAACTTTAACAAATATTTTTAATTTGCTCCAGGCGGGGGCATTTGTGTCTATTTGACACATCTAGTTTTAATAAAATTGGCCATGCAAAGTCGAATTCAGTGAAATTTCTCTATTTGCACCTTTTGAGTAAACAAAATGCCTTAATTAATAAATCTGCTGAAGATTTCTCAAGCTATACTGTTTGAATGTGTAATCAGTTTAACTGCTAACTTCAGGCAGAGACCTAACCTTTCCAAATGGTTGCCTTTGTATAAGATTTGTCAAAAAATACTTGTGCCCCAGCCTTGGTACATTGGATGGGTCTGCATGTAGTCAATAATAGTGGCATCATTGATGACACCCTTTTCTATTGTTCTTCAGATTTTTATTTCTCGATCATCAGTATTATGAACTGGTAGTTTGCTAAGAAGTTTTAGAGATCTTAATTCTTCATAATTCTTTGACCATCCAGAATTCCTCACTTACCTCCAGGACTCTCTAATTTATATTGCTAATGGGATGCTACACAGACCATGATGATTCCTTTCCCAATGTCTGTTCATCTTGCCTCAGAATATAATGAAGTTCTTTGAGGTGTCTAAAACTGCTATTTTAAAAGAACTGTTAGCAAATGAGTGAGATGCCCTTTTCTTACACATTATCTTGATTATTCAAACTTCAATCCTTAAAATCTACACATTTAAAGATATGAAAGAATGCATAAAAAGGATTTAGAAAGCTTAAGTCCTGAATGTAAGCCCCAGTCCCTTACCGAAAATTTTTATAAGTGCCATATATGTGAACTTTATATGGCACATATAAGGCACATATATGTGCCATATATGTCCCTTATATCCAACCTTATAACTCCCATATATGCACATATATGTCTGGTATATGGATTTTATATGCAAATTAGGTAGGAGCCTTATATGTCACATATATGGGCCTTATATGTCACTTATAAGGCTTCCACATATAGGTCCCCTATAACTCCCATATATGTCCCATATATGTGCCTTATAACTCCCATATATGTCCCATATATGTGCCTTATAACTCCCATATATGTCCTATATATGTGACATATATGGGACTTATAAGTGCCATATATGTCCCTTATAAGTGACATATAACTCACATATAAGTCCAGTGTATGCACCTTCAGTGCTGTTTGTCAGTAGCTCAGTTACTTTCTGTTGTATGTTCTGTTTTGAAAGGTGTTTACTATTTTCTTTATTTCACAAGGAATTATGGTTGATATTAGAAATTAAGGTTTGTGTGTGTGTGTGTTTGTGTGGTGAGCTTCCTGCACTGTGCAATTCCTTGGAATCAAAGCTGGCCTGCAGTCACACTGGGGGTCATCAACTTCATACAGTCATATGGACTCAAACACATGAAACATAAAAGTATGAAAACACAGTATCCAAAATAAATGTTTATTTACACATTTGTAAACTGAAAATAATATTTTCATAAGATTTTAAAACTCCCTGGTTCAGTCAGATTTGAGAGTCTTGTCATTTAGGGAATGAAGGCTGGAAGGAAATATACACCCTTGCCACACTCCAAATCCTTTTCCGTCTATTCCTGTTTGACCTGTAAAAACAAATGTTACCAGTCTTAGTATACACATATAATCATTATTGCTCACAATAATTATTTAATTAAATAAGCTTAAAGATAATCTTTTCACATTGATGCTTATAAGTATTGCTTTTATTTAACATTAACATTAGTTTACCTTATCTGGAGGCAACACACAAGTCAAAAAAAGAAAAAAAATTATTTCACTGAAAGTACATCTGCTCTCTATCTAGGGGTTTTAAATGTTCTGAAAATATGCCTGTTTAACATTTAGGATTATAAGTAAATAGAGGTGGACTTCTCAATTACTAACACAGGAAGAGTTTTCCAGTTTATATACAGAATATATACAAATAATACAGATTATCAAATATACTGGTCACAGGACAGACACTGTGGCCTAAAGATGCTTGTAGGTTCAGAAAGTAGGTTACTCAGTTGCAACAATTTTAACATGTAAGCAGTTATAATATATAAATGTTAACCACCAAATTTTTACTTCAAATATTGTATGCTCCAGCTATTTGATAAAAAAAAACTTACAAATCATAACATTGCCCATTTGCTAAAAGATTTAAATGTTACTTTATATAATAAAATGAATATGCTTACCAGACAATTCTTGCAAGGGCTGGAGATATCTAGGCTATTCTTATACTTTCACCACCATTTCTTCATACTGGTTCTAAGAAAAGTATAGAAACCAAATCAAAGAAACAAATGTTGTTGGAAATAAATAATTAAGAACTTGGAGTCTTGCATATTTTTGACATTTAAGTAGACAAATGGACTAAAAAAGAGCCTCACATCAAATCATAGAACTGAAACAGTACATCAATGATATATTGGTTGTCAGTAATGTTAAAAATGACATCTTGACCTTTAATGGTGAAATGGCACTAAGAAATCATTCAAGGTGGACCCAAAAAATCCACTTTTGATTGACCTGTAAATTGAACCAGATTTGATTTCTCTTTGGGAATCAAAATAGTACCTAATGAAATCATCTTTAGTGAAACAAATTCCCAAATTATCATGCTTTTCCTTTTGTAAAATGTACACCCAACTACAAACAGCATCACTAAAAAGGGCATGTTCTTAGCTTTATGTTGATGTATAGAAAATGCACATTGTCACTAAATAGAGGCAACAGCTTTAGCTTTTGACAGGAGCTGGTATTTTGTAAATATGGACCACCTAATAGAGAATGAAACACATAATTGTGTATTTTCAGGGCAAAACAAGATGAGTGAAAGTCATCTTAATACTATCACTGATTTAAACATGCAAAAAGAACTTAAATAATGCAAGAGTACTCACCAATGAGACACTTTTCAGCTATAAATTCCCCTTCTGGTTGACAAACCCAGCTTATTCCAAATATGATCCCAACGGTTACCGGATGTTGTCATTCACACAGGAATGCAATCTCTTTGTCCCGGGGAACACAGCATGTACAGCTGAGACAGCTAGCTCTAGACCTTGGCCTTATCAGTAACAGTCATGGGGGAGGGGGAGGGGTGTTACATATATCTGTGAATACAGTATTACTACTCATTACTGAGCCTGAAGAATTTTAAGGATGCAGACATTTGTTTTTATAAAATAACAATGCTTTGATAAATATTGTTGATTTTGTATGGCAATATTTTACAGCTGGAAGGCAGGTGTGTTTTAGCTGTTAGAATTATATAATTATAAATCCAATGAAATATTAGGATAATGTTTAGGGTTTGCCATAACAAGTCAGTAGCATACCACATCAATACCCAATGTTCTGTATTTTAATATGAACTAGTTATCTGTGGTAATGGGATTCTGTAGTACTTGAATATAAACTACATTCCAAATGAATAATGTTTCTTATAATATATCAATGTCACAAAATATAAACAATATGTATTTTTATATTGTGTTTTGATTAAATGATCTTTTTCTGCATGAATACTAGTGTTAAATGTTTACATCACTTAAGGAATCAATCAGATAAAAAAGTAGCGGAATATAATTCCTAATTATTAGTATCATTTTTTAATATACCTAAAATTCTGAGGAAGCTGGTTATTTTGACCCCCATATTACCATACTTCTTCATTATTTATTCAGTTTAATTCATTTTGTTTGAAAAACATAAAGAGTTGGGACTTAGAAGTTTCTGCAGCATTTTTGTTCTCTTTGAAAATTTCTAAGTCCTATCTTGTAGCACAATAAGCCTCAAAGTATATGAACATATAACTGACATATAACTGACATATACAGAGCTCCTTCATGTGCATGCTACCTTACATCTCCCATACAAGTCACATATAACTGAAATATAGAGAATAGCTTTAAGTGTGACTCCCTTATAGCTGACATATAACAAACATACAACTCCCTTATAACTCACATATAACAATGCCTGGCTAAACATATAGCTGCAATATAAATATAACTCACATACACAGCACTTATATGGGAAATATAAGGGACATATAAGGGCCTTATATGGGACATATAAGGCACATATATGTGAGTACTTTTCATTTTCGTAAGGGGTATTCTTGTCTTATTACTGGTTGACTGTGTTCTATATTTGGGACATTTTGAAACCATTTTCGAGTGCTGCCTCATCCAGGCAGTCTCAATCTTATCACAGGGAGAGGTTGGTAGAATAGGTCTCTCCCTATGTTTGGTTTCAGAAATAACATCAGCATGAAATATGATAATTTCTTAAATTGGATAGCATTCCTTCAAAGCAATTACCTTCTTCAGTTTACATATCCCTGAAATTTACATTAATTTAAATAGACAAATATTTTTCATGACGGTGAAAGTATATTATACATTTGACCCTTATATTTTATTTTGTCCTGTGTACATTTGTATTCAGAATATCAGTATGACTTCCTTTTAGCTCGCTGGAATGAAGTTTAGGAGAGCTTATATCATACCTTGGCATTGGTGTTGTCCGTAGACACCCCAGGTTAAAGTTTATTGTGAAGTCTATAACTCAGCAACCACTGACCCTGTTGCTTTCATATTACACATATATATGGTAATGGTGGTTATTAATCCCCCCTTATGATTTTGGGATTCAGAGGTAAAGATCACAGGCCCCCTTTGTCCATGAACATGTCAGGTTAAAGTTTTTTTTGTTAGTTTTATTTCTCCATTTCTAAAGAAGACATTCCAATTAGACTTAATTTAAAGTTTTTGCTAACTCGTTATAACTCAGCAACCACATACCCTATTGCTTTTATATTTCACATATGTATTGCATAGGGGATAAGGAATCTTGGGTATGATTTAGGGATCAAAAGGTCAAGGTCAGAGGCCCCAGTTGTTCAATAACATGTCTGGTTGAAGTTTTTTGTTAGGTTCATTGCTCCATTTGCTGATGAAGATATTTCAATTAAACTTAGTATCATATTCATATTCATACATGTATTATATAGGGGGTTATAGGAATCCCACATATAATTTTGGGTTTAAGGTCAAGGATTTTCTGAATGCCCCATACCAGCAAGCTTTGTTGTCCACAGACGACTTGTTACATTTGTTTGCTTAGGTTGAAGAACTCCAGACATTCAAAATATCATCAAACATTTTGTTAGGGAATCCATCCATAGCCTTTGTTTATACTTATGTCTAGAGTAATTTACCTGGTGTATGTATAAATGTAACTCAAAATTTTCAAGTATTTTTGCCACAGTCACCAAGATATGTATATATTTGCTAAGACACTAGCTGGCCCATTAATGCTCAAAAGGAACAGTACACATTAGAATGTAAAGTGTGTTTGTAAAATTGTATTTTGGAAAATTTATAAGAGTGTAAATCAAGAAGAATTGCTTAACTAGGGAACTTAAAAAAAAACTTAAAATAAAGAAGACAAAAATATGGTTATTGTAAATCAGCTGCAAGAAGAATTGAGATATTAGAGTTAATAGGGGTAAACATACCCATGGAAAGTTCAACTTACCAATAGAATATTTTGTAATGAACTTGTTAGCCTGTGAGCAGCAATTTTTGTGAATAAGGACTTAAATTTAAGAAGATTTATAAAGAAAACAAATTCTGTATTTGGGCAGAACAATGTTAACTACCAGAAGGTTGCAGAACATGGGCTCCTGTCAGTTTGACGTATCTTCCTGAAAATTTGCATGTGTATAGATCTCACATAGCTCTTTACCATACGCAAAATTGGTGGCGCCATCTGCAATCATTTTGCACAGCGTCCATCTGTTTGTCTGCCATGGGACAAAATCACTCATATCTCAGCTGCGTTTTGACATATCTGCCTAAAATTTTGCAGGTTTATACATCCTGGACAGCTTTCATGATTTATTATGACAGGTGGCGCCACCTAAATTCTAGTTTACGCTGCAGACATCCAAGCTCATATGAAACACAGCTAACTCTGTTTCCCCTTGCCACCCAATCTATGCCTCACTTCACCCGTCCTACTCTGATTTTGGTGGATACACGTAGTTGCTAATATCGACTACCCATTTTCTAGTTGATAATTTGATACCAAACCAGGGCGTAAATCATAACCATTGGACCTAGAATCTTCTAATTTGACATCAAGGGAGGTCCATGAAAAGTTTCCTTGGTAATCTGAAATTAGGTCTCTGTTACCCATATTCTCTAAGCTATTTGGCAAAGCAGCCCCCAAATAATTGTTAGTTTGATACCAAAGCAGGGCACACATAACAATTGGACCTAGAATCTTCTAACTTGACATCCTGAGAGTTCCTCAGAGTTCTCAGAAAACCTGAAATTAGGTCATTGTGACCTATATTATCTAAGTAATGGGGCATGTTGAGCATCCCAGAAATGATGCAAACTACACACGAATTGCCAGATTCCTCAGTAACGGCTGGATTGATTGTCATCAAATTTTGTGTGCTTATGGGTCTTGATGAACTTGGGCTAATATGCATGAACAATGAATGATGCCATCTACATTATCTTAATTAGTTGCCTGTGCAAGCATAAATTGTCAACATGTTAGTTGGCTGAGCGTCACAACCCATGGGTCACTTGTTTTTAATGCCAAGCTATTTTATAACAAAGTTTACAAGCAGGGCCCAGAACACTTGTGAATTTTAAGTTAACATATTTTTTTTTTATCATTTCTTATTATCACAAGTGACAATGACCAAATGTTGCTGCATATGAAGGGGTGCTTTTACACTTGTATGTTAATCAGAGAAATTACCAACAATATTCTATTTCCCAGATTTTAGCAGTTTAAGGCTACTTTATTTATGTGTTGATCCATGTGAGGTTTACCAGAAAGCCTGGAGGTTCATGTATGGAAATGTAATCAGAGGAATGTAATTAGCGGAGGTCTATTTCATCAGCCATAATCCTGCCTCCTCATCAAAGTGTGACTGAGCCTGGCGTCATCAGCCTTCAGTCTATGAGTGTTTCAAGGAGTAAGCTGGGTCCACAGTGTTTGAACATGCACCAACCCAATATGGTGTGTGCCATTTATCTTAAGGCCTACCTAAGTTTAATATTTACTCAGTGTCCACTATTTACCATACCTGTTCACTCCACCTATCAACAGCTACCCTCAGGCTCTCCAAGTTTTTTTATTGAATCACCCAATTTTCATTCCTCAAGCATGCACTCTATCCTGATTCATGCCTTCATGGGAGGGTCTCTTCGAAATTTAGACTGTATTTGTGTTGGTGTGAGCATATTGCCAAGGTTCTGGTTTATGGGGTTTAATTTCTTGACCGCATCTGATGAATGGCATTGGTATTATATTCTTATTTTCTCAATATGTGGCACATTCTGCATGCACACATAAGCTTATAAATGGATTACCGATTATATAAGGATGTGCTCTATGCGTACCAACAGACGAAAGGTAAGTATACTGAAGAGATCATGTGCTGTATTATCTGTGAGAATGGTCAACATAAGATTGCATGAGGCTGCATACAGTGTGGGTGTAGGTTTCTTTTGATGTGAATGAAGGTCTGACTTTGCATTTGTGATTTAGAACTGTCCAAATTAATATGGCAGAAGAATATTAGTGACTTTCCCTCACAGTTTTAGTACTGTATTGGAGCCATTATATTCTAATATATAACAGTGCCATTTTCATGTATTATATTGGTTGAAATGTAAGGTGCTTTCCAGCACATATTGAAATGATGCTAATGTGACTATCCAATCCTGTAAATTCAAACTTAATTTTTGGAACTGTGATCCAATATTATTGTGTACCGGCTGGTATGTTGCTTGTTGATTTCTTATACTTTGGGCTTTGGGCTTTCTAGGGTTTACAAATACTAAAGTAACACAGGGTCTGTTGCAGAAAGTCAGATATATCAATTAAAAACCATTCTGCTGTAACTTAAGTCCACAGAACAGCTGATTTGGGTTTAGGAATGAATCAATGAAACAACAGAAAATATTCCAGCTTTGCATCATTGGGAGTCCTGAAGAAATTAATTAACCCAGCTTCTTTCTCTTTAAATTTTATTTTTAGTATGCAAGGCCAGTTGTTCATCTATTTATTGTTAGATTAATATAGTTGATAGTGTAAAAATATTCTATGGGGCATGACATATAATCTGCAGTGTTTATATGGGTCATGTAAGCTAATTTGCTGACATTACTTATTACATTTGTGGTTTTTATTTTCTAACAGAATGAAAGAATCTGCATGTTTGTTGTTCCTGATAATGTGATGACTGGTACCTGATTATGATAGATAATATCTAATGCTTAAATGTTGTCCTGTGTTTTATCCTTAACATAAATAATAAAAAATGATTACAAGGAAATAAGTAACATGTGTAAACAAGATATTGTTAAACACAAGTGAGTTTTATGATAAAAATTACATTTCAGATTAGGATAAAGGGAATTCCTGTTGTGATGTTACCTCTTCTTGGAACTGTAACATGTTTCATCATTGTGAACTTTATCCTTGACACAGATAATTTTAATTCTGTAATAATTATCATGTGGTTCAACAGGGGATAGGGATTTGGTAAGAAAATAAAGTCTTGTAAGCTGATGTTCTTGTTTAAATGTTCATATTTTCATGGTTGCTAATCATATTCTTGACAAATGAATTGACTGAAAGATTCTAATCAAAAGGAACTGTGTTAGTTTAATTGCACCTCAAGAAATTCAGGTTTTTTTAGCTCAGCTGACTGAAAGTCATCTGAGCTATAGGGATCACCTTTTGTCCGTCGTCCGTCCGGCTGTCCGGCCGTCCGGGCGTCTGTCCGTTAACAGGGCACAAATCGTAACCGCTTGAACTGGAATCTTCTTACATGACATCCTGGGAGGTCCATGAAAAATCTCCTTGGAAACCAGAAATTAGGTCTCTGTTACCCATATCCTTCGAGCTATGGGGCCCCAAGTACCCCCCAGAAAAGTCCAAAATTTCATACAAAAACTTCAATATCTCATTAACTACTTGACTGATGGTCATGATTTTTGGCATACATATTGATCATGAGAGGTTTCATCAGTTCTTGAAGACTGGTGGCGCCACCTGTATTTTTCGATTTTTTACGAATTTTTTTCTCTATTTTTGAAACCTTTAAAAATGTGAACATCTGTTAACAAGGCACAAATCGTAATGACTGGACTTAGAATCTTCATTCTCGACTCACTGAGAGACCTATGAAAAGTCTCCATGGAAACCAGAAATTAGGTCTCTGTTACCCATATCCTTCGAGCTATGGGGCCTCAAAGTACCCCCCCCAGAGTAGTCAAAAATTTCATACAAAAACTTCAATATCTCAATAACTACATCACTGATGGTCATGATTTTTGTCATACATATTGATCATGAGATGTTCCATCAGTTCCTGCAGACTGGTGGCGCCACCTATATTGTTCAATTTTTTACGAATTTTTTTCTCTATTTTTGAGACCTTTCAAAATGTAAACATCTGTTAACAAGGCACAAATCGTAAAGACTGGACCTAGAATCTTCATTCTTGACACACTGAGAGACCTATGAAAAGTCTCCATGGAAACCAGAAATTAGGTCTCTGTTACCCATATTCTTCGAGCTATGGAGCCCCAAAATACCCCCAAGAAAAGTAAAAAATTTCATACAAAAACTTCAGTATCTCATTAACTACTTGAATGATGGTCATGATTTGTGGCATAACTATTGATCATGAGATGTGTCATCTGTTCCTGCAGACTGGTGGCGCCACCTGTATCGTTCAATTTTTTACGATTTTTTCCTCTATTTTTGAGACCTTAAAGGATGCTGTCATCTGTTAGGATGGCACAAATAGTAACGACTGGACCTAGAATCTTCATTCTTGACACACAGGGAGACCCATGAAAAGTCTCCATGGAAATATGAAATTAGGTCTCTGTTACCCATATCCTTTAAGCTGTGGCACTCCAAAGTACAGCTCAGATTAATGGAAAATTTGATATAAAAGCTGAAGTATCTGAACAACGAATGCAGGGATGACCATAATTGTTTGCATGGATTTTGATCATGGAGTGTGTCATCAGTTTCTGCAGCCTGGGTGCGCCACCTCTATTTTTTTTTTTTTTTATTATTTTTTACGAATTGTTTTCTCTTTTTTTTTGAGACCTTTAAAAATGTGAACATCTGTTACGAGGCACAAATCGTAATGACTGGACCTAGAATCTTCATTCTCAATACACTGAGAGACCTATGAAAAGTCTCCATGGAAACCAGAAATTAGGTCTCTGTTACCCATATCCTTCGAGCTATGGGGCCTCAAAGTACCCCCCCCCAGAGTAGTCAAAAATTTCATACAAAAACTTCAATATCTCAATAACTACATCACTGATGGTCATGATTTTTGGCATACATATTGATTATGAGATGTTCCATCAGTTCCTGCAGACTGGTGGCGCCACCTATATTGTTTGAATTTTTTACGATTTCTTCCTCTATTTTTGAGACCTTTAAGGATGCTGTCATCTGTTAGCATGGCACAAATCGTAACGACTGGTTCTAGAATCTTCATTCTCAATACACTGAGAGACCTATGAAAAGTCTCCATGGAAACCAGAAATTAGGTCTCTGTTACCCATATCCTTCAAGCTATGGGGCCCCAAAGTACCCCCCAGAGTAGTCAAAAATTTCATACAAAAACTTCAATATCTCAATAACTACATCACTGATGGTCATGATTTGTGGCATAACTATTGATCAAGAGGTGTTCCATCAGTTCCTGCAGACTGGTGGCGCCACCTATATTGTTTGATTTATTTACGATTTCTTCCTCTATTTTTGAGACCTTTAAGGATGCTGTCATCTGTTAGCATGGCACAAATCATAACGACTGGACCTAGAATCTTCATTCTTGACACACAGGGAGACCCATGAAAATTCTCCATGGAAACCTGAAATTAGGTCTCTGTTACCCATATTCTTTAGGCTGTATGGCTCCAAAATACCCCCCAGAATAATGGAAAATTTGATACAAAAAGTGCAGTATCTCAATAACTACAACACTGATGGTCATGATTTTTGGCATACATATTGATCATGAGCTGTTCCATCAGTTTCTGCAGAGAGGGTGCGCCACCTCTATTTTTTTCAAATTTTTACGAATTTTTTTCTCTTTTTTCGAGACCTTTGAAGATGTGGTTATCTATCAAGAGGGTACAAATTGCAACAACTGGACCTAGAAACTTCATTCTTGTCATGCAAGGAGGCCCATGAAGAGTGCCTGTGGAAACTTGAAATTAGGTCTCTGTTACCCATATCCTTCAAGCTATAGGACTCTGAAGTATCCCTTAGAATAATGGACAATTTGATACAAAAGCTGAAGTATCTGATCAACTAATACGGAGATCATCATGATTCTTTGTATGGATATTGACCATTAAGTGTTTTTAGCTCAGCTGACTGTAAGTCATCTGAAGTATCCCTCAGAATAATGGACAATTTGATACAAAAGCTCAAGTATCTAAACAACTATTGCAGTGATCACCATGATTCTTTGCATGGATATTGATCATGGAATGTGTCATCAGTTTCTGCAGTATGGTGGCGCCACCTTTATTTTTTTTATTTTTACGAATTTTTTTCTCTTTTTTTGAGACCTCATAAGATGCGGTCATCTGTTAACATGGCACAAATTGTAACAACTGGACCTAGAATCTTCTCTCTTGACATGCTGAGAGGCCCATGAAAAGTCTCCTTAAAAACTTGAAATTAGGTCTCTGTTACCCATAACCTCTGAGCTATTGGGCTCCGAAGTACCCCCCAGAAAAATGGAAAATTTGATACAAAAGCTCAAGTATCTGGACAATTATTATATTGATCACCATGATTCTTTGCATGGATATTGATCATGAAATGTTTCATCAGTTTCTGCATTCTGGTGGCGCCACCTGTATTTTTTTCAATTTTTAGCTCAGCTGACTGAAAGTCATCTGAGCTTTAGGGATCACCTTTTGTCCGTTGTCCGTCCGGCCATCCAGGCGTCTATGTCTGTTAACAGGGCACAAATCGTAACCGCTAGACCGGGAATCTTCTTACTTGAAATCCTGGGAGGTCTATGGAAATTCTCCTTGTAAACCTGAAATTAGGTCACTGTGACCTATATTCTTTGAGCTATGGGGTTCTGAAGTACCCCCCAGAATAATGCAAAATTTAATACAAAAGCTCAAGTATCTGAACAACTAATGCATTAATCACCATGATTCTTTGCATGGATATTGATCATGGAGTGTTTCATCAATTTCTGGAGATTGGTGGCGCCACCTATTTTTTTTTATTTTTTACAATTTTTTTTCTCTACTTTTGTGATCTTTAAACATTTGGTCATCTGTAAACAGGGCACAAATCATAATGACTGGACCTAGAATCTTCTATCCTCACCTCCAGGGAAGCCCATAAAAGGTCTACATGGAAACCTGAAATAAGGTCCCTGTTACCCACATTCTGTGAGCTATGGGGCTCTGAAGTACCCCCAGAATAAAGATTTGGTCATATATTAACAGGGCACAAATCATAATGACTGGACCTAGAATCTTCTGTCCTCACCTCCAGGGAAGCCCATAAAAGGTCTACATGGAAACCCGAAATAAGGTCCCTGTTACCCATATCCTTCATGCTCTGGGGCTCCGAAGTACTCCCCAGAATAAAGATTTGGTCATCTGTTAACAGAGCACAAATTATAATGACTTGACCTAGAATCTCCTTTCTTGATAAGCTGGGAGGCCCCTGAAAAGTCTCCTTGTGCACCTGAAATTACATCTCTGTTACCCATATCCTTCATCCTATGCGGCTTTGAAATACCCCCCAGAATATACATTTGGATTTGTTAACAGGGCACAAATCATAATAACTGGACCTAGAATTTTATTTTTTGACATGCTGGGAGACCCCTGAAAAGTCATCTTGTAAACCTTGAAAATAGGTGTCTGTTACCCATATCCTTCATGCTACAGAGCTCCATAGTACCCCAATGAATATTGGATGATTTTATACAAAAGGTCAAGTTTGGAAAAAGTATTTCATTCAAATTTGACATTCAGATGATAAAATTACTTTTGTCAATGTCTTCCTGGTCAGCTGAGCATCATGACCCCTGGGTCACTTGTTTTACCATTACTCCACTGTGTGTCAACACATTCTGCTTTCTCACAACAAATGTCAAGTTTATGTGCCAATTACACTATGCCGCTGAATTTGTTAACACAGTGTAACAATAAAACATCCTAGGCACATCCAGTACAATTAGCCATATTTCCTATCACGTGAAAGATTCATGCTTGTGAAATTATTTTCTCCTCTGTGAAAGCCGCCACACAATTGCTTCTAATCTTTTTCTCTTTTTGAAAATACTTTTTGTCAGATGATTGATTTACTTCATATTTCGTTATATTTCATGAAAGTGCTTTCTTTAAATGCCAGACATCATCTTGCTTGAATCCCTGTCTCTAATTTTTGTGCAAGTAACTGGTTGTCAAACAAGAAACTAATTACTTGCAATGAAACTTGATATGCCATCAATACTTAATTTTATGGGAGATAATATGTTCTTGGAACAAAGTAAAGCTGTGAGAAACTCTGGAGTTTGCACCATTTGAGATGTTAGAATCAGTAATTATGAAAGGCAGCAGGCCCCTTAGGTATACTTGGAAATTTTGAAAAAATTACAAGAACACATCACTAATCAGATAATGATAATGTCAATTAAGTCTTTAGTGTATCACTGTCATAATAGCATATTGCAGCCTGTCCTGTTATTTCATACTTTTTAAAGCACAACAGTGCTTAAGTAATAAGACTTGTGTCTTAACCAAGTGCCACTCTTATAGTATTATGGTATATAACCTGTATTCAGCAATCAAATAGTCAGCTGCAACAGACTTCAGTTTGTTACATGGTTTCATGTAATAGTATAATGGGAAGCAAATTGTATTGAATAAATGAAAAAAAAATAACTGGCTGGTATATTTAATCATAGCTTGATTAAGGGGGGACACATCCTGATCCTTAAAATAAACATTCAGAGATAGTGAAAGTAATGTGGGCTGTCAGATAGGAAAAGCATTAAGGAAATTGTATAGTTCATATAGGGTATATTTTATAATTAATACTGCATAGCTCTGACCTTCAACTATGTTTATAAATTTGGGTTTAAAAAAAGGATAGGGTTTGAATCAGTCTGTGGAGTTTGCTTTAGTTGGTGTATATCAATAATTGAATGATTGCTTACTTTGATGGAATTAAGATTTTTTTGGGGTGTCATCTAGATATAACTGGTAGAAGCAATGAACTACAGATTCTTTAAGTAGAAAATCAGTGATTCCCAATTAAGCAGCGATCATGGCTGCAAGCCAGAGATATTCACGAATCATTTAACAAGAAAATATGTGCTGTAAAATCAGTAATTTGTGAGTAAAGCTTCACAGGGCGGCTGCAAGATATGCCAGAAAACCAAAGAAAATATATTGTAGGTTTGATCGATTGCTTGTTCCGTGCCAAGAAGCTGCTCCCACCAGTGACAGCACTGATTACCCTGCTGTATAAGCCTGTTGGCAGAGGGTTGAAAAATGTTTTAGCTCATCTCTGAGCTATTGTCAGGGCAAAATATATATCTGTCTTCAGTCTGTTGGTAGATCTTGTGCGTCACTGGACAGATTCCAGCCAACTTTTTCCACATTTATCTGTATCATAGGATTTCAATTGAATTTTTTTTTTTTTTAGAATTTACAAACAGTGTAGGTTGTGAAGCCATGAATATGAATATGTATGTCCATTTTGCCAAAATATATCAGTTTGATCATTCTTTATAAGAACTATATAGGTTTTCTTAAAGATACCCATTTTATAATCCCCCCCTCCAGGGGAGACATGTTGTTTTCATTGCCGTCTTCTGTAGGATATCTTGTGACACAATAACTTTTGAAGGGCTGCATATTTTGCTCAAAAATTTAAAACACTGATGGTTCCCACCAAAATCTTAGACAAGTTTGAAACTGGGGACCTAGACCTTCATCTTCAAGGTCAAATCTGCCATAATGTTAAATTTTTGTTGGATACCTTGTGAAAGTTCTAACTTTTGAAGGGCTGTATATTTTCCTCTGAAATTTTAAGACACTGATTGTTCCCACCAAAATCTCAGACGAGTTTGAAATCTGGTGACCTTGACCTTCATCTTCAAGGTCATATCTGCCATAATGTAAAATGTTTGGGTTATCTCGTAAACAAAATTACTTTTGAAGAGCTGCATATTTTCCTCCAAAATTTGACACACTTATGGTTCATACCTAAAACTTGGACAAATCTGGAACCTAGTGACCTTGACCTTCATCTTCAAGGTCAAATTTGTCCAAATGTAAAATTTTTAGTGAAGCCCATAACTTTTGAAGTAATTCACATTTTTTCCTCAAATTTAGTACAACAATTGTCCTTACAATGTTCTTGAAGGAGTTTGAAACCAGGTGACCTTGACTATCATCTTCAAGGTCAAATCTGCTGAAATGTAAAAGTTTTGGTTTATAATTTAAATATGATAACTTTCGAAGAGCAGCATATTTTCTGCCGAAATGAGACACACTAATGGTTTCTACTGAAATCTCAGACAAGTTTGAAAACCAGTGACCGTGACAGTCATGTATTGGTCGAAAAACTCCCATTTTGTCTTATGCCAGGAAATCCTTTTAAATAATTATTGCTATGATAGGAAGGATACTCTCACATTTGTACCTGAAAAAAAGAGGTCAAATACAGCCTTGTGAGAGACAAATGAATATTCTATCACTTGAGCTGCTCTGTTCTGTGTTAATTGGGTCTTGTTAACAGAATGCAATTCTTATATGGCTGCAGCTGGACTTATTTCCTCAAAAGAGGGATCCTGCTTTACTGGCCCATATGTAAAGGCATCTCAACCTTGGAACTGAGAACTGTTCCACAGCCTCATTTTTCCTATTGATTCCTTATGGAGCCAAATTGGTTTGAGGCCAAGTCAGACCAAAGGCTACATAGCATTGAAAAAAAAAATCATTAAAAAAAAATATTCTGGGCTGTCCACATCCAGTGCTGAGAAAGGCCAAAAAGCTTTAACCATTGACAAATCCATTTGTCCAATAAGGCCAACATTAAAAAATAGACTGTATGTGGAAAACCAGTGGTTGTTGTTGTTGTGAATTATTATTATTTGTGTGTGTGTGTGCATGTATGTGTCACTGGGGGGGGGGGGGGATGGGCACAAAGACTAGTAATATTGCTGTCTGTGCTCTTGCCTAAATCCTTTAAAAATTCATAAAGGAATCATAGAAAATGGACTATTTTTTCTAATTTACTTTATCTCAGTAATTAATGTACATGTTTATGTTTCTCTTTTTTCTCATGTATTTCTCATCTTTATATTTGCCAAATAAAGAGATACATTTCAGTATTATAGGAGTGTATAATTTTATGCTCAAGAAATTGGTCTTCTAACATTTATCCAGAAGAGGATACAAACTAAAGCATAAATGCATGAGTGCTGATTCAGATTAGATTTTGATGGAATAGTTCTGAGCTTTTTTATGTTTTTATTGCATATGAGAGGAGTCACAGTGAACACTATTGAAAAAATACATTCCTGTCCTAGTTTCAGAATTCAGCACAGTCTGAATAAGCTTGCATGGCCCATGGAACAGTCTTTGTTTTTATTGCTACAAATATCTCCTTGTAGAGAAAAAAAGGTGCTGCAAATCATATCAAATCACAATAATATTATCATAAAATGTTTATGCAAACAACATCAGCCTACTCATATTTTATTTGAATAAATGTAACTGTTGATGCATTTGTCAAGGAATAATTTAGGGAGGAAATGGACTGATCAGTGAAACATAACATGATTATATTGTTCAATTTTTAGCGAACCTGTGAGCTTATGTGATGGTGTGGCGTCGTCCGTAGTCCATCGTCTGCATGTTAACCCATACTATCTTGAAAACCGCAAGAGTTAGCATCACGAAATTTTATGCAAAAAATTAGTCGTCTAAAAAACTGTATCGGATTTTCTTATTTTTTGGCTAACTGCATTTTCTTAGATTTTATAGAGAAAAAGCTTAAAAAATCTTCTTCGAAACTGTTCAGCCAAATTGTCCAGTATTTCACAGACATGATTCCTGGAACAATCTCTCTCAAGTTTGTTTGAATGGTTTAAGTTCGGTGAGTTTTTGGCTGAGTTACAGGAAGTTGAACTTAGTCATGTGTTCAAAAAAGCATACTACAATTAAAATCTCAGAAACAGCTGGAGCTATCATCACCAAATTTAATGCCAATGTTGGTCACATGAGTCATATCTGAAATTGAGGTATTGGTGGCGCCACCTGCATCGGCCTTTTTTGTACGGGGGTCATCAGTGCTTGTATCATACTGACAACTAGAAAAAACTTCTTCTCTGAAACCATATGGCCAAATTGTTTAATATCACACAGAAATGATACTAGGGTAGTGCTTTCTAAAGTTTGTTAAAATGGTCTCAGTTCAATGACTTTTGGCTGAGTTATGGGAAGCTGAATTTAGTCATATGCCATAACAGCCCATTTTAGCTCAGTGGCTACAGAGATCTTCTGCTCAAAAACCAATGGGTCAAATTCTTAAATCTCACATGTTAATTATCCTCAGATGTTGATACTCAGTTTTTTTTTCAAATGGTTTTGGTTTAGTGATTTTTCGCAGAGTTATGGGAAGCTTAACTTAGCCATTTTGCTGTATTTTCCCATATGAGTTATAAACCTGCAGGACGTTTTTGACTGACACCACTGAGCCAATTTTTAGCTCAGCTGACTGAAAGTCATCTGAGCTATAGCGATCACTCTTTGTCCGTCGTCCGTCTGTCCGTCCGTTAACCAGGCACAAATCGTAACCACTGGACCTAGAACCTTGTAACTTGGCATTCTGAGAGGTCCATGAAAAATCTCCTTGGAAATCAGAAATTAGGTCTCTGTTACCCATATCCTTCGAGCTATGGGGCCCCAAAGTACCCCCCAGAAAAGTAAAAAATTTCATACAAAAACTTCAATATCTCATTAACTACATCACTGATGGTCATGATTTTTTGCATACATATTGATCATGAGATGTTCCATCAGTTCCTGCAGACTGGTGGCGCCACCTGTATTTTTTTATTTTTTACGAATTTTTTTCTCTATTTTTGAGACCTTTAAAAATACAGACACAATTTTGCCCTGTTGGTTAATCTGTTTGATGCTTCAGTTGAATGGGTATATACTACCATTCAGATGAAAAAATTTCCTTTTGCAAATCTCTTCCCAGTCAGCTGAGCATCATGACCCATGGGTCACTTGTTTTAAATATTTTACAAGAATAATCCCCTAAATAATTCTTATAATAATTGTCTTTTATGGTTCCAAAGAATGAATTTTGGCTGAATTATAAAGATTGAATTGAGTCATTTTACCATATATTTTAGCTGTGTGAAGCAGGTACATCTAGCCTGGCACCAGTAACAGGCATCAGTATCTATTTCAGGTTATCTTTGGTAAATATTGACAAGAATGTTTTTAAAAGCTTTTGAAAAAGTTAGATTCATGATTTAAGTTATTCATAATATCAGGCACTGTTACAATCATGGATTTTTGGCTCTCTGTGGCTATATAAAGACAACTGTACATGGATTATAAATTATTGGTATCCCTACTCAACTTAATTCAAGAATTTGCCATCAGTGAGATATATCTGTATTATAATTTTGCATTCAGTATGCATCTGTAATAATTTTACATATATTCCTGATTTCATTTTTATAAAAAGTCAGCTGAACAGCATTTTGTATTGGGAAAATTAATTTCAAAGTTATTTCAAGTAGTGACCACTTTGTGTACACATGGCAGCACTTGGTTTACCATTGGCAGATTGCCAGTGCCTTGATGTTAGGCATTAGCCAAGATGATGTCAGCTCTATAAATAGTTTTGGCACAGTGCCTGATTTGGAAGAAGTGCAGCCAGGTAAAGGTCAAGATTCCACTCAGTGCAGTAGCTGCATTCTATTAATAGCTTTGGCAGACTGCTCACTGCATCATATTTGGCACCAAAGTTCAGCCTGGATCTATTTATAGCTTTGGCAGAATGCCAACTGTGTCAGATTATGCAACAGGTCAAGAGTTTACTCAGTGCAGCCAGGTACAGGTCAAAAGCTCACTCAGTCTAGCCAGGTGCAGGTCAAGAGTTCACTGAGTGCAGTAGCTTGAGGTAGCAATTTGTCACAGTTCACTCGGGGCAACTGCCTTACTTACATATAGTTAAACTAATATTTCTAAAAGGCTGGTGGTGAAATCCAGGAAAAGTATCCTGAAAACTAGCAAGCACAGCTGAGTCCTGCTTTAGTCTCTCAAAGAGCAAGGTAGTTTGATACACCCAGTCCATCTGTAGGTAATCTCAGCATGATGTTCAAAGCTGTATTTTTTGTACACACAGAAGTCTATATGGGAAAGTTAATGGTGAAATATTTTGGATGAATGCTTTGTTAAAAATAATTTTAAAAAATTGATTATCTGTACCAGGTGCAATTTGGAAATAAAATTTGGTCAAGAAACTATTAAAGTGAAATCCCCTGGGTTAGTCAGGTGGCATAGTTGAATGATCAGAAGTCAACCTACAAGTCAATCCAGATGGCTATAGGTAATTTATGAATGAAAATATAAGAAAACCCAATGATATACACCCATTTTAACTTATATATGAACTATTTATTACATTTCCATGATCATAAATATTATATTGAGCATAACTTGATTCCTTAAAGGAAATTAAATCTTAAAATATTTACAATTCCACAGCCAAGACTGAGATTTTCACAGGAAGTAGTTTACCAAGCTTGTTGTTGAATAATGCTGAGCAAATACATTCTGAATTTCAGTGATTATGTGTGCATGAAATGCTGAAGTTCAGTATATACATAAAATATAGTTACATTTAATTATCCAGCCACACACCCATACATTCAATCAAACAAAGATAGAAAACAAGGTCTGCCATTTATGTCATTTATTAAAATGACTCAATAATTCAGCTGGCAGTGCCCAAATTAAATGTCAATCATTCCAGGCAGAAATGTAAGCAGAGTCCAAGATTGCCTGGGTGAGAATATTAATATGTACTAGTTAGTTATTATAATGCATTAAAGCTTCTCAAGGGGCACTGCTAGGTGAAATCAAATACCAAGTGATACAATTATAATTATAAACACAACACATAATGCTGGAAGAACCAAAAAAAAGGCCACCCCAGCATAAACACAAAGGCATAGAACTCAAGCAATGTATATGTAAATGTGGAGTAACATAGAGCAGAAAAGAAAGAATCATAGCTGAGGTAAATTTTTACAAATACCGGTAAAAGAACCCAAGTTGACAAGCATACAAAAACAATTTGACAAAGGGTGGAGGATGGGAAGGTGGTGGAAAAGTAAAAATTCTTGCGACGTGCTGTTCAGTGGCATGGTGCAAGAGAAAAGACTGGTTATCCCATGTGGAACCCCGACTATGTTCAGTGGCATGGCACAAGAGAAAAGACTGGTTATCCCATGTGGAACCCAACCAGGAATTCTGCACATGCGCAGTGGAGAACTAACAATGTGTATTAATTGATAACCAATCAGATTCCGTTATCTCTCCACCTGCTGTATATGATAGATCACTAAATATATTTAGTAATAGATGAGAAACCTCAAATGCATGTGTGGTGCTAAATAAATACTTTAATGGTCCTTGGATCCTGAAAGGTCATTTACCTTGAGCTTGATTATCAGTTGTTCAGTTAGAATTGTAAATGTTACCTTGAAGGTTCTAACTAATGTCTAGACAGGTGAAATCTCCTTAAAGTGTTCAATGTTGCTGAGAAAATGTTTTTAGCGAACCAGTGACCTTTTGAGAGGTTGCGTTGTTGTCAGTCGTCTGTATATTAACCAATACTATCTCAGGAAATGCTGGAGCTTGCATAAGCAAATTTTATAAAATGTTGGTCGTAATTATACTGACTTAAGAGGTATATCTAGAGACATTATCTGGTGGACTTTATCTAGAAATTATTATCAGTCACTATAAAGTTGCACAAGGAATTTAGTAACACCTTTTTCATGCATACATCCTTTTGTCAGTTCTGCCATCCATCATGTTGGCTTGAGAATGCATTTTAATTCAAAATGTTGGATCAAAACCTTCCCTCTTATATACATGGATTGCCTACCCATTGAGGAAGAACCCTGTCAATTGTTAGGTCACACAGTTAAGGCCAAAGAGCCATAATATTTAAAAAGGTTGTGAATGCATATGAAGCTAAACCGTGACCTAAACCTTCTACCTTTTACATGCACTGTTGATCTATAACTTTGACGGATCAAAACATCATCCACCATCTTTGTTTTGCTGGAAATTGATGCCCTTCAGTGAGTTTGAATGACTATTAGTCCATCTGATATCATGGCATGAGGATTTCCCTCTGTGGATAAGAATAATGAATGAAGCAAAAAGGGTACCTATTGGGACAGCCCAGGCAGGCAGGTCACAGATTTTGTGCAATTGACCTATCCACCACAGCCCAAATGCTCCGCCCTTTTAACATTTTATTATTATAATGAGCCTCCAAAACGCTCCTACACGTATGGACTTCCATGCCCATGGTAACGAGAGCTGATTATAACATAATAATGACGTCACAAAGGGCGATGGCGCATGACGTCGTATTGACTGACTTCATCAACTGGTATCACCTGACCATTGTTTACTATATCGCAGTCATATATGAACTGTGTTGCAATATATATTGGATTATTTGTCCCATACAAGTTATGTGCCAGGTAAGACATTATTAATCACTCAGTAGTCGGAGGAATGGCTCCAGCGACCTATAGCCTAGAAACTTTTTTATACTGTCTCCTTCGTATAATAAAATATACCGGAAAACATGCCGACATGGGTACTGGTAGTATTTACAGACTACACGTGTTCTGTTTGACAGAGCTCTGACAAATTATGCAAAATTTTGTTTTTGTCAGATGCTTTACAGTGTTTAAGGTCACCTGATTGGTTGCTCCTTAGTCCCATGCTATGTTTATTCATTGAATAAATATGCCATTAAGGTGGCATAGAGTTCATAGATAGCTCAATTGCTGGTCACCAACAAGCACAGTGCACCAGGCAGCATGTGACATTCCTACATAATACAGCTCACCTACCCATAGAGGAAGAATCCTATTCATCATGAGAGAATAAGATCAAAGGTCAGTGTCACAAGACCCAAGTCTTGTAAAAGCTTGTTGACACATTTTAAGCCAAAGTTTTTATCCCAAACATATCATATTTAAAATATGGCCCACTTGCTTTTAGGGGAAGAACTCAATATTCATCTTTAGGTCACAATGTCAAAGGTCAAGGTCACAGGAAGGTTTTACTGATTTTCACACTAACTAAGCTTGTATAGTTTTCCTATCCAGTCTAATTATATAGGGGATGCTCCCCTCTGCAGTCCCCTTGTCCAGTTGAATTATGGATGCATTCATGGTACATGTATCTTATTGTCATACAAGAAATAATTTAGTGGAAAACTAAAGCTATACAGAAAGCCATGTATTTTACACCAGCTAGGTCTATCACAGATCAACACTTGCTTTTGATCAATGTCGAAATCTACTTTTATCCAACTCAAGTATGAGTCTTGGGAGCATGGGAACATTCTAATCAAAACTGGTTATGTTTCTGCAAGTTCTAGAGGCCCTAACAATGCAGGTTCCAATATCCCTGTGGGCTGTCACTTGGCGGGCCATTACACACCCATCATTAAGCAGGCTGCTCACATAGTTGTGCCAGCTTTGAACTTGGGGTTGGCCTCCTGGGCACTGGAGCAGCTCTTATAACAGCCTCCTGGTGCCTTGAGCCTTCCATTTAATCCTCAGAAATCAATAGGCGACCATTCTGCTCTATTGTGGATTTCATTAAGCCTTTCATGGGAAATGACCAGTGTATGGTTAGATTTACAAGATATGTTTTGAGTACTGTATAATTACATGATATTAAGTCCATCTTACGCTGCTTTACCTGATCTTCCAGTATTCATATCATAAGTAGGTTTGTACTTTGAATCAGATGAAGGTTTATGTTAAATTCAGTTTTTAGTTTCTCGCTCTTCCTATTGCTTAATTACAGACATTTTAACAGTAGTGAGAGATGGTATGTGGTAATCTGTATTTTCAGTAGTATCCAGTAGTTCAGCAGTTCATAGACCTGAAGACTCATTTCATGGTTCTGATGGTTTTCTTTATTGCTTGATCACAAGTAAAGACTCATCTCCTGAGATAAAATAAAACAAATTTTTATATTCTCTTATTATTTAATTCATTTTTCAAAGACAGGAAAGCTGACATGTAAATTTAAAATCATCCCATAATGAACAAGTGAACTATTGAAAAAAATGAAGTAAATCAGTAACAAATTGTACTGTTGAGCAGTCACAGAGACAAGTAAAGTAATTTGATTATTGATGCTTTAGAGTAAGAGTTTCACACCTTGCCAAGTTGGAGTAACACAATGAAAGTTTGAGTGACACATGAAAAGGTTTGTAGTGATCTTCTTTCCTGTATATTAATCAAGATGGCATACAGCAGTACCTGCCAGGAGGGGACCCTGAAATGACCAGATACCTGCAATGTGTGGACACAAGTCCATTGTCCCGTCCCATATTTCATTGAAATTGACCTGTCTTGAACGGACACCTGCTAAATGATGACAGAGGCAGTCATGTTTGGTCCAAAATCCTGTCATAAGTGGACACCTGAGCCTTATATATCAGCAGCTACCAGTTATGCTGCGAATGTGTACAGGCTAAGAAGCTCTGCTGGATGCTTCCTGCACACTATGATCAGACCAGCAAGTTTTTAGATCCATTCAAAAACCTTTTAATTCACAGGAATTCCGCACCACATGACTGATTCCATCAATGAGCATGAAGATTGGTTGACCTAAGTCTTTTTTGTCGTAACATGGCAGAAGAGAGACTAGTGCCAACAAACTTTTGCTGAATTTCAGATGTGCTTATTTTATGATTTATAAATATTTAATGATGATCCTTAAAATAATGACAATAGAATTAATATTTATAACTCACTGTTGCAAAAGACTGCATATATAAATTCTGATTAATAAAAACACTTCAACCTGTGCAAAAGTTCAAATTTGATTGCAAGCAGCACTGGCTGGCATAAGCTGCCTAATGCTCCTGAATATCCAAGCAGCACTGTCATATAGAATGTCCACCCATTGCAAGGCCCAGTCTAGGCAAAGTATATCTGACAGAATCTGATAAAATCATGGCTGAATTTAAGCCCTTCTGTCATGATCTCAAGGTTGAAACAAAATTCACAGGCTGAAAATTATTTTAACCAAATGTTGAGCTCGAAGTCCATGGATTTGAATCAATTTCTGTGGACGAAATCAACACACATATTTCAAGTGTGATTGCAAGCAGTACTGCCCTGCGACAGCTGCAGAAAACCTGGGAGGTTCCTGAATTCCCCAGCATATAGCTATATTGAATGTCCGCCTGTTGTGAGATCAAGTCAGGGCAATGTAAATCTGACAACATTTTTATGGAATTTGAGCTATCTGGTCATTATATCTATGTTGTGACAAAATTCTCATGCTGAAAATTATTTTTGTTCCAATACTGAGTTTGAAGTCTGTGGATTGAATTGGCAGACAAATCGCCATACATAACCAGCATTCAGAGACCAACTTTCAGGGACCAACAGGCATTAATTGAGTACCAAATGAATTTAATTTTTCATTAAAAATTGAAATGAATGCAACATTTTTATATGATACTCTATCCTTTAATCCAAAAATCCTCATAGTATATAAGTTTAGCAAAACCAGGGTAGGTTTTGTGGATTTATTTATTTAGAAATTATATGTAAATAAGAGATATCATAATTTTATATTTTATAATTTTTATTGTAACTTCTTATAAAATATGACTATAAAAGGCTTTATTTTAAGTAAGATGTCAAAGGATTTGCTCTAATTCTTGTATTAAATGTCCATATAAATAATGTTTTTCATATATTATTGAGCTATAAGCATTTTACTTGATACATACCTACCAGCATGTTATTTTTTATATTTATTGTTGAATGTATATCTGTACAGTAACCATCCCCACCTGCATTTGTCCCTACCTCTCATGAAGGAACACCTGCAATGTAGGAACACTTTGGTCATATCCAACAGGTGTCCCCTCATAACAGGTACTGCTGTATATTGAAAAAAATGGTCTTATTTGTTTTGTACCAAAATAAGTCCTACAGTCTTGTAAGGGTCTTACTTTGAAAGTTAAAAAAGCACAAGAACCCTGTTTAAGTGCTAAGATTCCTTTCAGAATTTTTTTAAAATTTATTTTGTTTTACCTTAACCTATGACTTTATTCATTTCCCAGTCTTTGATTTTTTTTAGTTCTTAAAATTTATTAATATCTCTCATTACTGTGAGTCTTGATCACCAATAAAGCTTCTGTGTAATATAATTTATGACACAATAATACAAGGATATATTGAATATAAAAAATACACGGAACCTTTTTGGGCAAGAGTATGTGTAAGATTTAGTGTTTACTGTTTTATTCCCATGTTACATGTCTAAATTGATATATATGTTTGACCAAAATATAAAACCAAGGTAACCAACATTTGTCAGTAAATCACCAATCACATTATTTTTATACATTCCATTTTCTTCTGATAAAATATAATCTGACAAATGACTCCTTTAGACTAGTGGTCCCTAGACTAATATTTCTGGAACAAATAATCCAGGCCAGTTCCCCTTAAACTATTTTACTGAGCAGATGGTTTCTGGACAAATGATCTTGATCCTATCTATTGATGTTTAATTGTTTTAAGGTAAGCTCAAAACACCTGACATAAGTAAGATTAAACTGAGAAATTTTTTCAAATGAATTTAATCAATTTAGATTAAGTATTCTGTGAAAAGTATTCTAAGTGATCACTTTAGGATTTGCTGTCAAGAGCAAGCCCCAGCTTTGAAGTGCTGGCCAAAGTGAACACAGTAATTCAGTGCAAATGGCCTTGTCTGACTACTGATAAAGACACTACATCACCCGTCTATCACTGAGTGCTGTCTGGCACTGAGGGCTAATTTATTTGGTTGCTGGGTACTGCTGACCTGTGGCTGTATCTGGGCTTACTTTCTTCATGAGTTACATGCAAACTGGTACAAGAAACCCTGTGTGAGCCTGCCTTATTGTCTATCAAGACCTTGACACTGATAAAGTCCCATGCAGTCAAATCTCAAGATGAACACAGAAAATTCAAATGCAAGGCGGGTATGCGTCATCCCTGTCTGTATGTGTGTTTGTTCACAAAATAACTCATGCAATCATGAATGGAATCTAATAAAATTTTCAGGTCATTTCAGGAATGGGCCAATGAAGGATTGATTAGATTTTGGTATGGATCAGGCAAATGATCTTGATTCAGGAACGCAACAATGAATATTAACAAATGTACACTCACTTATGCATGAATCAACCTGGGAATATGGGCCAAATAAATGAATACAAAAAAAGTTTTGGGAACATCCCATTATAGGGACCCCCTACATGATGGAGGCTTGCATGCTGTAGAATGGAGATTTCTAGTATTATTAGCGAACCTGTGAGCTTATGCAATGGCGCAGCATCGTCCGTCCATCGTCAGCCGTCCGCCGTCCGCTGTCCAAGGCTGGCTTTTTCGCCGTACATGGCTGTAAGTCAGAAACCGTCGGAGCTAGCAGCTCCAAATTACATGTAAGAATTAGTCACATGTGAAACTTGGTGCCCTGGAGCTTATTATTGGGTATCTGCATTAATTTAGATTTTATAGAAAAAAGCTTAAAAACCTTTAAAAATCTTCTTCTCTGAAACTGTCCAGCCAAATTGTCCAATATTTCACAGAAATGATCCCTAGAACAATCTCTCCCAAGTTTGCTGGAATGGTTCCAGTTCGGACATTATTAGCCGAGTTACAGGAGGTTGAACTTAGTCATCTGTCCAAAAAAGCACACTAAATTTAAACTCACAGAAACAGCTAGAGCTATAATCACCAAATTTTAGACCAATGTATGTCACATATGTCATATCTGATTTTGAGGTATTGATGGGGCCACCTACATTAATGTGTTTTTTACAAGCGAAAATGTAATTTTAAACTCTTCTAGCTTATACACTGATTTATGATGAAACTGTTAAGCTGATTGGATTAAACTTTACAAGAATTATTCTATGGTAGGGTTCTGCCAGTTTTATAAGAATAGATTGGGTAAAACAGTTTTAAAAGGCATTGTACCCAATTGAAAAAGGCTTTCTGTATTTGAAAACAGATTTGACAACATGCTGAGTTTCAGCAGCCAAGTCAAGAGGTCACTCAGTACAAACAGGTGGGGTCCAGACATCACCATGGCAACTGACCTGGCTCAGGGGGGGGGGGATGTCTAGACAATGTGTCTAAACATCTAGACACAGCGTCTAGACACAATGTTTAGATGCAGAATTCCCAGATTATTGGAACTATATCTTTCAACTGTTTGAAAAAATTTGGTTTGCATTTTAAGCGAATTGGGTTTATCATCAGGTCACATGTGAACTGCTGTGCCCTCTTTTTTGGTTGACCTCTGACCTTTCCTCGCTGCCCAGCATCAATTTGTGCGTCTGTTTCCAATCATAAACCCGCATATTTCGGGAACTGTTTGACTGATCAGGCTAACAAAATTGCACAAATGTAGCCCTTTGATAGCTTTATATCATACACTAAAAAGGTGGCGCCACCTGCAACCATTTTTGCACAGCGTCCATCTGTTCATCTGTCTTGGGATAATATCACTCATATCTCAGCAGTGGTTTGACTTATCCACCTGAAATTTTGCTGGTTTATACATCCTGGAAAGCTTTCTCGATTTTATGACAGGTGGCGCCACCTACTTTTAGGTTTACTTTGCAGACATCCAAGCTCATATCTCGAAAACCGTTTGACCGATTGGGCCAAAATTTTGCATGTGTATAGATCTCACATAGCTCTTCATCATAGGCAAAACTGGTGGCGCCACCTGCAACCACTTATGCACAGCGTCCATCTGTTCATCTGCCTTGGGATAAAATCACTCATATCTCAGAAGTGGTTTGACTTATCCACCTGAAATTTTGCAGGTTTATACATCCTCAACAGGATTCTCGATTATATGACAGGTGGCGCCACCTACATTCACGTTTACTCTGCAGACATCCAAGCCCATATCTCGGGAACTGTTTGACCGATTGGGCCAAACAAAATTTTGCTTGTGTATAGATCTCACATAGCTCCTCATCATAAGCAAATCTGGTGGTGCCACCTGCAACCACTTTTGAACGCTGTCCATCTGTTCATCTGCCTTGGGATAAAATCACTCAGTGGTTTGACTTATCCACCTGAAATTTTGCAGGTTTATACATCCTGGACAATTTTCTCGATTTTATGACAGGTGGCACCACCTACATTCATGTTTAAGCTGCAGACATCCATGCTAATATGCAACACACCTCACTCTATTCCCCTTGCCACTTAATCCATGCCTCACTTCACCTGTCCCACTCTGATTTCTGCGGATACACATAGTCGCTTGTCGACTACCCATATTCTAGTTTAAAAATGTCCTAGTCTGAAACTTGCAGGTCCGAAATGTCCATTTTTCTGAAATTATAATGACTAAGGTAGATATGCAGGACTTAAAAGGATCAATATTAATTTTAAAAATAAACCTCCATTCATACTCCCAAACTTTGCACAGATTCGCATTAGGCCTGTAGGCCTTGTATTAAACAATTTTATATTATATTATATTACAAATAATAAATGCTCCTTTCAGAGTATACTGCAGTTAACATACCAGATATATCAGAAGTTACTGGGTCCAGGCAAGAACTAGCTGCTTGATTTAGTTGATTGAAACTGATCCAGCATGGACTGCTCGAGTCAGCACTAGCTGTCATTGTATCCGCAGAAACACAGTTTTGCAGTTACTATATTTTCATGTAGTTTGACTATTGTGGGATTCTTTTCTAGGGAACTCCTCTGACACCCCTTGACAGATCATTCAAAAGCCAGCATAGTGAGAGGGTCACATAGGAACTGGTGCCTAAAATAGATTGGTGGTGCCGACTACAATCCTTTCTGTGTTGTGTCCATTCCTGTGTCTTTTTTTTACAGATAATAGCACATCTGAGGGATTGTTACTAAAACGCGTGCACGCAGATTCGCACTGTTTAAAAATATGCTAAAACGCGTGCGGCCCTGGGTGCGGAAGGTGTACAAATTAACTTAAATTTTCCAAAAATCAAGTTAATTATTATAAATGATCAAAATACCATAGTCAAGGGCATGATGAAAGTAATTATTCAACTACAACCAATAAATGTTTTCGATCGTTTTACCGCATGGGGTCCTGGACTGTAGCAAGTTACTTCCGGGATCGTTACATCTAAAACATAAAAATTTTTGACATCTTTAATTTTTTTTTAAGTATTCCGCCTGCAGTTAGTCCCGTTCTTTCTATGATTATGGATGAATGTGTATTTAAGAGTTTTTAAAGGCCTATTTACAATATTTAACGCAAATTGTAAACAAAGGAAATATTCTGTAAAATAAAGGGAAAGTATACTTTCAGAGAAAAAAGGTTATATAATGAAAGATGGTATTGCTTGAGAGTTTATTTTTCTCCTTAGTTGAGTTTAACGGCTTAATTTTTTTTGTTTATAAAGTTTTTCATAACGTTGATGACGTCGCCAAGAAAACGTTGCACTTCAGCATTTACTTGAGCATTTTGGTCATACATATTACATATTACATATAAAAATCTACACGCCTTATCCATTATATTAATCTTTCCTTATTATAGATTAACAAAATTTTGGAATAATGCGTTCAAGATAGTAAAATAACTCTTTAAACTCCCTCTTAAACACACATTTACCCATTTATAATAATAAATACATTAGTGAAATATACAATCATATCAGACAATTTCTTCAAGTACCGTTTAATTTTAAAAAAATTGATATATCCAGCATCAAAGAATTACTAAATGGTAACTAAAATTGCAATAATAACATTTGAAAAAAAAGGATATATACACACTTGCATGCGGATGGTGTACATTATTATAATTATTATTATTAACGAACATAAATATTTATGGTGGGATTGTCATGTATACCGTTTTTAGACTATTTCTTAAAGTACAAATTAAATGTATTTCTGGGTGATATTCAATGTTTAGGGTTAGAGAAATTCATGTGAAGATCACTATTTGTTATTGGAACTAATATTCTAGTGGTCAAGAATAACTTGCATAAAACTTGCATAATAAAACAACTAAACACAAACGTATCACAAACACTTTATTGTAGCAAACATTCTCGGCCAAAGTAACAACAATACAAAAACTTAAAATACACAAAATAACAGGAACTCACTAACTTTCATATAAATAATTATATCACAATTATTTCAAGAAGAATAGTTGATGTGTCTGTTTTTAAAATGAAAAAAAGTATATGCTAGAGTCACAAAGAGGCGTTTATGTAAAAGCCCATTCTACTTAATTTAAAACATATATTTGAATTATTTTTTCCCTGCGCTTGGCTATGCCCATTTACAATTTACAAATAGCACGTACATTTTCATTGCATCTTACACAAATTTATTTTGCAATAAATTATATTAAAAAATATATCTGGTAGATATATTTATATATACTTAAAATTTGACATAAGTTCACCACGGGTATATTTCTAATTCTCTTAGAAAAAAACCCAACAAATATCAAATAAAAAGTAATAAGATGAATAATTTAAAATTTGTTCTAAATTACAGGAGGTGAACATAGCCAGGATTTAAATTAATATAAAACTGATTTATTGGTCCTCTAAATGCTGTAAGCTACAAATTTTGTATGTTGAATGGGTATTTACAAGGCCTGATAACATGAATTCATAATAAAATACGCATTTTTTTATTTAAAAATTATATTTTTTTACACATTCAATTACCATTTACAATAAAACTATACAAAAACACAATAGATGAAACTAAAATAGAATATGAACTTGGCGTATATGAATCTTTCAGTCAAATCAATAGGGTATTACTTGTATGATGACCTGTAATGTCTTTCACTAAGACGGTGTTCTAAATGTCAGGAAGTGAACATAGCAAGGATTTAAATTAATATAAAACTGATTTATTAATAACATGAATTCATAATAAAATACGTATTTTTTTTTATTTAAAAATTGTATTTTTTACACATTCAATTACCATTTACAATTAAACTATACAAAAACACAATAAATCTTTCAGTCAAATCAATAGGGTATTACTTGTATGATGACCTGTAATATGTCTTTCATTATGACTATGACAGTGTAGTAATATACAAGATTTAAGTTGATTTATGCTTGATTTAAGTTCATTTGTACACAGTCCGCACTTTGGGCCGCACGCATTTTAGTAGGTTTGTTAACAGTGGAAATCTGCGTGCACGTGTGCGTGCATGCGTTTTAGTAACAACCCATCTGAGGAGTGGTTCAATATATTCAGCTGAATGTGTGTGCCATAGACCTTGGATACCTTTAACCTGTATTCAAGACTGCTGGTGCGATTTGAAAACATTTTCGCCATTTGTAAATCACTTATACCTGAGGAGTGGTCTAATGTATTGCCCTGAAATTTGGCATGTTAATCTATCTTTGATAGTTTTCTCATACACTTGGCAGGTAGTGCCACCTGTAATCATGCATTTGTAGAATACATCTATGCATTTATCTCAGGAGTGTATTGATGAATACACCTGAAATTTGCATGTCTATAGATCTTTGAAACCTTAATCTTGTACACAAGCATGGTGGAGCCTCCTGCAAGGGTTTTCATGTAACCACCATCCATAAATCTAATTTTGGTGAAGAGTGCACAAATATCAGGAAAGGATGGATGTATCAGCTTGAAATTTTCAAATTTATCCTTCTAGGATATTTTTGTTGTATTCCAGACAGGTGACAACACCTTCCATCCTGTTTTAGTAGAATACTTGATGCCCTTTTCTCGTGAGTGGTTTGGCATATCAGCTTGAAATTTTGCTTGTGTATAGATCTTGGTAACTTTCTCGTACACAAAACTAGTGGTGCCACCTTAAATCACATATTTGTAGAATACATTCATGCATTTTTATCAGGAGTGTTTTAATGTATCAGCCTGAAATTCTGCATGCCCAAATATTTTGTTTGCTTTATCCTGTTTACAAGACTGGTGGTGCCACCTACAATAATTTTTGTGTGATGTCCATATATGCAGCTGTTTTAGGTGAATATTTCCCATATCTCACGTGTGGTTTGGTGTTACAACCAGCCTGAAATTTAGATTTATATCCATCTTGGGTAGATTTCTCATTCACAAGACTGGTGGCATATTTGTAGAATACATTTAAGCATATATCTCAGGAGAAGTTCGATGTGACTGCCTGAAAATTTGCATATCCAAAGATCTTGAAGTGGTTTTACTTGTATACAAGACTGATGGTGCCACCTGCAATCAGTTTCCTTTGGCATCTATCTATAGGTCTGTATTTGAGAAAAATCACACACATCTCAGGAGCTGTATAATGTAATAGCCTGAAATTTTGCATATCCATCAATTTTGGATAGCTTTCTCACACACAAGATAGGTTGCACCACCTACAATCATGTATTTGTAAAATACATTCACACATTTATCTCAGGAGTGGCTTGACCTATTTGCCTGAAGTTTGGCATATCCTTAGATTTGGGATGGCATTATCTTGTACACATGACTGGTGATGCCACCTACAGTAATTTTTGTTACTTTTTTCTATTTGTGAGTCTTGGGAAACTTGGGCACCTCTGAACCGACAAATTTGGAGTTATGTAATGAAAGGAGAGATTCAAAGGATCACTTTATCCATGCCTCTGTGATTGTAGTACGTCAGTTGTCACTTGCACATATTCTAGTTATTATATTTCTTATAATAAGTATTATCATTTTGCGACTTATTTTATAATTAATGATAGAAATAGACACTCCTTGTCATTGTTCATACTTGAAAGTAAGATGACATTAGCAGCCATGCCTGGACAGCTATTCAGGATTTTCCTGTGTGTACACACATCATACATACTGGAGACAGAATGGACCAGGGAATGACTAGGTCATAGATTGGTTGACCTGCAGTAGGAACGCAGATGATGAAGATAGTAGCATCCAGTAAAGACCTGATTCTGAAGGTGGCACAGAAACTGGAGTATTGGGCTGGGATAGCTGTCCTGGCTCATCAATCAGGCAAGGAGACTTGGGCCCTCACATATTACAACACAGCAAGGTCACAGTCACTGAGCACTTTCTATGTTCTTCAGGGCACTGATTTCTCAAGACGCATAAAAACTGACCTGGCCTTTCTTTGTATGCCCAGGTTGTCATTATTTACTGCTCTGACTGGCATCCAGTACAATGCAGTTGAGTTTCCCTTGTAATATACCTTCATACAGTTATGAATTAGAGCCACTTATATATTGCGAAGTAGTATCAGCTTTTAGTGTCATAAAGTATTACAAAGCATCTTCATATAATCTGAAAAAGAAATGTTAGTCGATTTCAAGTGAAACACATTTTTTCGCTCAGTTGACTGAAAGTCATCTGAGCTATAGAGAACATTCTTTGTCCATTGTCTGTCCGTCTACTCGTCTGTCATTCCATCGGTCTGTCTGTTAACAGGGCACTATCCACTGAAGTAACCACCCTTGAAACATCTAAACCGTGAACATCCATGGGGGTAAATAAAAAATCTACTGCAAACTTTATTCATTGAGCTATGGGGCTTGTAAGCCCCCCCCCCCCCCCCCCTATAATTGACAATTGTATACAAAAGCTCCAGTATCTGAATGTATAACTAATGCATTGAATGCCATGATTCTTTCCATGTATATTGATCATGGAGTGTTTCATCATTTCTTAAAGATGTGGGGTGCCACCTATATTTTTATCCAATTTTTAGAGACCATTAATTAAATGACATCAATTATGTCAGTTTCTCATCTGTGGTTTAATCTAGTGCCCTGAAGCCTGGTGTATTTGTTGTTCATAAGCAGGTACCCTGTAGTAATCACCCTGTTTTTCTGTCTGTTTGTCTGTCCGTCTGTACATCCATCCACAAATATGTTTCCGGATGATAACTCAAGTTTGGATTGACATATAGTTTCAAACTTTAATTATAGATGGCCCTCCACTAAAGTAAGAACCCTATTGATTTTAATGACGTGAGCTCATGAGCTCAAAGGTCAAGGTCACTGAACCAATTACTTTAAAAGATTGTTGATGCATTATAAGGCAAACTTTTCATCACACACCTTCCATCTTCCAGATATTGTTCTCCTGCCAATATGGGAAGAATGTTTTTTTTTTGGGGGGGGGGGGGGGGGTTACAGGGTCAAAGGTCAAGGTCACAGGGCCAATCCATTAAAAAATTAGTTCAAGGACGATAACTCCTGTTAGGAAAGACAGATTAGCTTCAAACTTGATTTATTGACCTACTATTAAAGTAAAAATTAGGTCCTGAGGTCAAATGTGAAGTTAACAGGACTTGCATCTTTGAAAGATTGTAGATATATCGTAAATCAAACTTTTCATCCCAAACCTTCCATCTTATACATATAGCTTTCCTGCCCAAAGTGGAAGAAATCTGTAGATTTGAGATCATAATGTCAAGTGTCAAGGTCACAGGACCCACATTTTGAAAAAGCTCAGAAAAATATCCTTATAGACAAATTCAGCTGCGTGTCAAGACCCATGGGTCCCTAGTTTTTATAAGATGTCATTTAAGTCTTACACCCCAGCATACCTTAATTATCTTATCTATTTTACTCCCTTTCCTAATTAAGCTGATACATATCCAGAAGTCATATTTCCAAATTTATGTGCTCATACAGTATACATATTAAAAAGACGTAATGAGTTATAATTTAGCTGAGGCACTATATTTTACTCTAAATGGGACCTTACTGTGTTTAATGAATGATACTAGACAGAAGGCTGAATTTAGCTGAATAACCCGTGACAAATTTTACCTAAAATGAAGCCTGTAACCTGTCTGTGGGTTAACTGAATTGCCAAAGGCATTAGACTTGATATACAACCTAGAGGGAGTGGACCAGTATGTAAATAAAGATACTGCTATATTAATGGCTGATGTATTGTATAATTCAGCTCTTATATAAGCAGGAGAAGTATTCTTACAAGTGCACACAAGTCATTTATTGTCATAGTATCCAGACATGTCCTTCGTACCTGTAATTTTAATAACAATAACAATAATTGTATCCGCCAAAACAGAGTTTTGCGGATACTATGTTTTCAGCTGCACGCCGCCGCCGCCGCCGCGGCGTAGGTTTCCGGAGAACTCCTCCGTAACCACTGGGCGGAATTTTACGAAACCCGGGATTATGTTCGGGTCACATGTGAACTGCTGCGCCCCGATTTTGTTTTGACCTCTGACCTTTCCTCTGCGCTCTGTGTCCGTTTGTGCGTCTGTTTCCACACATAAACCCACATATCTCGGGAACCGTTTGACGGATCAGGAAAATTTTTTTGCACAAATGTAGCCCTTGGAGAGCTTTATAACATACACAAAAAATGGTGGCGCCACCTGCAACCATTTTTGCACAGTGTCCATCTGTTCGTCTGCCTTGGGTTAAAATCACTCATAACTCTGCAGTGACTTGACTAATTCACCTGAAATTTGGCATGCGTATACATCCTGGATAGCTTTTCTGATTTTGTGACAGGTGGCGCCACCTACATTCACGTTTACGCTGCAGACATCCAAGCTCATATCTCTGGAACCGTTTGACCGATCAGGAAAATTTTTTTGCACAAATGTAGCCCTTGGAGAGCTTTATAACATACACAAAAATGGTGGCGCCACCTGCAACCATGTTTGCACAGTGTCCATCTGTTTGTCTGCCTTGGGTTAAAATCACTCATATCTCTGCAGTGACTTGACTAATTCACCTGAAATTTGGCATGCGTATAGATCCTGGATAGCTTTTCTGATTTTGTGACAGGTGGCGCCACCTACATTCACGTTTACGCTGCAGACATCCAAGCTATTATCTCGGGAACCGTTTGACCGATCAGGAAATTTTTTTTGCACAAATGTAGCCCTTGGAGAGCTTTATAACATACACAAAAAATGGTGGTGCCACCTGCAACCATGTTTGCACAGTGTCCATCTGTTTGTCTGCCTTGGGTTAAAATCACTCATATCTCTGCAGTGACTTGACTAATTCACCTGAAATTCAGCATGCGTATACATCCTGGATAGCTTTTCTGATTTTATGACAGGTGGCGCCACCTACATTCACGTTTACGCTGCAGACATCCAAGCTCATATCTCGGGAACCGTTTGACAGATCAGGAAAATTTTTTTGCACAAATGTAGCCCTTGGAGAGCTTTATAACATACACAAAAAATGGTGGCGCCACCTGCAACCATGTTTGCACAGTGTCCATCTGTTTGTCTGCCTTGGGTTAAAATCACTCATATCTCTGCAGTGACCTGACTAATTCACCTGAAATTTGGCATGCGTATACACCCTGGATAGCTTTTCTGATTTTGTGACAGGTGGCGCCACCTACATTCACGTTTACGCTGCAGACATCCAAGCTCATATCTCTGGAACCGTTTGACCGATTGGGCCAAAGTTTTGCATGTGTATAGTTCTCAAATAGCTCTTTATCATACGCAAAACTGGTGCCGTCACCTGCAACCATTTTTGCTCAGCGTCCATCTGATTGACTGCCACGGGCTAAAATCACTCATATACATGTAGTGGTTTGACTTATCTGCCTTAAATTTTGCATATGTATACAACTGGGACGGCTTTCTGGATTTTGTGGTAGGGGGAGCAACCTTCATACACAATTTGGCTGCAGACATCCATGCTAATATGCAACACTTCACTCTATTTCCCCTTGCCACTTAATCCATGCCTCACTTCACCCGTTCCACTCTGATTTAGGCGGATACACGTAGTCGCTTGTCGACTACCCGTATTCTAGTTATAAATAACAGTAATTAACAATAATTTTAATTGCTTACATATGCTTTGATCATGTGCTTTTAAGCATGATCTTTATTGTTTATAAAACAGAAATGTTTGGTGCATAAAAGTAGTAGGTGCTTCGAAAAGACCAAATTATATATATTCATAAAGTGTACAATTTTGTAAGTATGTTTAATTTTAATACAAATTTTTTTTTTGTAATGGGTACTGTTTACAAAGGTTTTCTTCTATTATGTTCAAGTAAATTTTTTGTATTAATTTCCTGTTACCATTCCTTGTAGTTTCCTATATAAATACCACTCTACAGCTCAAAGGCATATATGAAACAGCATGGAGATTTGCATGCAAGTTATACAAATCTACTGTTTAATATAAATTATTTTTATGGTCATTTAAAAGTTGTTATCTGGATAAAATCTCTATTTATTAGTTATATTGTTTTAATCAATATATTATGCCTGTGACATCTTATATGCATTTTTTTGTTGTACTGTCTCACAGGTGGGGCATGTTTTAGTGTACCTCCATGGTGAATATTTTGGTCTCCTCAAGTGTACATAGGACGTGGTATTTTAAATACCTAAGATAATGACAGGTGTGATGTGTATCCTGTTGTGACATAGCTTCACATTCTACCTAAAGCAGGTGTCGGGTAATTACCTTTCTTCACCTGATATCATCTGTATTACAGGAGGCTGCAACAGTGTAGTTTCTATGGTTATATTGACATGCCTCCTTATTTATGATGTTCTGAGGTGTAAACTGTTTTACTGGAAGGAGCTGGTCTGTACATATACCATTGTATGTGGTTCAATCTTACAGTTTATGAGTCAAAACCTTATTGCATGTATTTATGCCTGAATGATATGAATAATTAAAATACTTTTATATACTTTTTTCCTTTAGTTAAATTATCATTAGTTGGGAGTTGAATCCTTAAAATGTAGTTTTTATTTCCAAAACTTAAATAGATCAATAGTTGGTGCATGTATATTTATAGAAATTAAAAACAAACTTTGTATATCCTATGTCATATACTTAATTAAACACAAAATGAAACTATATTATTTATATATTACAGTCAAGAGCCAGACTCTGTGCATTTTTATAGGACAGTTGTTTCTCCAACTGTTATTGCAGTTAAGAGGGCAAGTCATTCATTTTGTAAATTGGCAGCGCATCAGCGTATTCACATCTACTGTGTAATTAAAGATGAAAAATTGCCATCTCCACCGGAATATTTTACACAAGTATAATGAAATCTACTTGACAACATAATGGAATTCCTAACATACCAGTTTTATCATATGCTTTGCAAAAAGGGAAAGTCCAGAGCTGTTACATGATGTCTGGAAGGATTATTTAAGATTGATATGATCAAGTTATTTTTTATTATCTTGGTGTCATCTTTCACTTGACACATGTTAGCAAATCATCTAGGTGACAGGCATGGAACACAATGAAAATACCTCTGGTTTTATGACTATAAATTGATAGTGTTGCTTCTCTGTAGTCTTCACTGATCATAAATCTTCAAACAGGTTTGTACACAGGTGATCTGTACAGAGTCCACTAAAGATCCGTCATGCTTGAGTGGGTGGGGCATATTTGGTGTCACAGGCAGACAACACTGCCTAGCATTTACCTCTTCTAATAGTAACTGTGCCTGTATATTTGGTCTCTGGTCACAATGACTGTATATCATTTAGTTCACTCTGTGTCCAGATTTGGATGTGTATCCTTGTTTTCCTGATGAACTAGCAGTGGACTGTGACTGATCACTTTCCGGGACTGGATTGGAGTCAGGGTGATAAGCTGGAACATCACTGCTTTGGTTATCATTCTTAAGTTCCTCAGGTGGGAGCATGGCTCCAACTAAATGCAGGAGCATTTGTTAAGTAGCTGAGCCTGGGCCATATATCGCTGATTCATGGGAGTACAATGTGCGCAGGGGGTAAAACCCTCAATGGCCTGGCGTGTCTGGTGAGAGAATAGAATCTTTGTAGTGGCATATGTGAACCTCCAAGTGGGGCAGCTGCAGAGGGTTGTTTACATACAACTGCCTGAGTTCAAGTCACACTAAGGGATTTTTTTTAACCCAAACAGACCATTTGGCCTGATTTGTCCCTTCCTAGAAGAATTGTCTTGTATCTTGACAGGGTCAGTGGAATGATTCTGAATTTTTACATGAGGACTGGAAAACAGAGATGTATTGTCTGATATCAATGTCTGCATGATAAGATGGAGTTGTATGCATTGAGTCAAACCAAGTGGTTACCACCTCACTGATTATTCTACTCATCTACAAAAAAAACCACTGGTGGGATAAGGACTTTGATAAGCAGATGGTGCCTAGTAAGAAAGTTCAGATTTGGATCTGTTATATGTATTATGAATGGTGCTTTGAAAAATCACACAGGTGGTCTGCATGTATAAGTGAATGCAGCAACCAGACGTTAATAAGGGCTTTACTGGGAGATTGAAACTGGAGACCAAGCAGCTGATACACATTGTTGCATTAACACCAGTGCATTATGGAAGGCTTTACTTAAGTAACACAATACACAGAGTTTATCAAGTATTACTTACTGCTCCTGCCTTTGTCACTGGTGTAGCTGGTTAAGTACAGTCATTGATAAAGAGGATTAATTACTTCACCGGAACCTGTAGTAAAACAAGATCCACAAAGTGCTAAACATTCTGTTGATACAATTGGTTAATTAGAGGATGTGCTGTGGTAATTTATTTACCTGTAATTATGTAAAATGATGAGAAGTGTCTACTCAAGGTGATGAACTACAATCCTGGTTTAAAGTCTGTTGCAAAATTGACAGAGATTTCAGTGGAGAACCTGAGTGAATTACCTGTGAAATTCCCTGCATGTCTGAATAATGAGGTAACTTATACTCATTTTCAATTTTTACATGGACAGAAGCACATTTGTTTACATGTGCTCTTCACTCTATTTGAATATCATAATTGTTATAATTTATATAATTGTAGAATTCTGAGCAGGATCTAATTTTATTTTTGATATTTCAGGCTATCTAATCATTGACTGATCCCGAATCTCTCTTATCAAAAACTGATATACTGTTAATAAAATACTACATGATCAGCTCATTATATCAGTATATAGTGGTTAGCTTTTGTTTATATTTTATGCTTACCCAAGCTTACATAAATCCTCAGTGTTATCAGGTGATGTCTCATTGGTTTAAATGTTTGTATAAGCTAGTTACATAGTTACCTTCAGCTTAATGAGGTATCATATATCAGTGAAAGTGCTACTTCTCAGTCTGTGTAGGCCTGCTGAATCGATTGGTAAACACCTTTGTATACAATAATTCAGTGGTTATGGAAGGGGATTATTTTCGTGTCAATAATGTAAGGTGTATACATTTTGTGTCACAGAATTATTATTATATACTTTAGAACATTTTATGGCAGCATGATAATACGTATTTCTGTAATTTAAACTGTTTACTTTTATTTCATATTTTAACAGCTGAAACGGTGTTTTAAGCAGGCCGATGCATATAACATTGTTTTAGCTAGTATATATGATAAACCCCACCTTAAAGACACTAATTGATGGTGAATCCCCCAGCTTAATGGCCACTTTTTTAATGGCAGATATTTCAGTATATTCAAAACCCTTTAATATGGAAACTCTTCAAAAACATTTTGTATTAGACATTTTAACTTTAGGAACATACAAATGTTAAAGCAGTATGTTAAATGCTTGAGTGTCCACAGTAGACAGGGAGTTGCACTGGATGACTTTGATTTTTGTGTATATAAGGGACTCAGGTGAGTTAGTGTATGGTTATACTGAATATGTTTATTAAGTCAATGCATCGCCTGTGTGTACAGGTATGCTCTGGCCTGAGTGTTTTCATTGATCATAAATGAGTAAATTATTGTAAAAGTTTAACTTACAATCTCTATTATGATAATTTTGTTTGTTTGTTGACTGGTCAGAAAATTTTCATGAATACTTCACACACAGTTGAACAGTGTCCAGATTGACATATATATATGGGAAACTGCCAAGCCTCAGATGTAGAAGTGCTCTGGCCACCCTGACCTGATATGGCTGTACATGACCTGACTCTCAGGTCAAGCTTTTTTCATGAGTTGTGAGAGGTTCATAGCCTGATGGATCATTACCTGCCTGTCACAGTACTATAGCTTGCCATCAAGTTCACATGAAATTTCCATGACTGTTGATATGATAATCTTAAATCAAACCTAGTGTGGCTATCATGATAATTCTCATGCCCTTTTATTATGAGGCATAACATGATTGATATGGAAAATTTGACTAATTGTTTTCATTAGCATTCCTTTCACATTTAATATATATAATGGGCTGAAACATTTTTGCTCAGAGGATAAATTTCATTGAATAACTTATTCTTTGGTATTGTTTTGCAAATGATAATTGCAGACCAGTATGTTAAAAACACCAGCATATTAATATTTTGATGAGAAAAGGAAAAAAAAAAATTTCATTTACTACCAGCCAAACCTTCAGCCATCTATATATCTTTACTATGGTTGCTGCCACTGCAGACTGATAATTCCAATCAAGTCTATGTCCTATCTTTTGAATTCAGTTTTTAGAGGTAGTTTATCCATATTTATCAAAATTTTACTCTCTTGTTAATAACACTGTCATACATTGATCTGCTGATTCTCAGATGGTGTTATTTCATGCCCACACACTCACTGATTACTCGGGTGCTCAATATGACCCTAATTTTACTTGCACTAGGAAACTCTTAAGCCAGCCCTTTGTTATAGTTCATAATAAGTGAGAAGCCATAGAGTAGACCCTCAGCATGATGAAGTCAGAAACCTTATTTTTAATAAGGAACAGCTCTGACACTTACATTCATCGTCCACCTGTCTACTCTGTGAACTACTTTTTCTCCAATCAGAGTCTTGCGTGATTAAATCGCAGCATTTAAATAAAAAAGAACTAGTTTCTGTGAAAGAATTACTGACATGTCTGGACAAATGACAACTCAAACTCCAGGGTGGGTTTCATGTGCTTTCTTCCAGATAGATTACCTCTGCAGTCTGTTGTAATGATCTAGCACAATTTTGTAATAAATCCAGCAGTAATCCTAAATTGTCTGAACCCAGCTTTCAGTAACCCCTTTAATGATACAATAATGAACCTCTTTGCTGCATTGAAGGTATATAAAAACTTTTTTTTGCAGCTTGCATGTCATGTTTTCTGACAACCTCTCTTCATCAGATTCTCACAGAACTTGTATCTTGATTTTTCTTACTTCTTGATTGTTGTCACATTCGTGTTGATATTATGCTGATGTACAAATAGTCAAATAAAACAGCAATGACCATTATACTCTGTCCTTTTAATTCTAAGGTGTAAAATGTTGTAAGAATAAAGAAAATTCATCTTTTATCATCAGGTTTCATATTGTTCAGTGTCTTTATAATATATTTTTAAAGGGTCCCGGATGCTCTGGCTGAAAATTGTATATAGTTCACCTGAAATATCAAAGAATCCAACTTATGATTCAATGGCATTGTATCAAATAAATTTTATTTCACAAATAAATGATTAAGCACTGGCATATTTCAGTCAAAGAAAATTTTAAGTATATAACAGAATTATGTACCATACATGAATGTGTGTAATGTGAAAATATATTTTAAAGCAAAGCTAAAAATTTTTATCTTTACCAAACAGGCACCATTTGTTTTATATTTTTTACATAGGAATTTCCTCAGCAGTTTTTAGCTTAGCTGACTTAAGTCAACTGAGCTATAGCAATGGTCCTTTGTCGTCAGCTGTCCGTCTGTCTGTCAATCCATCGTGCCATCTTTCCATGGGTTAAATTGGAGTATTTTGAAACTGTTGAACCTACGCATAAAAAATTTCGCATACAGTTAGATGTCCTAAAAATCTCCTACCACACTGAGCTTTGGGCAATATGACTTTGTTCCTTTGAGATATTAAGTAAAAAACTCTCAATTTCGGTAAAAAAAACCATTGTCACACTTCAAGACTGCCTAATTTCAAAACTACTTATCTTTTTTTTTATTATATTTAATATAAATATTCCTATATATATTTCCTATGAACATACCTGAAATTAGGTCCATATCATATTATTTCTTGAAGTTCTGGGCCCCAACATAATGCACTTATGAAAAATCAGGAAGTATTTGCTCACTCTACATGAGAAATGTTGAAGCTAAAGACTTGTTTTCAGGGATATACCTTAATTTCATCAAGTAATAGTATACTGAAAATTAGATCTGAATTACCCAAATTTAATGGGTTATTAGCATAAATGTAAAATCAGTACCTTAAAATTTGACCAACCTCCGCCATGGCATGTTTTTTTCCTGTAAGCCCAGTGATTCAATTTTCATATCATGCACAAATAAGGATTTTAGCTTTCAAATTCTGAAATTTGAAAGGAATTGGCCATAAACTGTATCTTTTATTAAAGTTTTAATGAAACCATGTCACATCAAGGCTATACTGAAGCCCCTCTTCAGTCACATGTATGTCACCCCTGTTGACCCTGTTTTTGCCAAAAATATAACAATAAACAATAATTGAATAAATTTTTATTGGTTTATAATAACAACTTTAAGAAAAATTAATGGAAAAGGAATTTGATAGTTAATGAGTAACAGGGAATAATTACCTTGCATTACTGATGTTGTGTGGATCTTGTATTGATGGCCCCAGATGTATTCCAACTGACAACATGTTGTCGCCTTTGGGTATTTTCATTTTAATTTTAATAATAAAACAAAAATTAAATAAAATTGTTCTTTACTATTAGGAATTATATGAAGCAAATTAATGATAGGCAAGGATGTTGTTGATTATATAAATTCATATTTCTGCAAAAGTAAAAAAAAGTAGAATATGTCAAACCTAAAAAATTACTCAGACAAGTACTCATTAATTTAAAGATGTCAATATGTTTCACTTTGACATTAAGACTCATGGCTGTATCAGCTGTCACATGATACTATTGTTAACGAGTAGGAAAGTGCATATTTGAGACTTAACACATATTTAAAGGAATATTTCTTATTTCATATTTCATGGATACAAGCTCAGTTTCAGGCGTGTCAGACTAAACAATGAATGACTTCTCATAATTGATGACACCAACAACCAGTCATCTGGTCGCACACATATAGGCTTCTCTCCCAAACAAATCAGAACAGTACACCAAACCATTAAGGTCTATTTTAAGTCTGTGTAAACAGAAATAGTGTCACAGAATGACTTATGTGTTAAGTCTCAAATATGCACTTTCCTACTCCATAACAATATGTAAATAATCAAAATTTTTATTCCTGATTCCTTTATTTCAGTTAAAAAGGTAAACATGCCCATCTTCAGTTTGCTCCTTGTATAATTTATTGGGTTATTTTTAGCGAACCTGTGAGCTGATGCGATGATGTGGCATTGTCCGGCATCCGGCGTCTGCACGTTAACCCATACTATCTTGAAAATGGCAAGAGTTAGCATCACGAAATTTTATGCCAAAAAATACTCATCTAAAAAACTCTAGCAGAATTAGCTTATTTTTTAGCTAACTGCATTTTCTTAGATTTTATAGGGAAAAAGCTAAAAAAAATTTTAAAATCTTCTTCTCTGAATCTGTTCAGCCAAATTGTCCAATATCTCACAGAAATGATTCCTGGAACAATCTCTCTCAAGTTTTTTGAATGGTTTAAGTTCGGTGATTTTTGGCCGAGTTACAGGAAATTGTACTTAGTCATCTGTCCAAAAACGCATACTAAAATTACAATCCCAGAAACGGCTGGAGCTATCATCACCAAATTTTATTCCAATGTTGGTCACATGAGTCATATCTGAAATTGAGGTATTGGTGGGGCCACCTGCATCGGCCTTTTTTGTATGGGGGTCATCAGTGCCTGTATCATACTGACGGCTACAAAATACTTCTCTGAAACCATTAGGCCAAATTGTTTAATATCGCACAGAAATGATCCTAGGGTTGTGCTTTCTGAGGTTTGTTCAAATGGTCTCAGTTCAGTGACTTTTGGCTCAGTTCAGTGACTTTTGGCTGAGTTATGGGAAGCTGAATATAGTCATATGCCATAACAGCCCATTTTAGTTCAGTGGCTACAAAGATCTTCTTCTCAAAAACCACTGGGCCAAATTCTTTAATCTCACACATTAATTATCCTTAGATGTTGATAATTCAAGTTTGTTCAAATGGTTTTGGTTCAGTGATTTTTGGCTGAGTTATGGGAAGCTTAACTTAGCCATTTTACTGTATTTTCTCATATGATTTATAAACCTGTAAAACGTTTTTTGACTGATGCCACCGAGGCCAATTTGTTTAATATTTTACAAGAATAATCCCCTAAATAATTCTTATAACAATTGTCTTTTATGGTTCCAAAAAATTAATTTAGGCTGAATTATAAAGATTGAATTGAGTCATTTTACTATATATGTTAGCTGTGTGAAGCAGATACATCTAGCCTGGCACCAGTTTATCAGCATGCCATACATCATGCCTCTAGACATTTAGATTTCAGGTTATCTATGGTTAATATCCACAAGAATGTTTTTTAAAAGCTTTTAAAAAATGTAGATATACAATTTTAGATATTCCTCATGCCTGGCAAAGTTTACAATCACAGGTATGCAGCTCTCTGTGGGTATTTAAAAACGGCTGTACATGGAATATAAATAATTGGTAACCATACTTAACTTAATTCAAGATTTTGCCATCAGTGAGATGTATCTGTATTATAATTTTGCATTCAGTATGCATCTGTAGTAATTTTTGGCAAACCTGTGAGCAAATGCGATGGTGTGGCAGCGTCCTTAGTCCGTCATCTGTACGTTAACCCATACTATCTCAAAAAATGACTGGAGCTAGCATCATGAAATTTAATGCAAAAAATTAGCCATCTGAAAAACTCTGCACATACTTAGATTTTATAGAGAAAAAGCTAAAAAACCTTTATAAACCTTTTCCTCCATAACGGTCAAGCCAAATTGTTCAATATTTCACAGAAATAATCTTTTATACCATATCTCTCAAGTTTTTTCAAATGGTTAAAGTTTGGAAAATTTTGGCCAAGTTACAGGAAGTTTAACTTAGTCATCTGTCCAAAATAGCATATTAAAATGACAATCTCAGAAACGGCCAGAGCTGTCATCACCAAATTTTATGCCAGTGTTGTTCACACGAGTCATATATGAAATTTAGGTATTTGTGGCGCCACCTGCAATGACTTTTTTTTGTACGGGGGTCATTGGTCATTTGTACATTAACCCATTATTTCTCAGGAATAGCAGCAGCTACGATCCCTAGATTTTATGCAATAATCTGTCACATATCAAATGTTGTGGGATTCAGCTTATTTTCTGCTATCTGCATTTACTTAGATTTTATAGGGCTGAAAAACCTTTAAAAGTCTTCTTCTTGTAAAAGGTCCAGCCAAATTTTTCAATATTTTACAGAAATGATCCCAGAGGCAAGCCCTCTCAAGTTTGTTCAGATGGTTTGCATTTGATTAATTTTAGTTACACAAATTTGAACATAGTCATTTTGCCAAGTAAGCATACTGACATAGTAATCTCAGAAATGACAAAGCTAGCTTTACCAAGTATTGTGCAAATGTTTGTCACATGACTCATATTTGAAGTTGCAGATTTTGTGGTGCCACCCACATTGACCTGTAAAATCCTTATAATTTTAGCCTCTTTCAGCTTAAAATGTTTATGATGAAACTGTCAAGTTGAATCATTCAGTTCTTCAAAAGAATTATCCTAGGACATTCATATCAGAATAGATTGAGTTTGTTGATTTTTGGTTGAGTCGTGAAAAGCTTAAGTTGGTCTTATGGCCATTATTTTGTCTATTTCAAACTGAGGACTGAAATAGTGTTCTTCTACAAAATTATTGTTTCAATTATAACTTCTTTAAAATTGCATAAAAATTTTTCTTAGGTGGCCTTTGTTCAAGTGTACTTGAATGATTTTTGGTAGAATTATTTGACCTTTAACAATGAAAGGAGTGCATCTTTTATTATTCTAGATATTACTCTAGATATAGCTTTGGCAGACTGCCAGCTGTATCAAATTAGGCAACAGGTCAAGAGTTCATTCAGTGCAGCCAGGTATAGGTCAGGAGTTCACTCAGTGCAGTAGCTGCATTCAATTTATAGCATTGGCAGACTGCCGACTGCATCGGATGTGGCACCAAACTTCAGCCTTGATCTATTGATACCTTTGGCAGACTGCCAACTGTGTCAGATTATGCAACAGGTCAAGAGTTCACTAATTGCAGCCAGGTGCAGTTCAAAAGTTCACACAGTGCTAGCAATTTTTCACAGTTCACGCAGGCCAACTGCCTTTCTCACCTAAGCCTGGGCAGCCCCATGCATCAGACTCAAGGTAAGTTTGATGTATTGGCCTGATATTTTGACCTGTCTATGTTTCTTTGATGGCTTTCTCGTTAACAAGACAGGTGTGGCCACCTACAATGACTTATGCACAGTGTATGTGCCTGCTTATTTCTACAGAGGAATTTGATATATCAGCCTGAAATTGGGCATATTGATACATATCGAATAGCTTTGTCGTATACAAGACTGGTGGTACCACCTACAATAATTTTTACACAGTGTGTGTCCCTGCTAATTTCTCAGGAGGGGTTTATATATCAGTCTGAAATTGGGCATATGTATATATCTCTGATAGCTTCGTTGTATACAAGACTGGTGGTGCGAGCTACAATCATTTATGTGTTGTGTGCACCCATGCCAGAATTTCAGCAGTGATGTTTGTGTAATTTTTTCTTATATTCAAAATGTTTAGTAATTGCATTGTTCATATACGTGAAAAGTAATGGTCCAGCATTGAAGCATTATACCTGGTGTATTTCCCAATGCACAGGTTCGCATTAGGCCTGTAGGCCTTGTTCACACATGTGTTAGTTTTATAGCTGAGATCATTTTTCATTTTGTTTTCTGATACATGTATTGAGTAAAAAAAAAATAAATAAAATTGTATGACAAAAAATCAGATCCTATACAAGTTCTCATTATGATGTCTATAATGTTAATAATTGTCATGTGTTTATTGATGTTAAAGTATTTAAAAGTGAATAAAATAGTTTTATTTTTTTAATATAAACCAGATTTTATCCAAATCTTTCATAACTTGAGTTCAACACCATCATCTCATAATACAGCTTACATTACCACACAAAACAAGCATTTGTCTACATCCTCTTATAAATCATATTTTGAGATCATATATAACAGCTGAGTGCCAAAAGCTGTGGGTCCTTTGTTTAATGAGAAACCAGTTGTTCAATATTCTTTGTATATATATTATATTATTATAATTAAATACTGCTTATAAATGAACAAAAACATTAAATTGGATAGCATCTTTAAAAAATTGTCTTATTAGAATGTTATATACTGGGTTTTTTTATCAATATATAATTTACATGCGAAATATGTTCAGAAATATTCATAGCCCTAGAACCACTCATAAGAATCAATAGACATTAAAAAAAATAACTATTTGAACATGCAGGAATAATTTATTCACTTTTCCATTTGCTTATTAACTGATAATTGTCTTAATTTTAGAAACCTTCCTGGTGTAAAATAAAATAATAAGAGAGTTGCTACACCATCAGTTTTCTGGCTGACAGGAAGAACAGGGATTTAAAATAGTGTCTCTGTATGTGCTTGTTCTTATTCCTTCCTAATTCAGATAGATTCCATGGCCCTCAGGACTTTTATCTTTAATTTAGTTTGCCTACCTTAATCTTGACTTCTTCTTGAGGTCTCACAAGATTCACTGAATATAAGTTTAGAACCTCATTTAGGGCCATTGTTCTATTTTACCTATCTGTTTTCATGAATTCTTTTCTTTGTACTGTACAAGTGTATATTTTTAGAAGGACCTTGCATAAAAGGAATGTTTCAACAGATCTGACATTTTAATGAAATCTGCTGTATCTGTAACTTTGTTATCTATCTTTCCAAAGCATGCCAAGTGAGTTGAAAATAAAGTGAACAATGATTATTTTGTCAGTTTGCTCAGAATGAAAGTCTTCTCCAAATCAAAAGATGGAAACTAAATGTATTTAATTCTGTAGTTGGAGAGTTATCTCTAGATCTTTATTTATTTTAAGCAGATTAGATAAGTCTCTGATTATACCAAATGCAGTGTAAGCCATTCTCTACCATGAGGAATGGTTCTGCATGAACACCAGGGTTTCATGATTTACCAATTTAGACGGTTACTCAGCACTTTTATTGGCTCCTATATCTCAGTATACCACAAAGTCATGCTGTTCTGTTTTCTTGCATGAATTATTAAATATTTTCCTTTGCCAGGAACACAATTTATATGCCCACATTGCCTGATTACACCCTAGCACTCTTTCTATATTTAGCTAAGAACTATAATTACAATCTTCTTTCTCCATGAGCCACATGCTGAACTGTTTGGCTTTTGACTCAATGGTCAGACATTCTTTTACAGTCTTGCCTTTTATTACAAACTATTTGTTAATTCCACTGTATGATATATTTTTTGGCATCCTTTTTTTCACAAAACTATATTTATATTACATTATATATATTGTTATAAGGAGATAAAACAGTTTGTTATGGTACTTACTACTTTATGTTAACAGATTTTTCTTGAATAATCTGTGTCCACAACATTCAAGCATCAGTACTTACTTATTTTTTTTTTTTACAGCTGCAGAGACTTGTGGTTAGGGGTGACTTACCTTGTTCAGGTGAGGAAGCAGCCACATTAGCAGCTATTCAGATGCACGTGGATGAAACATGGCCAGATGATGACGACATAAACACCCCTATATCAGACAATGAAGAGGAAGGTGAAAACACAGGGCTGGTTCCCCCACAACGAAAGGAAGTCTTGGTCAAGAACCGCACACGTAAATTTTCCAGCAGTCGCAGGAAAGGGCGGCTCACACGAGCACCCATCTGCTGTTTTGAAAACACATCTGATTTTTGTGCCACAGGATCACAAATGGAATATGCGGATTGTTTACCTCCTGAGTATCATTCTACTGGGAAGATCCGTAGTCTGATCAAGGTCAGTGGTATATTCCTTTTAGTAATTGTTGTAGTGACGTGCCAGATTTTAAGCAACTGTTCCTTAAAAATTTATTATTGCTTAAGTGCCGGTAGAGGATCTCTCTCAGAGCTGAAACGTGATACCCCAGTGACACTTTATTAAAAAATATAAGGTCCATTAAAGAGAAATGCATGGCTCATTGCTAAACTGAACCATTAAAAATACTTTTTTAGAGAGCCTGTGAGATGGTGTGCCATCGTCCTTATGTTAACCAATATTTTCTCAAAAATGGCAGGAGCTAGCACCACCAAATTTAATGCAAAAAATTTGTCATCTAAAAAACTCTGTAGGATTTTGCATATTTTTTGCTATCTGCATTTACTTAGATTTTATAGGGATAAAGCTAAAAAACTTTTAAAATCTTCTTCTCCGAAACTGTCCAGCCACATTGTTAAATATTTCATAGAAGTAATCCCCAAAACAATCTCTCTCAAGTTTGTTCGAATGATTCCAGTTCATTGAAATTTAGGAAGCTGGTCATTAGGCTAAAAAAGGATACTAAAATTACAATATCAAAAATGACTGGAGCTATCATCACCAAATTTTATGCAAATGTTGGTTTCATGAGTCATATATGAAATTGAGGTATTTGTGGCGCCATCTGAATTGACCTTTTTTGTAAGGTAGTCATTGGTCATCATTTTATAACTCTTAATTACTCTGGATTTCACAGAAGTGATCCCATAGACAAGCTCTCTCAAGTTTCTTCAAATGGTTTGGGTTTAATGAATTTTGGCCAAGTTACAGGAATTTGAACTTGGTCATTTGGCCAAGTAAGCATACTAATATAACAATCTCAGAAACAAAAAGAGCTAGCAGTTTTGTGCAAATGTTTGACACATGACTCATTTATGAAATTGAGGTTTTTGTGGGTCCACCAACATTGACCTGTTGTTTAGGGGCAAAAAAACCTTGAAATTTTATCCTCTTTTAGCTTTAAAATGTTTATGATGAAACTGTCAAGCTGAATGGTTTAATTTTTCACAAGAATTAACCTAGGGTAGGGTTCTTTCAATTGTATAAGAGTAGATTGGGTTCATTGATTTTTGGTAGAGTCATAGAAAGCTGAAGTTGGTCTTATGGCTATTAGTAAGTGTATTTCAAACTGAGGGCTGCAATTGTCTCTTTCTGCAAAATTGTTGTTTCAACTTCTGTATCATTCCACAAAAATGATTCTTTGGCTGCCATTGTTCAAGTTTACTTTAATGATTTTGGCAGAATTACTGGACCTTTAACAAAGGTTGAGAGATACTTTGTCCTCTGGTCAAATTACAAGCCTCTGTTATTGATATGTGTTTATTATTTGTTCATTTATATAGATATCAATCATCAGGGTAAACAAAGCTTGTAGAACTATGTATTAACAAACTGGTCTCTTTGGGTATATAAGCAGAGCTGAACAGGCAACATAAATAATTGGTTCCATATCCAACTTATGTGCAAGATAAATCCATGAATGAAGTACAGCAGAATTTGTTGTGAGGGGACACCTGTGGGATATCGGCAAAGTAACCCTACATTGCAGGTGTCCCTTCATGAGAGGTAGGAACAGATGTGGGAGGGAATAATTACTGCTGTATGGAGATTCATTCAATTATTAAAACAGAAGAATCATATACCTATCAGTAAATTAAAATAAAATGTTTTCTTATATCAATAATATGTGAAAAAATATTTATATGGTCATCTAACACAGGAAAGCAGATTTTGTTATGTCATGATTAAAAGTCTTTCAAGAGCTGGTAAATTTTTAAATACAAAATTAAATAATGGTGGACCATGAGTACAATTTTATAGAAAGAGTTACTTTCTACTAAAATACTTTAAAAACTAATTTTTATTCAATAAAATATATCTTTAATATTTCTTAATCACATATTGTTTTTGAACAAATAAATATTTGTTTCTGAATAAATAAATAAATGTCATCCCACAAACCTCTGGTCGATCCAAACTTGCATGACAGGAGAATATTTTGAATGAAAGATAAGGGTGTCATTAAGATATTGCATTAATTTCAATTTTTAATGAACAATTAAATTTATGCAACATTCTATCCACGGCGCTGAAGAGTAAATTTATGTCTGTCAAAATGAGTTCTATCTCATGTCCCTTATGTACGGTCCACGGGAAATCAATCAAATCCAGACATCTCAAACTCAATATTTAATTGATATCAATTTTCCAAATCAGAATTTTATCCCAACATTGAACTTATGACCGGATGCCTCAGATTTAGCAATGATTTAGTCAGATAAACATTGCCGTGACTTGGCTTCACATCAGACAGACATTCATTATGGCGGAAACCCTGCCAGGGTGATCGGGAGCGTTCAGTGGCCTTCATTAGATGTCGCCAGCCAGTGCTACTCACAATAAAATTTGAACTATGCATGGTGATTTTGTCCACTGAAATACATCAACTTTAACCTCAATATTGGAATGGAAATAATTTTCATCATGAAACTTTTATCTTGACATTGAGATTTTGACCTGATGCCTCAAATTCAGTGATGATTTTCTCAGATTTACATTGCTATGGCTGGGCCTCAAATGAGGTGGACATTCAATATGGCAGAATTTTAAACACCGGGGTATTAGGGAGCGTTCAGGGGCGTTCGGCTGCTGTCACCTGCAGGTGCACCCACAATCATATTTGGATTATTGCACAGGCCAAATTGTTCTTGTTAATCAACATTTTGACGTCTATTGCAACAGTTAGAGTTACAATTATCAAAAATGCTATTGTTATTTATTTTGCAACCTTGAAATAGTGCCACAAGTTTGCTGGCGCAAACCACTTGTCAGCCATGCTTATATGATGGAAAAAGACTAGGGTCAACTAATGTTGATGCTCATTGGTGGAGTCAGTCATGTGATACGGAATTCCCGCGATTTACATAATATCTGTGAATGAATCTATATACGAGCCGTTCAAGGCTTGCACTAAGCGTTCTGCAGAGCTGCTCAGCTGGTACAACCACACAGCGTTACTGGTGGCCACTGATAAATCAGACTTCGGTGTGCATTCATTACAGGATTTTGGGCCAAACAGGACTGTCCCTGTCGGAGTTTAGCAGGTTTCTGCTCATGACAGGTCAATTTTAATGGGAAATGGGTGGGGACATTGGCTTAGTGTCCCTACATCGAGTGTGTCCGCTCATCCTGGTGTCCCCTCATGGCATGTTCTGGTGTATATCTGTATTCTGATATTGCTTCACAATAGGCATCTGTTATCGTATCCCCAGACAAAGTCATGACAAAGTTTCATGAGGGTCCCGCCACCGCCCAAGAAAAATCATGTGAGCGGGATAACTAAAATATATTTCATCTTTTTCAAACTTTACATTTGTGTAGATATAGGTAAGAGGACGAAGCCTATTTAAAATGGGGTCATGACCTTTTCTAGGAGAGTGACCTTGACCTTGAATAGGCCCATTTTTGCTGAAAATAACACAAATTCTTAAATATCTCAAGAAAGCTTGCATGGACTGGTCCAAAAATCAAGGTGACCGAAGATCTTGGATAGCCCTGTGATATGCAGGAAACTGGTGGCGCCACCAATTATCCTTTTCTTGTTTTTACATCTCTTAATACCCCCATAATTGCCACTTGACAGTCCTGTGAGTGTTACAAGTAAAAAACTAATGGACAGATTAGCTTCATATTATGAACATGTAGAGAAAATGTTTCTTAGATAAGGGCTATTCAAATTTGGGTCATGACCTTTACCATGAGAGTGGCCTTGACCTTTTATATTTTCATATTTGGTGAAAATCACATGCCTCATATGATATCTCCAGTGTTGATAGCCATATGGATTTCAAACGTGACTAATGTATGGCTCACGTCTAAAGTAAGAACCCTATAGGTTCTAGGGTCATGAGGTCAAAGGTCAAGGTCACTGGACTTACATCTTTAAAGGTATTATGGATGCAGTTTAAGCCAGACTTTTCATCCAAGATCTTCCATCTTGAACATATAGAACACTTGCCAATAGTGAATGATCCATATCAATTTTGGGGTCACAAGGTCAAAGCCACAGGAGCTACCTGTCAAAAAATTAGTTTCAGGATGATAATTCTAGCTTTTTAGCTCAGCTGACTATAAGTCATCTGAGCTATAGTCGTGGTATATTGTCCGTCGTCCGTCCGTCTGTCGTGCCGTCCGTCCGTAGATGTGGCACGTTTTGAAACCGTAAGACATAGGGATCCAAAATTCGGCATAATGTTAGATGTCCCCAAGATCTCCTACCAAGCCGAAAACTGGGTCTTTGCGACTTCGTTCCTTTGAGAAATTAAGGAAAAACCTCAATTTTTTATTAAAAACCTATTTTTACACTTCAGGACTGCCTTATATCAAAACCACTCATCTGTTTTTCCTCATATTTACAATAAATATTCTTCTATATAGTTCCTATGTACATGCCAGAAATTATGTCTGTATTATATAATTTAAAAAAGTTATGAGCCCAAACATAATGCATTTTGTAAAAAATCAGGAAAGATATTTGATCACTTAACACAAAACATGTTAAAGCTATGGACCTTTTTTCCAGTAATATAACTTTAATTAATCAAAATTAAATTGTATACCCAAAATTAGATCAAAATCTTTTAAATTTTTTAAAATATTAACAAAAATAAAAAATTGGTACCTTAAATTTAGCCCAACTTTGACCATGGCACATTTTTCCTGTAAGTACTGTGGATTTAATTTTCACAGCATGTTTTTGTTAGCATTTGTCTGTTAACACCAAAAATTTGAAACCAGTTGATCAAAAACTGTAGATTTTATTCAAGTTTTCAAACACCATGGAACATATTGTTTACATCAAGCTAGTGTTATGCAGTTTGCAAGAGCTCAGCTCCCCAGCTTCAGCTCTCAGTTCCTAAAATTTGGCATACAATTAGATGTCTCCAAAATCCCTAACCATGCCAAGAATTTGGTCACTAGGACTTAATACCTTCGAGATATTAATGAAAAACTTCATTTTTCCATTAAAAACCCATTGTTACACTTCAAGACTGCCTAATATCAAAACAACTGATCTGACTTTAATCATATATAATATACATATTTTTCTATACATTCTCTATGCACATGCAAGATATGATGTCAGTATTGCGTAACTGTTTTAAGTTATGGGCGCAAACATAATGCACTTTGTAAAAAATCAAGAAATAATTTACTCCCTTAACAAGGAGATTGCTGAAGCTAGAGATTTTTTTGTCAGGCATGTAACATTATTTAATCAAGATTCAATTGAATACCCAAAATTAGTTCTGAATTTTTCAAATTTTATAAGTTATTAGTATAAATATAAAATTAGTACCTTATATTTTGCTCAACTTTGACCATGGCACATTTGTTTCCTGTGAGCACTGTTGATATAATATTCATGTCATGCACACATAAGGATTTCAGCTTTTTAGTTTAGAAAGCTGAAAGAAATTGGCCAAAAATTGTAGCTTTTGTTAATGTTTCTATGAGACCATGTCAGACTTTGGCCCTCTCCAGCCCCTCTTGAGTCACCTGTATGTTGACCTTGTTGAACTTTCAGCAAATTATGCATGCTTGACAGGAGGCATAAACTGGGGCTCCAGGCAGCTTATTATATAATGGCCAGCCACAGTTGATCCAGGTGTCCAACCCAACTCATCTAGTAGTTTCAACCAACAACATAACAATAAACAATAAATTAATAAATTTGTGTTGGTTTTTAATAACAAATTAAAGAAAAATAGAAAAGGAATTTGTAAGTTTATAATAACAGGAAATTAACTTGCAGTTACTGATGATATAAGAATCTTGTATCGATGGATAGAATGTCATGTATTCCAAATAACACCATGCAGTCACCTATGGTATTTTTCAGTTCAATTTTAATGATAAAAAAGTAAATCATATTATTCATTACTAATGATTGGGGATCATATGAAGGAAATTAATGATAGACAAAGATGCAGTTGATAATATTAATCTAGATTCCTACTGTGTCTAGTGTGTACATTGATGTGAAATTAGTCCAAAATGAATATATTACATTTATATTTTTTTTAAATATAAATAAAAACCATAAAACCAGGTACTTATGATCATTATTTAAATGTGTTAATTTTGTATATTCTGGATTCTCAACATCATTGTTTGGTGAAAACTGAATAAATACCTGACATGGTGCAAATAATTAGCAATTGTATTTAAATACGAATATGAATATGTACTCCATTATAAAATTTCTTGCATAAAGAACGGGAATTCAGGTAAAAATGCAAGTATATGAATACCAGTGCAAATACTTTCAAAATGTATTCATGAATGCATTCATGAATATATTCTTTAATATTATTTTAATAATCATTTCAGTTATATTTCATTTTAAAAAATCATAAGATTCTCTTATTATTTTTAATAAAAATTATATTTGGGACAATATTTGTAATTTTTTTAATTAATAGTTAAACTCTTATATTATATGTTCTGCTTATAAGTTATATGGCCAAGTCAAAATCTGTGTGACAATAGTACTCCATTTGTTAATAAAATAAATGAAATCAATCCTCTTCCCTGTCTCCAAAGATACTATCAAAATCATACATAAGCTAAACAACAACAACTCATAATACATCGTATATTTATTACCACACAAAACCAGCACGTGAATCATATCTAAATCATATTTTTTATCATATATAACAGCTGAGCGCCGTGACCCATAGGTCCCTTGTTTTTATATATGGATTTCAAACTTGACTTATATATGTCCCATTAAAAAAGCAAGATCCCAATTGATTTGGGGTCACAAGGTCAAAGGGTAAGGTCACAGGACACATCTTTAAAAAGATTGTTGATGCATTTTCAGCAAACTTTTCATCTCAGACCTTTTATCTTGAACATATAGTTCACCTGCCAATAGAGGAGGACCCCTATTGATTTGTAGGTCACATGGTTAATGGTGAATGTCACAGGAGCCATCTGGCCAAAAATTAATTTCCTGATGATTACTCCAGCTTGGAATGTTATATGGGTATCAAACTTGACTTATATATGGCCCATCAATAAAACAAGATTCCTATTGATTTTTAGGTCATGAGGTCAAGGTCACAGGACAAACATCTTTGAAAAGATTGTGGATGAATTTTCAGCCAAACTTTTCATTTCAGACCTTTTATCTTGAACAAATAGTTCACCTGCCAATAGAGGAAGACCCCTATCCATTTTTAGGTCACATGGTCAAAGGTGAAGGTCACAGGAGCCATCTGTCCAAAAATACATTTCCTGATGATTACTCCAGCTTGGAATGATATATGGGTATCAAACTTGACTTATATATGGCCCATCAATAAAACAAGATTCCTATTGTTTTTGAGGTCATGAGGTCAAAGGTCAAGGACACAGGACACATCTTTTAAAAGATTGTGGATGCATTTTTAGCCAAACTTTTCATTTCAGACCTTTTATCTTGAACATATAGTTCACCTGCCAATAGAGGAAGACCCATATTCATTTTTAGGACACATGGTCAAAGGTGAAGGTCACAGGAGCCACCTGTCCAAAAATTCATTTTTCTGATGATAACTTCAGCTTAGATTTATATGTTGGTTTCAAACTTGACTTATATATGTCCATCCATCTTGGAAAGTTTTCTCATAAACATACAGGTGGCATCATCTTTCCGTTTTTGTAGAATAAATTAATACCCATTTCTGAGGAGTGATTTACCCTATTGGCCTGAAAATGTGCATATCCATAGATCTTAGACTCAAGACTGGTGGCGCCATTTGCTATCGTTTTGCTGTGGCGTACATGTGCTTTGGGTGAAAATTGCTCATATCTCTGGAGTGGTTCAAGGTATTGGTCTTAAATTTGGCATGTCAATCCATCTTGGAACATTTTCTTGACAAACAGACAGGTTGTGCCACCTACCTTCCTGTTTCTGTAAAACAAATTAATGCTCTTTTCTCAAAAGAGAATCAATATATTCAGTGAAAAATATTGTTTCTAAAGTTAATAGATGGAAGAAACCATTGTCTCTTGCTAAGTGTCAGTATATGCTACTGAAGATGGGGGGCCTATTGTCTGGGGATATATGGCACCAAGAAATATATAAAGGCCTGCCAAATCACTCTTTTTTTTAAAAGAGTCACTCTTTTTTTTTTAAGATTTCCTGAAAATGAAGCTAATTACTCTTTTTCACTCTTTTTTTCAGCAGCACTCTCTTTTTCCTATTTTTTTCATGAAATAATTCTGATATCTACCTCTTTATACACAATTGTTTGATGAGAAGCACATCTTTATTCATTTTTGTGATAAAAAAGGGGGAAGTGACTCTCATTTAACTCTTTTTTCACTCTTTATTTCAAATAAGTCTACTCTTTTTTCCTGGAGCACTTACTCTTTTTTTGGGTCTTTTACCTTTAGCAGGCTTGATCTAGTTATTCTAAACATTTTGATAAAAAAAATCTTATATGTCAGCTTGAAAAAAGTCTTTCAGTATGTGTAAACAAATTTACCAACAGGCCAAGAAAGTGGCTGTATCTGTAAATAGCATGGAAGACTGCCAACTATTTCAGATTTGGCAGCAGGTCATGAGTTCAGTCAGTACTGCCAAGTACAGGTCAAGAGTACACTCAGTGCAGTAGCTGCAGCTGGCAATTTGTTCTATTTGATGTTTGATGTATTAGCCTGAAGTTATGACTTGGCCATGCATCGTTGATAACTTTCTCGTACACAAGACTGGTGTCGACCACCTTCAGTGATTTTTGCATAGTGATTGTCCCTGCGTATTTCTCAGGAGGGATTTGATATATCAGCCTGAAATTGTACTTATTTCTATATCTCGGATAGCTTCATCATATACAGCACTGGTGGTGCCATCTACAATAATTTTGTACATGCAGTATATATATACCCTTCTTATTTCATTTGAGTGGTTTGACATATCATCTAGAAATTGGGCATATTTATTCATCTCCAAAAGCTTTGTCATATTCAAGACTGGTGGGGCCACAAAAAATAAATTTTGCATCGTGTATATCCCTGCTTTTTTTTCAGGAGGGATTTGACATTTGAGCTAGAAATTTGGCATATTTATACATCATCGATAGAGCTCTGTGTCATATACAAGACCTGTGGCACCACCTACAATTGTTTTGGGTTTCAAATAGATAAACATAATCATTAGCTCAGCTGACTATAAGTCATCTGAGCTATAGTCATGGTCCTTTCTCTGTCGGCTGTCTGTCTGTCCGTCCGTCCGTCCATTAAACTGGCACGTTTTGGAACCGTAAGACCTAGGAATCCAAAATTCGGCATAATGTTAGATGTCCCAAAGATCTCCTACCATGCCAAAAACTGGGTCTTTGCGACTTTGTTCCTTTGAGAAATTTAGGAAAAACCTCAATTTTTTATTAAAAACCCACTTTCACACTTCAGGACTGCCTAATATCAAAACCACTCATATGTTTTTCCTCATATTTACCATAAATAACACTTTATATAGTTCCTATGTACATTCCAGAAATTAGGTCTGTATTATATAATTTAAAAAAGTTATTTGCCCAAACATAATGCATTCTGTAAAAAATCAGGAAAGATATTTGATCACTTAATACAAAACATGTTAAAGCTAAGGACTTTTTTCCAGTAATACAATTTTAATTAATCAAAATTAAATTGTATACCCAAAATTAGATCAGAATCTTTTAAATTTTTTAAAATATTAGCAAAAATAAAAAATTGGTACCTTAAATTTTGCCCAACTTTGACCATGGCACATTTTTTTCCTGTAACTGCTGTGGATTTAATTTTCACAGCATGTTTTTGTTAGCAGTTCGTCTGTTAACACCAAAAATTTGAAACCAGTTGATCAAATCTGTAGATTTTATTCAAGTTTTCAAGCACCATGTCACATATTATTTACATCAAGCTAGTGTAATGCAGTTTGCTAGAGCTCAGCTCCCCAGCTTCAGCTCTCAGTTCCTAAAATTTGTTAATTCTAATCTAAATACAGTTAGATGTCTCCAAAATCCTATACTATGCTAAGAATCTGGTCACTAGGACTTAATTCCTTTTAGATATTAATGAAAAACTTTATTTTTCCATTAAAAACCCATTGTTACACAAGCCCGCTAATATCAAAACCACTGATCTGACTTTGATCATATATAATATACATATTTTTCTATTCATTCGCTATGCACATGCCAGAAATGATGTCAGTATTGCGTAATTGTTTTAAGTTATGGGCCCAAACATAATGCACTTAAAATAAATTTCTTGATTTTTTATAAAGTTATGGGCCCAAACATAATGCACTTTATAAAAAATCAAGAAATTTATTTTCTCCCTTAATAAGAGGATTGCTGAAGCTAGAGATTTTTTATCAGGGATGTAACATTATTTAATCAAGATTCAATTGAATACCCAAAATTAGTTCTGAATTTTTTAAAATTTTGTAAGTTATTAGTATAATATAAAATTAGTACCTTAAATTTTGCCCAACTTTGACCATGGCACGTTTGTTTCCTGTTAACACTGTTGATATAATTTTCATATCATGCATACATAAGGATTTCAGCTTTTTAATTTAGAAAGCTGAAACAAAATGGCCAAAAATTGTAGCTTTTATTAATGTTTTTATGAGACCATGTCAGACTTTGGCCCTCTCCAGCCCCTCTTGAGTCACCTGTATGTTGACCTTGTTGAACTTTCAGCAAATTATGCACGCTTGATCATGAGGGAGGCATACACTGGGGCAGCCAGGCAGATTTTGGCCAGCCACAGTTGATCCAAGTGTCCAACCGAACTTATCTAGTAGTTGTTTTGACCAACAACATAACAAGAAACTATAAATTTATAAATTTTTATTGGTTTTTAATAACAAATTTTAAAAAATTAATAGAAAAGGAATTTGTTAGTTGTTGAGTAACAGGAAAATTAACTTGCAGTTACTGATGATGTAAGAATCTTGTATTTTTCAGTTCAATTTTTAGCTCAGCTGACTATAAGTCATGTAGACCGTGACCCATAGGTCCCTTGTTTTTCTATTGTGTACATCCATGCCAGTATTTCTGGAGTGATGTTTGTGTGTTTGGTGCTTGAGTTTAAAATGTTAAGTACCGGGTACTTGTATTGTACATGTGCTTTTTAGCTGAGATGTTCTATAAACTGTTATTGCATGGTTTTGAAAAACTATGAGATTAAATGGTAAGTTTTAGATTGTGAGCTGAACATATTAAAAATATAATATAAAATTCATATGAGCATCAAGACCATGGGCCTTTTGGTGCTGGCCATGTGAGTATACATTTTGTGGAGATATATCAAATGTGATTAAATAGTTTTATAACAAAAAAATTGATAAATTGCTTATTCTATACTTAAATATTGACTATTCTATGTCCTCAGTTGCAAAAACAATTTGCATATCCCATGCTGTTAAAAATGGTGTTGTTGTAGACAAAAGCAGGTTTATATATAGTGCAAGGTTCCCCCAACTGTTAGTGATCAACAATGAAAATATATCCATCACATATCTCCTCTGACTAGTTCTAACCAGTCAAGTGTTTCTTATTTTATTCAACTGACATGAACCTTTTGCATTGATGTTGTCAAACCAAGCATACAGCCCGGTGGATACGTGCATGCATGGGGAGTTTTTGTATATATGATCCTCTCACTGTTGTTAGATGTTCTTTTTTTTATTACTTGTTTCAAATGATGTATCAGAACACTAGAGTTATTACCAAAGAAGTTACAGAATGTCTAAGGTATTGTGAAACAGTTTTGCCCATCTATTATATTTAATATTTTCTATAATTCAAAGTGTTTGATAATGCATAAGATGTATGGTTGAACAGATATAACAAAAAGTAAGCAAATGACAAGGAAAGTAAGGGTACAGATATCTACGTCAGGAAGTAATTTTGACATTACTTTTTTAATAATCAATCAGGTTTGTGGAGTGATATGCATTAGTCCTCTAAGTAAGGAGAACAGAAAAATTAAATGATGTATGTTTTAGTTTCATTTTAAAAAATACAAGTAAAATGAGTGTAACTGACTTCATCCTGGTAAACTAAAGTTTAGCCCTTCCTCCTAGCTACCCTATTAGGATGGGGCATGTAGAAACCTAAATTTAGGTAAGGTATGTTTGAAGTATTGAGCACAGCTGACCTCATTTCTGTAATTAGGGCAATACATGACATTCCTCTATCAAAACTCCAGTAAGTTTCAAGCATGGCCAAATTACTAGCCTCTGTTACTGATATATGTTTATTATTTATTCATTTATATAGATTTCAATCATCAGGGTAAACATTATATTAATACATTTACCAATTCTGAAGATATAAAACTCTGTATTGAGATTTATAATCCTAACATTAAACCTTTAATTTTAACATATTGAGTAAGTTTTAGTTTAATTAGCACCATTTTGACATAAGAGAGTCTATTGATATGTCACACTGCCTTGCTTAGAAATGGCATGATATGGCAGATATACCACACTGTAAGGCTTGATGAGGATGCAGATACTTTCATAATTTTTAAAAATGCCTCATGACCTACTAGTATGCTGTCACGTAAGATAAACAAGACCATTTATTGCCTGGGTAACTGGACCCAATTTGTACGCTACACAGGAAGTTTCTCACTTGTTTGGCTTAAGATTTAACATGTATTCTTTGGCCTTAATTCACTGACTCCCTGTGTAAGTGTTACCAGTAATGAACACAAAACAGCCTCCTGATTGAAATAATCATGCAGATTGTCAACTGGCTTGTATGCCACTCATTGAAATGATATTCAGATAACATGAAAGAAAATTAAGACTTGAGTTAGAAAAACATGCGATCTGACAGATGATTTAAAATAACTTGCACTGACAGCCTTGAGTCCCATTAACATATAATGTCTGAAATATTAAGCCTTTCAGTTATGCATCTGATAAACTGAGTGATCTATTGGCCACTTAATTTTGAATTAAAAGTTTTAAATTTAAAAGTCAAACCATAAGATTATATTTATTGTGATATCATTGGTAAGTTAGTGTTATGAGTGAACAATTATATAGGGTCCGACTTTAAACTAAAACATGATGACTGAGGTTTGTTTTATGCCTTACTATTTGTTATGATTTCTGGATTACCTCCAACCTACTATGTACATAGGGAGCATGGAATCTAGATGGCTTCATACTAATTTGCATATCTTTAACTGTCATTGACATTCCTTCATTCACATCCATGATTAAGTGAACCATCCTCTCTCTCTACATGCCTTAGTCCTTAGGAGACCTGTGGTTTTAGTGCCTTAAATAATTTGTCTATTTTGGTCAACTCAGAGCTCATTCAGATGTCTTGAGTGTGTTCAGAATTTGAGGACTCTGATTTATTAAAACTTGAATCATGTGTCTGCTTGGCTCGGAGTGACCTTCTGTCACACACTTGCTGGACGGCTTGGTGCTGTAGGGGAAGCTGGAAGATCCCTTGGCTGGTATTGGGGAGGTCTGATTGATTCAGAGATCAATATGTCACATGTGCTTTTCACAGATTGTGCCTTTGAGTTGACCCAGGAGCCACCTCTGAGTGAAAGCTTCTCTATTTCATATGAATATATCAATAATGGATGAGCAATTACACTGTTGGTATTAGACAGCATTCTGATGCTTTGGAAAGGTTGATTGAGCTGTGGAATGTAGTACAATAGAAGCCAGATGTTTTTCCTGGTACATCCTTCCTTCTTTTTGTATCTATTGTAAGAATGTCAAAATGTTCACAGTTAATGGAGTGGGATATGCAAAGGAGCTAGTAAATTGCAGATATATATATATATAGAAAACAGAATGAAGACGCCTTATTGTTGATTAACTGTTTAATTCAACCACGAGCTTTTGAAGCTTATAGCTTTTTCATCAGGTGTCAAGTGGAAAGGTATAGAAATCGGCTGTATATATATGTTAGATAAACAATTTTTAATGACCATAATTTCTAGAAATTGTTTGTAAACAGTTAGTCAACACTAAGGCGTCTTCATCCTGTTTTCTATACACTAAGAGACTAACACGGCTACATGCGTTCTATATATATATATGTATATATTATATATATATATATATATATATATATATATATATATGTGTGTGTACCGACTTTTTGGTGTATACCATTTCCATCTCTCTCTCTCTCTCTCTCTCTCTCTGCTCTCTGTCTGTCTGTCTGTCTCTCTATCTCTTTCTCTCTCTCTATATATATATATATGTTATTCTGTGTTCTTCATTTTGATAATTTAAATAGTTTATATCAAATAGTTAATTGAGAGACTTATGATATGAAATTACTGAAAATGGGTCCATTCAGACTCTTATTGACATCATAAGACATTGATTTATATTAATCAATCATACATTTACTCAGTCACCTTAAAGTTGTTTTAGCTCAGCTGACTATAAGTCATCTGAGCTATAGTCATGGTCCATTGTCCGTCCGTCCATCTGTCCGTATGTCTGTCCGTAAGACTGGCATGTTTCGACACGATTGGACCTACGAATCTGAAATTAGGCACACAGTTAGATGTCCCAAAAATCTTCTACCATGCTGAAAATTAGGTCAATAGGACTCTGTTCCTTCGAGATATGAAGGAAAAACCTCAATTTTTTATTAAAAATCTATTTTTACACATCAGGACTGCCTAATATCAAAACCACTGATCTGACTTTGATCATATTTACCATAAATATTCCTCTATATAGTTCCTTTGTACATGCCAGAAATTAAGTCAGTATTATATAATTTAAAAAAGTTATGGGCTTAAACATAATTAACTTTGTAAAAATCAGAAAAGATATTTGGTCACTTGAGAGAAAAAGTCTTAAAGCTAGGGATTTTTTTTCAGTATTACAACTTTAATTAATCAAAATTGTAATCTGAAAAAAAAGTCCCTAATTAATCAAAAACTTTAATTAATCAAAATTTAATTGTATACCAAAAATTAGAGCAAAATCTGTTAAATTTTTAGCTCAGCTGACTATAAGTCATCTGAGCTAGAGTCGTGGTCCATTGTCCGTCGTCCGTCCGTCTGTCTTGCCGTCCGTCCGTCCGTCCGTAGATGTGGCACGTTTTAAAACCTTAAGACCTAGGAATCCAAAATTCGGCATAATGTTAGATGTCCCCAAGATCTCCTACTAAGCCGAAAACTGGGTCTTTGCGACTTCGTTCCTTTGAGAAATTAAGGAAAAACCTCAATTTTTTTTATTAGAAATCTATTTTCACACTTCAGGACTGCCTTATATCAAAACCACTCATCTGGTTTTCTTTATATTTACCATAAATATTCCTATATATAGTTCCTATGTACATGCCAGAAATTAAATCAGTATTATTTAATTTTAAAAAGTAATGGGCCCAAGCATAATGGACTTTGTAAACAAATCAGGAAAGATGTTTGGTCACTTAAGACCAAAAGTGTTAAAGGTAGGGACTTTTTTTCAGTAATACAACTTTAATTGATCAAAATTTAATTGTATACCAAAAATTAGATCAAAATCTATTAATTTTTTTTAAATATTGGCAAAAACTGTACCTTAAATTTTGCCGGAGTTTGACCATGGCACGTTTTTTTCCTGTAAATACTGTGGGTTTAATTTTCACAGAATGTTTTTGTTAGCATTTTGTCTGTTAACAACAAAAATTTGAAACCAGTTGATAAAAAACTGTAGATTTTATTCAAGTCTTCAAGCACCATGTCACATCAAGTTTACACCAAGCTAGTGTTATGCAGTTTGCTAGAGCTCAGCTCCCCAGCTTCAGCTCTAAGTTCCTTAAATATAGCATACAGTTAGATGTCTCCAAAATCCCCTACCATGCCAAGAATTTGGTCACTAGGACTTAATTCCTTCGAAATATTAATGAAAAACTTCATTTTTCCATTAAAAACCCATTGTTCCACTGTAAGACTGCCTAATATCAAAACCACTGATCTGACTTTGATCATATATAATATACATATTTTTCTATACATTCGCTATGCACATGCCAGAAATGATGTCAGTATTGCGTAATTGTTTTAAGTTATGGGCCCAAACGTAATGCACTTTTTAAAAAATCAAGAAATATATTTACTCACCTAAGATTAGAATTGCTGAAGCTGGATACTTTTTTTCAGGAATATAACTTTATTTAATCAAGATTCAATTGTTTACCCAAAATTAGATCTGAAGTTATTAGCATAAATAAAAAATCAATACCTTAAATTTTGTCCAACTTTGGCAATGGCACGTTTTTTCCCTGTAAGCACTGTTGATTTAATTATCACAGCATATATACATAAGGATTTAATCTTTTAAAATCTGAAATTTCAAAGGAATTGATTGAAAAGAGTAGCTTTCATTCAAGTTTTCACACACCGTGTCAAGTGTTGTTTACATCTAGCCCACCTAGTAGTACAGCCTTCACATGCATTATGTAACCCACCCCATGCAGCTTGCCTTGGCTCAGCTTGGCCACTACTAGCAGGCTTCCCCTCTGCCCTGTACACCCACCCACCCCCCCAAGATGGTGCATTAACTAGGTGAATGTTATAATTTTCTGTATTTCATTTTATTCTTGGCTATGCAATGCTACATTTTAGATTTTGTATTTACCACCAGGGTTACAATGATTTAAGTGCACATTTAATTGTGTCCACAAAGTGGTGTATTGCTATGAAAGTGTGGATGTTCATCAAATAAGAAATTCCTTACTTGAGAAGAGTAAAAACTTCACCAGGTGTGAAATGGACTATTAATTCCAGTAATAAATTATAGCTTAGATTGTAATTAGCATAATGATATTGTTTGTCCCTCATTCAACCAACAGTGTGTATACTTTATTTGAAAAGATGTTTTTATTTTAAATTTACTGAATCTTTTATTTTATTTCGGTGAATAAGATTAAGCATGTACTGAAAACTCCAATGTGCAAAACTTTTTATTAGTGATTGAAGGAATAATCTTGTAGATGCCATGTTGTGGCATTATTTCTTTTAAATTCAGTTTAAACATTTGTGATTTAAAAATAATAACAATATATGTGTATGCATAATATGACCCAATATGAGCTACACTCTAGATATATAATGATTGCAACTTAGAATTCTAATATTTTAACTTATATTTTCAGTGTTTTTATAATACAAATTTATAAAATTTGTAAATAAAATAAATAATCAGATAAAAACTATTTTTTAATGGAAAAAGTGGATATGCTTAAATAATAGGCTTATATATAAACTTAAATGCATTATTCCCTTGAAAGTGAAATAAAGTCCATTCTGTCCACTGGCCTGTCCATCTGTAAATTTTTCATATGCATCACAGTATCTCAAAACTTTTACTGTTTTTCTTCATGACAGTCTTGTCAGAGTATTAGTTTGCAATCATATATTTAGAACTTTACTATAACCAAGTAGGAGGGCCTCTTTCCTCTTAGCTTCTCATATGCTTATATAAATGAAAAACATTAAAATAGAATATTTTGCATTTGCAAATATTTCAAACTTAAGGTGAGCGCTGTGACCCATGGGTCCCTTGTTTTAAATATTGGCAAAAATGTCAAATTGGTATTGTAAATTTTGCCCAAGTTTGACCATGGAACTTTTTTTCTTGTAAGATCATTTGATTTACTTTTCACAGTCCGTATATATATATAGATTTAATCTGTTAAATTCTGAAATTTGAAAGTAAAAGCTTAAAAATTATTCTAGTAATTGAAGTTTTTCTGAGGCTCTAATGTATTTACTTTTTGAACCTCCAGACCAGCCATGTCTGATCCCTACAGCCTTGTTTGGGAAAATGTATTAGTGATGCAACACTGCTTTTACAAATGTAGAATCACATGTGGCAACCCTGCCCTGCCCTCCCCCCCCCCCCCCCCCCCCAAACCAGCTATGTTGCATTACTTGCATTCTTTAACCAATTGCTGTTTCCGATCCAGTGTATACAACTTTTCCAATCCTGAATTAAGTGTTATTTCAGATATTTATTATTTTGCAAATTTAAAAAAAAATATATGTTTAAAAAAAATAAATACATCTGTGTTTCTATTAAAAATCTATTTTCATACTTCAGGACTGCCTAATATCAAAACCACTCATCTGGTTTTCTTCATATTTACCATAAATATTCCTCTGTATAATTACTATGTACATGCCAGAAATTAAGTCTGTATTATATAATTTAAAAAAGTTATGGGCCTAAACATTATGGACTTTGTAAAAAAATCAGGGAAGATATTTGGTCACTTAAGACCAAAAATGTTAAACCTAGGGCCTTTTATTCAGTAATACAACTTTAGTTAATCAAAATTTAATTGTATAATAAATATAAATTTGGTACCTTAAATTTTGCCCAAGTTTGACCATGGCATGTTTCTTTCTTGTAAGATCATTTGATTTACTTTCACAGTTGGTTTATATATATATATTTAATTTGTTAAATTCTAAAATTTGAAAGTAAAAGCTTAAAAATTATTTTATTTATTGAAGTTTTTCTGAGGCACTAATGTATTTACATTTTGAACCTCCAGCCATGTCTGGTCCCTACAGCCTTGCCTGGGTAAACGTATTAGTGATGCAACACTGCTCTCACATATGTAGAATCACGTGGCAACCCTGACCTCCCCCATCCCCACCCCCCCCCCCCCCTCCCCCAACCAGATATGTTGCATTAGTTGCATTCTTTAATTGCATTGCTGTTTCCGATCCAATGTGTACAAGTTTTCCTGAATCAAGTGTTATTTTCAGATATTTATTATTATGCAAATTTTAAAGATATATTTTAAGAAAAAATAAATACATCTGTGTATATTTTCTGATAAAGATTTTTAAAAATAAAAATATTTGAATATGATAAAAAATCAGATCTTAGACAAGTTCTCATTATGATTTCTGTAATGTTAATAATTGTCATAAGACTCTTGCTATGTCTGGTGCATAGATTGATGTGAAAGTAGTCCAAAGTGAATATAATAGTTTTATTTTTTTAATATTAATTAAAGTCATAAAACCAGGTACTTATGATCATTATTTAATTTTGTGAAATTTGTATATTCTGGATTCTCAAGAACTTTGTTTAGCTGAACCTTTTGCATAAGAACAGGAATACAGGTAAAAATGAAAATATTTGAATACAAATGCAAATACTTTCAAAATGTACTCAAGAATGCATTCATGAATATATTCTTTAATATTATTTTAATAATCATTTATTTTGATAATATTATTATGAAAATCTTTTCGGATGATACTGTTATTATTTTTAATTTAAATTATATCTGACACAATATTTGTTATTAATATTTTATAAATATTTTAACTTATATTATTTGTGCTAGTGCTACTCTTGGGTAGGGGTAACCTGTTATTATTAAATAACAGTTATCTCATTTGTAAAAAGCATATTTAACATGACTGATAATGGACAGTTTTTTTTTCAAATAATTCTACTGCAGTGTAGATAAAGTTATAAGGCCAAGTCAAAACCTATGTGACAAAAGCTCACCATTTCCAACTGTAAATAATATAAATGACATCAGTCCTCTTCCCTGTCTCCAAAGATCTTATCAAAATCTTACATAAATTGAGTTAAACCCCATCAACTCATAATACAGCTTATATTATCACACAAAACCAGCATTTGCCTACCTCCTCTTCCAAATCATATTTTATGATCATATATAACAGCTGAGCGTCATGACCCATGGGTCCCTTAGTGAGGTTAGTTGGCAGTGTTTTTATTAATTGAAGAGGAGCGTCTGAGGGCAGACATCCTCTTGAAACCTGGTTGGAGCAATCATTGATTTGAATACAAAGACAGCTGTTGATTTCTAGTGTTTTGTGATCTATCTGCTTGTTTTCATTCTCTTATTTCTGGGAAGCCTTCTGTTTTTGAGAAAGAATGTTGACAAAAAGTCCTTGAATGAGTCATCATCAGACCCTCAAGTATGCTGTTGATAAATATGACCCTATGTTTGACATCTGGAGAATCTGTTTACATCACTAGAAACAAAGGTTTGGGGAATTGTCATCCTTTGATGCTGTATTTATCATTTTTTATTGCTGTTTCTCACTGTATACGTAAAATTTCTTTCATATTGTTTAAGAATCCTGCTTGCCAAAGTCCATGCCCAAGAAGTGAGCCAAGTAAAGTGAATAATGAGATGTTCTTGAACTGCTGGGTCCTTATTCAATCCCACTGATCTATTGTCTCACCCTTCTTATCTGTGAAATAGGTTTCCAATTAAGTGCCAAAGTACAGTACACAAACACAGCTACCTTCAGTGTTTGTAAAGTTTGTGACTTAAGCTTGACTTACTTCAGAAGTGGTTTATTGTCACACACTGATGTGTCCAGTTTGCCAATGATAAGTCACATAACACAACTAGTTCTTAAAACGAACAACTTAAAATATTTTACAGTTGTTGTGAGGTTGCTCTGACTTTCTGTGCCATAATGAATCTCTGGCTATCAAGAGAACAGCCATATACATTGACAAACACTCTTATCAGTATTAAGTTTTCACAAGCATTATTTGATATATTTTTAGTGAACCTGCGAGTTTATGCGATGATGCGGCGGCGTCCGTCATTGCGTCGTGCGTTGTCTGTACATAGCTAACTCAAAAACAATAGGAGCCAGCATCACCAGTTTTTTACAAATAATCAGTATTCTGAAAAACTCTCAGATTTAGTTTTTAGCTCAGCTGACTGAAAGTCATCTGAGCTATAGCGATCACTCTTTGTCCGTCGTCCGTCTGTCCGTCTGTCCGTCCGTTAACCAGGCACAAATCGTAACCGCTGGACCTAGAACCTTGTAACTTGGGATTCTGAGAGGTCCATAAAAAATCTCCTTGGAAACCAGAAATTAGGTCTCTGTTACCCATATCCTTCGAGCTATGTGGCCCCAAAGTACCCCCCAGAAAAGTCAAAAATTTCATACAAAAACTTCAATATCTCATTAACTACTTGACTGATGGTCATGATTTTTGGCATACATATTGATCATGAGATGTTACATCACTTCCTGCAGACTGGTGGCGCCACCTGTATTTTTCGATTTTTTACGAATTTTTTTCTCTATTTTTGAGACCTTTAAAAATGTGAACATCTGTTAACAAGGCACAAATCATAAAGACTGGACTTAGAATCTTAATTCTTGACACACTGAGAGGTCCATGAAAAATCTCCTTGGAAACCAGAAATTAGGTCTCTGTTACCCATATCCTTTGAGCTATGGGGCCCCAAAGTACCCCCCAGAATAGTAAAAAATTTCATACAAAAACTTCAATATCTCAATAACTACATCACTGATGGTCTTCATTTTTGGCATACATATTGATCATGAGATGTTCAATCAGTTCCTGCAGACTGGTGGCGCCACCTGTACTGATTGATTTTTTACGATTTTTTCCTCTATTTTTGAGACCTTTGAGGATGCTGTCATCTGTTAGCGTGGCACAAATCGTAACGACTGGACCTAGAATCTTCATTTTCGACACACTGAGAGACCTATGAAAAGTCTCCATGGAAACCAGAAATTAGGTCTCTGTTACCCATATCCTTCGAGCTATGGGGCCCAAAATTACCCCCCAGAATAGTCAAAAATTTCATACAAAAACTTCAATATCTCATTAACTACATCACTGATGGTCATGATTTTCGACATACATATTGATGATGAGATGTTTCATCAGTTTGTGCAGACTGGTGGCGCCACCTGTAATTTTCAATGTTCACGAATTGTTTTCTCCATTTTTGAGACCTTTAAGGATGAAGTTATCTGTCAACAGGGTACAAATCGTAACGACTGGACCTAGAATCTTCGTTCTTGAAACACATGGAGACCCATGATAAGTCTCCTTGGAAACCAGAAATTAGGTCTCTGTTACCCATATCCTTCGAGCTATGGGGCCCCAAAGTACCCCCCAGAAAAGTCAAAAATTTCATACAAAAACTTCAATATCTCATTAACTACTTGACTGATGGTCATGATTTTTGACATACATATTGATCATGAGATGTTACATCACTTCCTGCAGACTGGTGGCGCCACCTGTATTTTTCGATTTTTTACGAATTTTTTTCTCTATTTTTGAGACCTTTAAATATGTGAACATCTGTTAACATGGCACAAATCATAAAGACTGGACTTAGAATCTTAATTCTTTACACACTGAGAGGTCCATGAAAAATCTCCTTGGAACCCAGAAATTAGGTCTCTGTTACCCATATCCTTTGAGCTATGGGGCCCCAAAGTACCCCCCAGAATAGTAAAAAATTTCATACAAAAACTTCAATATCTCAATAACTACATCACTGATGGTCTTCATTTTTGGCATACATATTGATCATGAGATGTTCGATCAGTTCCTGCAAACTGGTGGCGCCACCTGTACTGTTTGATTTTTTACGATTTTTTCCTCTATTTTTGAGACCTTTGAGGATGCTGTCATCTGTTAGCGTGGCACAAATCGTAACGACTGGACCTAGAATCTTCATTTTCGACACACTGAGAGACCTATGAAAAGTCTCCATGGAAACCAGAAATTAGGTCTCTGTTACCCATATCCTTCGAGCTATGGGGCCCAAAATTACCCCCCAGAATAGTCAAAAATTTCATACAAAAACTTCAATATCTCATTAACTACATCACTGATGGTCATGATTTTCGACATACATATTGATCATGAGATGTTTCATCAGTTTGTGCAGACTGGTGGCGCCACCTGTATTTTTCATTGTTCACGAATTGTTTTCTCCATTTTTGAGACCTTTAAGGATGTAGTTATCTGTCAACAGGGTACAAATCGTAACGACTGGACCTAGAATCTTCGTTCTTGACAGACAGGGAGACCCATGATAAGTCTCCATGGAAACCTGAAATTTGGTCTCTGTTACCCATATCCTTTGAGCTATGGCACTCCAAAGAACAGCTCAGAATAATGGAAAATTTGATACAAAAGCTAAAGTATCTGAACAACTAATGCAGAGATAACCATAATTGTTTGCATGGATATTGATCATGGAGTGTTTCATAAGTTTCTGCAGACTGGTGGCACCACCTGTATTTGTTCGGTTTTTTTTACGAAATTTTTCTGTATTTTTGAGACCTTTAAAGATATGAACATCTGTTAACAGGGCACAAATCATAAAAACTGGACCAAGAATCTTCATTCTTGACACACAGGGAGACCCATGAAAAGTCTCCATGGAAACTTGAAATTAGGTCTCTGTTACCCATATTCTTTGAGCTGTATGGGTCCAAAATACCCCCCCCCCCCAGAATAATGGAAAATTTGATACAAAATCTGCAGTATTTCAATAACTACAACACTGATGGTCATGATTTTTGGCATACATATTGATCATGAGCTGTTCCATCAGTTTCTGCAGACTGGGTGTGCCACCTCTATTTTTTTTTCAAATTTTTACAAATTTTTTTCTTTTTTTTGAGACCTTTAAAGATGTGGTTATCTGTCAACAGGGTACAAATCGCAACAACTGGACCTAGAATCTTCATTCTGGTCATGCAAGGAGGCCCATGAAAGGTGCCTGTGGAAACTTGAAATTAGGTCTCTGTTACCCATATCCTTCAAGCTATAGGATTATGAAGTATCCCTCAGAATAATGGACAATTTGATACAAAAACTGAAGTATCTGAACAACTAATGCAGAGATCACCATGATTTTTTGCATGGATATTGACCATTAAGTGTTTTTATTAGTTTCTGCAGACTGATGGAGCCACCTGTATTTTTGTATCCGCCAAAACGAAGTTTTGCGGATACTATGTTTTTGACCGAGTTCCTCCGCCGCGGCGGCGTTCGTTTCCAGAGAGCTCCTCGGAGACTAATGGACCGATATTTCCCAAACTTACACCTATTATCGGGTCACATGTGAACTGGTGCCTAACCAATTTGCATTGACCTCTGACCTTTCCTCTCTATCCAGTGTCCATTTGTGGGTCTGTTTCCACTCATAAACCCTCATATCTCGGGAACCGTTTGACCGATCAGGAAATAAAATTGATACAAATGTAGCCCTTGGATTGCTTTATAACATACACAAAAAATGGTGGCGCCACCTGTAACCATGTTTGCACAGTGTCCATCTGTTCATCTGCCTTTGGTTAAAATCACTCATATCTCTGCAGTGAATTGACTAATTCACCTGAAATTCGTCATGTGTATACATCCAGGATAGCTTTCTTGATTTTATGAAGGTGGCGCCACCTACGTTCACTTTCACGCTGATGACATCCAAGCTTTTATCTCGGGAACCGTTTGACCGATCAGGAAATAAAATTTTTACAAATGTAGCCCTTTGATAGCTCTGTAACATACACAAAAAATGGTGGCGCCACCTGTAACAATGTTTGCACAGCGTCTGTCTGTTAGTCTGCCGTGGCCTAAAATTACTCATTTCTCTGTAGTGGTTCAACATAACTGCCTAAAATTTTGCAGGTTTATACATCGTAGACAGCTTTCTTGATTTATGACAGGTGGCGCCACCTACATTCAAGTTAACGCTGGACACATCCAAGCTCATATCTCAGGAACCATTTGACCGATTGGGCCAAAATTGTGCATGTGTTTAGATCTCACATAGGTCTTTATCATACACAAAACTGGAGGGGTTACCTGCAAAGATTTTTGCACAGTGTTTGTCTGCCATGGGCAAAAATCGCTCATATACATGTAGTGGTTTGACTTTTCTGCCTAAAATTTTGCATGTGTATACAACTTGGACAGCTTTCTGGATTTGTGGTAGGTGGCACAACCTACATAAACATTTAGGCTGCAGACATCCATGCTAATATGCAACATACCTCACTCTATTTCCCCTTGCCACTCAATCCATGCCTCACTATCCAATTTTGGCAGATACATGTAGTCACTTGTCGGTTACCCGTATTCTAGTTTTAAAAGTTTACACATTTTTCTCTATTTTTGAGATATATAAATACAGACTAAATCTTGGCCTGTTGGTTAATCTGTTTGATGCTTCAGTTGAATGGGTATATACTACCATTCTGATGATAAAATTTCCTTTTGCAAATCTCTTCCCAGTCAGCTGAGCGTCATGACCCATGGGTCACTTGTTTTAGCAAACCTGTGAGCTTATGCGATGGTGCGGCGGCGTGTGTCATCTGTCGTGCATCGTGCGTCGTCTGTTCATTAACTAAGCTATCTCAAAATGGCAGAAGCTAGCATCACCAAATTTTTGTAAATAATCAGTCATCTGAAAAACTCTATCGGATTTTGTTTATTTTTTTTCTAACTGCATTTTCTTAGATTTTAAAGGGAAAAAACTAAAAAAGCTTTAAATATCTTCTTCTCCGAAATTGTCCAGGCAAATTGTCCAATATTTCACAGAAATGATCCCTGGAACAATCTCTCTCAAGTTTGTTCGAATGGTTCCATTTCGGAGATATTTGGCTGAGTTACAGGAGGTTGATCTGTCATCTGTCCAAAAAAAGCACACTAAAATTAAAATCTCAGAAACGGCTAGAGCTATAATCACCAAATTTTATACCAGTGTTTGTCACATATGTCATATCTGAAATTGAGGTATTGGTGGCCCCACCTACATTGATGTGTTTTTTACAAGCAAAAATGTAATTTTAAACTCTTCTAGCTCATACACTGATTTATGATAAAACTGTTAAGCTGATTGGTTTAAACTTTACAAGAATTATTCTATGGTAGGGTTCTGCCAGTTTTATAAGAATAGATTGGGTAAATACAGCTTTAAAAAAGCATTGTAGCCAATTAAAAAAGGCTTTTTGTGTTTGAAAACAGATTTGACAACATGCTGAGTTTCAGCAGCCAAGTCAAGAGGTCACTCAGTACAAACAGGTGGGGTCCAGACATCACCATAGCAACTGACCTGGCTCTGGCGGGTGTCTAGACAATGTGTCTAGACAATGTCTAGATGCAGAATTCCCAGATTATTGGAACTATATCTTTCAACTGTTTGAAAAAACTTGGTTTGCATTTTAAGCGAATCAGGTTTATCATCAGGTCACATGTGAACTGCTCACCCTAATTTTTGGTTGACCTCTGACCTTTCCTCGCTGCCCAGCGTCCATTTGTGCATCTGTTTCCACACATAAACCTACATATCTTGGGAACCGTTTGACCGATCAGGCTAAAAATTTTGCACAAATGTAGCCCTTTGATAGCTTTATAACATACACTTAAAATGGTGGCTCCACCTGCAACCATTTTTGCACACAGTCCATCTGTTCATCTGCCTTGGGATAATATCACTCATATCTCACCAGTGGTTTGACTTTTCCACCTGAAATTTTGCAGGTTTATACATGCTGGACAGCTTTCTCGATTTTATGATAGGTGGTGCCACCTACATTCACGTTTACTCTGCAGACAATCAAGCTCATATCTCAGGAACCTTTTGACTGATTGGGCCAAAATTTTGCATGTGTATAGATCTCACATAGCTCTTCATCATAAGCAAAAACTAGTGGCACCACCTGCAACCATTTATGCACAGCATCCATCTGTTCATCTGCCTTAGGATAAAATCACTGATATCTCAGCAGTGGTTTGACTTTTCCACCTGAAATTTTGCAGGTATTTTACATCCTTGACAGCTTTCTCGATTTTATGACAGGTGTCGCCACCTACATTCACGTTTACTCTGCAGACAATCAAGCTCATATCTCAGGAACCGTTTGACTGATTGGGCCAAAATTTTGCATGTGTATAGATCTCACATAGCTCTTCATCATAAGCAAAAACTAGTGGCACCACCTGCAACCATTTATGCACAGCATCCATCTGTTCATCTGCCTTAGGATAAAATCACTGATATCTCAGCAGTGGTTTGACTTTTCCACCTGAAATTTTGCAGGTTTTTACATCCTGGACAGCTTTCTTGATTTTATGACAGGTGGCCCAACCTACATTCAAGTTTACTCTGCAGACATCGAAGCTCATATCTCAGGAACTGTTTGACCGATTGGGCCAAAATTTTGCATGTGTATAGATCTCACATAGCTCTTCATCATAGGCAAAACTAGTGGCACCACCTGCAAACATTTATGCACAGCATCCATCTGTTCATCTGCCTTAGGATAAAATCACTGATATCTCAGCAGTGGTTTGACTTTTCCACCTGAAATTTTGCAGGTTTTTACATCCTGGACAGCTTTCTTGATTTTATGACAGGTGTCGCCACCTACATTCACATTTACTCTGCAGACATCCAAGCTCATATCTCGGGAACCGTTTGACCGATTAGGCCAAAATTTTGCATGTGTATAGATCTCGCATAGCTGTTGGCGCCACCTGCAACAACTTATGCACAGCATCCATCTGTTGATCTGCCTTGGGATAAAATCACTCATATCTCGGCAGTGGTTTGACTTATGCACCTGAAATTTTGCAGGTTTATACATCATGGACAATTTTCTTGATTTTATGACAGGTGGCACCACCTACATTCACGTTTAAGCTGCAGACATCCATGCTAATATGCAACACACCACGCTGTATTCCCCTTGCCACTTAATCCATGCCTCACTTTACCCATCCCACTCAGATTTCTGCGGATACACATAGTGGCTTGTCGACTACCCATATTCTGGTTTTAAAATGTCCTAGTCCCAAACTTGCAGGTCAGAAATGTCCATTTTGCTGAAATCATAATGACTAAGATAGATATGCAGGACTTAGGAGGATCAATATTAAATTTTAAAAATAAACCTCCATTCATACTCCTAAACTTTGCACAGGTTCGCATCAGGCCTGTAGGCCTTGTTACTCTTTTTTCGAGACCTTTAAAGATACAGTCATCTGTTAACAGGGCACAAATTGTAACTGTTAGATAGGAACCTTCTTACCTAACATCCAGATAGGACCATGAAAAGTCTCCTTTTGATAATTCGATACAAAAGCTTTAGTATCTAAACAACTAGTGCATTGATCAGCATGATTCTGTGCATGCATATGCATCATGGAGTGTTTCCTCAGTTCCTGCAGACTGGTGGCGTCACCTGGACTTTTTAACAATTTTTTACACATTTTTTTCCTTCTATTTTTGAGACCTCCAAAGATGCGATCGTTTGTTAACAGGGCACAAATTGTAACCATTGGTCCTAGAATCTTTTTACTTGACATCCAGGGGTTCTGTGAAAAATATCCTTGGAAATTTGAAATTAGGTCTCTGTTACCCGTATTCTCTGAGCCATGGGGCTATAAACACCCCCAGCATAATTAAAAATTTGATACCAAACAAGGCACAAATCATAACTATTGGACCTGGAATCTTCTAACTTAAACTCCAGTGAGGTCCATGAAAAGTCTCCTTGGAAACATGAAATTAGGTCTCTAATACCCTTATTTTCTGAGCTATGGGGCTTATAAGCACCCCTCAGAATAATTGAGAATTTTATACCAAATTAGGGAACAAATCATAACCATTTGGCCAAAAAACTTCAAACTTGACATCATGAGAGTTCCTCAAAAGTTCTCCCCATAAACCTGAAATTTGGTCACTGTGAAATATATTCTCAGAGTTTTGGGGTATGTTTGAGCACCCCAGAAATAATGCAAAATACAGACAAATTGCCAGATTCCTCAGGAAAGGCTGCTTGGATTGTCATCAAATTTGTTGTGCTTATGCGTCTTGATAAACTTAAGCTAAGATGCATGAACAATGATGCTACCTACATTATCTTAATTTGTTGCCTGTGCAAGGACATATTGTCAACATGTCAGTTGGCTGAGCGTCATGCCCCATGGGTCACTTGTTAATGTCTGGGTTACTTCAAGCGTCTTATCAAAGGCTATGTAATTCTTTGAAGATACTCTAGAAATATGTACAACTGACCTTTTATAATGTTATGATATGCTTGACTGACTATAACCAAAAACAAGAAATATGCAATAAACAGAAGTAAAATTAAATGTGAATTGAAGCACCTGGTTGACAACTCAAAAACAGTTTGTGTGTACCATCAGCTTCTTGTATTGCTTCCTAAGATGGCTCTGTCAAAATATCTATATTATTATGCAAATAATATTCATATTTATGCTCCCATAATACTATGGATTTTTTTCCAAATCATCATATACTGTGGTTGCCTTTTTATTCACGAGGGTTTTAATTTCGCGATATTCGCGAATATGAAATAATCGCGAAAATAAAACCCTCAGGAAAAAAATGCCTCATCAACCAAGATGAACAAGAGGGGATGATACATTTGCAAACACAGATTAGTCATTGCGGTAATCGCATGAGATATATAAATATAAACTTTATTTATTTTACATGGATTGTACTACTAGTTAATATAACTAATACGAGGCACTCTCCATGGCTCGGATGTTGGCGCTCGGTAGTTGGTAAGGTTGGGGGAAACCGGAGGACCTGGAGAAAACCACCGACCTAGGACGGGCAACTACAACCCATTCTCATAGCCACACTGGGGATCGAACCCGGGTCGCCAGCGGGGAAGGCCAAGCGTTTTACCGCTCAGCTGTCCAGGCATGAGATATATCAACTGCGACTTCGGTCATAATTGAACCAGAAATTAGGGGGGTATTGAAGGATTTGTTTCTAAATTTAAAATCAATACAAATACAGCTGTACTAAGATTGTATAGGTTCTAGTGCAATCGCAAAAATGAAACCCTTGCGAAACGCCAAAAATGAAGAAATCGCGAAATTTCAGCCGCGCGAATATAAAGCCAACCACAGTATATATCTAAAATTAGAGATTCAGAGTTCAGGTTTTGTAGTCTAATATTCTAACAATTCTAAATTTACCCTTTGCTTTCCTTATTATTTGGACTAGTTGATATGTACACCTTTTTTCAGTTTCCTTGGTATTTCATGCAATCTAAGGAGCCTTTATGTATTGAAGAAAGTTATATGTTCTACATTTGACAACTGCTCATATCCAGCACCAAGTCACTCTAGGAAAAAGGGATATTACCCTTGTGGTGAAACGTGCTTAGGCCAGAGGTCTCAGTGTAGGATTGTAGGAACAGCCCTACAAATCAACCACCATACCACCATGCTCCATTCACATCTAACCTGTATACCTATCATTAAAGCTGTGTATCCATTAGCACATGTATGTGAACATATGCATGAATATGGCATAGTGGATCTTGCAGATCTTCCTCAAAAAGATGGTGGAGTGACATAATTTTACCCAAAATCACAGAGTACAAGCAGACACTGTGTGAAAATCGCTTCTGTGGTGAATTTAATACATACACACACATACACATGTATGCTGACGGACACATGGAACACTACAGTTACAAAATCATATGAGCAATTTTTCATGCACATACACATATAAGCGCACATACTGTATTTCCTTGATCAGAAGGTAGGCCTTAAATAGATGCCTGCCTTATTTAGTCGCTGGAGCAAAACAATATCCCAGAAAAATAAATGTCGGCCTGAAATAGATGACGTCTTGTTGAGAGGCCTGATGTCAGAGTAGTTTCATTGTTTGCCACCACATGTCTTTTCCCTACACTGAATTGGTGCATTTACTGGTCAAATTGACAATAGATTTTGGTTTGTGTTGTATTGATAATGTGTTGATTTCCTTTATAAATCATTCTTTTTCCTTACGTGAGTACTTATTTCCATTAGGGACAACAAATATTCCCAAGTCGCCAATTTTGATTAAAGCCAATCACCATTCCTAATAAATGCTACACAAATACGTCAACAGTGAGAAGGCTAACACTATCACTGCTGTCAAGCTAGGTAAAAATAGTACTGCTCGACACAAGCGGTACAACTTCAAACAGTGAAAGCCTACCTCATGGATGGTTGAACCCAACTGATCAAATACGTTTGGGCACATATTTCTTGTGTAGCATGAAGACACCAAATGATGGTGTCAAGCAGTACAATTTGAAGCTACTGTCAAGTCAGATTACACTCCTTGATTAGCTCAGCTGACTATAAGTCATCTGAGCTAAAGTCGTGGTCCTTTGTCCGTTGTCCAGCCGGCTGTATGTCTGACTGTCCGTCTGTCCATTAACAGGGCCATTTTGAAACCGTTGGACCTACGAATCCAAAATTTTGCATACTGTTAGATGTCCCTAAAATCTCCTACCTTATCGAGAATTGGGTCGCTAGGACTTTGTTCCTTTGATTTCCATAAAAAAAAGCCATTGTTACACTTCAAAGCTGCCTAATTTCAAAGACACTGATCTTTTATTGATCATATTTAGTATTTATATTCTTCCATAAAATTTCTATTAACATACCCAAAATTAGGTCAGTATTGCGTATTGTTTTGAAGTTATGGGCCCAATTATAATTCAATTTTAAAAAAAATTTCGGAAATATATTTACCCACTTAACATAAGAATTGTTGAAGCTGGAGACTTTTTTTCAGGAATATAACTTTATTTAATAAAGATTCAATTGTTTATCCAAAATTAGATCTGAATTTTGCAAAGTTTTTCAAGTTATAAGCATTAAGAAAAATTCAGTCCATAAATTTTGTCCAACTTTGGCAACAGCATATTTTTGCCTGTAAGCACTGTTTATTTAATTTTCACAGCATATATACATAAGGATTTAATCTTTTAAAATTTGAAATTTCAAAGGAATTGATTGAAAAGAGTAGCTTTTATTCAAGTTTTCATACACCATGTCAAGTGTTGTTTACATCTAGTCCACCTAGTAGTACAACCTTCACTCATGTTATGTAACCAACCCCAGGCAGCTTGCCTTGGCTCAGCTTGGCCATTACTAGCAGGCTTCCCCTCTGCCCTGCACTCCCCCCGCCTCCCTAAGATGGTGGATTAACTAGATGGATGTTATAATTTTTAGCAAACCTGTGAGCTTATGCAATGGTGTGGCGTCGTGTGTCGTGCGTCGTGCGTTGTCTGCACATTAACCATAGCTATCTCAAAAATTGTAGGAGCTAGCATCACCAAATTTTTTCCAAATAATCAGTCATCCAAAAAACTAAATCGGATTTGTTTATTTTTTTCTAACTGCATTTTCTTAGATTTTATAGGAAAAAAGCTAAAAAAGCTTTAAAAATCTTCTTCTTCGAAACTGTCCAGCCAAATTGTCCAATATTTCACAGAAATGATCCTTGGAACAATTTTTCTCAAGTTTGTTCGAATGGTTCCAGTTCATAGATTTTTGGCCGAGTTACAGGAGGTTGAACTTTGTTAACTATGCAAAAAAGCATATTAAAATTTAAATCTCATAAACGGCTGGAGCTATCATCACCAAATTTTATGCCAATGTTGGTCACATAGGTCATATCTGAAATTGAGGTATTGGTGGCACCACCTGCATCAACTTTTTTTGTATGGGGTCATCAGTGCCTGTATCAAACTGAGGGCTACAAAAAACTTCTTCTCTGAAACTGTATGGCCAAAATGTTAAATATTGCACAGAAATGATCCTAGGGTAGTGCTTTCTGAAGTTTGTTCAAATGGTCTCTTTTCAGTGACTTTTGGCTAAGTTATGGGAAGCTGAATTTAGTCATATGCCATAACAGCCCATTTTAGCTCAGTGGCTACAAAGATCTTCTTCTCAAAAACCACTTGGTCAGATTCTTAAATCTCACACATTAATTTTCCTCAGATGTTGATAACTCAAGTTTGTTCAAATGGTTTTGGTTCAGTGCTTTTTGGCTGAGTTACGGGAATCTGAACTTAGCCAGTTTGCTGTATCTTCCTATATGAGTTATAAACCTGCAAAACGTATTTCGACTGATGCCACTGAAGCCAGTTTGTGAAATATTTTACAAGGATAATCCCTACAATAATTGTTATAATAATTGTCATTAATGGTTCCACATGAATGATTTTTGGCTGAATTATGGAGATTGAATTGAGTCATTTTACCATATATGTTAGCTGTGTGATGCTGTTACATCTAGCCTGGCACCAGTTTATCATAATCTATTACATCATGCCACTAGACATTTAGATTTCAGGTTATCTTTGGTTAATATTGACAAGTAAGTTTTTTTAAAAGCTTTTAAAAAATTTGGATTTATGATTTAAGTTATTCATCATACCAGGAAATGTTACAATCATAGATATTCAGCTCTCTATGGCTATATAAAGACAACTGTACATGGATAATAAATTTTTGGTATACCTACTCAACTTAATTCAAGAATTTGCCATCAATGAGATATATCTGTATTTTAATTTTGCATTCAGTATGCATCTGTAATACTTTTACATATATTCCTGATTTCTTTTTTTTTAACTAACCTGTGAGCTTATGCGATGGTGCAGCGGCGTCCGTCGTGTGTCTTGTGTCGTCTGTAGGTTAACCATAGCTATCTAAAAAATGACATGAGCTAGCGTCACCAAATTTTTTACAAATAATCAGTCATCTGAAAAACTCTATCGGATTTTGTTTATTTTTTTCGAACTGCATTTTCTTAGATTTTATAGGGAAAAAAACTAAAAAAGCTTTAAAAATCTTCTTCTCCGAAATTGTCCTGCCAAATTTTTCAATATTTCACAGAAATGATCCCTGGAACAATTTCACTCAAGTTTGTTCAAATGGTTCCAGTTCGGAGATTTTTGGTCGAGTTACAGGAGGTTGAACTTAGTCATCTGTCCAAAAAAGCACACTAAAATTAAAATCTCAGAAACGGCTAGAGCTATTATCACCAAATTTTATACCAATGTTTGTCACATATGTCATATCTGATTTTGAGGTATTGGTGGTGCCACCTACATTGATGTGTTTTTTACAAGCGAAAATGTAATTTTAAACTCTTCTAGCTTATACAATGGTTTATGATGAAACTGTTAAGCTGATTGGTTTAAACTTTACAAGAATTATTCAGTGGTAGGGTTCTGCCAGTTTTATAAGAATAGATTGGGTAAATACAGCTTTAAAAAAGCATTGTAGCCAATTGAAAAAGGCTTTCTGTGTTTGAAAACAGATTTGACAACATGCTGTGTTTCAGCAGCCAAGTCAAGAGGTCACTCAGTACAAACAGGTGGGGTCCAGACATCCCCATGGCAACTGACCTGGCTCTGGCCGGTGTCTAGACAATGTGTCTAGACATCTAGACACAGCGTCTATACGTCTAGAAAATGTCTAGATGCAGAATTCCCAGATTAATAGAACTATATCTTTCAAATGTTTGAAAAAACTTGGTTTGCATTTTAAGCGAATTGGGTTTATCATCAGGTCACATTTGAACTGCTGCGCCCTAATTTTTGGTTGACCTCTGACCTTTTCTCGTTGCCCAGCGTCCATTTATGCGTCTGTTTCCACACATAAACCCACATATCTCGGGAACCGTTTGACCGATCAGGCTAAAGATTTTGCACAAATGTAGCCCTTTGATAGCTTTATAACATACACTAAAATGGTGGCACCACATGCAACCATTTTTGCACAGCTTCCATCTGTTCATCTGCCTTGGGATAAAATCACTCATATCTCAGCAGTGGTTTGACTTTTTAATTTTTAAGGTACTAAATGTGACAAGCCTTATCCTATAAATAGCTAGATCAGACTGACAGTTTGATACATTTGTATAGCTGTACATATGGTTGTGGTTATGTGTTTGCACAGTTCACTTTCAGTGTATTCTTGTTTTTAGGAAAAACAACTGAAGCTATGGCACACCCCATTCTATGATGACCAGATAAAACTGAAACAGCTATATGTGAGGATATGTCGTAACCTGCCAGCATACAACTGTACAATCTACCAAGTAAAGCAGATTCTGCAGGGGAATGAGCGTAAGAAGGTAACGGTGTGAATGCATGATGTTAAATAACCCTATTTTGGATAAATAATGTTAAAAATTAGATGTCTTTATTAACTTTGACATGGTCAGCTTTGTGTTTGGTGCTGCATGTTTTAGCCAAATATTTGGCCATGCTCCATGGCATTCATCAACAATGTCTCAAGAAAAAACATGCACTTGTGCCTTTGCTGCTTTGGATTAACTTTGCATGGCAGTAAACATTCATCATCATGCAGACTGTAAATATAGCTGCACATTTTTTACACTTATGATTTTCTTGTAGTGAATAGTATGTTGCATTCTAATGGGCAAGTGATTAACACATTTGCCAAACAGTAAAAAACAATACCCTAACAGGAAGATTCACTGAAATATTTAAGATGTCTAGATATTTATAATGCAGGTTTGTGTCAGGTATCTTAAACTTATGACACTATTCTTTGGTTGTCTGTTACAAGAAACCTAAGTGTAAACAATATGACCTTGCTGCTCTTCATTCAGGGTTAAAAAAAATACGTTGAGATAACACTGATATGGTAGATTTTATGGTTTATGATTTAGTTAAAAATTGTGAATGTACACCTTTGATTTAAAAAGCAAATGTTAAGAAATACCTATGCTAGAATTAAACCACATGTGGTGTATTGATAACTAATTAGATCAGTTTACATTAATGTATGACTCAAAGCTTAAAGATGTCTCTATCTTCAGTCTGATGATCCATGAAAAATAGAATAGTATCACTGGTATGATATACTTCAAGACAGTATTAACACAAGACTCAAAGTAAAAGCTTAAGGAGTCCATTGTCATTATATATGTTAATCAGTTTCTTTCTCTTCAAGTTTATCACATGATCTGCAGTTCTTGCCTGAATTAAGAGTGGTACATTAAGTTATGTCCATGGAAGCCAAAATACAGGGGAAATATGTTTTAATTGGCCTGTAATGTGGAGTCACCTACAATAATGTATTTGTATCATCCATCCATGCTTCTATTTTAAGTAAAAATCTTATATATCTCATTCTCATTCATCATTGTTACCAGTATTCACTGAACGTGACTTGTGGTGCCACCTTTTAGCATGTCAGTAGACAAGAACTATGAAAAAGATGGCATTGCCAGTTGATTTCTTTAGATACTTTGCCATCTTTGTTGCCAGAAATGTCTAGGGCTCTATTGTCAGGAGACATATGCTTAACTTGGGCCACCCCCCTGTAATTTGGAGGCATGATGATTTATGGAATCGAATCAAATGAATCAAAGTGTAATGTCCTCCCTTGCCAAAAGGCCTACAGGTTCTTGTCTGAAACATCTGTCTACCAGTTTGGCAAGCAGCTTGTTGACTGCCCATATATTAGTTTTATACTTGTATAGACAACATACAGTCTGATTCCACTGGGCTTGTTTTCTCTCCTCCAGAAATATCCTGTAATTTATCATATAACACATGTTATAACATTGCCTGCTGAGTGACCTTTTTTGTCTCTTGCAAAATATTTCAAGAAAATTAATAGTTCTTCTGTATATTTTTTTTACTACAGTGTTTACTGCATTTTATCAATAGCTGCAGGTTTAGCTTCCATGAAATCATTGCATTACCCAGAAACCCCACAAGCCAGACAGCTTGATCTGATCTGTAAGGGCTCTTTGAGTCATGTATGTTATTAATATTTTTATCTTTTCCTATTACAGAGGTCAATGTTCCAATATTTGATCTAGCTTCATAGCAGATCTGACCTGTTTACATTTGTTTGCATTGCCATATATCTGTCTTATTGTTCATTATAACAACCTGAGAGTAATTGGGTAGTTTGCAAATATAGAATGGGTTAGTTTTGGGTATTTTATCAGGCTTTTTAATGTGTACTGGAGTTCGACTGACTTTTCCAGAAAGGTTCACTGAGATTGGACAGATGTTAGATTACATTTTTTTATCAGTGTAAATTAGACATTATTGAATTACATTAAAAAGTTTTTTCATATGATGTAAAAATATAAGAAAGTTGCTGCACAGCCTAACTTGGCTGGTAGCCACAGGTGAAAAGCCTGCATCTGACCTTGAACCTGAATTCATAAGAAAATTGAGTAGGCTGTTTGTGCTGTCACCTGCATTTCCTACATTTTGACATCAAAGGATTGATTTCAACAATTATTACCTGGTGCAGTGCATGATGAGAGTGTGGCATATGATAATAATAATTAAAGAAAAAATAACTGTACATGATTGATGGGAGTACTTGTAAGTAATAACAGGACAAGAAAATTACATATGCTGGATCATCAAAAACCATTTCAGCAGTGTTGACAGGAACATTGTTAAACATATTTATTTTGTGTTTGCTATAAATCACACATAACAGGCAGGCTGGGCTGACTTGGTTGTCTGCTGGGGAGTTGGCAGTGTATTCGGAGTCAATATTTCATCCTGTCTATGGGTCTAGTGAGTAGTGGGTTGGCCTTTTCCTGTGCTGTAGAGGTGGGACAGGTGATCACTTTGGCTTCAGATAAATGGCAATATCCAGGCTTGACTGGGCTGGACTACATTATTTGTTGGAGATGAATGACCCCAAGCATGCCTGGTGATCAGGACTAAGCAGCCCAGCTGACCTAAAGGCAGCCCATCCATACCAGCACTGGGCCAGCAAACACCCAGTCTCACACCAGCATCCATTACAATCAGTGCCTGCTTCAAACCACATGCCTCATTTGTACTTTTTATTTATTATCACAAGCAGCTTTAACATGTCCCTTGTTTCTCCAACTACCAGAACAAATTTGCTGCCATACATAGATGTAGGCAATGGCCTGATGAGGGTGATTTTAGTCTAGGACATTATAGACAAAGAAAAATATATTGAATGTGGCAAAATGTGTGTGATAGACAAATGCATAGACTAAGAAAAATATATGGTATGTGGCAAAATGTCCATGGTGGACAAAATACCACAGAACCTAATGACATTGTTTTTTGGGTAGAATTTCTACAAAGCCTAATTGGAGTTGTTTTTCTTTATACCATATAATAAAATAAACTTAGTGTCCTCACAAGTACATGGTATTGGATATTGTGTATATTGTGTACACAATTGTTAACTTAACTGACCACTAGATGAAATAAACATTATATTTGACAATTTGAAACCATTCTCATTTTGTTGACATGAAGTTTTTTGCATGAAACAAAATCTGATTATCCTTTCATTCTCAGTCCTGCCTTCACTCAATCTCAAGATTTATAGTTACATATGCACATCTGTTATCTTATAAAATATAATTCATTCCAAACAGATGTGTTTATTGCAATGCCTGTATGTTTAATCATGTCTGCTGAGACAGAGTTCAGTGGGCATGTGATTTCAGCTAGGTTCTGCATGGAATTTTCATAAACTTAGTATCTTAATAGAATCACATGTCAACTGGTGCTATTTCTATTATGTGTAACCTCTGACCTTTCATCTTTGCACTGCATCCATCCCTGTGTCTGTTTTGAATGAAAATCATTCAGATCTCATGAGCTGATTCATGTATTGGCCTTGTCTTTTGCAAATCTTCAATTATTTGGTATCTTTTGATATCTAATATATGAACAAGTCTGGTAGCAGCACCTATACTCATTGTATTCCCAGACTGAAAGTCAAAGATGGTTTCAGAGATTACAATTAAGTATAAGGTTTAAAAAAATGATATGTTTCCAGTTTAGTTTAAATGGGTTAATTGTAAACCAGGTTTACATAAATATCATTTCACAGTTAACTCAGAATTGGAACCAAAGTCTCTAATTCTAATTTAATTTTAATATTTTTCATTTCCAATATATGAATATTATTCTCTGAATAGCAGGGTGTATGATTACATTGACCTGCCCCACAGGACCCCCTTTGCTATAAAGTAGAGGGTAAATATACCCCCATCCCCCATACTGTGATTGGAGATTTACCAAACATACCATTTTTGTCCTTTGGAGGGAAATATTTGACAAAGACATATTATGCAGTTTCCAATGTGTCTGTGACAATCTAAGGTGAGACCCTGCTTGTTTGAGAAACTTTAATGATGATAATGTTGTACTTGTTAATATGAGTACAGAACATCCTACAAGTTTCCTGCAAATCCACCTGGTGTACAGCTTTATGTAGTATCCTGCTTACAAGCAAACAGACAAACTACGGTTTTAGTATGTTACCACCCTGGTGCAGGAAAATCATCAGCAATACAAGGAAACCATCAAAATAAGGTGTTTGATAGTCAGATTGTGTTGCCTCATAGTCCGGTAATTGGTGGGATGAATGAGTGAGCTTATTGAGAAGCTAAACATGTTTATGATGAAATTAAATGCAATGTCAAATGGAAGTTCAAGGGTCTGGAGGCCATCTGTCTCTGATCTGGTATAAGATTTACCAAACATCATGGCTGGTCAAGAAGTAATCAGTCTTCATTTTCAGTGGGTGAAATAATTCTGTACAGTATTTTTTGTTATTTTATATCTGGCAATGGTTCTCAAGCAGTGTGGATTATCCCAAACAGGTTATTTTGAAGCGGGGTCTAGATATTGAGACTATAAAACATGATACTGCCATAAACCATGATTTTATACATTGATGGTTGCTATGCAACAGCTGCTCTGGTGTTAATCATGTGCTGAGGCCTAGTGCTTGAGGAACAGCTCACAGTTTCTTTGTTGAATAAGTATGTGCTCTGGTCTTAGATGTCAGTTTGCTATTCTGCCAGGTTAAATGTCACCAAATGTTTTATATTCTAACCACTTTCTTATTGTGTTATTGCTTTCATCATGTATTAAGATCTGGATGTAATGTTGTTATTATGTGCTGTTTTCCAGTAGTAGTTGCTTGTCATTTTTTTTATGATTGATTCTCATTTATACAACCTTCACCATGTCAATCTTAATTTCACCAATGACAGTCCCTCATCCCTGGTATGTTCACAGGTTATACATAAGGAAGGGCATTTTATTAAGTTTGTTACTCGGAGAAAGATCTCTGATTATATTACGTATATTAATGCATATCATGGTTTTTAATCTTTGATAATGTTTTCAGCCTGTGTTATCATATATAGCTCAGGAGATGGTGTGTGGATTCTTTTTTTATTAATATAAGGGCTCATTCTCATCATTAAAGATATTTAATAACCACCTTCTTCATATATAATTCTTCAGAATATACACCTGTGTATCATTGGCCCAGCTCTCACAATTAACCAGTATACACTGCTTTATGATGTTGCTTATAATAGCCATTCTTTTTTAGACTTACTTTCTGGTCATGTAAGGGTTGTGAAGAAACCATATGATTCACCACACAATGAAATTCATCAAGACCTATTTGATGTGACTGGTTTGGTGTGATAATGCTATATACTGTTACACCACTGATAACTGTCTCTGTTTAATTAAATATTGTAAATACTCTTAATATTACATTGTTTGAGATCCCTTTGTATCAGATGAGAAAATCAAGAACAGTGTAGAGGGCATGATATAATTCAGATTCTCACTTTAGGCACCACAAAAAATAAGATAATTATAGTTCAGAAGGCTCTGTGACTTCAAAATATTGTGGGAGGTTATTTTCTTTTTAAATCTATTGGTTGAGACAGAAATAATAAAATTTTTACCAATCTGACAGGAAGGGTACAAAAAAAAAAGACTGTTACGGTCCATGAAATATTGCAGAAGAAAAGCATATTGTTTAATTCGTTCTCAATGGTCCATTTTTGAATGATAAATTTATAAAATGACTTCTTCTGCTGAATTAAATCAAAATGACAATAAACAACATTGATGCCAAGGATTTTGACACATTTGCAATCACACCAAGACATTTTATCTGTGAAAAATAGGTGCAGCAGTTCCTTTGTTTGTGTGACATCAATTTTTTATGTGCAGGTGGGTCTTTATTTAAACCTTATGAAATGTGTTTAATGAAATGGGATTAATAGTATATAATTCTTTATTTACAGGCTGGGAGACTGTTGGGTATCAGCAGTGAGAAGCTGGTTCTGCTAGATAGAGGGAACAAGGTGCTGCTTAGCTGTCATCCAGTAAGGGACCTTCAGGGATGGCACACTGGCACCAGTCTGAACCAGCAGCCACAGATCATACTGGACTTCCATGGCTCCAAACCGTGGACTCTGAGTCTACCATCTGCTGACCAGCTGAGATCTGTAGCAGCTACAATATGGCAGATGATGGACACAGATGGCAGCTATATAGAGTCCACATTGTTACAGAGGCACAGTCCAGCCCTAGGTCAGTTCAGTATGATAAGTCTTGCTTTAAAAATAAAATGTGATGGATATCTCAGTTGCTTTGAAATATATACAGCCGTTTCCATTTAATTGAAATCTAGTTAATGAATTTTCCGCTAGATTGAAAAATTTGGAAGTCCTAAAACATTTCCTGTCACTTATGTATAATGTATAAAATTTTGTTTAATTTAAAGTTATAATCAAAATTGTTTGATATTTGAAACTAAAATTTCTGATAATTTGGCTCAATCTTCAGCTAATTGAAACCCTTAACCAGTAAAGTTAACAATTACCCCTGCCCTGGTGGCCCAGGCCAATACAGTTTGTGGTTTTCACACCTTCGCCTTTGACAATATATGCTGGTTAGGGCCACTTATGGGCCAAAAATAAGCTGATTGGAATCATCAGAGTGTGTTTATTATCACATACTGGGTTGAACTCGGTTAAACAAGGTTACACAGACAGAACTACTTACAACCTACTCATAACCCCTGTTTTCCCCTGTTATTTAAAATTTACTGATAAACCTGGTATACCATGCTTTTTACCAGGGTTTGGGAGATGAATTAAGTAATATGAGGAATGTTGGCTCAGTTTTTAGCTCAGCTGACTGTAAGTCATCTGAGCTATAGTGATCACCCTTTGTCCAGCTTCCGTCTGGCTGTCAGGCTGTCCGGCCGTTAACAGGGCACAAATCATAACCGTCGGACCTAGAAAGTTCAAACTGTACATCCATGGAGGTCCTAGGCAAATCTCCTTGAAAATTTAAATTTTGGTCATTATGACATATATTTTGTGACCTACGGGCCAAAAACATGATTTTGAGCTCCCAGACAGTCAGATGGGGCACAAATTGTATCCATTGGGCCTAGTATCCTCCAATGTGACATTTAGGTAGGGCCTAGGCAGATGTCCTTTGAAACCTGAAATTAGATCACTGTGACCTATATTCTGCAACCTTTAGGAAAAAGATGTTGTATGAACACCCTGAATGTCAAATGGGGACAAACTGTATCTGTTAGACCTAGAATCTTCTAACACAACATCCTGGGAGGTCCTAGTAAAATGTCCTGAAATTATGACCTAAATTTTAATGACAATGATCTTTGACTATTGTTGGACTTTTAAAGAATAGGTTGATGTGAGGAAGACATGAACAATGAATTTAATGTACATTTTAAAGAAGGAAACTATTCCTGAAGAAAGATATTGAAATATGCATACCTCGTTGGTAGCAGAAGCAAACCCATGTGAAGTCAGAATGTTTTTTAATCATATTAGGCCAATTTTGAGTCCTGGAAACCCCAACCCCTTGTCTGGAAATGGGGACCTTGCATTAGGTCTTGTAATTTATCCCCCTGGGTTGAACCCCTCCTTTTCATAAATCGAGAGTAATGTGTTTTCACATTTACTAACCACACAGGGTGGTCAGAGCCTTGGTCAAATGTCGGGCCAAACATCTTTAAAGCCCTCACTGATGCTTGGGTTATTCATTTGTACAATATATATAGTCCTTTATCCTGTGGTGCATTGGACTGCACTGGCAGTCTGGTTTTGCCGAAGATGGTTTGGCTGTGTTTGGTGGAAACCTCCATGCAGATCATAAAAAAAAAATGCCAAAAAATCACTCAAAATGATGTGTACACAAAAAATAATTTATTCACTGCGAGAACAATAACCTATAAAATGAGGTATCGCACAGTATCTTACACAATGCAGTTTTAGAGAACACTGCGAACAAAGGTGATCCGAATTCCTTTTATAAGTATGAGATAACAAACACAATCTTAATATATAATTTGATATACATGTGTGGTTAGTCTAAGCCTTTATATATTTTAAGCTCAATTTGTGTTTTAACTGTGTTTCTCAACTGTTCCTTTGATGTGTGATATATTGCGTTTGTTTTCACATATTCACAGTCCTGATTGTAAACAAGATGCTCTGAAGGAATATCATTTGATTATTTCATAGTTTTACAGAACAATAAATCAGTGAAACACCTGTAAATACAATAACTGTTATCAAAAACCTTTGGTGGCCTGTTGTGGCAACCTAAAGGTGCTCTTTGGATTATAGAAATTTTTGGTTAATTGAAATTTCTGCCCTGGAACCAGCCAGTTTGAATTATCCAAACTCCTCTGTGTATAAATTGAGTCTTTAAAAATATTGAAACTAGAATCTTTGATGTCAAAACATATATACAAAGATGGGAGAATAACTAAGTTGGATATCAACTTACACACAAACAGTATATAGAATATAAGATATATGTAAAACTTGATCTGCTTGATTTGAACCTTGATAAGAAAAATGAAACTTCTTGATCTGATTGTAAGGTGTGAGTGTCTAATGCAGAGGTGCCAACTCTTCCGCATTTTGCGGAATCATTCAGTGTTTTAGTTGTTCATTCCGTGATTCCGCCACTAAGGGGTAAAATTCTGCATTTGAATGCACTGGGGAAAAAATCTGTGTGATGATCTGATCGATCCTAAATTTTATATATACCTTAATTAAGTTTATTTCAGTTTTGAATTGTAAAGGAGGCAAATAAATGGATACCATAAGCCTGAAAACAGCTTTTCAAAGCTTATAATTCCGTATATAACTGCATGTCAGATATCATCTGCATGTCCAGACTACCGTGGGTCTCATGACAATGGGGGGCACCTGCAGAGTATTTTTCATGGGGACATCACAGAATAAATTCGAATCAGAAGACACGCGTTCACAAGTTTCGGCAGTGTGAAAGGGAACTCAAAGTTGGGCGCCAGTTCATCACCAGTTATTATTGTATTTTCTTCTGCTGTACACTTTTATTCCCTAAATCATGTAACCTCTGCAGTTTCTGCATGCTGATTGTTAACTTTCATTTTTGGGATCTGAGAGTAACAACAAGCTGTGTGTTTGTCTACAGTGCAAATAGAGTAGAAGAAATTTTGGAAACTAGGATTAATCATGAAATAGTTTGGACCTAAAATGTCACTCGTCTTTTTTTCAGTTTCATGCTTGCTATGCAGGTTCATATATGTTCATGTTTGAATATTGACAGCACTTTAAAAAAGTTAATTATTTCACTCAAGCACATTAGGATAGCAGGGCTGGTACCATTGAAAGGTGCTTGGAAGTGTGATAGGAATGTTTGGACACATGCTTGAAAATGAAAGTTGAAATAATTATTTGTGTGTGAGTTGGTGTACAGAAGATGCTTCAGTGATTTTTCTAAACATGCAGCAAGCATAATATATAGCTGCATGTATACCATGAACTGGCGTGCGTTTTCTGTAACTCTGCCTGGTTTGGGCTCCTCCTGCATATTTAGACATACCTGCAAGCTAAATTGTTCCAGGAATGATATTGAATGGCACAAGTTTTGAAAGTTTGTCCTTATAGAAGTTAAAACATTTGAATATTTACGTCGACAATCATGTGAAATATTACGTTGACAAATTTACCTCCTTTGTGGTCAAGGACATCTTTTTGGGCACATATGACCATTGTATAATTAATAGTTAATTTAATTAACCGATGACTGTTAAAATCAGTTAGAATGAATCATATTTTGTCAAATATATGTCTTTAAAGTACGAGCTAGTCCATGCTGCTTCAAAAAAGAGGAGCGCGGGAAAGTTCAACGGTGTTACCATTTTGTATATAGATCGGCGAGCTTACACTGCAGATAGCAAGTTATAAGTCGGTATTGTAAAATATGTTTAAATATTGGAGCATTGAAATAACGGGCTACATTTGCTCTGTAGATGCTCATCTAATTTAATCAAATAAATTCAAATAGGAAAATTTTAATTATGTATTGTGCCCGCGTTTGCAATGAAGAAGTGTCGGCAATTAGAAGCTGAGACCTACAAGCTGTATCACCATATACTGCATGTATCATTAACTCGGTATTTCAAAAATATGCATGACCACCAAGAAATCTATTTTGTTGATCGTTAATTAATTTTTATCATATTGCTCTCGCATTTCAGAACATGTTTTGCCCACGTATTACGGTCTGCCCGATGTGAACGATGTCAGTGTCATCCAACTGCATTTTTCCAAACGTATCCCCGTAATTTTGTGAACGTCCAAGCTCGCCTGCTCTGTAAAGCCTCTCTTTGGCGGGCACACCTGTGGTTGTGCATTAGATTGTGCTAATACAGCAGGATATCCAAGGGTTTCAAAGTGGAAACTGGTCACTCTCGCGGCTTAAAACCTCATGGTAATGTGTTAGCGAATATGTTATCGTATCAAATTTACCACTGCGTTGTTTTTTTTGCGGATATTCTGTGAGTAAAGGAAGTTATCCAAACATGTCTATGAAAATGTTTCCACCTGAGGACTGGCTTGCAATTGTTCTTTGATTTTGGTGGGAAAATGTATTTACCCGGGTGGAAGTGGGGCCTAGAGATTTTGGGGCTGCAGCAGTCATTTTACCACATTACCGTTCTACGGCTAAACACTGATATTATATATGGTAAACTTATTGGACAGATTTATGGGTACAAAGATGCATGCTTTGCCATGTATAATATACGGGAATGAACTCTGATTGTAAGGACATATTTGTGTAAGTATACAGCAAAAGCAGGCAAAGAGTAGAGAATATACTGACATTTAAATGAAGGCCTATTTATTTATTTATGTGTCATATGTAATTTGGATGAGTATAAAACTCTCTCTCTGAAGGCCTAAGCTTTTTAATGATCTTTTTCCTGTTAAATAACTATGAATAAATGGTCTTATTTTCACGAAAAAAGGCTTGTGAAGTTCTAAAAAAAGTCTTACTTATGGAATTTGAAAAGGCGCAAGAACCCTGTGGAAGGTGCAAGGTGATGCAGGGAGTTTGGGTTATTGCTCATAGCAATCATAGAAAGAATTGCATGGAAAATCGACCAACATTGTAAGATCAAACACTCGAGGCCTTGCTGATTCAAAAAGTAAATTTGAATGTGACTGGTAGAGCCTTTTATGAGCATCAGTATTAACAGCTAGCAATTCTTATGCCAGACAAAAAGTGCTAATGAAGCCTTGAGCTCCTCGGAAGATCATAAAGAATAAACAGCTTGACTATTTAACCTGTGGAAGTAATGCTGGCAGTATAATAACAGTATTTTCAATTTGGTCTTGTTTTACAATTTCGAAATTTTGTATATGTGTACACCTGTGTATAAAATGGGGGAGGGGGGTAAGTTAGAAGGGTCTCCATAATGGCATTTTAATGAAAGGTTGTTTTATAATGTCATTCCTGAAAATGGGTATAGATTCCTGATTTTGGACCCTCCCATTCCTGAAAGTCCTTTTTCAATGTTGGCACCTCTGCTGATGCTGCTATCTGGTGAAATATTATTACTATATTATTACTTGTAACATAAATTCTCTCCTTGTGTGTGTAATGAACATGCTTTATTGTCTTAACATAAAGGGAGATAAAAATTACCAGAGTATCTCCTCTGTTACCAACAAAAGGATGGTCAAGAAATTTCAAGAATTTTTCTTCTACTTTGTGGCATTTTATTCAGGACTGCCGAATAATTGCAAATGGTATATCTTAGCCAAACTGTTAGCTCTTAAAGTGAGATACATTCAGTGTGTCATAATGCTTTTTTGCATTATAATCCAGATGGTCGAAGCCAAGAACCAACAGTCAAAACAGAGTTATACAGTGAAGAGTTGTGTAACCTGCAAAAGTTGTTACATTTTCCGGAGGAGGTGGCTATACTCCTGACAGATACAGAGTACAAGTTGTTCAACAATGTACAATCCCTGCAATATGTCAGGCATATCACCATGGACTTGTCACCTCGATCTCGCTCTGCTGATCAGTACACAGTCAACACCCTCATTCAGAGGTTTCATGAGGTAGGTGTAATATAATTTTAAATCTATAGGATTTATACTGCCTTCATTAGATACTGAAAAGCTTGAATTTTATGATGTAATTAAAAAAAAATTGCTGTTTCAAATAAAAAAAAAATTGGTCCTTGCTAAACATGATTTGTTGAAATTACTACCTGAGTTTATATAGATTTTTATAAAGTTTCAGAAAGGATAATTAGGCTCAATATGTGGTATTCTTGGGGTGACATAAAAGCGGACCGAACTGTCTCGCTAGTGAAGCTTGCTTTTCCAGCAAAGTGGTTTGAATGCCGGACGTGTGCCACCGACATGGGTTTGAATCCCATATCAGCCTGCTATTTTCCCCTGAACAATTTGTCTTTGTAACAGTATCCACAAAAAAAGAGTTTTACGGCCACTGTTGCCGCAGTTTTCATTTCTGGAGGACTTCTCTGAGACCCCTGGACAGATCTTTCTGAAACCCAGCATAGTTATTGGGTCATATGTGAACTGGTGCATATTAATGATTGATGGGGCCATCTGCAATACTTTTTGTGTTGTGTCCATCTGTGTGACGTGTTTTAGTGATTATAGTGCATATCTCAAGAGAGGTTAAATGTATTGGGTTGAAATTGTGCATGTTCATTGATCTTGGAGACCTCCATCTTCGACTCAAGACTGGTAGTGCCATCTCAATTGTTTTCACATGGCCTCCATCCGTATGTTTAATTGGGTAAAAATTGCTCATATCTCAGGAGTGCTATGTTGGGGTATCGGCCTGAAATGGTGCATGTCCATCCATCTTAGGTAGATTTCTCAAACACAAGACTGTTGACCCCACGTACAATCACATATTTGTATCCCCAGACAAAGTCGAGGGATACTATGTTTTAATACCGGTCCCACCGCCGCCGCCGCCGCATAGAAATCTTGTTGGCATGATAACTCAAAAAATATTTCACAGATCTTTACCAAACCTGGAATATGTAGATATGGGTGAGAGGACAACACCTATTTTAAATGAGGTCATGACCTTGACTAGGAGAGTTTCCTTGACCTTGAATACTTCCAATTTTGGGGAAAATCACCTAAATTCTTAAATATCTCAAGAAATCTTGCATGGATTGATCCCAAAATCAAGTTGATGGAAGATCTTGGATAGGGTTGTCATGTTCCAGAAACTGTTGGCACCACCTATTATTCTTTACTTGTTTTCATGCTGTTTAATACCCCAAAAATTGCTACTTTACAGTACTGTGAGCATTATAAGGCAAAAACTAATGGACAGATTTCTTTTATATTATGCATATACATAGATATTGGTTATGGGATGATGTTTATTTAAATTGGGGTAATGACTTTTCCTTGACCTTGAATATTGCCATATATTATATATGGTGAAAATCACACAAAATCATTAATATATCTCAATAAAGGATGCATGGATTGGTCCAAAAATCAACTTGACCGAAGATCTCAGATAGTAATGTCATGAACCGGAAACAGGTGGCGCCACCTGTTATTCTTTTACTTGTTTTCGTGCCATTTAATACCCCATCATTGCCACTTAACAGTACTGTGAGCATTATCAGTCAAAAACTAATGGACAGATTTCTTTTATATTATGCATATACATAGACACGGGTTATGGGATGGTGTATATTGAAATTGGGGTCATGACTTTTTCTATGAGAGTGACCTTTTCTTTGAGTGGGGTCTGATATTAATTGTTGCTGAAGATGGGGGGCCTATTCTTAAAGAGGGGGGGGGATTAATTGTCTGGGGATACTATGGCACCTGCGGTGCCAAGAAATATCTAGTTGTAGAATACATTCAGAAATAAGTCTCAGGAGTTGTTTTATATATCCACCTGAAAATTTGCATGCCCATTGATCTTGGAAAGGTTTATCTTGTATCTTGTGGTGCCACCTAGAAGCAATTTCACTTTGCATCCATCTGTAGGTTTATTTTTGGATGAAAATCACATATCAGTTGTTCCATGTAATGGCCTGAATTTGTGCATGTCCATCCATCTTTGATAGCTTTCTCAGACAAGACAGTTGGCACCACCTACAATCATTTATTTGTACAATACATTTATGCATATATCTAAGGAGTGGTTTGACATATCAGCCTGAAATTATGCATGTCCATAGAACTAGGATGGCATCAACTTGTACACATGACAAGTTGTGCCCCATACAATATTTTTTTTCAGTTTAGTCCAGCCATATGTCTTGGGATACTTGGGCTTCTCTGATGCCACAAATTTTGAGGCTGTCACATAAGGAGAGATTCCATACTTCACTATATTGATATCCATGCCGCTCTGATTTGTTGACCTGTAGTCCCTTGTTGACTGCCCATATTCTAGTTTAATGTTGTTGGTGCCCAATATTATTGTATCGCCAGACATAGTCTGGAGATACTATGGTTTAGGCACGGTTGCGCCACCGCCGCCGCCGCAGAGAATTCTTTTGGACACGATAACTCAAAAAATATTTGAAAGATCTTTTTCAAACTTGACACATTTATAGATATAGGTGAGAGGACGAAGCCTATTTAAAATGCGGTCATGACCTCATCTAGGAGAGTGACCTTGACCTTGAATAGATCCATTTTTGGGGAAAATCACACAAATTCTTAAATATCTCAAGAAATCTTTCATGGATTTATCCAAAAATCAAGTTAGACAAAGATCTTGGATAGTGATGTCATGTACCGGAAACTGGTGGTGCCACCTAGTGTCCTTTTCTTGTTTTTGTGCCGTTTAATACCCCCATCATTGCCACTTGACAGTACTTTTAGCATCACAAGTCAAAAACTGATTGACAGATTTCTTTAATATTATGCATGTACATAGGTATGGGTTATTGGATGATGTATATTAAAATTGGGGTCATGACCTTTCCTTTGAGAGTGGCTTTGACCTTGAATATTACCATATATGGTGAAAATCACATAAAATCATGAATATCTTAAAAAGGGATGCATGGATTGGTCCAAAAATCAAGTTGACGGAAGATCTTGGATAGTTTTGTCTTTTGCAGAAGATAGGTGGCGCCACCTGTTGTCCTTTTTTTGTTTTTTGCGCCTTTAAATACCCAATCATTGCCACTTGACTGTATATACTGTGAGCATTATAAGTCAAACAGTAATGGACAGATTTCTTTCATGTTATGCATGTATATAGATATGGTTTATGGAATGAGGTATATTTAATTTTAAATTTAATTTTAAAATTTAATTTAATTTAAATTTTTTTTTTTAATTTAATTTTTTTTTCAAATGTTGGATATTTTGGAAGGCAGTTTATTGATTTGGGGTCATGACCGTGACTATGAGAGTGACCTTGACCTTGAATATTCCCATATTTGGTGAAAAACATAAAAACATAAAACCTCATTTGTCTGGCGATACTATGGCACCAGCGGTGCCAAGAAATGTCTAGTTGATTTTCTGTTTTTAATTTCCATTAAAATTTAAAGTAAGGCATATAAAATAAATTAGGCTCAAGTACCAGAATACTGACCAAATGAAAGCCAAATGTGTATGGATGTTGAAGATGTTGAATGAATCATGTCCCATGACATTCCATCATTAGGTCACATTAAAATGCTAGATATCATATTGAATATTAAAACAGAGAAGCCAGGGTACATAGTACCTACATAATACATGGCATTATAAACATAATTTATTACAGAAATAGTGTTCTTGACTCTGAATATTAAGAGACAATATAAAATCTGGATGACAGATTCTGTATGTAGTAAGGCTTCAAATGTTGATATTTGTAGGTGAGTGGGTGGATCACACATATAATTGTGACACAGCCAACACATGAAGACAGGAAGGCCGTTCTGTCATGTATTTTGAGGCTTCTCTCAATGTGTTGGAACATGGGTAACTTCAATGCAGCAGTGGAGATTGTGGCAGGCTTGCGGTAGGTCTTCCAGCATTTCAATGAAGTCTTTACACAAAGTAAGTCATGTCAAAGTTAGATGCCAGGTACTGCCAAAAAACCTCTTTCCGGGAATAATAGGATGTCATAAATAGAAAGCAGACTGTTTGTTTGATGAAATTGCCTCATTTATGCCATCTTGTTTATTGAATATAACAAAATGACATGTTTATAATCATATAGACTAGCTGCACCCGTGGAAAATCCACGGCTCTATCTGATGCATATTTTTGTAATGAGCTGATAGGAACTAAATGGCGCATATTTTAATCCTAAGGTTTTTGCAGGAACTTTTGTCATGTGTTTCACTTATATGATATAAAGTTTACTTCTGCTAGAATTCTCAAGGAACACCCTCCCCCAAAATATCAACATAGAAAAAATTACTCTATTCCAGAAATCACACCAAAAAAATAAATTTTGGAAAGAGACGTAAGGCATATACAGGGTGTACAAATTTTAAAGTGAGAAGTTTTGTTTCAGATAAACAACTTAGGTCCGACAGCTTCATTGCTTCAGAAATATCTTAAATATAACGATTGTTTTAAGAAGCATTCTACCATGAAATTATATGAAAGATGCTTTGTATTAGTTGAAGCTTAGGCGACATCGTGAGGGTAACGTCTAAGGCATGTTGACAGACATGTTATTTGTATACACATGCATATATCGTTGAAGTCTCTTGTATGCGAAACGTATAGCTGCCAATGTAAAAAAGATAGGCCCAGAAAAATATATTCCAACAGTTTTAAATGTTTGGTTTAAAAACTGTAAATTGTCATGGAAAAAGCAGGTCTGAAGCAAAATTGACAACTCTCCCAGATCAAAAGAAAGCAGGTTGATATATTTTGATGAAAGCATTTAGCAAAAAAACACTTCAGCCTTGGTTCGTTGCATTGTCTTTTAGCAAATTAACGCAAAATGTAATATTCAGATTTTGCTGAAAATTTGTAGAGTGGTAAAGTAAAACTACTTCCGTAATCCATTACATTTTTAGAGATAATCGGAATCATCATAATATATGTTTTTAGCGAACCTGTGAGCTTATGCGATGGTGTGGCGGCGTCTGTACGTTAACCCATACTATCTTGAAAATGGCATGAGTTAGCATTACAAAATTTTATGCAAAAAATTAGTCATCTAAAAACTCTATCGGATTTTGCTTATTTTTTGGCTAACTGCATTTTCTTTGATTTTATAGGGAAAAAGCTTAAAAACCTTTAAAAACCTTCTTCTCTGAAACTGTTCAGCCAAATTGTCCAATATTTTACAGAAATGATCCCTGGAACGATCTCTCTCAAGTTTGTTCGAATGGTTTAAGTTCGGTAATTTTTGGCCAAGTTAAAAGAAGTTAAACTTAGTCATCTGTCCAAAAAAGCATACTTAAATTACAATCTCAGAAACGGCTGGAGCTATCATCACCAAATTATATGTGAATGTTTGTCACATGAGTCATATCTGAAATTGAGGTATTGGTGGCACCACCTGCATCAGCCTTTTTTGTATGGAGGTCATCAGTGCCCGTATCATACTAAGGGCTACAAAAAACTTCTTCTCTTGAACCATATGGCCAAATTGTTTAATATGGCACAGAAATGATCTTAGGGTACTGCTTTCTGAATTTTGTTCAAATGATCTCAGTTCAGTGACTTTTGGCTGAGTTATGGTAAGCTGAATTTAGTCATATGCCATGACAGCCCAGTTTAGCTCAGTGGCTACAAAGATCTTCTTCTCAAAAACCAACGGGCAGAATTCTTAAATCTCAAACATTAATTATCCTTAGATGTTGATAATTCAAGTTTGTTCAAATGGTTTTGGTTCAGTGATCAATTTTTGGCCAAGTTATGGGAAGCTTAACTTAGCCATTTTGACTGACACAACTGATGCTAATTTGTTTAATATTTTACAATGACTGGAGCTAGCATCATGAAATTAAATGCAAAAAATTAGCCATCTGAGAAACTCTGCATTTTCTTAGATTTTATAGAGAAAAAGCTAAAAAACTGTTTAAAATCTTCTTCTCCAAAACAGTCAAGCCAAATTGTTCAATATTTCACAGAAATAATCTCTTATACCATCTCTCTCAAGTTTATTCAAATGGTTAAATTTGGGTGAATTTTGGCCGAGTTACAGGAAGTTGAACTAAGTCATCTGTCCAAAAAGGCATACTAAAATGACAATCTCAGGAACAGCCTGAGCTATCATCACCAAATTTTATGCCAGTGTTGGTCACATGACTCATATATGAAATTCAGGTATTGGTGGCGCCACTTGCATTGACCTTTTTTTTGTACTGGGGTCATTGGTCATCTGTATATTAACCCATAATTTCTCAGGAATAGCAGGAGCTACCATCTCCAGATTTTATGCAATAATTTGTCACATATTATATGTTGTGGGATTCAGCTTATTTTTTTGTTATCTGCAATAACTTGAATTTTATAGGGAAAAGGCTGGAAAACCTCTTAAAGTCTTCTTCTTGTAAACAGTCCAGCCGAATTGTTCAATATTTTACAGAAATGATCCCAGAGGCAAGCTTTCTCAAGTTTTTTCAATTGTTTTGCATTTGATGAATATTAGCGGAGTTACACAAATTTGAACTTAGTCATTTGGCCAAGTAAGCATACTGACATAGTAATCTCAGAAATGACAGAACCTAGCATTACCAAGAATTTTGCAAATGTTGGTCACATGACTCATATTTGAAGTTGCAGATTTTGTGATGCCACCTACATTGACCTGTTTTTTATGAGCAAAAACATCATAACTTTAGCCTCTTTCAGCTTATAATGTTTAAGCTGAAACTGTCAAGTTGAATCGTTCAATTTTTCAAAAGAATTATTCTAGGACATGGTTCTTTCAATCATATAAGAATAGACTGAGTTTGTTGATTTTTGGTTGAGTCGTGAAAAGCTTAAGTTGGTCTTATGGCTATTATTATGTTTATTTCAAACTGAGGACTGCAGTAGTGTTCTTCTACAAAATTGTTTAGGTGGCCTTTGTTCAAGTTTACTTGAATGATTTTTGGCAGAATTATTGGACCTTTAACAATGAAAGGACTGCATCTTTTATTATTATAGATATTTTTGGTAAAAAGTTTATGAATATGTCAGCTTGAAAAAAAGCATTTTAGCCAAAGTCTTTCAGTATGTGTAAACAGATTTACCAACAGGCAAAGATTATCATTAAATAGGTTGAAAAACTGCCGACTGTTTCAGATTTTGCACCAGATCAAGAGATCATTCAGTGCAGCCAGATATAGGTCAAGAGTTCAATCAGTGCAGCCAAGCACAAGGCATGTGATCACCGCAAGGGTGTCATGTGAACACCTCATGGGCAGCATGTGATCACCTCATGGGTAGCATGTGATCATCTCATGAGTATCATGTGATCACCTCATGGGTGTCATGCCCCTCAGGGCTGCATGTGGAGCCAATCTGTGAGTTTATGCAATGATGTGGCTACTATTTCAGATTTGGCAACAGGCCAAAGGTCAGTTTGGATCTATTTATAGCTTTGGCAGACTGCCAACTGTATCAGATTAGGTAACCGGTCAAGAGTTCACTCAGTGCAGCCAGGTATAGATCAGGAGTTCACTCAATGCAGTAGCTGCATTCTATTTATAGCATTGGCAGACTGCCCACTGTGTCAGATTATGCAATAGGTCAGGAGTTCACTCAGTGCAGCCAGGTATAGGTCAGGAGTTCACTCAATGCAGTAGCTGCATTCTATTTATAGCATTGGCAGACTGCCCACTGTGTCAGATTATGTAATAGGTCAAGAGTTCACTCAGTGCAGCCAGGTACAGGTCAGAAGCTCACTCAGTCTAGCCAGGTGCAGGTTATGAGTTCACTCAGTGCAGTAGCCTGAGCTAGCAATTTGTCACAGTTCACTTGGGGCAACTGCCTTTCTCACCTAAGCCTGGTCAGCCCCATGCATCAGACTCAAGGTAAGTTTGATGTAGTGGCCTGATATTTTGGCCTGTCTGTGTGTCTTTGATGGCTTTCTCGTTCACAAGACAGGTGTCGCCACCTACAATGTCTTTTGCACAATGTATGTGCCTCCTTATTTCTACAGAGGAATTTGATATAATCAGCCTGAAATTGGGCATAGTTATACATATCAAATAGCTTTGTCATATACAAGACTGGTGGTGCCACCAACAATAATTTTTGCACAATGTGTGTCCCTGCTTATTTCTCAGGAGGGGTTTGATATATCAGTCTGAAATTGGGCATATGTCTATATCTCTGATAGCTTTGTTGTATACAAGACTGGTGGTGCCAACTACAATCATTTTTGTGTTGTGTGCACCCATGCCAGAATTTCAGCAGTGATGTTTGTGTAATTGTTTCTTATTCAAAATGTTTAGTACATGCATTGTTCATACACATGAAAAGTAATGGGCCAGTATTGAAGCATTATACCTAATGTATTTCCCAATGCACAGGTTAGCATTAAGCCTGTAGGCCTTGTTCTTAAGTGCCATAATCACAATTCCACAAAGAAATAATTATTAGGGGCTATTCCTTTGTTCCCAAGTAGAAGGGCTGCCCATTAGTATATGCAGTTGTTCTGCCATTCGCCTGGTGAACCCATGTTTCTGAACCATATGACAATGTTTTACATGAAACGTGCACGTATGAACAAATGACTGATAAGTAGATTCTGGCGGGGGTTTCTAAGTCCTGAAGAGATTGAGGACACTTAGAAAGTGTGTGCACTACCCCCCCCCCCCCCAGGGCTTCCTTTTGGAAAAACCTTTTTCAAACAACCCATAAATCAGCCTAACTATTAAAACCATGGTTATCATGGAAAGATACTTCTGAATGTATAAAAGTCAACATACCTGTAAACCTGTAAAACGATGATTGTGTAAAGGGTCTCAGCTCTTTGTGCCCACTCAACGGAAAAGTGCTCCCTATTAAAAGATTCATGTGGACATGTGTTCCGTGCTTGAATTTAAAATCTTTACTTCCTTTTGACAGAGTAAAATTCCTAACGATATAATTCCAGGTGATATAATGGAAATGGGGTTCAGTGGGGATTACAGTTCTCCCCCTGAGAAAAGCAAGACAGGCAAAAATAGTCCATTTCATTTTGGAGGTCATAAGAATCACCACAATATATATTTTCTTATAAACCATTATGACAAAGGACCATTCCTTTGTCCCCGTGGGGAAGCCACCCATTCGTATTTATTTGATCTGCCACTGGCAAGGTGAACTCGTGTTACTGAAGCATGACAGTGTTCACACATGAAACACATACATGTGAACACATGACTGATATTAAAGGGGATTCTGGTGGATTTTTTTTTTCATGTCAATAACCCTATGCAAAGACATATAAGGTTTTGTCAGAGTGTAAATTTCTTCACAAATTCTCAAATTTTCTTCTTATAACTGTCATACAGCAGATTTTTATTCACATTAAATTGAATGAATGATTAATATGGATTTAAATTTATTGGATCCATTAGAACCATAGTATTGTCAAAGATTTTTAAAAACTAAAAATTATTGTCTTGAATTAGTATGGAACCTTGTTTGCAGAGTAAAATACCTTTGTCTTGCCTTTTACTTTCATATGGATCCTCTCTTCTCTGATATCAAGTGGTATTGTGTTTATCATCCTTCATGACTTTTATATGGATCATCTCTTCTGTGATATCAAGTGGTATTGTGTTTATCTTCCCCGTGACTTTCGTATAGATCATCTCTTCTCTGATATCAAGATGTATTGTGTTTATCTTCCTCATGACTTTCATATGGATCATCTCTTCTGTGATATCAAGTGGTATTGTGTTTATCATCCTTCATGACTTTTATATGGATCATCTCTTCTCTGATATCAAGTGGTATTGTGTTTATCTTCCCCATGACTTTCAAATGGATCCTCTCTTCTCTGATATCAAGTGGCATTGTGTTTATCATCCTTCATGACTTTCATATGGATCATCTCTTCTCTGATATCAAGTGGTATTGTGTTTATCTTCCTCATGACTTTCAAATGGATCCTCTCTTCTCTGATATCAAGTGGCATTGTGTTTATCATCCTTCATGACTTTCATATGGATCATCTCTTCTCTGATATCAAGTGGTATTGTGTTTATCTTCCTCATGACTTTCAAATGGATCCTCTCTTCTCTGATATCAAGATGTATTGTGTTTATCTTCCTCATGACTTTCATATGGATCATCTCTTCTGTGATATCAAGTGGTATTGTGTTTATCATCCTTCATGACTTTCATATGGATCATCTCTTCTCTGATATCAAGTGGTATTGTGTTTATCTTCCCCATGACTTTCATATGGATCATCTCTTCTCTGATATCAAGTGGTATTGTGTTTATCTTCCTCATGACTTTCAAATGGATCCTCTCTTCTCTGATATCAAGTGGCATTGTGTTTATCATCCTTCATGACTTTCATATGGATCATCTCTTCTCTGATATCAAGTGGTATTGTGTTTATCTTCCTCATGACTTTCATATGGATCATCTCTTCTCTGATATCAAGTGGTATTGTGTTTATCTTCCCCATGACTTTCATATGGATCATCTCTTCTCTGATATCAAGTGGCATTGTGTTTATCATCCTTCATGACTTTTATATGGATCATCTCTTCTCTGATATCAAGTGGTATTGTGTTTATCTTCCCCATGACTTTCATATGGATGATCTCTTCAGTGATATCAAATGGTAAATATTGTATCCTCTTTTTGACAGATCTGAGAAGCTGAGACCATTCTGGTTGTCCATCTCAGACGAAGATCTGTCTGTACTTGACAAAATGACAGAGGTGCTATTATCTAAAGAACCGACAGGAGAATATCGACAGGCAGTTTTGAGAGCTCTAGCCATCCCAGGATGCAAGGTGGTGCCTTTCTTTGGGCGGTTTCTGCAAGATCTCAAGAGTATTTTTACAGGCATACCAAGTCTTATAGCTGTTGCACCATGTGACCAAGGAAAAATAGAGGTAATACATTTTTTCATCCAAATCTTATATATATACAGTGGAACCTCTCCTAGTGGGCACCTCTATAAAGTGGGCACCTCTATAAAGTTGGCACTTTTGGGCAGTCCTGTTTTTTCTTCTCTTTATTATGTTAAGCTAATGTGGGCACCTCTATATTCTGTACGGTGGGCAGTTTTCCGGAGCTAATGTGGGCACTTCACAGATTTTCAAGATTGAACTATCTCTTTATAGCAACTTTGTAAGCTTTTTTTATAGCGCTTTTAAGGTCATTAAGATAATATTAATTCTTAATTATTTAATAATAATATTCATAGATTTTAATAATAACAATTAAAAAATGAACCAAATATACAGGTGTATAAGTAAACATTGCATAATAGTGATTATAATCTACCTGACTCAAGACTAAGCTCAGGATGCAGTCATACTAATTAGATTAATATGCCTGCACTGGCTCAAGTCAGAGATCACCCCAGACTAGATGCCTCTGTGCTAATTAATTAATGTTTGTTCGTTTAGCTACCAAGAGTCAAAGAAAGCCCTGCTCATTCGCCCTATTAATTTAACACCAGCTAAATGCCCCTCTGGCCCATCACAGGTACATGGCCACTGGACCAGGGCAGTGTTTATTTAACAGTTGTTACATAACAAATTATACTGTACATTTGCCATTCTGTATCATAATCACAGTTACTGTTCACATGTGAACATGTCAACCCAAAATTCAAAGAGAAAAGATTTGACATTAGCTTAAACAGTTGATCTCATTATAGAATGATTTCTTAAAGAATGTTTTCTGATGATAGTATTAAATTAGTGACGTACCGTCATTGCTTAATACCACATGCTGCATTGCCATTTGGTGATTATAAGATATAATATATATATATATATATATATATATATATATATAAATATATATATATATATATATATATATATATATATATATATATATATATATATATATATATATATATATATAAATATATATATATAGAGAGAGAGAGAGAAAGAGAGAGAGAGAGAATAAGGGAGAGAGAGAGAGAAAGAGAGAGAGAGAGAGAGTTCAAGAGAGAGAGAGAGTTCAGCTATCTTATAGACCATCTGCACTTAGCTTTCTTTTATTGTGATTATTTTTGGTCCATACTTTTATGTAATATAATACATATTTTCCAACAAATGTCTTGATAATTAAAATAAATTGTCACTGAAAAAAAAATCATTAAATAAAGAGAGATGATACATGCAATCAGTTAATTTAGTTATCTCAAAACATGAGTAATTATAGCAATATATCATACTAGGGGGCAGCACTATGTGCTGGCCATTACCTCCATATAGTGGGCACCTCTGCAAAGTGGGCACTTTGGTCCAGTCCCAAGGGTGCCCACATTATAGAGGTTTGACTGTATACAGTACAGAAGCAGATCCAGGGGGGTCCAGAAACAATGTTTTTTAAGGGCTTCAGACAGAATTTTACCTGGGGACCTTTTTTTAGGGTTTTCTTAGTCCTCCTGGGTTGAACCTCTCCTTTTCCTAAATCTTTGACCTGCCCCTGCAGTAGACCATTGTTTATCTTTACACCTCGGGGGACAAGCTTTTTATTCAGATAAACGATAGTTCGGAAAAACAATTTTGCGTGAATCTGCACCAGAATTAACAGTGATTACTGCTGAGTTCCCAACTTAATCTTATACTGACTCACCCAAATCAATTAAGCTAGCCTATAATAAATATTGTTACATTTTCTATCTATTTAATTGATTTATCATTTAGAACACATCAAAATTATTAATAGTTGGTGAACAGCCCTGCCATGAAGTCAGTCTATGTTGTACAAACATGTCACGCTTGGCTGCCACGACCTAAAAAGGTGCTGCCATCGCTCAGCTGATACATTAACTACTATCTAACCAATCAAAATTACCAAATTTTGAGCAGAAAAAAACAAGGCCAATAGAATTTGAGTAAATCATAGAAGCACACATTAACTCAACACTTGTACAACTACCATTTTTTCCTGGAATTTTATCATTGTTCAGATTTCAGATAAATGGTCAAATTTTTGGTTTTCAGATTTTTATTTTGGATGAACGATTTTTCAGATAAACGGTCTCTGGATGAATGACGCTCTTTATGTATATATATATATATATATATATATATATATATATATATATATATATATATATATATAAAAATATATACAGTAAAACCTTGTTGTGTTGAAGTCAAAGGGACTGGTGAAATTACTTCGACATAACCAGAGTTCAAGACAACCAGAATTCATAATATTCAACTTCCTTTAGCCTTGATTATTGTCGATAAATACTGCACATGTATTGGGCCTATATTATATAGTTCTAACAAATGTTTGCTTCAAAGAACAACATAAATGTTATAATTAATTGATTTATTAATAATAAAAAAGCACATATATTTAAAGTACCACAAAAAAAGGATTAGGTAAATAAAAAAGGTAGTATAACGTGCTCAACAGTAAATAAGAGTCAGTCTAAAAGGTGTCATCTTTCTCCCTATATAAAGAGTCCTGTATGTTTATCCTAGATTCATCGAAGGTAAGGATTCCATTATGTTTGGTTTATTAACTTCTCATTTTGAATCAATGCTTTGTTAATTGGTGAGAATGGAAAGACATGATTATGAGTGACTTATTGGCCATACAGGTAAACAACGGACCAGGTAAACTACTAGTACACTATTGCACCTGATGGGTAAGATCTTAGCTGGCAATAATTATTTAACTGGTCATCACAGCCATAGGTATAATTAATGGACCGTGCACAACTTATATCGAGACATTAAAGCAGCATGACCTCGAATTGAGCGATAGAGCCATCACCCTTTCTGATATTAATTATGTATAACTGGTCATCACAGCCCAATCACGATTGATGGGCCGTGCACAACTGTTATCCAAACATTCAAGAGACATTACTTTGAGTTAAGCAATAGAAATACTAGCTTGGGACCAACAAAACACTTCTACACATCAGGTTTTTGAAACATCCGAGTTTGACGCAAAAGGAGTTAAATTGGTAAGGTTTTAACTATTTTTGCAGGGACTCTGCTTTTGACTTTGACACATGTGGGAATTCGACTTAACCGATTTGGACACAACCAGGTTTCACTATATATATATATATATATATATATATATATATATATATATATATATATATATATATATATATATATATATATAAACTTTTATAAATATACATCTTTTTATTATTTTTTTCCCCTATTAATTTTTCAACTTTTGTTTTAAGAGCTCAGATTCTTGTTATCACCTTTTAGAATAATTGTGAATTGGTGCAATGAATGCTCATTTTTGAAAACCATGGGCCAAAGCTTGATTTCCACCAAAATACTGTGACTTCTGTTCAAATTTGCCCATTATCAGAGCCACCAGTGTAAAATTAATTTTCTTTTATGGTTATAACAACTTCAGCTCCCCTGAACATGGTGTTCACAGACATCACAGGATTATTAGATTTATGTGCCCCTTGCTGAGCCAGAAGAAAATGATTATCACAGATTTAACTTGATCTGAAGTACCGTCTTACACCTTAGGATAAGACACCTTTGTTCAAAATTTTATTATTTACACTACATTATTCATTGAAGCTTCGAACTTAAATTCTTTATCCAGTTCAAGGAAGAAATGTGCATTCATTCTATAAAAGCTTATAGATTATTGCATTTTTCTCATCTAAAAATCACCCAGTTATGCTTCTTTGAAGTAAATGAACAAGTTACCCTTGCATAATGCTGTATGAATAAATCAGTGGCCTGATCCTGGGGTATTTTGCATGACTTGAATAAATTCTGATTAAATTTGTAAGTATTTAACTTTGACCTGTTTGAAGGTTATGTTCACTTAATAAGATTGGTGCCAGACTGTTATAAATTTCTTGTTATCAGGTCAGTGAGGGCTCATTTTTTTTCAGATTTACAGATAGGTTACTGTAATTTTGACATTTTTATATTTCAGAGTGTGTCAGACTTCAGTGGAGAGGACCACTATCTGACAAGAATAGGTGTGGGTGGCCTGATTAATGTGGAAAAAATGAGACAGGTCCAGACGGTACTCGATGATATCAGAATATTTCATGATATTGCCAAGGGAGAGAGTCCCCTACAGAATCTACAGTGGTGAGTGTGTTATGCTTGTAGCACAAGAGCTACCCCTTTGATAATTGGACTAGTCCAAACCCATTGCTGATAAAAGGCCTTAAGTTACAGCTGCAATTATTGGAGAAGCCTTGGAGAGGAAAATCAGCAATGTGAGTGATGTCTTAAGTCTAGGCATCTAAATGTCAGGTAGATTATGTGTCTCACTGAAGAAAAACTTGGAATGTTCCAAATTGCCCAGGCAAGCAGAATAAATATTGTTGTAATTAGCTTTATATTGCCTTAATTCAGTTATGTATCAGTTTGATTAGGTGTGAATAGGACTCCACAAGAAATTAGGAAAGCTTTTAACAGGTTTTTTTCCCACATAAGAATTGTCTGGTTTGTTATACAGCAGCTTCAATACAGTTTCATAAATTTTTTAATGGGTTAATTCTCACTTCTGCTATTGCTGTATGTTTCACAGTAATGTGTTATTTTTTACCTTTGGTTAATTATTTGCCTTAGCTGAATGACTAATTATTTCATTGTGTTATTCCAAGTAACTTGAGCAGGACCTTGGAGATTTCTCATTCAGAATATTCAATTGTGATGGGACTGTTTTTTTCACATGATATATTTGTTATATTTCTTGATTCATTAAGATAATAATCTTAGTGATATTGTACATAGTGGTTAAGACTTATCCTGAATGATGATATATGAAAAAAAAAATAATATAAGCAATAATATAATGCCTTTTGGAATTGTTAGCTTTGTTGTGGTTTATGTATTTGCCATCAACATAAATTTTAGTATTTTAGATGAGTGGTCTACATTTTTTTTATCGGCCAAAACAAAGTTTTGGGGATACTATGTTTTTGACCTGGTTCTGCCGCCGCCGATGCATTCGTTTCTGGAATAGAACTCTGAGACCACTGGACAGATTTTTCTGAAACTTTACACAATTATCAGGTCACATGTGAACTGGTTCCAAAATATTTTGAGTTGACCTCTGACCTTTCCTCTCTCCAGTGCATCCATCTGTGCATGTGTTTTGACACATTAATCCATATAACTTTGGACTTGTTTGACCAATCAGGAATATTTTTTGTGCACAAATGTATAGCCCTTGGATAGCTTTATAACATACATAAAAAATGGTGGTGCCACCTGCAACCATTTTTGCACAGCATCCATCTGTCATCTGCCTTGGGATAAAATCACTCATATCTCTGCAGTGAATGGACTTATCCACCTGAAATTTTGCATGTATATTCATCCTGGATAGCTTTCTTGATTTTATGACAGGTGGCGCCACCTACATTCACTTTTACGCTGCAGACATCCAAGCTAATCTCTTGGGAACCGTCTGACTGATTTGGCCAAAATTTTGCATGTGTATAGATCTCTCATAGCTCTTTTTCATACGCAAAACTGGTGGCGCCACCTGCAACCATATCTGCACAGCGTCTGTCTGTTTGTCTGCCATGGGTCAAAATCACTCATATCTCAGCAGCAGTTTGACTTATCTGCCTAAAATCTTGCTTGTATATACAACTTGGATAGCTTATACAATTTTTTGGCAGGTGGCGCCACCTACTTTCACGTTCAGGCTGCAGACATCCAAGCTATTATCTTGGGAACCGTCTGATCGATTGGGCCAAAATTTTGCATGTGTATAGATCTCACATAGCTCTTTATCATACGCAAAACTTGTGGCTCCACCTGCAACCATTTTTGCACAGTGTCCATCTGTTTGTCTGCCGTGGGATTAAAACTTATATCATATCTCGGCAGTGGTTTGAATTATCTGCCTAAAATTTTGCTTGTATATACATCTTGGATAGCTTTTATGATTTTGTGGCAGGTGGCGCCACCTACTTTCACGTTCAGGCTGCAGACATCAAAGCTAATATCTTGGGAACCGTCTGACCGATTGGGCCAAAATTTTGCATGTGTATAGATCTCTCATAGCTTTTTATCATACGCAAAACTGGTGGCTCCACCTGCAACCATTATTGCACAGTGTCCATCTGTTTGTCTGCCATGGGATAAAATCACTCATATCTCGGCAGTGGTTTGAATTATCTGCCCTAAATTTTGCATTTGTATACAGCTTGGATAACTTTCTTGATTTTGTGGCAGGTGGTGCCATCTTCATACACATTTATGCTGCAGACGTCCATGCTTGTATGCAACACAATTGTTTCCCCTCGCCACTCAATCCATGCCTCACTTCACCTGTCCCACTCTGGTTTCACGTCATCCATGTTTATATGCAAAACATCTTGTCTATTTCCCCGAGCCACTCAATCCATGCCTTACTTCACACATCCTACTCTGATTTCGGCAGATACACGTAGTTGCTCGTCGACTACCCGTGTTCTAGTTTTTCTTAAATTTAAGGTTGGTCTGAGATGTCAGATTCAAGTGTATATCAGTTCCAGGCTGTCCAAAAGCAAACTGTTCCTTCTTCCTACTATTTCCTACTTTTATGTCTTTGACCTATACTTACCTTCTTTTTTTTTTTTTTACAAAATAGCCTACTTTTTCTTAGTTTATACTATAAGATTTAACTTTGATACATTCAGTTTCAAAATACCATGAACTGATGTGAAAATTTATTTTTGCCATTATGAGTAAACCATTATGGTCTATTTGGAGTACCATTTGATCTCAACAAAATCAGAACTGAGCAAAAAAAGCTACTCTTTCTTTGCTTTGTATCTTCTCTACATGCTTTCTTTTTATTCATTTAGAGTAAGGATGAATAATATTTTTCAATGTTTAGTTTTAGTCTTATTTTTTCCTTCTGTTTTCCTTCTGTTGTCTTACTTTTTCTACATTTCCATTCCTACTTTTTTCCTTTTTTAGCTCAGCTGACTATAAGTCATCTGAGCTATAGTCGTGGTCCATTGTCCGTCGTCTATCTGTCTGTCCGTCCGTCTGTCTGTAGATGTGGCACGTTTTGAAACCGAAAGACCTAGGAATCCAAAATTCGGCATAATGTTAGATGTCCCCAAGATCTCCTACCAAGCTGAAAACTGGGTCTTTGCGACTTCGTTCCTTTGAGAAATTAAGGAAAACCTCAATTATTTATTAAAAACCTATTTTCATACTTCAGGACTGCCTAATATCAAAACCACTCATCTGTTTTTCCTCATATTTACCATAAATATTTCTCTAGTTGCAATGTACATGCCAGAAATAAGGTCTGTATTGTATAATTTAAAAAAGTTATGGGCTCAAACATAATGCATTTTGTAAAAAAATCAGGAAAGATATTTGATCGCTTAACACAAAACTTGTTAAAGCTAAGGACTTTTTTCCAGTAATATAACCTTCAATAATCAAAATTAAATTGTATACCCAAAATTAGATCAAAATCTTTTAAATTTTTAAAAATATTAGCAAAAATAAAAAATTGGTACCTTCAATTTTGCCCAACTTTGGCCAAGGCATGTTTTTTTCCTGTAAGTACTGTGGATTTAATTTTCAGAGCATGTACACATAAGGATTTATTCTGTGAAAATCTGAAATTTGAAAATAAAAGCTGCAAAATTAGGCTAGTTATTGAATTTTTTGGAGGCTCTAGTTGTATTCCCTTACATTGTCAAGCAGTCCACTTTAGTCACTGTAAGTCATTCGATGCAGCTCTCTATGCTCCCCAGGCTGTTGGCATAATGTTATGCAATCCCATCACTAGGGCATGTAGTTGAGCTTGATCAAGCTGTCTGCAGTTAATCAGTTAATACCATACCACAGGGAGCCTTTTTCTCTCTCTCCCCCCCCCCCCCCCATTCTGTTGACAGACCGGTACTATGAACTAGAAGAATCTTAAAATTAACATTTTTTTCAGCAACGAGAAGTAATAACGGAGACCCCTCCCCCACCCACCCCTTCAATACACAGGACTAATAAACAAGATGAATCTTATAATTTTAATGTTAAATAAATTTTTTTTATGAGACTTGGACAATTTTGATTTTTTTTTTTAAGAAAAAAATTTCAGGAATTTAATCCTAATATTTAAATGTGATAAAATATTAGGATCTAATGTAAGTGCTAACTTACAAGATTTAAGAAGATATAAATACTTTGTAGCATTTCATTCATATCTCTTAAAGTTGGCGGGGCCTAGGTGTGAATAACACTGTTAACTTAGTATTAAAATAAGGAATATTGGTCAAACTTTGTGGGATTAATTTTAACTCATATGGCCATATATTTAACTTTTGAAAACTTAATTACCTTCACACATTATTTGTTTATGAAATGTTACTTTTATATAACACTTACTGTAGGCCTATTTGTTCCCTTGGTGCATCACTAAATGTTTCATTTATTACACAGTCCATATGCTTTAGCTCATGTCCATTATTCTATAATTTACAGTTTCATTTTAGCAGGGCCATTTTCTCATAGCTTTTCTAATGATAATATACATGAGAAACCAAAAGAAATAAAAATATTTTGCAGTTACTTATATTTTCCAAAATTTAGCTGAGCGATCGATGTGTCCAATGGGTCCCTTGTTGTGAGGGTATTTTTTGCCAGTAGAAAGTTAAATTAACCTTAAAGTCTGGATATTGAAATATAAAATTTTTGTTGATTTTGCAAAATGAGAGATTGCACAAAGCATTCAATGACTGCTCTGATGGCTGTAATTTATTTACGGATATACATGCTGCAGATTAAAAAACATTTTTCTGTTATAGGGCAGACACTGGTACTGGGGATGGTTATACCAAAGTGTCTCGGGATACAGAATACACCCCTATACAGCAGACAAGCTGGTCTCACAGCCTGATGGTTGTAATGCCTCAGGTAGCTGACCTGAACTTGCATGATCTACAGTTAATGCATCATGGATCTACAGTGATACGCTGGGACATCAAGGAGGGAGAATCTGTTAGCTGTTACCTACGCCTTGAGAGTGACAATGAAACTCTCACCTGGACATCCCCTGCTTGGAGTAATTTGCAAGACACCAGTGTGCCTGACTATGAAATTGGTGCTGACCATGAACGCCAGTCTTTAGATTTGCTTTGTGGAAAATATGCATCTGGGTTACCTGTGGATGATGATCTTGGGGAAGGTTTTATAGATTTAAACATTATAAAAGAGGTCAGAATTGGTCACACAACTGCAGACTTATCCATGATTGGCAAACAACATGGTTTGACCTCTTTATCAACAGAGAGGAACTGTTTATGTTTGTTGTATGGTATGGGTTTGGCAGACAACCGTCGACTAGAGTTTGTGTTGCCTGTGGGTTCGTTAAAGGTTTGGTATCGGGGCTTGAGGCAGCTAGTTGAAGCAACAAAGAGACAAAGTGAACATCTTGCTGATCAAAGAGAACTGTGGCTCAAGAGACAGTATCTGTTGTTGTATTACCAGGATGGCAGAATGCATGGTCCAACACCGGCAGAGGCTGTCCAGGTATACCAAACATAGCTGTCCATACTAACAGCGCACAAAGACAAAAACAAACAAGCACTGATGTAAATAATAATATTCTCTGAAGGTTATTATATTTGTGAAAAAAGCTGCGAAGGAGGCAAATATGGTTTCATTTTGAAGACAGTATGAGTATGTTCTATAATTAGGTGTTAGTATTATATCAAATACATGAAATATATACTCGACAAAAGTAATGTTAGCTTAATGTCTTTTGATGGAATTCTAGGGCAGTTTTCAATCAGTGGTCCAGAAAGATTTTGGGATTTTGGTTTGAAATTTCCAGCCCAGTGAGTGACAATAATTACATAGAAAAAACTTAGAGTAGACAATCAGTACCCAGCAATTACTTATTAATTAGAAAATAATTTAGTTAGGGCCATTTTTTTCAGGGTCAGTTGAAGTAGTCATCAAGTTTTTCATTATGATCCTGTACAGGTTTGTTTTATTGCAGCTTCAAAATATAAAACATTTCTTCTTCACACTTTCCTTTAATTAAATAAAAAGACTGACTACCCACTGCATATATACTCAGGTCAATTAATAAAAGCAAGACTATCAAAATAAGAAAATAAAGTTTATTCAGGATGTTTCTTCATAACGTTTACAAATTGCATTTAGTTATTTGAACAGTTAAAAAGATATTCCTTAATCTTTTCCCCGGGGTATTCAGTAAAATTGTGAAAAGCCTATTTTTAGGTATTTGGTGGTCGGCGCTGGGCAGTTAGCAGTTCCATGGTGACAGCAACAGGGGGCTCATCCAGCCCAAGTCGTTTACGAAAGAGGTTTTCTGACCCACCAACACAGAGTAACCCGGCCTTTTGCATGGTTCCTTCACCGACAGAACATTCTGTAAGCACCTCAGATTCACTCTATAGTTGTTATTGGAGTAATGCAAGGCTACTGCTGACATGAATAGTGGTGTTACCTATGTACTACTATATTACAGCTCTTTGAATTTGCCCTGTAATGCCTTAAGGTTTTTTACTTAATGATTAAGAGGATTGTAGGCATCTAGTTTTGCCACAGACTAGCTTCAGATAAGTAGAGGCAGTTGTGAACTTCACAAGAATCCACTCACAGGTGCTCAGGGCACTCAGGGTCAAGTGAAGGAAAGTAAGAAAAAATCATTTTTAACAAGCTGTTTTTACATGATCAAATCTTTGGTCACTATTTTTACGGGACTCTCTTTCCACTTGACCATTGAGGTGCTGTACAGAGTGCATGAATTCTTGTGTGTTATATTGAGGGAGAGAGAGGTAACCAGGAAATTACTTCACAGTTTTGTTTTCTAGGGAGGCAAGGAAGGCAGAAATGGCCCTTCATTATCATGGATGTCTGGGACACGGGTTGAGACAGCTGGAACTGTATCTTCTCATTATTCGGGCACCACAGTGTTCAAACCAAAAAATTTAACTTTCAACTTCACAGCCATGGGGCTGACCTCCCCTAGCAGCATCCCTACCATGTCCCTCAGGGGACACACTTGTGATACCAAAGAACCCATCACACATTCCACTGTGCTAGACTTTTTAGATTTTGTTACCCTTTACAAAAGCTTCTGTGTACGTCTACGCAAAGATCTGCAGGATCTCTTTGACCAACTCGCTACCTCAGCTCAGAAAGCCTCCAAAGTTGGGGACCAAACCTTCAAGGCAGGACCAGTGCACAAAGGTATGTCGAGCTTTATACACTGGGCACATAGAGTGGATATTTTCTTCATTATTCTCAAATGGTACATGGTAAAATTAATGATCTGTTGTCTTACCTTGTTTGTAGTGGAGAATACTACTTTTTAGAATGTGTAACTGCGTAGTATATGGAGTAAGTAGCAGTCACAATTGATGCTGCTGTCTTTTTCTTTCATTATAGTTGGAATAGTCAGTAGAGCCACTTTAGATAAAATTATATCAATATTTACATCATAATTTAAAATCTGGATATAAGCTTTAGGCCTTTTTTATATATTTTTTTCATGTAAATTCACAAATGATTGTTTATGAAACATTAAATATCACATACATACTATATATGCAGCCTTTCATACAAGAACAAGGATACAACAAAACAACATTTTTAGCTCATCCAGCCATAAGTCTGGTGGGTTTATGTCATGGCAATGCTGCACCTGGTGTCTGTCAGTCCTTTTGTCCAGTGTCCATCCTTAATTCACAAAAAAAATGCTTCTTCTCCTTAAATTCTTGACTGAATTTCTTTCTTCGTTTTTTTCTGATTGCTCAGGTGTTGCCTTTTTCAACTTCTACACAGAATTTTGAAATTCATTAATTATACAAATTTATGCAATATTTCAAAATCACAAAAAACCTCTGTCAGATAACATTTCTCATATGATTGTAGGATTGTTGACAAGAAATGGGGAGCTGGAGAAGGGACCTGACCTGGAAAGGAAGAGATTGTGTGATGCTCTTGCTGTATCAAGCATTGTGTCAAACTGTACTGGTCTAGAAACAGTTCAGGTCAAGTTTCTAGGAGTGCAGCAGTTCCAGCAGTTCCTGACAGACTGCCAGGGGGAGACACTGAAGGAGGCCGATGTCATCAGACTCATACATGTAAGATATATTGTATCACTGACATTTAAGTATTTGTAGCTGTTGAATGACACTTGGCAAATTTCCAGGCAAATAAAAGGATGTAAAGACCATTAAGTATTTCATAAAGTAGTTAATATGCTATTTCACTTGATGTACAATACTGTGATTTAAACATTGTGATTTAATATAAAGATTTTTCTTTAACTGGAATAATAGCTGAAAATTATGTAATATGTCTAAGTCACTCATGAGATAGATGAATATAAAGCATCATTTTATTTGTTTAACTAGCGACATGAACCAAGTCCAGAGATGAGGAGCAAAGGTCGCTTGTCATTTGAGGGCTTTGCACTCTATCTGATGGACACAGACAATTATGCCTTTGTGCCAGAGGACATTCAGCCTTCAGATAAGGTAGAACATCTTGACTATGATACCTTAACGTATTTTGCTGTTAGTTTTGTTCCATACATTCCTCTACAATGATTAAGATTTTCCTTTTAAACTACCTGTCTACTTGACCTTTGAAGACTAATTTATGTATAATTTATCTTCTAAATGTGGTTTTTCTTATTGATGTGTTCACATCAGGTCTGTTCTTTGTCCCCTACTATCTGTAAGTTACCTTGTCTGGAACAATGAAGTGCAGCATCTTGATCCTTCTGATGATGGACAAAGATTCTTGTGAAAAAGACTGTCTCCTGTTTAACATCTTTGAAATTATCACATTATTCTGGATCAAGGATTCAAAGACTCAACCACTGTCATTTTTTAGCCTAGGGCTATCAGCTGTTGGGATGTGTTAATCACTTCAGGCTTGAAATCTTGCTTTTATTCTCAATGATTGATTTATGCTGATGCTCTATGTTGATCTATGTTTCTGTATATGTCTCTTTTTTGTCCTGTGAGGACCTATACACAAAAAAAGTACAGTCTGGCCTAATTGACTTGTTATTATATTAATTGCAGCCAGAGTATTAGATGTTTTCATCCATTAGTGTTTCATTGCAGGAGATGTATCATCCATTGTCTCACTACTTTATTGAGAGCTCACACAACACATATTTGACGGGTCACCAGCTGAAGGGAGAATCATCAGTGGATCTGTACAGTCAGGTGATTATAATGCTCCCTTCATCTTATGACTGTCATATGTTACCTTATTTGCCAGCACATCACTTTTCAACTGAAAACTGTTAATACAATGAGATGATGCACTTTCCAGCTGTATATATATTTCTTCTTTTGTAGGGTAAACATAACATTTTCAAATAGTTAAAGTTTACAGATCTTAATGTGATTCTGCTATCAAGAAGACCCCATTTGATTTTACTGTAAATTTTCTTTCAAATTCAAGCTTAGCTCAGAATATGCATTTCTTCCCACATAAACAACAAAACTAGATATAAAGCTAATGAAATTAAATTTAAGTGGTCATGAAGCTGTTCCAGTGAATAGTTAGGATGGTTGTTACACTGTCTTGGTTCTTATCTTTACGGTGGGATCAGATCTGAGAACAGTTGTTGTTCAGGATTGTATTTGTAAATCACTTTCATTTACTTCTACTCAGTCAGAGATGTTTTGTACCATGCTGAGTGCTTTCTACATGTCTAATTGTTTTGTCTGAGAGAACATATATATTACATGTACAACAAAAATTATATTTTAAAATGTAACCCTCTTATAACATTGAAAACATGACACCAAACTTTACAAGTGCATTATCTGGCAAGATTGCATCTAAACACATTAATTATTAAATTCTGAATATGATATAAAAAATACAGCGAAATTTGCTTTATGATCAGTTCAGGCAGTATATATTTATGAATTAAAAGCCTGCAACACATCAGATCTCTAATCTCCAGCATGATGTTTGAACTTTATCTAGGTACTGTTACGAGGCTGTAGATGTGTGGAGCTTGACTGCTGGGATGGTGATGATGGCAACCCCATTATTTACCACGGACATACCCTCACAACAAAGATACCTTTCAAGGTCTGATCAACATTCCTTCGTCAAGATCACATCTTACATGTGCTGACCTGGTGGTGTTTTTAATGTTTTTGCTATTTTTAACTTATTGATTTCAGTAAATGTCTAAAATAAATTCACAGATATTGATAATGTGCTTGACCTTTGGTGTGTAAATATAGATCTGTATTTATCAGGTCTGATTGTGCCCTGTGGTATAATAGAAATGTAACCAGTCATGGAGGAAATACAATTTCACCTCATGAGTTGTTTGAATTTTCACTGAAGTAAGGATTTGGTTTTGATGTATTCAACCCCTATCAGATTGAATTAAGGATATCAGATTTAAGATTCATTTAAACATATTGACAGAATATTTAATATTTCTAGGTAATCCACATTTTTAGTATATTTAGCTTGAATTGATTGTTTATGTCCTTTCAGGAAGTAATAGAAGCCATCAACAGAAGTGCCTTTGTAAATTCACCATACCCTGTCATTTTGTCAATAGAAAACCATTGTTCCTTACCACAGCAACAGAAAATGGCAAAGATATTTGTTGTGAGTATTGTTGTCCAACTGTCATATCCCTGGTGCCTCACTGGAAGTACTTGTTGTTACTCATGCAGCTGAATCACTCACAGACCTTTCACACATGATACTTTACATAACCTTTTAAATGCAAATAATGGTAAAAGTATGTATGCAGTGGTCTAGCTTTGTCTTCTCATCTGAAGTAGGACTCTTACTTCATGGACAATTACTAGTGTGCCAGTTAAGCAGACCAGGCTGCCAGTTTATAAAATCTATATGCCTAAATGGGTTTGTCACATGACCAAATTTATTCTCTTGTATATTAAATTGTAAAAACATGTTCCTGAACATTTATAGTCCATTCAACATAGAGATGTTGATAGATATTTGACTGAGTTCACTTTCCAGTAAATACATGGGGTACTCTGAGAAAGTAATAATAGGAAGAAACAATGAGAAACAATAACTGAGAAAGAAATAAAGGGAATTTGAGTTGTATAGTTGATTTAATATATGGGAAAACAGTCAGAAGTGACACCTGTCATTTGGAAACACCCTTAATGTGAGAGGATTAATTGGACCCTCTTCCTGCCTGGTCAGGAAAGCAATTAGAAGTTTCCACCTGCTGGAATCCTCAATTACCTGCCCAGGGCAAACAGGCAGTGGTAAATGTCAATCCCTGTTTAGTTTCTTTTAGAAAAGTAATGACATCATGGACACCAATAATTTCAAGAAATATGTATAAAGGCATGTAAAGAAAATGCCCAACGATTTTCATTTTTTAAACGCCTGTCATATTACAGGCATATTATGATATACCCTCCATCCTCTGTCCATTAACTTTCAGTGTTGCCACGATAACCTACCAGGGCTTTGATGGATTCTCACGAAACTCACCATAACTACTTACCAACAGATTATCTCACCCTAGTTTGATTATGGACAACATCCATGCATATTTAAAAAGGTCACAGGTCACTAGGCTACTTTGTGGTTTTGCTGCCATAACTGAAGAAGAATATGAAGGATTTTGATCAAAGATATACGAAGGGCATATTATGCACGTTTGCTGCGCTCTTGTTTTAAAATGTATTAAGTTAAGAAGACCAAGCCCTGCATAGTAATACAGGTCTGGTGACTTGGCCCAGGGTTAGAGGTTCATGCATATGATGAATGAGAAGTTTCAGTGAAGGAATGAATGCATGATTACATAATAATCCATTATAGGCAACTTGTGGGTCAAATACTCATTCAGGAACAGTATGAGGTGTGGTAACAACCTATATTTAACAGATACCGCATCAAAATATACAAGTAAACATATGCATATATGGCAATAACTTATGAAAGGTTTTAGTTGAAGTGTTTGTCCACAATATGACCTAACTAAGGTATTATGATTGGGAATCTGCATTCTGTACAATTTAATTAGTTGTTTTCTTATCCATAACATGTTTATATGCAGCTGGTTCACTCTTAACTATTTTTTTTTTAAATAAATTTTATTGCTGAAAAATCATACAATATACGTCACACATAATTGTATACTATCACCTCAAATACAATATATACTAATATATATCTCTATAACTATTATTTTGCTTGGTAAAGCCTAGCTAATCTATATCCACTTTAACATGAGCATAACATGTAACCCACAGTCTTATTCCAATTTGTAAAGAGTCTCATTCTTGTAAAAAAAAGTGAATGGGTAAGGTGTTTATTTGATACCATATATTTCTCAGATTATTACAGTATATATAATGTAAATACACTGATATATTTTCAGGAGGTGTTTGGGGACAAGTTGGTGAAGGAGTTCATGTTTGACTCAGATTTCTCTGCCACTCCTTCACTACCATCACCAAGTCAACTGAAATATAGAGTTCTAGTCAAGAATAAGAAACTGCGAATGCCTTCAACCATCTTAGGACTGGCTCAAAAAGTAAACATGTTAATTTCACCATTCATGTGTATGCTTCTTATATCCCAAGCTCACATTTTAGGCTGTCCTGCATGTGCAAACAAACAAATAAAAGGAAAAAACAAAATTGTACTCAAGTATTGTGCCTAGTGTAATAAACTTGAAAGCTATATTTATGTAAAGTTTGTATGACAAGCTGAATGTTAATGATATAATAAACAGGCAAATGTGAATATTTTGCATGATTTTACATAGTTACTATGTTAGTGTTAAAATAAACTTTCATGTTAGTATTTTTTTATTATTCTTCATAAACAGTCACAGTGTTGTGATAACATTTTTAGCAAACCTGTGAGCTTATGCGATGGTGCGGTGTCGTCATGCATCGTCTGTACGTTAACCATAGCTATCTCAAAAAAAGCAGGAGCTAACATCCACAAATTTTTTGCAAATAATCAGTCATCTGAAAAACTCTATCAGATTTTGTTTATTTTTTTCTAACTGCATTTTCTTAGATTTTATAGCAAAAAAGCTGAAAAAAGCTTTAAAAATCTTCTTCTCCGAAACTGTCCAGCCAAATTGTCCAATATTTCACAGAAATGATCCCTGGAACAATCTCTCTCAAGTTTGTTCGAATGGTTCCAGTTCAGGATTTTTGGCTGAGTTGCAGGAGGTTGAACTTAGTCATCTGTCCAAAAAAGCACATTAAATTAAAATCTCAGAAACAGCTAGAGCTATCATCACCAAATTTTATGCCAATGTTTGTCACATAAGTCCTGTCTGAAATTGAGGTATTGGTGGTGCCACCTACATTGATTTGTTTTTTTACAAGCAAAAATGTAATTTTAGACTCTTCTAGCTAATACACTGTTTTATGATGAAACGGTAAAGCTGATAGGTTTAAACATTACAAATATTATTCTATGGTAGGGTTCTGCTAGTTTTATAAGAATAGATTGGGTAAATGCAGCTTTAAGGAGCAGTGTAGCCAATTGAAAAAGGCTTTCTGTGTTTGAAAACAGATTTGACTGCATGCTAAGTTTCAGCAGCCAAGTCAAGAGGTCACTCAGTTCAACCAGGTGGGGTCCAGACATCACCATGGCAACTGACCTGGCTCTGTCTGGTGTCTTGACAGTGTGTCCAGATGTCTAGACACATTGTCTAGACGTCTAGACACATTGTGTAGAAGCAGAATGCCCAGATTAGAACTATTCGAACTATATCTTTCCAATGTATGAAAAAACTTGGTTTACATTTTTAGCGAATCTGTTAGCTTATGCAATGGTGTGGCGTTGTCTGTCATGCATCATAGCTAACTCAAAAAGGGCAGGAGCTAGCATCACCAAATTTTTTGCAAAAAATTAGTCATCTAAAAAATTTTATCAGATTTTGCTTTTTCTTGGCTAACTGCATTTTCTTAGACTTTATAAGGAAGAAGCTAAAAATCATTAAAAAAAGTTCTTCTCCAAAACCATGCTGCCAAATTGTCTGTTTATCTTTCCCAATATCCCTCCCTCCCAAATTGAACATATCAGAAATATCCCGACTAATACATTCTAGTTTTAAAATGTCCTAGTCCAAAACTTGCAGGTCAGAAATGTCCATTTTGCTGAAATCATAATGACTAAGGTAGATATGCAGGACATAAGAGGATCAATATTAAATTTTAAAAATAAACCTCCATTCATACCCCTAAACTTCGCACAGGTTTGCATTAGGCCTGTAGGCCTTGTTATTGTCTCATGAAAATTAACCCGGAAAGTCATCATACCACTCAGATTGGTTTCTTTGAAAACATTTCTGTAAAAAAATATCTCAAGCCATTAGCTGGCATGGGATTTATAAATCAAGGTTCTTAGCAAATGTGTTCTGGATTTTTATCACTGAATCTGGTTATAGATGTGTTTTAACAGGAATTGTGGCTTTTCAGTAAGTCGAAGCACCAAGTCCTATTTGTGGGCTTAAGTTTACCTGAAATATTATTTGCTTTTGGTCTACAAAGCATGAAGTTATTAACCACATCAAATGCTTCAGGACACAATACATGAAATTTTTCAACCACAAAATTTTGTTGCTCCACAGTTTATGATGACATCATGTACTATTACAGGCGTAAAGACTAACATGTACTCAGGCAATTAATGCATACTGGTAGTTGTGTTTTTCTGTGCCTAACACAACTATGTCTTGCCACTTGGCTGTCGAAATGTGTAGATCTGCATGACAATGCATGGAGATTTGAGCTTTTTTTGGGAGGATGGGGATTGAATCATTGATCAGAATTATTATAACACCTGCAGTTGGTTTCCCTGTTTACCAGGTGGGTGGTCACATCAGAGCCAGTAGCGTTTGTCTGGACCACAGCCTGTCTCATGAGGATGAAGATGAAGAAGAAGATGAAGAAGATGAAGAAACATTTGATGATGAAGCTCATAAAGGTATGGTGTACAAATATTACATACCCTCATGCGTCACATATGGTTACTTGTACATCTCACATTTAGTTACACTCACAAAAGTATGCTGTTCATATAGTCACATGATGCCGCTGTTAAATCCAGGATGGAACTCTCTAAGGCATGCTGCACATAGTTACATCCTGCTACTGTTACATTTAATGGTGATACAAAGATCTGCTGCATTAACATCTGCATATTTCATCTGTTATATTGATGCTGACACTTAGAAAGGTTTGCATGTACAGTACTTTAGGCATAGTTGTACTTCTCAAGAGACTAAAAAAAAAGGATTTATAATACTGTGTGCATAACTTATTAGTTTGTGTATAAGCAAAGTCACAATTATAATGGTTGTTATTTTTATTATAGAAAAACAAACACTGTTGTCAGACAGTCCTGATGGTATCACCAGTGAGGACGGTTACAGCACAGCCACTGATTCTGTACGTACTACCACCATGAGACACAGTCTGTGTCGTCACAAGAGTGCTGAGCAGCTGCTGAAGAACAAGGATGAAGACAACAGACTCTTGAGTGCAGACAATGGAACGTTTATAGATGACCCCAACAGGGGGCGTTCTGGTAGCTTTTCTCACACTCAGACAGATGTTGATGGCAGGCAGAGTAGCCCTGAGAGTTGTGGTGTTCAAGATGTCAACGGCAACCAGCCTGGAAACTGGAGTCTGAGTCTGAGGCTGAAGGCTGAATCTGTGGCTTCCTTGTTTCATCGGTTATCCAAAGAGAACTTGAACATACCTGGTCAAGCTGAATCCCGTCCACACAAAACTCACTCACTTACTAATTTATTTAAGAAGTCCACCAGTGAATCAACTGACAACATTCTAAAAACACCACAGTCTAGTCAAGGACATGACTCAACAGAAAAGACCTCATATGCAATGTCAATCATGCGACATGATCACAGGTATTGGAATATTTAATATATTTTACACTTGGAAAAGAATTTTGTGTTGAATTATTCTCATGAATTTCACAAACATTGTAATCAATCCTTCTTAGACATATCAGCATGAATTTAAATTAGTGGAAAGTACCAATGGAATTTATGGTGAAATTTACAGTCTAAGGTACATAAAATTTAAGAAACCATGTTATACATATTACAGCCACATCCCAAATGTAAACATATGCTTTGTACATTTATTTACCCAATATGTCTTATGACCTACAGCTGCATATCACCTCTGAAAGGAACATGGGGAATCTGTGTAAAGGCATCTGTGTTAAATCTATTGGAAAAAAATTCAGCTTGTATATTATCCACATTTAAATATAGTTAACCTCAGGTCAACACTGGTTGCATTGTTTATATATTTAAGTTAACACTGAGAGATTTTAATTTATAAGTTACATAACAAAGTTTGTTAAAAGTTGTGTAATATTTATGGAGGTCATTATATGTTTCAGTTTGCAAACAGATTCTTAAAGCTTTAAGTAGACCTTGATATGTTCATGTAGATCTTAGCTAACAGGACATCTTACCTCGTGTTTGATATGAACAGATGTTATGGTGTACATCTACAAACATACCTTGTTACCTATAGGTTAGCACATGTGAAGCCTCGACAGAACAAGAGTGATGCTATGGATGTGGGCTGGTACTTTGATGATAAATTACCAGATGCATCCAGACCAAAGAAGAAGAAAACCAAAGTGGCAATTGCACCAGAGCTGTCAGATCTAGTCATATACACACAAGCCATTAAGTTCAAAGGTGAGTTAAGTTGTTCAAATCCACAAGGTTGGGATTAAAGGTACAGTTCAACATTTGCAGTAATATGTGCATTATCTCACACCACAATTTAATTTTGGCTGAATGCAAAAGTTTTCTAGCAAAATGTTTAAATTATCCTGCCACATGGACTACCTTTCTTTAATTAAACCGTCTCATACATTGTAAAGGGTCTGTGTTTGAGTAAACACAGTATAGTTACATCTGTTTAACATAACAGGCTTGCATGACCAGAGTTTCCACCTTGAGCATGTGTAACAACTCCAAAACAAGAAATACCATGAAGAAGACACACAGAAAAAATACCATTTGGAAGCTTTGAAATTCTCGATTTGTCAAGTTGTGGGGAATGGCCACTAGATGGCGTGCTGTGTTTATATTTTGCTCTACTGATCCTGCTTACTACAAAAGTTTTTCCACTTGTGTCAGGGTAGTGGTAGCAATTGTGTTTAAAAAAATAATCCAATGGTTTTATAATTAAATCCTTACAGATACCTTAATATTTTAAGAAGGATATATTATATTTCATGTTATTTAACATAGCTGGTACTTAAATAGATCCCTTTAATGTTGAGGTTAAAGACCCTCCTCAGAGCAGGTCTCTTATTGCTGATCACATCATCTTTATGTCACAGATGGCCCTCTGTGATTTCTAGTTTGATGTGGTATCAGTAGAATAATTGAGAATTGTATAAAAAATGAGAGACCTTGTTCACCTTAGCTGCACCATTTTTCACCCTGCAATGATCTTTTTTTCACATATGGCCAGTAGTTATTAGTCGTGACATGCATCAGTCACAGTTCCTGGTTGTGTTTGACTTTTGAAAGTTTCAGTAGCTTGTCCTCAAGTACAGGAAAACAAGAACTGGTCCCTCAGATAACCTAGGATAACTACATTCAGACAGTGAAACCCTCTTTTATATAAATATTACTAAAAGAGCTGTTGCAACTAACAGTACATTTTGGAGCAGCACTCAGTTTCCCTGGTAATTGTTGAATGTTGGGTTTGAAGCCAGAGAAATGCTTGGGTAAGATGATAGAAACTTTTGGCAGAGTTGCATTCCCTAAGCTCTTGGTTAGTCTATAGAATGTACATAAATATAATATTATCTTAGGTACTTATCTGTCATTCTTTCTTTCCACAGTGCTCTTCTATATTTGAACAGATCTTCTTCTTAAATAAAGGGCTGTTTAACTTTTTTACAGTGATGCCACTAAATAGTCCCATGTTTTTAGTAGGCATTTGTAGTGTTGTTTAGAGTATTTCAGTCAGCTCTAATATTATTATTTCTGTTTCTGTATATGTAGGTCTCATTGTGCCATCACTTAAAAAACCTACATCCAGGAAAACAGTCATATCAGCACCATTATCTGCAGCTGTGGTGGATCACATATGTTCAGGTGAGGTGCCTCACAGAAGAAAATCATGTAAGAAATTTTTATTTTATTTATTTTTTTTTCTTTCATAATGTGAATAGCTTTATGTATGTTGCATTATTTCAAATTGTATGTTAAAATGTAACACATTATTTGATATTATCATGGACACCCAGTTTTTTGGACATATATTGTACATTTATGAAAGGGATGCATTTAAAATTTTCATGACAGCATCTATGGAATATACTAGACTATATTAAAAATAGTAGGTAAGTAAGGACTTAAAATTGGGTTCATGTATGTTTCAAGTATTTCATTATGTTTTTTTTTTTTTTTATTTTTTTTTATATAGAGTTTAATTTTATTATATTTGACAGATGGAGAAAGAAATGGAGCTGTTGCTCTTTTGAAGAGAAAATTTGGCCACCATGAATACCCAAGTGTCTTTCAGATGTGTTCTATAAATGAAAACAAAGCCAAACAACTGTGCCGCAAACAGCCCATAGCTGTGATCAAGTATCCTTTATTAATATGGTTGAAATTGGCAGAATGTCTTATTGTCAAATTCTCTTAAAATTGTTGTGTATAAGTTCATGACAGGCAGCCACAAAACAAGACAACATGAATACAAATTCGTTTCCCTGAGATATTTTAAGATGATTTTAAGATGATTGTTGATCCCAATTTGACTGATGTATTAAACCAGGACCACACACACAGGATATTTAAAAACAATGAAGATATGTAGTATAAGAATATTTGGTTAATATTAGTTCAGTTCAACAGAATAACTGAAAATATTATTGATTGGCAAACGCAAAAAAATTGGAATAGAGGAATTCACAAAAATTCACAAAGTAGCAGGAAAGTTACATGTGACAGTAAAAAATTAATAATAAGTCAACTCAGCCTCAGATATTTATAATGTTCAGTAGAGGCATTGTAACTAACTATTACTAACCAGTGTTTTCAATATATATTCCCTTAACCTGTACCAGCCACACAGAGAGGCACCTTATGAGGACCTATCCCGCAGGCATGAGGATAGACTCATCTAATTTCAACCCTGTTATTTTCTGGTCCTTCGGAATCCAGTTTGTAGCCCTAAACTATCAAACAGAAGGTAGGACATTACAAAGTTAATGATTTTTTAGCTCAGCTATAGTCGTGGTCCTTTAAACTGGCACGTTTTGAAACCGTTGGACCTACGAATCTGAAATTCGGCATACCTTTAGATGTCCCCAAAATCTCCTACCATACTGAAAATTGGGTCACTAGGACTTCGTTCCTTCGAATTATTAAGGAAAAACCTCTGTTTTCCATTAAAAACCCATTTTTACACTTCAAGACTGCCTAATATCAAAACCACTGACCTGATATTGACCATTTTTAATATGTTAATTCCTCTAAATATTTACTATGTACATACGAGAAATTAGTTTAATATTTTTTTAAATTCTTGAAGTAATTGGCCCAAATATAATGCACTTTGTAAAAATTCAGGAAATATATTTACTCCCTTGAGAATTGCTAAAGCTAGAGACTTTCTTTCAGGTATATAACTATATTTTGTATAACAATTGTATACCCAAAATTAGTTCTGAATTTTTTAAATTTTATAAGTTATTAGCATAAACATAAAATCAGTACCTTAAATTTTGCCCAAATTTGACCATGGCACATTTTATTCCTGTAACTGCTGTGGATTTAATTTTCACAGCATGTTACCATAAGCATTTCATCTCTAAACATCTGAAATTTGAAACCAGTTGATCAAAAGCTGTTGATTTTATTTCAGTTTTGAAGCACCATGTAAAGTATTGTTTAGATCAAGCAAGTGTTATGAAGTTTGCTAGAGCTCAGCTCCCCAGCTTCCCAGGCCAGCTCTTAGCTCCCAAATTTGGCATACAGCTAGATGTCCTCAAAACCCCCCTACCATACCAAAAGTTTGGTCTCTAGAATTTCATTCCTTCGAGATGTTAAGAAAAAAATTAAATTTTCAATTAAAAACCCATTGTTTCACTTCAAGACTGCCTAATATCAAAACCACTGATCTGACTGTGATAATATAAAATATACATGTTCTTCTATTTATACTCTATGCACATGCCAGAAATGATGTGAATATTGCGAAATAATTTTAAGTTACGGGCCCTAACATAATGCACTTTGTAAACAAGAAATACATTTACTCCCTTAACATGAAAATTGCTGAAGCTAGAGATTTTTTTTTTGGTTAGGGATATAACATTATTTAATCAAGATTCAATTGTATACCCAAAATTAGTTCTGAATTTTTCAAAGTTTATAAGTTACTAGCATAAATATAAAATCAGTACCTAAATTTTGCCTAATTTTGATCATCGCATGTTTGTTTCCTGAAAGCACTGTTGATATAATTTTCATATCATGCAGAAATAAGGATTTCAGCTTGTTAGTTTGAAAGTTGAAAGAAATTGGCCAAAAACTGTAGCTTTTATTAAAGTTTTTATGAGACCATGTCAGACCCAGGCTCTTTCCAGCCCCTCTTCAGTCACCTGTATGTCCTCAAGTTGACCATTCAGGCCAATTATGCACGCTTGACGCGGGGCATATACTTGCAGCTGGGCAGCTTATTGCTGGCCACAGCTGATCCAGGTGTCCAACCCGGCTCATCTATTAGTTGTTTAGACCAACAGCATAACAATAAACGATGAATAAATAAATTTTATAGGTCTATAATAACAACTTTAAAAATAATCAATAGAAAAGGAATTTATGGACTTTATATGGATGGATGAATATGTACCGTATTTATTCTAATTTGGCGACCACTTAAAAATAATTAATTTTCTCAGAGGTCGAGACAATAGAGGATATTTGAAAATTATCTTCCTGCAGAATTTGCGATGGTCGAGATTTTAGAGGCACGCGGTTTAATAACATTCCCTAGAGCCGCAGAGCCGCTCTGACACTCGAGCGGTCATATGAATTGAGTGATAATTTGGTCGTTTATAAGTTTGTTTTGTTAGCTCAACAGTATTTCCTACAAACTGGCTTCCAACCGTCACATGAATTACACAGTGTCCGCAAATGATTAATAAAACTGAGCTCAATCACTTTACAAAATGATCACTACTTCGCGTATAGGTACGATGACATAGACGGCAACTCATGCAACTACCAGTTGTTTCAAGTTAACCCACCAGGCGGCGATATAAAGGGACAAGCAGCTGCACCAAGTTGGAAGAAGACTTTATAAAAAATAACTGCCAATTATCAGATAAATTTTATTTGTATAATATGTAATAAATACAGGAAAGTAAAGGCACGTTAAAATATGTACGACCGGAAATGGTCCTAGCTGGCGTGCCCTCGATCGGGCAATGTTTTCTATACGTGGTCACCCATCCAAAAAATAACTGGGCTCGTTTAAACTAAACTAAGATGACAGGTCCAACTGTGTCACTGTTGTTCCACCACGCGTGCTTCCCCGCATATGGTAAATATTATTGCTAATTATCCCACGTGAATCGCACACGAGACGCGTGCGTACCAGGAATGGTACACGAGTTTGCTTCGTCACGGACACCCATTTGGAACTTGAACGCTTTTATCATGTTTATATATTATGAAAAACGCATCTTTGTATCTTCAAAAATTTTATTGCAAACAAGTTTGATGTGGATGCTCAGTGTAATAAGAATCTAGTCAGATACAAACTGCGGTGCCAGAGAGAGACGGAGGCATTACACCTTAACATCGTCGACAGAAAACATCGTCGGCAGTCGCGAAATTAGAGTCATTTTAGAAATTATGCTTTCAAAATATTTTTTGGGGTCGAGAAATAAGAGGGATTGCCAAATTGGAATAAATACGGTATTCCAAGTAACACCATTGAGTCACCTATGTTATTTTTCTTTTCAATTTTAATAATGAAAAAAAAATTAAATTATATTGTTCTATACTATTAGAGATTATATGAAGGAAATTAATGATTGACAAAGATGCAGTTGATAATAAAAATCTAAATTCCCAGGTCTTTTCCAAGTGTTTCAACTTGATAATTTATATTTAATTCAAATTTTAAAAAAAGTTAAAATATGTCAAAATTTTTAAATTTTACTCGGACAAGTACTGATTTTAAGATGTCAATATGTTTCACTTATGACATTCAGAAAATTGGCTGTAACAGCTGTCACAAGACTATGTAAATAATCAAAATTTATATTACTGGTTCCTATATTTCAGTTAATAAAATTAAACTTGCCCATCTTTAGTTTTCTCCTTGTATTATTTATAGGGTATTCTTATCCTTTGGTTATTTTTTACACATATAATGGTTTAATTACTGAGATACTTCAGATTTTTTTCTGATACCTTTTTAGTTCAGCTGACTATAAGTCAACTGAGCTATAGTCGTGGTCCATTGTCTGTCGTCCGTCAGTCCGTAAGACTGGCACATTTTGACACCATTGGACCTACGAATCTGAAATTCGGCATACTGTTAGATGTCCCCAAAATCTCCTACCATGCTCCTACCATGGGTCAATAGGACTTTGTTCCTTCGAGATATTAAGGAAAAACCTTCACAAAAAAATTTTCACACTTCAGGACTGCCTAATATCAAAACCACTCATCTAGTTTTATTCATATTTACCATAAATATTCCTACTTATAGTTCCTATGTACATGCCAGAAATTAAGTCAGTATTATTTAATTTAAAAAAGTTATGGGCCCAAACATAATGGACTTTGTAATAAAATCAAGAAAGATATTTGGTCACTTAAGACCAAAAGTGTTAAAGGAAGGGACTTTTTTCAGTAATACAACTTTAATTAATCAAAATTTAATTGTATACCAAAAATTAGATCAAAATCTGTTAAATTTTTTTAAATATTGGCAAAAATATAAATTGGTACCTTAAATTTTGCCAAACTTTGGCCACGGCATGTTTTTTTCCTGTAAGTACTGTGGATTTAATTTTCACAGCATGTACACATAAGGATTAAATCTGTTAAAATCTGAAATTTGAAAATAAAAGCTGCAAAATTCGGCTAGTTATTGAATTTTTTTTGGAGGCTCTTGTTGTATTCCCTTACATTGTCAGCAGTCCACTTTGGTGACTGTAGGTCATTCAGTGCAGCTCTCTATGCTTCCCAGGCTGTTGGCATAATGTTATGCAATCCCATCACTAGGGCAAGCCCTCTCTCCACTGAGTTGAGCTTGATCAGGCTGTCTGCAGTTAATACCATACCACAGGGAGCCTTTTTCTCTGGCAACCACCCCCCCAACCCAAACCCCATTCTGTTGTCAGACCTGTACTATGAACTAGATGAACCTTAGAATTATCATTTTTTCAGCAATGAGCAATAACAACGGAGACCCCTCCCCCAGCCACCCCTTCAATACACAGGCCTTATAAACAAGATGAATCTTATAATTTTAATGTTAAATAAATTCTTTTTGATGAGACTTGGACAATTTTGATTTTTTTAAAGAAAAAAATTTCAGGAATTTTATCCTAATATTCAAATGTGATAAAATATTAGGATCTAATGTAAGCGCTAACTTACAAGATTTAAGAAGATATAAATACTTTGTAGCATTTCATTCATATCTTTTAAAGTTGGCGGGGCCTAGGTGTGAATAACACTGTTAACTTAGTATTAAAATTAGGAATATTGGTCAAACTTTATTGGATTAATTTTTAACTCATATGGCCATATATTTAACTTTTTAAAACTTAATTACCTTCACACATTATTTGTTTATGAAATGTTACTTTTATATAACACTTACCATAGGCCTATTTGTTCCCTTGGTGCATCACTAAATGGTTTAGCTCATGTCCATTATTCTATAATTTACAGAGTTTCATTTTAGCAGGGCCATTTTCTCATAGCTTTTCTAGTGATAATATACATGAAAAACTAAAAGAAACAAAAATATTTTGCAGTTACTAATATTTTCCAAAATTCAGCTGAGCAATGTGATCCATGGGTCTCTTGTTTTTTAAATAAAAAAATTTGAATATGATAAACAAATCAGATCTTAGACAAGTTCTCATTATGATTTCTGTAATGTTAATAATTGTCATAAGACTCTTGCTATGTCTAGTGTGTATTGATGTCCAATTAAGTCCAAAGTGAATATTATAGTTTTATTTTTGAATATAAATAAAATTCATAAAACTAGGTACTTATTATCATTATTCAAATTTGTGGTATTTGTTTATTCTGGATTCTCAAGAACTTTGTTTGGCTGAAACTGAATAAATACCAGACATGGTGCAGTACTTTGCAAATGTATTTGAATTCAAATGTGAATATGTACTCCATAATTTCATGTATAAGGATAGGAAAACAGGTAAAAATGAAAGTGTTTGAATACAAATGCATTCATGAATATATTCTATAATATTATTTTAATAATCATTTATTTCGATAATTTTATTTAAAAATCTTTGATGAAAAAAACATGATATTGTTATTATTTTTAATTTAAATTATATTTGACATTATATTTGTTATTAATTTTTAATAAATAGTTAAACTTTTCAAATAATTCTGCTGCAATGTAGGTAAAGTTTTATGGCCAAGTCAAAACCTATGTGATTATAGCACACCATTTCCAACTGTAAATAATATTAATGACATCAGTCCTCTTCCCTGTCTCCAAGGATATTATCAAAATCTTACATAACTTAAGTTAAACACCATCAACTCATAATAGAGCTTATATTATCTCACAAAACCAGCCTTTGCCTACCTCCTCTTCCCAATCATATTTTGATTTTTCTGCAGAAACTGTGCTGAGCAATGTGAGGCAACACAGTGACAGTAACAAGAAGATTCTGTTTAGATATCTTGAGTAATGCACTTATTGTATCCCCAGACAAAGTCGGGGGATACTATGTTTTAATACCGGCCCCCCCCACCGCTGCCGCCGCCGCATATAAATCTTGTTGGCACGATAACTCCAAAAATATTTCACGGATCTTCACCAAACTTGGTATATGTATAGATATGGGTGAGAGGATGACGCCTATTAAAAATGAGGTCATGACCTCTACTAGGAGAGTGTCCTTGACCTTGAATAGGCCAATTTGGGGGAAAATCAGACAAATTCTTAAATATCTCAAGAAATCTTGCATGAGTTGATCCCAAAATCAAGTTGATCGAAGATCATGGATAGGGTTGACATGTTCCAGAAACTGGTGGAGCACCTATTATTCTTTGCTCATTTTCATGCCGTTTAATACCCCCAAAATTGCTTCTTGACAGTACTGTGAGCATTATAAGTCAAAAACTAATGGACAGATTTCTTTTATATTATGCATATACATAGATATGGGTTATGGGATGATGTTTATTTAAATTGGGGTCGTGACCTTTCCTATGAGAGTGGCCTTGACCTTGAATATTGCCATATATGGTGAAAATCACACAAAATCATTATTATCTCAATAAGGGATGCATTGATTGGTCCAAAAATCAACTTGACCGAAGATCTTGGATAGTAATGTCATGTACCGGAAACTGATAGCGCCACCTGTTATTCTTTTACTTGTTTTCGTGCCGTTCAATACCCCCATCGTTGCCACTTAACAGTACTGTGAGCATTATAAGTCAAAAACTAATGGACAGATTTCTTTCATATTATGCATATACATAGATATGGGTTATGGGATGATGTATATTGAAATTGAGGTCATGACCGTGACTATGAGAGTAACCTTTTCTATGAGTGTGGTCTGATATTAATTGTTGCTGAAGATGCGGTGCCAAGAAATATCTAGTTTTTAACTCACTTAACATGTCAGCCATAATCATGCTGGTTCTTTGTACTTTTATTTGGTGATTTTTTCTCCAATATCAGATAACATGACCATGATTTGGATTGAAATTTTCCTTCAGTAAGTATGTTAATTTTCAATCAAAACAAAACAAAGGTGTGGATATTTTTGTATCCTTACTCCTGTAGAGGTTCTTCATATTTTCAAAAAACATAAAAGTTAACACAGGAAATAATGAAGGGTTACAGTTTAAACAAAGGTTTCCTGCACTATTCAGCAGAATTCTGATGTATCAGTTTTTCTTGTGTTCATTTAAATGGATATACTCAACGGATGTGAAGGCAGTTGACTCGGAAACCACCACTTTTGGGCATTTTACAGAAGACAATACTAGATATCAAGTTTGAATGTTTCTTGTATCAGTAGCACATGCCTGCCAATGACAGTCATGTTCCTTATGGGTTAAACTGTATACAGTGCAGCTGGCCCTTGTGGCTTCAGGACATCATCAAGTCAGGCATGGTGGTTAATAAAATATAATCTCTCAGTCAACATATTTCTGCCAAAGATTATCATAAAAATTGAAACTGTATCTTGATAACATGATTTCCTATTCTTGTAAATTAAAATGCACAGTATAACAGTTTACAAATACAAAGAAATATTAGATTGAACAGCGACCACTTGTGGCCTAATATTTTCAATGGATTTTGAATGGCTTGTATTTTTTACTGCAGATGCTGCAATGAGGATAAACTCAGCCATGTTTGAGCAAACAGGGCACTGTGGTTACGTTCTGAAGCCCCGCATCATGAGAGACAAAGACCATCTCATGTTCAATCGGTTCAACCCATGGGACAAGGAGTTTGAGGGCCTGCAGCCTACCTACCTTACTCTAATGGTATTCTTTACTGTACCATGCTCTGTAGGGTCAAAAAATCTACATGTTATCTTTTTTTTACCCCTTGGACATTTCTTAAATGCAGAACCAGTTTTGATAAACATTTCCAGTCTTCTCTTTATCCTAACACATCATTCTTGTATTCATCACTTCTTTATAAAAACTGTTTAACTCACTGTGTTGATTTTAATTACCATGTACAAATGGGGAAAATATTGAAAATTTTAGTAACTTACCTAAAGCTTTGTCTTTGTGATATTAAGCCATGATGGCTGTTCTTCAGAATAATATTTTTTACAGTCAACAGGTATAAATATATCAATGCAACTGACTGGACTCTACATAAATTTTCTTGTATATTGATATTTAAGTGTATATCTGCTATAATGCCTTGGGTATTGATCTGTTTTGAAAAATATCTTATCATATAGGGATACTTCAACAAAGTCTTTTGGTGATTTTTTGTGGTCAGTTGCAAACACTGGATTGGTTCAGAGTATTCAGCAAATTCTGTTAATGTTTGGAGTATTGAACAGAACATTATTAGTCTGGTCATATGTTGGGTTTTGTGCATTCAGTGTTATAATGTGGACATTACCATTGCAGCATTTTTTGCTTGGAATGTAGTATGTATAATGCCTTGGGTATGAGAGTTAAGAGTTTGATTCAAAGTTTATTTGTACATGTGCCCTTGAATGAGAGCAGTCACCAGCAGTTAGTTGCCTGTAAGAGAGATTTCACTGTTTATGATATACACATTTCACTGTATAAGAGATCTGAATGTATTATCTTGGTGATACTTTCAGTTAGTGTCAGGACAGTATGTTTGTCCTGGAAGTCACCACGGCAGCCCCCAGGTGGAGGTGGAGTTGATTGGGATCCCGGTTGATTGTACAAAGCACAAAAGTAAAGTCATCAGCAGAAACGCTGTAAACCCTATATGGCATGAGACCTACATGTATCAGGTACACACTCAATAAATCAGGGTTACCAAAGCTGCCATTGTGTGCATACATTTAAGGGGTAAAGGATTCACTCTTATCAGTTGCAAGCCATGGGCTGATTGAATAAAAGGCAACAAAGCAAGAGTAAGATTCATAAGTGTCATAAATAGCTGTTTACAGTAATTGATTGCATTGCTAATTATTTATCAAATATATAGTGTCTAAACACCTATACATGAGTGTAATGTAAGTCCACTGTATGCACAGCAGCAGTCAATGCTAAACTGTTCTATGCTGGAGTGATGATCTTGTCTAAGACATCATCCATCACATTCAAATATTCAGGGATGGGGATAAGCATTATCGCCACTGGTAGCAAGATCATTCCTGTAATAGTTGTGGATGTTATATCTAGTGAACTGGGTGACCTGTCTCTTTCTTTAGATATTAATGCTCAACCAGTTAACACTAATGTAAAGGAAGATGGTTGACACAATTTATAAACAATGTATCAGATATCTCTGAACCAACCAGGAACGTATCAGATGCCTTAATAATAAGTGAATTTCACTTTTTATTACTTAAACCAGACCATGGAAATACAGAATGAGGAGGAAAACTTAGTTTTTTTAAAATCCATATATACTGCTACACATTTGTATAAACATGTGGGTTTTAAAAGAAATAATGGGCAGTGCCCAGCATATATAGTAAAACCTGGGAAAACTTGGAAATTCTCAGAAAAACTTGGAAATTAATAAAACTCGGAAAAATGGCCGGAAAAGCATATAAACACATGTGAAAGAGTAATTCAAATGATTCATTTGACAGAGAATGATTCAGTGCAACCATACAGCTTTTTTTATTTGTTAAAAATGAATAAAACTACTTTTAACCAACCCTAGTTAGTGTACATCACACTGTAAATTTCCTGCGTCTGCCATCTTGGAATCATATGGTATGTCGGAAAAAAAATTGTCCCCTCGGAAATAAAATAAATTTACGTTTACACTTTGTTTAAATGCCGCATTATGGAACAAATCATACATATTTTTAAATAAACACAATTTATACTTTTTTTGGCAATCAAACCTATTTAATTTATACCAATCTAACTTTTAGAACTGGTCAGGGCCCCTTTGCTGTGGGGATCATTCCCTGATATAATTTTCTTTATAAGTCACAGATAGAACACCATTAGATTTTAGCTTCATTAGAAAACATGGAAAAATAAAAAAGTAAATCATTAACAAATATACTGTTTATTTAGTAACAATTCATGTTAAAAAAAATATATACAAGTACAAAATATTATTATGGAGTCATTGATATATACATTATAAAGGTATTTGTGAATCATTTTCAATATGAGATATTATGCACATTAAAAGTTTCACAAAAGTCACTTGGCGCATAAGTGTTTAAACTATACAATGATAAATTTTATTATTGTTCTCAAGGATTCAATTGAAACATTTCCACATCAACAGTGTAGTTACAGTATGGAATTCCTTAAAAAAAATCAAATTTCTTATAACTTTTTTAAAAGAAATTTATGACAAATACATATATTTTATTCAGTATTGTATGCATATAGTGAGCATTGTTTAGGAATATATATAAATAAATAAATATATATATATTTATATTTATAAGATATGCTTCATGTCATAAATTGTTACTCTTTAAAACAAAATTTATATTTTTATTTAAGTCATATGATTTCAGGAAATGTTTTAAATACATATATGGTGTAAAACTGGGGGTAATCATTTTAACATGACTTGTTTATTAAATAAACTATATCTGTCGATGATTTACGTTTTAATTTGTCCATGTTTTCTAACAAAGCTAAAACTGAAGGTGTTCTGTTTGTGACTTAGGTAGAAAAATTATATCAGGGAATGATGCCTGGAGCAAGGGGCTCTGGCAAGTTCTAAAAGTTAGATTGGTAAAAATTAAATTGATTAGTATGCCAAAAAATGTATTATTTTGATTTATTATAAATATTTATGCTTTGTTTCATAATGTGATAGTTTAACAAAGTGTTAAAGAAACATTTACTTTATTTCCGAGGGGACAACTTTTTTTTCCGACATACCATGACTCCAAGATGGCGGACGCAGGAAATTTTTGGACGCAGAAAAATTACAGGGTGATCAACACGCAAAGGGTCTGTTAAAAGTAGTTTTATTCTTTTTAAGCAATAAAAAATAAGCTTTATAAGCACACTGAATTATTCTTTGTTATATGAATCATTTTAATTACTCTTTTACATGTGTTTTTATACTTTTCAGGCCATTTTTCCGAGTTTTATTAATTTCAGAGTTTTTCCGAGATTTTCCGGGTATCATTATATGCCAAAATAATGCTCTGATTATTGTATCCCCAGACGGGGGATACTATGTTTTCATGACGGTCCCGCCACTGCCGCCGCCACCACCGCATATAAATCTTCTTGGCGCGATAACTCCAAAAATATTTCACGGTTCTTTACCAAACTTGAGGTCATGACCTTTACTAGGAGAGTGTCATTGACCTTGAATAGGTCCAATTGGGGGGGGGGGGGGGGGAAATCACACAAACTCTAAAATATCTCAAGAAATCTTGCATGGATTGATCCCAAAATCAAGTTGATCAAGGATCATGGATAGGGTTGTCATGTTCCAGAAACTGGTGGCGCACCTATTATTCTTTACTTGTTTTTGTGCCGTTCAATACCCCCAAAATTGCCACTTGACAGTACTGTGAGCATTATAAGTCAAAAACTAATGGTCAGATTCCTTTTATATTATGCATATACATAGATATAGGTTATGGGATGATGTTTATTTAAATTGGGGTCATAACCTTTCCTATGAGAGTGGCCTTGACCTTGAATATTCCCATATTTGGTGAAATTCACACAAAATCTTTAATATTTCAGTAAGGGATACATGGAATGATCCAAAAATCAAATTGACCGAAGATCTTGGATAACTATGTCTTTTGCAGAAGACAGGTGGCGCCACCTTGTGTCGTTTTCTTGTTAAAATGATGTTTACGCAATAACTTTGTAAGAATTAGAGTTACAGTCACCAAACCTACAGGTTTGATGCATCTCATTAACAGCTAGGTCAGGTTCAAACATGGATGACCTTGATGCTTTTTTCAAGGTCACAGCAGCGATTATGCTGAAATGATATTAGGGCAATAACTCAAAAAGATTTTGTGGTACAGTCACCAAACCTACAGTTTAGATGCATCTTATCAAGGGCTAACCAAAGTTTAAATATGGATGACCTTGATGCATTTTTCAAGGTCACAGAGGTGATAAGGCTGAAATGATGTTAACTTTGATATCTCACTGAGGGATGCATGGATTGGTCCAAAAATCAAATTGACATCAGATCTTTGATAGCATTAATTGTTTTCTGCAGAAGACAGGTGGCGCCACCTTGTGTCGTTTTCTTGCTAAAATGATGTTTAAACGGAATAACTTGGTAAGAATTTCAGGTACAGTCACCAAACCCACAAGTTTGATGCATCTTATCAACAACTAGGTCAAATTTAGAAAGAAACCATGGTGGCTTGCCAAGTGTCAGTCTCGATCTGCATCTGAATTCAAGATTGGATCCTATTCTTCGAGGCCTAGGGGCGGGGGTTAATTGTCTAGGGATACCAATAAATATCTTGTTCTTCAAATATAAAATAATTCAAAGACTAGACAATTTTTATCCTAATATATGAACACAAACATGCTAGTTGTTAATGTTTTGGTGCTGTAAACAGAGCCCTTGTTTTGTGTTGTAGGTGATGTTACCAGATATAGCTTTTGTGAGATTCACTGTCATTGACATGAGTAGTGGCCACACATCAGCACAGAGGGTCATCCCACTTAAATGTCTAAAACAAGGTATGTTTCTGTACACCACACTCAGTGGAATAATCACTGCAGATTCAAAATAGTCCTTTTGTATTTTAAAAACTAAATAAAGACTCTTTCACTTTTAAGAAGAACAAAATTATAACAGAAAAAGTTCATAATTGTTAGTCTCCTGCTGGTTACTGTTATTAGAGTCATTTGAACATGATACATATATAGGTCTTATGAGTATGTCCTCTTTCCCTCATTGCTGTATATTCTGTATTATTCATTGAAGGTCTTAAGCTAAAAAGTTCATCTGAGTGTTGACTTATGATTTTCAAAATAATGTGCATACAGTGAATTTCATACATAGGTTTTTCCCACAGGTTACAGACATGTAAGGTTACGCACACCCAGTAATCAGCCACTAGAGGTCTCATCTCTGTTCATCTACTCATGTCAAACGGAGCAGCCACCACACCACCAAGGGCCAGGTGGCAAAGCTAGTCTCAGCAAGCAAGCTGGAAAACCACTGCTAGCATGGATGAGGGATAGTGGTGATGGAAAACCAGATAAGGAGGTAGGAAAAGATTTCAGCTTAAAGGGTTTGCATAATTTACCATTGATGCCTTATGATTCTCCATACTTTGAAATGATTTCATGGAGTGCACTGGTGTACAGCTTTATCATTGTAGAAAACAAAAACACATTTTGAAAACAAGAAATCTGCATTCTAAAGAATGCAAGCCTCTGCCAACATGGCGGTCCTTAATGTGGGATACTCAGAAAAACATGTTTACATCAACTTATAAGGCCCATACTCCCAGGTTCATTTGTGGAGAAGTTCCCTGTACATGTGATTGCATTCACCTGTTTGACCCATATTACCAGGTTCATTTGTGCATAAGTGAATGTACATTTATGAGTATTCCTGGAAGTAATTCCTGGATGCTGATCATGAGGCGGATCCACACCAAAATCTAATTGATTCTTCATTGGCCCATTCCTAAAATGCCCTGAAAGTTTCATGAGATTTCATTCATGACTGCATGAGTTATGTTGTGAACAATCACACATTCACATGAATGGGAATGAACGCATACCCTCCTGGGTGAGGCAATAAAGCAAAAAACAGTTTGGCATTTACAGGAAACTTCCAGCAATCATGGATGTCAGCAGATACAGCAGTCATATTCTACTACCAATCAGATCATTGACAAAAGAAAATGTTGCATATCATGCTGTGCTCTAGGCTACAGTTTCTGTTGAATGTTTACAAATTTAATAGGGGATTTTTGCATATTCAAGCATAGGAAATTGTATGAAATTGAGAATACATCAAGTGAAGCCTGCATGTAGGACACTTGAGTATCACCAGAGCTGTTGTATTTTGTAATGTATTTTGATGTGCCTGTCTGTATGAGCTGTTATGACATGATATAACAAAACCTGTCTCAAAAATTCTTGTAGATGAAGTAGAGTAGATAAAGAGATCCCAGCCTCACGAAAAAAGTAATGAATTCAAAGTGAAGAGTGTCTGTGTGGCTTTGATGGAGAGACCTGTAATAATTTTTAAAATGATTAAAATGAATTGGTTAGAATATTGCATTAAGGAACCTATCACCTTTGGAGTTTATTGGTAAAATTACTTACATATAGGCTCAAGTTTGGTGTATTTATCAGTGGATCACAACAGATCAGCAAGGAAGTGCCTGCAGTCTGCACTAGGGGCTACCTAATAAGAAATCAATGAACAAGTTCTTGTACTGAATACTACATAATTAGAACAAATTCATAATTAAACTTGAGGGGTTGTACTTTAACATAGTAATGTGATGTTGCAGGTTATGTCTCGCATGATGCCTTCCGCTGGCCACAAGAAGAGAACCTACTTCATCAGTGTGTTTGGAGTCGTGCCTTCTGAGGACTACACCATTCTGAAGGTCACACAGGACACTACAACTCGGGAAGCCATTGTGCAGGTATGTTTCGCAAGTTCCTAAAATCTCTCCTTTTTTCTGTCTCTCTCTCTCTCTCTTTTAAAAGCATGCAACTTAAAGATAATTATGATTAATACTTCGTACTTTGACTTCAGATGCTGTCTTAAAAAAAATGTTTCAGCATTATTCACTCTTCTAGTATGCACACCCTTCCAAGCAGAAATATAAAAGTAGCAGCATTGATGTATGAGATTTATTATGGGTTTATTTGTTATGAAGGCCCTTAGCAAGGCTGGTAGAGGGAAGGAGCGGGTGGATGACTATGTGATGGTGGAAGACGTGCAGAAGCAGCATGATCGTGGCAGTTACCAGCGCATTCTGGACATGGAGGAGACCATACTACAGGCCCAGAGCAACTGGCAGGGCAGTGGCAGGTTCATGCTACGCAAGAAAACTAATGTAAGTGTCAGCTTACCCTCCAGCTACCTGTAATCTATTCTGTCAATGGGTGACCTCTGGTTACAGGGGATAATTTTATTATTTCATTATGGCATTTTGGCATAACTACAAACTAACATGGTCTTTTCAAAAACCAAACCTGGAAAGTCTTTGAAAAACAGGGGTTTTGAGCATGTGTCCTGGTAGTTAGTAAGGCATTCTTGGAAAACTGATTAGATTGACTGTAAAACTGGTTAAAATATCTTAAAATCAGTGTCCAGGTGTCTCTGTTTTATGTGTTTATACATGAATAAATACTCTGTATCATCCATACTGTATTTAGTATGTCATTAAAACAAACTTTTTTTTTACATTTAAATGAATTGAATTACTAATATATTTTGCTGATACATTAGATAAATGCTTAAGTCTTTATTATATGACTGCAATGAAAAGAGAAGCTTATTACCTTCAGTAGCATACAATTAATGTCATTGTAAGCTCCTGGATAAAACTGAGTTGATAGGATGTGATGTAATTACTATTTTATTCCTTTGTAGGATCCCAGCACAAGGGCATGGATGACAACAATGGTGAAAGAACAGAAGGTAATATTCCCTTGCTCACTGTTGTTCTCAAATACTTTTGTACTCAAAGAGGCTTAATAGTGACCATTATCTGTTATATATGGTAATTACTCATGATTTTTCTATATAAAAAAAACTGAAATTATCACTGTATATGATCAGGACTGTTGTAGAGCTAAGCCATTGGGAACTGTTTTTTTATGTACTTTTGTCTTCAGAATTTTACAAGTTTGTTCTCAATTCAAATTGCGCTTTCTTGTGACAAAACTATGGGTCAACATGTTAAGACTTTCTTCCAGTGACACTCATAAACATGTTTTATATATTACAGCTGAGACAAGCAGGGGGTGATGCAGAGGCATTGAGAGCCAGTCAGAATGCAGGATTCCTCGTATGTATCTACAACGTATCACCAGACCAGCCTTACACCATTATACAAACCCCAGTGTCCAGCACAGCACTTGATGTCATTGCCAGGGTAAGCTGGAGTCAGTCATAACATTCAGTTTCATAATGTCTGGGCCACCCTTATAGCATTATACAGACCTCAGTGTCCAACACAGCACTGGATGTCATTGCTAGGATAAGCTGTAGTCAGTCATAATATTCAGTTTCATAATGTCTGGGCCACCCTTACAGCATTATACAGACCTCAGTGTTCAGAACAGCACTGGATGTCATTGCCAGGATAAGCTGTAGACAGTCATAACATTCAGTTTCATAATGTCTGGGCCACCCTTACAGCATAATACAGACCTCAGTGTCCAACACAGCACTGGATGTCATTGCCAGGATATGCTGTAGACAGTCATAACATTCAGTTTCATAAAGTCCAGGCCACCCTTACAGCATAATACAGACCTCAGTGTCTAACACAGCACTGGATATCATTGCCAGGATAAGCTGTAGACAGTCATAACATTCAGTTTCCTAATGTCAAGGCCACCCTTACAGCATTAATTTATACAGACCTCAGTGTCCAGCACAGCACTGGATGTCATATATATATATATATATATATATATATATATATATATATATATATATATATATATATATATATATATATATATATATATATAAAGAGTGAAGTGCATCTGTAACAGACCTTAAAATCTTGTCCAGCAACCATCAGATTCATATAAATGACAGAATGGAAAGTTTGTTTTTGTCTTCATCATTAAGACATTTAAATTTAACATAGAAACAATGTCATGTTGCACAATAGCAAAAAATATTTTGTTTACTGTATCCTTCATATTATATTAACCCTTAACAATAAACATTAATGCATGTTCTCAGTTTTGATTTGCATTGTTACCAAGAATAGCTTTCATTTCTGATTTTTTAGCTAAGCTGACTATAAGTCATCTGAGCTATAGTCGTGGTCCTTTGTCCGTCGGCTGTCCATCCGTCCGTCCGTCTGATAAACTTCAGTTGACCTTATTGACCTTTCAGCAAATTATGCACGCTTGAGGGAGGCATACACTGGGGCAGCTAAGCAGCTTATGGCCAGCCACAGTTGATCCAGGTGTCCAACCCAACTTATCTAGTAGTTGTTTTGACCAACAACATTACAAGAAACTATAAATTAATAAATTTTTATTGGATTTAATAACAAATTAAAGAAAAATTAATAGAAAAGGAATTTGTTAGTTGTTGAGTAACAGGAAATTAACTTGCAGTTACTGATGATGTAAGAATCTTGTATGAATGGATAGAATGTCAAGTATTCCAAATAACACCATGCAGTCACCTATGGTATTTTTCAGTTCAATTTTTTAATGATAACAAAAATAAATCATATTATTCATTACTAATCATTAGGGATCATATGAAGGAAATTAATGAAAGACAAAGATACAGTTGATAATATTAATCTAGATTCCTACTGTGTCTAGTGTGTCTATGTGAAAGTATTTCAAAGTGAATATATTACATTTATTTTTTTTTAATATAAATAAAAGCCATAAAACCAGGTACTTATGATCATTATTTAAATGTGTGAATTTTGTATATTCTGGATTCTCAACATCATTGTTTGGCTAAAACTGAATAAATACCAGACATGGTGCAAATAATTTGCAAATGTATTTGAATATGAATATGAATCATTATAAAATTTCTTGCATAAGAATGGGAATTCAAGTAAAAATGAAAGTATTTGAATACCAGTGCAAATACTTTCAAAATGTATTCATGAATGCATTCATGAATATATTCTATAATATTTTTTTAATAATCATTTCAGTTATATTTTATTTAAAAAAAATCATGATTCTCTTATTATTTGTAATAAAAATTATATTTGGCACAATATTTGTTATTAAATTTTAATAAATAGTTAAATTCTTCTATTATATGTGCTGCTTATATATATGGTAACATATACGGTTATTATCTATATTTTACTATCTAGAAATAGTAGAATATTTATACAAACTTAATTCTAAGATCCTAACTTCTATACTTTTGACCACAACTGTTACCTCCAAACAGTCGCTCTTTAGTTCCCTAGTGGGTTAATTATTATTATTAATTTTAATCAAAGCATGTCAAATGAAGCAGACATATTAAAAAACTTTGGAGGAATAGCCAACAATAATTTATCAAAAATCTTAAATTTAATTGAAAACAAGACAGATAAATACACACACACAATCCAAAACCCGAACTCATTCTACTACACTACAGATACACTAAACCAAACCTTAAAACAACCAAATAAATTTACATTAATATCACTGAACTGCCAAAGCATTAATGCAAAACATGACAAAATATCACTACTACTAGAAGAACTAATATCAAATAATATCGAAATCAGTGCTCTATGCTTACAAGAAACGTGGTTACATAATGACTCGGACATAAGTACACTACAACTAAACAATTATAACTGCATACACAAAGGCAAACACTGCACAGAACATGGAGGACTAATAATATATCTACATAAAAAATTTAAATATGAAATATACCAACCAGTTATCAAAACAGAAAACTGGGAGGGATTATTTATAAAGGTAAAGATACCTGAGACAAATAAAATTATCAAACTAGTCAATATATATAAACCACCATATAATAATAATACAGAAGACATCAACCAATTTATTGAATAACTAACTATGCATCTCTATCACATCAATAAACACAACTCTGACATAATAATAACTGGTGACTTTAACATAGATCTACTCAAAATAAAAACCAAAACAGCACACCGTAACTTTTTGGAATCAGTACACGCACATGGACTTCACGCAAACATAACCATACCGACCCGCATCACAGACACCTCAGCTACACTCATCGACAACATATTCTCAAACGTCCCACCACGCCACAGCCAGTCAGGTGTTCTTATTAACAACATATCTGATCACCTACCATGCTACATATCCATTAATATAGCTGCTCAATACAAAAAAACTAATAAACAACACTACAACCTCAGGCGCAACATCACCCCACAAACCATAAACTCCCTCCATAATGACTTGACAAACGCTAAAATTGTTGATAAAATAAGTCTAGACATGTCCTCTAACCCAAATATAAACTAGAATACGGGTAGTCGACAAGCGACTACTTGTATCCGCCTAAATCAGAGTGGAACGGGTGAAGTGTTGCATATCAGCATGGATGTCTGCAGCCAAATTGTGTATGTAGGTTGCGCTACCTACCAAAAAATCCAGAAAGCCGTCCAAGTTGTATACATATGCAAAATTTAAGGCAGATAAGTCAAACCACTATATTGTATATGAGTGATTTTTGCCCTTGGCAGACAAACAGATGGACGCTGTGCAAAAAAGGGTTGCAGGTGGCGCCACCAGTTAAGCGTTTGATAAAGAGCTTTGTGAGAACTATACACATGCAAAATTTTGGCCCAATTGGTCAAACGGTTCCCTAGATATGAGCTTGGATGTCTGCAGCATAAACTTGATTGTAGGTGGCGCCACCTGTCATAAAATCAGAAAAGCTATCCAGGATGTATAAGCATGCAGAATTTCAGGTGAATTAGTCAAACCACTGCAGAGATATGAGTGATTTTAACCCAAGGCAGACGAACGGCTGGACACCATGCAAACATGGTTGCAGGTGGCGCCACCATTTTTTGTGTATGTTATAAAGCTCTCCAAGGGCTACATTTGTGCAAAAAAATTTTCCTGATCAATCAAACGGTTCCTGAGATATGAGCTTGGATGTCTGCAGCGTAAACATGAATGTAGGTGGCGCCACCTGTCATAAAATCAGAAAAGCTATCCAGGATGTATACGCATGCCAAATTTCAGGTGAATTAGTCAAGTCACTGCAGAGATATGAGTGATTTTAACCCAAGGCAGACAAACAGATGGACACTGTACAAACATGGTTGCAGGTAGCGGCACCATTTTTGGTGTATGTTATAAAGCTCTCCAAGGGCTACATTTGTGCAAAAGAATTTTCCTGATCGGTCAAACGGTTCCCGAGATATGAGCTTGGATGTCTGCAGCGTAAACGTGAATGTAGGTGGCGCCACCTGTCATAAAATCAGATAAGCTATCCAGGATGTATACGCATGCCAAATTTCAGGTGAATTAGTCAAGTCACTGCAGAGATATGAGTGATTTTAACCCAAGGCAGACGAACAGATGGACACTGTGCAAACATGGTTGCAGGTGGCGCCACCATTTTTGGTGTATGTTATAAAGCTCTCCAAGGGCTACATTTGTGCAAAAGAATTTTCCTGATCGGTCAAACGGTTCCGGAGATATGAGCTTGGATGTCTGCAGCGTCAACGTGAATGTAGGTGGCGCCACCTGTCATAAAATCAGAAAAGCTATCCAGGATGTTTGCGCATGCCGAATTTCAGGTGAATTAGTCAAGTCACTGCAGAGATATGAGTGATTTTAACCCAAGGCAGACGAACAGATGGACACTGTGCAAACATGGTTGCAGGTGGCGCCACCATTTTTGGTGTATGTTATAAAGCTCTCCGAGGGCTACATTTGTGCAAAAAAATTTTCCTGATCGGTCAAACGGTTCCCGAGATATGTGGGTTTATGTGTGGAAACAGACGCACAAACGGACGCAGAGCGCAGAGGAAAGGTCAGAGGTCAAAACAAAATCGGGGCGCAGCAGTTCACATGTGACCCGAACATAATCCCGGGTTTCGGAAAATTCCGCCCAGCGGTTACGGAGGAGTTCTCCGGACACCTACGCGGCGGCAGTGGCGGCGGCGGCGGCGGCGGCGGTGGCGACCAGCTGAAAACATAGTATCCGCAAAACTCTGTTTTGGCGGATACAATTACAATATTCTAGAAAATATTCTGACTCAAGCAATAAATAAAAACATGCCTTTAAAGAAAATAAAATTTAACAAATACAAGACAAAAAAAACAAACTGGATAACTTTTGGACTCATTAAATCAATCAAATATAGAGATACATTATATAAATCATTGAGAGCTGCAGAAACAAATAGCATAGAATTCACAACAAAAAAACACCAACTTAGACAATACAATAAAATTCTTAAAAAAACAATACTTGAAGCAAAACAACATTACTACAACAATGAATTCAATAAGACTAAAACAGATATTAAAAAAACATGGGAAACAATCAATGAAATAATACAAAGAAAAGAGAAAAAAAGCCTTCCCGAATACGTAATAATTAAAGGCGATAAAATAAATAATCCCACAAAAATAGCTAATCATTTCAATAATTTTTTTAGCAATATAGGAGTAAAAATGGCAAACAAAATAAAAAACAGTCACAAAATAGACTACAAGAAATATCTAAACACACAAAAAAAGCAAAGTACAAACATTAAAAACCTTTTAACTTTTAAACATGTAAATGACTCGGAAGTACAAAACATAATTGACAATCTCAAGCCAAAAAATAGTACAGGATATGACAATCTTTCCAGTAATCTACTTAAGAAAATTAGTCCTGCCATTATCAGACCTCTTAGTATAATCATAAATCAGTCACTCACTACAGGTATATTTCCTGATAAACTAAAAATAGCTAAAATAACCCCTATTCACAAAAAAGAATGTATTCATGAACCTGAAAATTACAGGCCAATTTCACTATTACCAACCATTTCTAAATTATTTGAAAAAATAATATACAATCAATTATACGACTTTCTTCAACCAAATGACTTAATATACACCAGCCAATATGGATTCAGAAAAAAACACTCGACTGAACACGCAATATTAGAATTAGCAGACAGACTATATAAAGAAATAGACAATGGAAATACGCCACTCGCAATATATTTAGACTTATCAAAAGCATTCGACACCCTAAATCATGACATATTAACACATAAACTAAAATTTTACGGTATTAAAGGAAAAACTCTACTATGGCTTACTAACTATCTAACTAACAGAACACAATACGTTGATTACAAAGGACACAAATCAAATAAACTTCCAATAAACACCGGGGTACCCCAGGGATCAATCCTGGGTCCTCTATTGTACTTAATATATATGAATGACATACATCAATGCAGCAACTATTTTAATTTCATACTATACGCTGACGATACAACATTATTTAACCCCTTGGCAAGTTACAACAAACTAAAAGACCAACTCATCATCAACAAAGAATTAAATAAAGTACATAACTGGTTAAATGCTAATAAACTCTCATTAAATGTACAAAAAACAAAATTTATGATCTTTCATACTAAACATAAAACTCTAAAAGATGGAAGCCCTGATCTCAAAATTGATAAAACACCAATAGAAAGGGTATCAGATTTCAATTTCTTGGGTATAACAATAAATGAACACATGAAATGGCAAACACACACAAACAAAATTGCATCAAAAATTTCAAAATACATAGGAGTACTAAATAAATTAAAACAATACCTACCAATACACATACTTAAAACCATATATGATACACTTATTCTGTCCCAATTAAATTACGGAATCCTAATATGGGGTTCTGACACAAATAGATTAGAAAAATTACAAAAAAAAGCCTAAAGAATAATTACAAATAACAACTACAATGCACACACAGAACCAATCTTTAAATCATCAAAAACCCTAAAAATCAAGGATATTTTCAAATTAAACATAATAAAATTTTATTATAATTATTGTCATGCAGCACTTCCAAAATTCTTCCTAACGTTTAATATATCGACAAGAAACATGACGCACAGACACAACACAAGACGCAAAGACACCCTAGCTACAAATAAAACAAGAACCAAAATAGCAGACAATAGTCTGAGGAACAAAATACCAAAAGTCATAAATGAAACTGACCATAACATTGCTGATAAAATCTACACCCACAGCCTCCAAGGATTAATTAATTACACCAAACAACATTTTATAAATACATACAAAGAAAATTGCACACAAACAAACTGCTACATCTGTAACAAAAATTAGAATTTTTCGTTGTTTTTCCTTTCCTCCATTAACAAACAAACATATAAATACCCATTAATTCTTTCAATCTCCTTCACTATTTTTGTAAACAATTATTATCATCTCATTGTAAATGTATCAAACATGTTCAATCATCCATATTTATATAGTTATATATACTTTCTTATACCAAATGTTTGCAGGTGGCTGTTGTGTCAGCGGAAAAAAAATCCTTACAACAGTCTCCTGACATAGTAAAAACGAAAAGATAAACAATTGAATATACAATATATGGATATGTACAATTTTATGTCGAATAAACTTCTTCTTCTTCTTCTTCTTCTTCTAAGTTATATGGCCAAGTCAAAATCTGTGTGACAATAGCACTCCATTTGTCAATAAAATAAATGAAATCAATCCTCTTCCCTGTCTCCAAAGATACTATCAAAATCATACATACGCTAAACACCAACAACTCATAATAAAGCTTTAATTTATTACCACACAAAACCAGCATGTGCCTCATTTCCAAATCATATTTTATTATCATATATAACAGCTGAGCGCTGTGACCCATGGGTCCCTTGTTTATAGTCTGATATATCTAACTGGTGATTTGAATAATTAAATGTAGATTTATATTGTGGCTTTCTTCAACACAGGCCATGAAGAAAGCACGTCGACAAGATGATCCTCGCCAATATGTTTTGGTGGAAGAACACACAGAACAACTGATCCATGACTCCAGCACACTGGGAAAAGGCCGCAAACATGCCCCACCCACCCGTGTCCATCGACATGTACTGGCTGACCATGAGAGAGTCTACCAGGTTCAGAAACAGTGGACTGGCACAGGAACTAAGTTCATCATGACAGACAGACAAACTGCACTGGAGCAGGTACACATATTCAAATTCCACTTCTAAGGCAGTTTGTACTTTTCAGACACTAGTTTCATTCATAAAATTTACAGGAGTTTGTGTAAGTTTGTATCTTGGTTTTTTAGCTCAGCTGACTATAAGTCATCTGAGCTGTAGTCGTGGTTCATTGTCTGTCGCTGGTCAATCTGTCTGTCCGTCGATCTGTCTGTCTTGCTGTCCTTAGATGTGGCACGTTTTGAAACCATAAGACCTAGGGATCCAAAATTCGGCATAATGTTAGATGTTCCCAAGATCTCCTACCAAGCCAAAAACTGGGTCTTTGCGATTTTGTTCCTTTGAGAAATTGAGGAAAAGCCTCAGTTTTTATTAAAAACCTATTTTCACACTTCAGGACTGCCTAATATCAAAACCACTTATCTGTTTTTCCTCATATTTACGATAAAATTAATATTCTTATATAAAGTTCCTATGTACATGCCAGAAATTAGATCTGTATTATATAATTTAAAAAGTTATGGGCCCAAACATATTACACTTTGTAAAAACTAGGGAAAAATATTTGGTCACCTTTGTCCCCTATCCCACGGTTACATCTTTGCCCTGATCCCACTTCTGACACCAAAGATGTAACCGTGGGATCGGGGACAAAGGTAAACTCAAAGGCCATGTAGCGAAAATCTGTTTATTTGAATTGATGGTCGTAGTCCATGGCTTTGGTCATGGCTTTGGTCATGGCATTGGTCGTGGCTGGCGAACCAGAACAAATGTCTGGAATAACTTTCTGTACAGGTATGCTTTCTCGTATCTTATACACCATATATATATTAAATTCACATGCAAAATCCCTTGATCAAGCAAATTCCCTTGATCTCGATCTTATATGAAGCGCTTGTAGCTCTTTTTACAGACAGTGGGCCAAGGCAAGGACCCCACCCTTGTAAGCCTATACATACCAAGACTTCTGGGTCATGACACAAAAAAGTTCCCTGTCTGTCTTAATTTTATGGGTCTTTTTATTAAATATGACATTGATATTAAAAATGCAATTACAAATACAAATACTGAAATTGGCTAAAAACATGTTTTACCAGCTATACTGGCACACACTAAAATATATTAATTTTAAAACAATTATTTCTCAATGCATTCTCATGCATATACATCAGGTGATCTAGGTCAGTCCTGGATTCCCAGACTTGCTAACACCATGACCTAAAAAAATGTTGTCTCTGCAAAGCACAACCACCCTGCTTAAAGCTGCTGCCTCTACATATTACAGGGACAATATATCAAGTGTACATTCGCACTAGGCAATGATGAGTAAACTTAATTTAGATTTGTGAATCATTTTAAATATTCAGATATATATGATAAACTGTAAATATATAGTAAAATTTATAAACTATTAAAAAATGATTTAACAAAAGAAAAAATAGAATCTAATGCAAATATTTGTTCAATATTTTCCTGTCTCAGTAGAATGGAAATTAAAGTTATTTGCTTAGTTTTCCATCTCTCTGCCTGTTTTTAAATATTAAAAAATAATTTTATATAAATTAAATTTAATCCTTTATGTATATGCAGAGGCGCTGTAACTCCCACCAGTTCCTGTAAGCACCATTGAATTTAATTCTATATTCGGTATTTATATCCAAAGGTGTTGTAACTCCCCCCACCACCCCCCCAGTCAGTGAGCCTGAGCACTGAGGATAGTATTTTTATTGCAACTTCAAAAAATCTATGGTGATGCAGTTATAACTGTCACAATTAGCTGAGTGCCGTGACCCATGGGTCCCTTGTTTATCAGCTCAGCTGACTGAAACACAACTAAGGTATAGCCATGGCACTTATTTTGTTGCCAGTCAGTTTGTCTGGCTGTCCATTGGGAGGGTACAAATCATAAGCATAAAGACTATGATCATGAAACTGACTGTGCATTATGAGAGATTCTGAAGAGATCTCCTTTAAAACATTAAACGATGTCACAGTGACCTTTATTCTGTGAGTAACAGGGCATGTTTGAGCACCCCAGGAATAATAGAAAGTACATACCATTGGCTAGATATCTCAAGTTAGGCTTGATCAGCTGTTCTTGAAATCATGTTGCTAGATGTTCTTGGTTAGCTTTTTCTTGTGCAGAAGCTTAGAGGCACCACCTTTGATCTTTTTAAGGTTTATGCTATTTAATACACCCACCAAATCACTGCCACTTGAGAATAGTATGAGTGAATAACTAAAAATCTGCATGACAAATATTCTTTTAATAGTGCACATGCACTTGATATGAATCAAGAGGTGAAGCCTATTTGAATTCGGGTCATGACCTCCAATATAAGAGTGGCGTATATCTTCAGAATATCTATATTTTGTGAAAATCTGATAAGATATTACATTTCTCAAGAATGGGTGGATGGATTGTTATGAAAATAAGAATGGTTTAAATTCAAGGATCGTAAGTTCTCAGATTTGAAAACTGGAAACCTTGCTCTTCAGTATCAAAATGGCTATGGTTAAGGATACCTGAACCTTATAACATTTAATGCTCTGCATATGTTTTTGCACTACATCCCATTTCCTCTCAAATTCAGTACACCTACAGTTTCAGCCAAATTCTTGGGGAAGTTCCAAAACTGGTAACTTTTACCTTTGACATATATTTGAAGCCAACCTTTTCATCCCAAACCTTCCATCTTTCACATCTGGCTCACCTACCAGTAGGGAAAGAACCCTATTAATTTTTTAGGTCATAAATTCAAGCGTTAAGGTTACAGGACCCACACTTTGAAAAAGCTCATAATCATAATCTTATAGAAAAACTAGAATACAGGTAGTCGACAAGCGACTACGTGTATACACCGAAATCAGAGTGGGACAGGTGAAGTGAGGCATGGATTGAGTAACAAGGGGAAATAGAGTGAGGTGTGTTGCATATTAGCATGGATGTCTGCAGCCAAAATGTGTATGTAGGTTGTGCCACAAAATCCAGAAAGCTATCAAAGTTGTATACAAAGGCAAAAAGTCAAACCACTGCCGAGAAATGAGTGATTTTATCCCAAGGCAGACAACAGATGGATGCTGTGCAAAACAGACGGACCCTGTGCAAAAATGGTTGCAGGTGGCGCCACCAGTTTTGCGTATGATAAAGAGCTATGTGAGATCTATACACATGAAAATTTTGGCTCAATCGGCCAAAAGGTTCTGCAATATGAGCTTGGATGTCTGCAGCTTAAACTTGAATGTAGGTGGCGCCACCTGTCATAAAATCAAGAAAGCTGTCCAGGATGTATACACATGCAAAATTTCAGGTGGATAAGTCAAACCAATGCAGAGATATGAGTGATTTTATCCCAAGGCAGATGAACAGATGGACGCTGTGCAAAAATGGTTGCAGGTGGCGCCACCATTTGTTATGTATGTTATAAAGCTATCCAAGGGCTACATTTGTGAAAAATTTTTTTCTGGATCTGTCAGTTCCCGAGATGTGTTTGTTAATGTGTAAAAAGAGACGCACAGATGGACACACTGGAGAGAGGAAAGGTCAGAGGTCAAAACAAAATCGGGGCGCAACAGTTCACATGTGAACCAAACATAATCCCAGGTTTTGTCAAATTCCCCCCCCCCCCCCCCCCCCCCAGCAGTTACAGAGGAGTTCTCCGGACACCTAAGCCGCGGCGGCAGCGGTGGGCTGAAAACATAGTATCCGCAAAACTCTGTTTTGGCGGATACAATTAGACTCGATGTCAAGACCCTTGGGTCTGATGTTTATAAAAAGTGATTAAATGGGAAAGTAGAAATTTGTGAAAATACTTCTGCTAACATGACTCCCTTAACAAACACACTGTATGCAGATTTATAACTGGTCTGTGATAATTGAGTTACAAAGAAAAAATAAGATTAGTAAGGCACATGTTATCATTATTGATAGGTGACAGATCATGTATATGCTGCTGAATGAATATCTCAGCCTGATGTCAAAATGTGCAGTTGTATATATTGTCTATGAAATGTATTTTAAAGTGAAACCCATATGTTACCTCCCTTTAATTTGTCTTTCCCTTTAAATTTTTTTTCACACAATTTTTTGTGCACACAATGTCTTTTGATTTGCAGTTGGACAAGTGTCCCTTCAGGTATAGTATTTTAACAGTTTGTATGTAAAAGGTCAAAAGTGAAGAGCTTATAGGCAAGAGTAGATAACTTTATCATCTTTGCAGGTATTCTATACAGTGGTCCCTGGGAAATCCTACAGGTCACATGACCATCTACTATTAACATCTGGGTTTTTTTCTTGCATGGATGGTTTGACAGTTAAAATGTACATCAATCAAGGAACCACCTGCCTTATGTGATCACTGACTGCCAAATTTCATCAGATGTACCTAATAATTGGGTAAATTCAAAACCCCAATTATTGCTCAGACACTGCTGTCTTGGGTTGTATTTCTGATTAATGAAACTGTGTAAAGATGTAAGTGGTGACCAGTTTTCAAGTCCCTTTATCAAATGACCACCTGCCATTATCAACTGTTTTCTTTGGCAGAAAGGTATGTCCCTCAAAGCAGGGATCACTGTAATGATATCTATGTGTTATGAGTCATTTTCTACTTTCAGCTTAAATCTCATATTTTATGAAAAATTCATTGTTCATGTCTAAGTTCATATAGTCAAAGTAGATGCTGTTAATTTTTTGTTTATTTTTCTCTTCAAGATGCAAGAAAAGGGCAAAAAGCAGTCACGTGGTTTGTTACATTCTCTACGGATAGCTTACTATGGCAGAGATAAAAAGTCAGCAGGTTGGTAATCACACATTCCAAAATATTAATACATAGTGGACCTGTCTGAAAGACCACCTGTCTTGTAAGACCACCCTTGGGTGAACCAAGAGCATTCACGTTTGTTAAACTGACCTCTCTAATAAGAACCACCTATTATTTAAGGATGGTCTCATAACACAGGTTTTACTGTACAACTTTAAACATGCATAACTTATCAGAAGAACACATATGTAGGAAATTTGTTTAAAATGCTAGTAGTTTCATGTGCATTTTGGAAATTATTGCTGTTTACCCAGATTAACAGGCAAAAGAGAAACTATGATCAAACTGTAATGTACAGTTTTACATTGATTGTCATATGATGTATTTGCTGGACGCACAAGAACAGAAATAAACTATGAGTATCTCTAATATAAAAGGGCTTGAAGGATTCCAGTCATCAGCAGTGATCATGAAAAGGCAGAATTTTCAGGTTTAGCTCCTAGTAGCTAACTTGTAAGCTCAAAGGCATAATTAATTAAACAGCCTTTACACAGTACCTTATTTATTCCTCATATAGAATGCTTTGATTACAATTCATGTGCAGAATGATTATCAAAACATACTTGAACCTATATGGAATTTCTAAGAAATGTTTTGGTAACAATGTATATCAATATTTATTCATATAATATTATGTGTTGATAGATCGCAATAGTGCAGAGAGCAGCTCAGCACAAAACTCCAAGAAAGTTGTATCAAGAAGTGACTCTGGTGGACTCCCTCTGCATGTTCATGACGCTTCAACACAGACTGAGAAACGCAAGGTGGCTTCCCTGCCACGCTCCATGAAGCTGGTCAAGTACAAGCAGCATAAGTGACCAGATCTGTGGTATTCTTGAATCTCGCGCACAACATAAATCCAGCGGGCAGGAAACACTATGGACCAAAGCCCTGATCTTGTTTTATTATATGTAGATGTTATAATTTTGCAGAAGATTGTTTTGTTATTGATATGCAGGTGTTATTTAAATCATCAGGAACTGGTGGATATGTTTACAGATCAAATATTATTTTTGTTAACATTTGTAAGATAGTTATCTTACTATGTTTAACATCTGTGAAGTACATATGTCACTATGATAAAAAATATATACGGTAGCTATCTTACAATATGACAGCACATCAGTGCAGTATACAAAAATGATAGAACTAACCATTGTTAGGTACAGCCCACAGAAAGATGCGCACAAATGTGTATAGTCCAAGCAAATATGACAGTTAAGACATGTATATTTAAATTTAAGTATACTCACTTTGCTGACACAAGAGAATGAAATGTCAAAGGTGCAGTGTATTTCTGATTGCTGTCAGGGCCAGGTGGTGCTTCTAGGTTGTGTGTGCTTGTATTTTTGAAAGACTTGAATAATTTGTTGAAATAGCAATTGTTGTTAACGTGCATTCAATGCTGCAACAGGTTTTAGGTGCCAAAGGGATGGTTGGATTTTTATAATACAGTATAGAAACGAAAAGTGTATATCAGAATAAAAGAAATTCCAGTCAGACATTGTTTTATTTAATGTAATCAAAGCATTGTCTACATGTTGGAGTATACAAAAAAAAATTTCGCTTGAAAATGATGGAAATATAATGTTTTTATTAAAAATTCCTGAGCAACAAAATGCAGATTCCATGTGTATGTATGACAAATGCAAAGAAGTTTAGTATTGTTATCTTGCATCAGTTGTTGTTATTACTTGATAGTTTTTTGTTTATGTATAATATATGCACTATTTATTTGGAAAGAACTGCAAGTATGAATAAAGTGTAGCATTTTCAGCAACAATGAAGAAATAACTGTTTGTAGTTGTGTGTGCTGTAGAAACAGGCTGTGACAAGTTACATGTGTTTAAGATGTATGTTGAGTCTTCAAGTCTGAACAATTGCTGCAACTGAGAAATGCTTCATTCCATGACAGACTTTTATAAACCTACTGGTGCATTGGTTGTGCCATGTGTAGGTGCCCCTATCTACTTATCCATGATTATGCCTAAATGCCTCACATGATTGCAAACTGCATTGGCAATGCTTCAGGTCTCCGTAGATCCCTGATATATTCTTATATGCAGGCCTGTCTCAGGTTTTGTTGCCCAGCACTTGTATAGGTTTTATAATAATTTATTCCCTACCCATGTGAATGAGTAAGTGTTGCCAAAAGCACTTTAGAGCCTGGTATCTGATCGACATTTTGGTAAACTATGATTCCATGGCTTACACATTTATTATGCAGTAAAATTAAGTTTGTTTTGTTTTTAAGACTGTATATTAGGTTTTATTGATGTGAGGCTTGTTATAAGAAAAGCTTGAGGCTTGCGCTGGTACTATAGATGCATACAAGGGTAACATTTTGTGATCACTGGCCATTATATGGCTTTTTATAGTCACAGAGTGCCTATTTACTGGTTATTTCATACCAGCATGGCACACGTTCCCTTGTGTGTTGTCAAGTGTGTTGCACATTTTTATATGGCTCAGATGAAAGGAACATTGTAACGCCATTTGTGCTTTAACAATGAAAAATGTGTCTGTAAGACGTAATTTCAGTGGCTTTAGTATCACAGGAGAACACAATAAAGATGCCGGGCACAGCAGAATTGTAAGTTTCATTTACTGGTAATTTAGTTTTCTGCAGTATATCTGTGGCCACAATTTTCAGGAACCTATACATTTAAACATTCAGTAGCAAAAACATGAGACTAAACTAGTTTAAAGAAAATCATTTATTCATTTTTCTAGAAAGAGATATATATTAATATTATATATAATCATTATGAGAAGACCATAAAAATGATGTATGGAAAATTCATTAAACTCGTACAGAAAGACTTTGCTGAGGTACATGTATAATTTATGTTATCACTGAACATAATAAGTATGATAAAAAGTGCTATTAATTTTGATTACTTTCACAAAGGCTTCATATACAATGCCATTCCAGAGTTCAGCTGGTTGTGTATTTGGTTAAATGGTTCTGTAACAGCATTCTTTGTATAGCAGAAGTTTTCAAAGAGTTTTTATATCAGCTTCACTCAGGGATAAGTGTGAGTGCCATTTATCAGATGCCAATTCTAAAATGAACAAAAAAGAGGTACTCTGCAATCTTGCTTAAATAGATTTTTTGTGACTTAAACCTGTTATTGTTTCATATTAAGAAAATATAAATTTTATTTTCTATACTGCATGTAAGTTAAAAAATTCACATGATAAATGTATACAAATTCAGACATATACAAGCATACACATACATATTGTATGAGTCCTCTGTACATATGAATTGTAGTAGTATATATTTTGTATTTTGCCTGCACTGTGAATACAAGGTAATTTATATGATATACAGTTAATCCCAATATGTTATCACACAATGAAGTGCTTTAATGTATTTGCTAACACACAACTTTCACATTTTCATCAAGTGCTTTTATGTGCAATAAAATGTGTTCAAATGTGTCAGGGGTTGCTGCTCATCCTTGTATTACATCCCCAACATACATATGCTTTATGTACACCAGGAACCAGTAAAACTAGTGATGAATTAAAATGAAATTCCCCAGTCTTGGGATCTTACTATACATATAATTTTTTACTTATTTTGTGACTCGCATGACTCCACATGAAATTTGTAGTTTATGTTGGGATCTTGCTACACATGTTAAATTTATTTTATAACTCTATACATTTTAGTTTAAGTTGAGAATTAAGTTAAATACATTTATCGGATATTGAAAAACAAGGCCTACAGGCCTAATGTGAACCTGTGCATTGGGAAATACACCAGGTATAATGCTTCAGTGCTGGACCATTACTTTTCCTGTATATAAACAATGCAAGTACTAAACATTTTGAATAAGAAACAATTACACAAACATCACTGCTGAAATTCTGGCATGGGTGCACACAACACAAAAATGATTGTAGCTAGCACCACCAGTCTTGTATACAACCAAGCTATCAGAGATATATACATATGCCAAATTTCAGACTGATATAGCAAACCCCTCCTGAGAAATATGCAGGGACACACACTGTGCAAAAATAATTGTAGGTGGCACCACCAGTTTTGTATATGACAGCTATTCAATATGTATAAATATGCCAAATATCAGGCTTATATATCAAATTCCTTTGTAGAAATAACCAGGCACATACACTTTGCAAAAGTCATTGTTGGTGGCAACACCAGTCTTGTGAACAAGAAAGCCATCAAAGACACATAGACAGGTCAAAATATCAGGCCAATACATCAAACTGTCCTTGAGTCTGATGCATGGTGCTGACCAGGCTTAGGTGAGAAAGGCAGTTCCCCCGAATGAACTGTGACAAATGGCTGCCTCAGGCTACTGCACTGAGTGAACTCATGACCTGCACCTGGCTAGACTGAGTGAACTCTTGACCTGTTGCATAATCTGACACAGTTGGCAGTCTGCCAAAGCTATAAATAGATCCAGGGTGAACTCTGGTGCCAAACCTGATGCAGTTGGCAGTCTGCCAATGCTATAAACAGAATGCAGCTACTGCACTGAGTTAACTCCTGACCTATACCTGGCTGCACTGAGTGAACTCTTGACCTGTTGCCTAATCTGATACAGTTGGCAGTCTGCCAAAGCTATAAATGGAACCAGACTGACCTTTGTTACCACACCATTGCATAATCTCACAGATTGGCTCCACATGCAGCCCTGAGGTGCATGACACACGAGGTGATCACATGATACTAATGAGGTGATCACATGCAACCCATGAGGTGATCACAAGGTGCTCATGAGGTGTTCACATGTCACCCATGAGGTGATCACATGCCTTGTGCTTGGCTGCACTGATTGTACTCTTGACCTATATCTGGCTGCACTGAATGAACTCTTGATCTGTTGCAAAATCTGAAACAGTTGGCAGTTTCTCAACCTATTTAAAGATACAGACAATCTTGGCCTGTTGGTAAATCTGTTTACACATACTGAAAGATTTTGGCTAAAATGTAAAACATTGAACAATTTGGCTGGACCGTTTACAAGAAGAAGACTTTTAAAGGGTTTTCAGCTTTTTCCATATAAAATCTAAGTAAATGCAGATAGCAAAAAAATAATTTGAATCCCACAACATTTCATATGTGACAGATTATTGCATAATATCTGGGGATTAGCTCCTGCTATTCCTGAGAAATTATTGGTTAATGTACAGATGACCATTGACCCCCGTACAAAATAAGGTCAATGCAGGTGGCGCCACCAATACCTGTAACTCAGCAAAAATTCACCGAACTTTAACCATTCGAACAAACGTGAGAGAGATTGTATAAACTATTATTTCTGTGAAACATTGAACAATTTGGCTTGACCGTTTTGGAGAAGAAGATTTTTAAAGGTTCTTTAGCTTTTTTCCGTATAAAATCTAAGAAAATGCAGAGTTTTTCAGATGGCTAAATTTTTGCATTAAATTTCATGATGCTAGCTCCAGTCGTTTTCGAGACAGTATGGGTTAACGCACAGACGACGGACGCTGCCACACCATCGCATTAGCTCACAGATTCGCTAAAAATTACTACATATGCATATTGAATGCAAAATTATAATACAGATACGTCTCACTGATGGCAAAATCTTGAATCAAGTTGAGTATGGATACCAATTATTTATAATCCATGTACAGTCGTCTTTATATACCCATATAGAGCTGTATACCTGTGATTGTAAACATTGCCTGGCATGAGGAATATCTAAAATCATAAATGTACATTTTTTTTAAAGCTTTAAAAAAACATTCTTGTCAATATTAACTATATATAAGGCAAAAAAAAAATAAAAGGCATGGTTCTCAGGCACCGCCCGCATCAATTTTAAACCCCCGCATCAAACTTTTTTTTTATTTTCAGTAGAAAATTACCAATTTTGAGCTGCAGCCGGTCGGACATTTTTTTTTCAAGAAGATATAAAATCATACAGTTTCCGTTGTTATGTAGTGCTTTTACTTGTTTAGCAAAACAAATCTGTTATTATCATGCTTTTCCCTTATCATTTGACAATTTATCAAAACATACAAAAAATTAGAAATAAAAAAAAAACCACCCGCCCGCATTGATCTCTGAAAAAAGTGCCTGATGTAACGAATGCTGATAAACTGGTGCCAGGCCAGATGTATCTGCTTCACACAGCTGTTACGAAAACAAATAAATGAGGGGAAAATCCCGGGCCGATCCGTGACTTGAACCCATGTCAGTGGTGCACAAGTCCGGCGTCCCAACCGCTTTTATAGAAAAGCAAGCTTCACTAGCGAGACAGTTCGGTCCGCTTTTATGTCACCCCGTAACACAGCTAACATATATGGTAAAATGACTCAATTCAATCTTTATAATTCAGCCAAAATTCATTCTTTGGAACCATAAAAGACAATTATTATAAGAATTATTCAGGGGATTATTTTTGTAAAATATTAAACAAATTGGCTTCCCATAACTCAGCCAAAAATCACTGAACCAAAACCATTTGAACAAACTTGAATTATCAACATCTAAGGATAATTAATGGGTGAGATTTAAGAATTTGGCCCAGTGGTTTTTGAGAAGAGGATCTTTGTAGCCACTGAGCTAAAATGAGCTGTTATGGCATATGACTAAATTCAGCTTCCCATAACTCAGCCAAAAGTCACTGAACTGAGACCATCTGAACAAACTTCAGAAAGCACTACCCTAGGATCATTTCTGTGCGATATTAAACAATTTGGCCATATGGTTTCAGAGAAGACTTTTTTTTATAGCCGTCAGTATGATACGGGCACTGATGACCCCCGTACAAAAAAGGCCGATGCAGGTGGCGCCACCAACACCTCAATTTCAGATATGACTTGTGTGACCAACATTGGCATAAAATTTGGTGATGATAGCTCCAGCCGTTTCTGAGATAGTAATTTTAGTATGCGTTTTTGGACAGATGACTAAGTACAATTTCCTGTAACTCGGCCAAAAATCACCGAACTTAAACTATTCGAACAAACTTGAGAGAGATTGTTCCAGGAATCATTTCTGTGAAATACTGGACAATTTGGCTGAACAGTCGGAGAAGAAGATTTTTAAATCTTTTTTTAGCGTTTTCCCTATAAAATCTAAGAAAATGCAGTTAGCCAAAAAATAAGCAAAATCCGATAGATTTTTGTAGATGACTAATTTGTTTGCATAAAATTTCGTGATGCTAATAACTCTTGCCGTTTTCAAGATAGTATGGGTTAACGTACAGACGACGGCCGACAGACGACGGACGCCCGACGACGCCACACCATCGCATAAGCTCACAGGTTCGCCAAAAAAGTGAACCTCAATTTTGATAATTTATCATAAATCGGAACAATGAAAAATAAGTTAATAAGAGATGGTCTAATTCCAAGCAAATGTACAGAGATAGCATTTAACAGTGACACATAATGTAGATAAATAAATACATCAGAAGTACAAGTTACAAACAGCTCCCCACAGTCTGTGTTGTCCTGATTAATCCAGCATGCGAGGCTAGGACTACCAGAAAATGTCCAGAGGACTGAATTCCCCACCAAAGGGAAAGTGAGAACACACCCAGTCAAGGAACTGACCGAAAACAATAACGGTCCACTTTGTGCAGGCTTAATAAGAGAGTCAATCTGCTGACAATTCGGAAAGTTACTTGTGTGAGAAATGTGTACTTTAGTATCTGAAACATGACAGAAATACATGTAGAATAAAAACCACAAAATAAATGAAGAATGCACCTAAACCTTTTCAAGCGAGGATAACAATAATATGTACCTGCCTTGATAAATATAAATGGATTTCAGGAACACTTTTTAAGATTCTGCATTGCATATAAATGTGTGACATCAAGTATGAAAATTCATTAATGAATCCCATAATCAATCCACCTGTGACCTTAACCTGTTAAGGTAAGGAGACCTTTAACATATGCCCACCATCTTAAGAAAAGATGTATTTTTTTAATCTTGCATGGAATATGTACGGAAGCGTTTTGCTGCCACCTGGTAAAAGAAAAATATATTATTCATCTCGTACAAACGACATATTATCTCGTACGTACGACATAATAAATCTTACGGATCTAATTCATAGACTAGACAAAAGATATATGTATAAGCAATATTTATATGTTAAATAATGTATGTTTTCACATTAATTATATATATATACATCATCTCCGCCTCCTTGCAAACCGCTGGACCATCGTTGAATCCAACACACACACTCACATATATCTATTTAATTTTAGTATATATTTAAATGCTATTCGATTCACATTTTTTGTGTGTGTCCTGGTTTCTGTAATATTTCAAGCAAGCGAAATATACATCAAATCGTTGTCTGACAGTCATATACAGAACTTTCATTTTAAGACAGATGATTAAATAATGTTAGCAGTATATGCTGTTATAATAGTGAGCCTATCATAATGTTAATAAGAAACATATCTTGCCTTTGCCAAACTGAAACTACTTTTAAGAGAAAGAAGGGTTCGGACAAGAGACACAGTTCCAAAATAGCCTGATTTTAAGTAGCTGAAAATGGATATTTGTGGGGTAGGTTTCTAATATTCTAAATTGATCTTTCTAAGAACTAGATTTTATACATAACGCATCGTATAGTTGATCTTTTAAGCTATTTAATGCATATACAGCCATTGATATGATTGATGGGTAGCTGAACAGACAACAATTCATTTAATGGGGTACGTTTAATTTTTATTTTGAACTAAATTATAAAAAATATATTAAAAACTATCACTCAGGGACGTGCGATTAATCTGTGACAGAAGAATACGAAATTCTAAAATAAGTCTTAACCTCATATGTCCGGCTGAAGTGGTAGTAAAATCTACACCTCAGATTTGTCTCATTTGCGGATTTGTATAAAATCTTGTATGTGGTACATGTACGTGTAACTCGCCCTTCTGTAAACGGCATGAAGTTCAACTTATGGGATCAAGCACTTCGTTTCATAATATATATATCATGAACCTCTCCTAATGAGAATCTCTGTATTACAGAACCTCTGTAAGTGTCTGTTAAGTGTTTAGATAAGAAGGCCAGGGGACCAGAGGAAGGATCTTGGTCGCACACATGCGATAATTATAAAAAATAAAAGAAACATGAAAGAACGAACAACTATAGAAGCTTGAAAAAAATGCGCACGTGTCATGAATTTATGCTGTACTACCACGCGTGTTTGTCTCGTTTCTAAGTTTTATTTCGATTTCAAATTTGCCATATAAGCATAGAAATCCCCCGCAAGTAACAATAACTAATTGTGACCTACAGGCCTAATGCGAACCTGTGCATTGGGAAATACACCAGGTATAATGCTTCAATGCTGGACCATTACTTTTCATGTATATGAACAATGCAAGTACTAAACATTTTGAATATGAAACAATTACACAAACATCACTGCTGAAATTCTGGCATGGGTGCACACAACACAAAAATGATTGTAGCTGGCACCACCAGTCTTGTAGACAACAAAGCTATCAGAGATATATACATATGCCAAATTTCAGACTGATATAGCAAATCCCTCCTGAGAAAAATGCAGGGACACACTGTGCAAAAGTCATTGTAGGTTGCAACACCTGTCTCGTGAGCGAGAAAGTCATCAAAGACACGTAGACAGGTCAAAATACTAGACCAATACATCAAACTTACCTAGAGTTTGATGCATGGGGCTGACCAGGCCTGAGAAAGGCAGTTGCCCCGAGTGAACTGTGACAAATTGCTTGCTCTGGCTACTGCACTGAGTGAACTCATGACCTGCACCTGGCAAGACTGAGTGAACTTTTGACCTGTACCTGGCTGCACTGAGTGAACTCTTGACCTGTTGCATAATCTGACACAGTTGGCAGTCTGCCAAAGCTATAAATAGATCCAGGGTGAACTCTGGTGCCAAATCTGATGCAGTGGGCAGTCTGCCAATGCTATAAATAGAATGCAGCTACTGCACTGAGTAAACTCCTGACCTATACCTGGCTGCACTGAGAGAACTCTTGACCTGTTGCCTAATCTGATACAGTTATCAGTCTGACAATACCTTAAATAGATCCAGACTGACCTTTGGCCTGTTGCCAAATCTGAAATAGTAGCCACACCTATGCATAAGCTCTCAGATTGGCTCCGCATGCAGCCCTGAGGGGCATGACACACTTGAGGTGATCACATGATATTCATGAGTTGATCACATGCTACCTATGAGTTGATCACATAGTGCCCATGAGGTGTTCACATGACACCCATGAGGTGATCACATACCTTGTGCTTGGCTGCACTGATTGAACTCTTGACCTATATCTGGCTTCACTGAATGAACTCTTGATCTGTTGAGGTGATCACATGGTGCCCATGAAGTGTTCACATGTCACCCATGAAGGGATCACATGCCTTGTGCTTGGCTGCACTGACTGAACTCTTGACCTATATCTGGCTGCACTGAATGAACTCTTGATCTATTGCCAAATCTGAAACAGTTGGCAGTTTCTTGACCTATGTTAATATAAAGACATAATCTTGGCCTGTTGGCAAATCTGTTTACACATACTGAAACTGACTTTGGCTAAAATGCTTTTTTTCAAGCTGAAATATTCATAAACTTTTTATCAAAATATCTAGAAAAATAAAAGATTCAGTTCTTTCTTTGTTAAAGGTCCAATAATTCTGCCAAAAATCATTCAACTAAACTTGATCAAAGGCCACCTAAGAATAATTTTGGTGCCATGTAACAGAAGTTATAACTGAAACAATAATTTTGTAAAGGAACAGTTTTGCAGTCCTCAGTTTGAGTTACACATTATAATGGCCATAAGACCAACTTAAGTTTTTCCGATATTATTGAAAGAACCATGTCCTACGATAATTCTTTTGAAAAATTGAACGATTCAACTTGACAGTTTCATCATAAACATTTTAAGCTGAAAGAGGCTAAAATTATGAGGTTTTTGCCCATAAAAACAGGTCAATGTAGGTGGCACATCAAAATCTGCAACTTCAAATATGAGTCATGTGACCAACATTTGCACAATACCTGGTAATGCTAGCTTCTGTCATTTCTGAGATAACTATGTCAGTATGCTTACTCAAATGCAAACCATTTGAACAAACTTGAGAGTGCTTGCCTCTGGGATCATTTCTGTAAAATATTGAACAATTTGGCTGGACCGTTTACAAGAAGACTTTTAAAGGTTTTTCAGCTTTCCCCCTATAAAATCTAAGTAAATGCAGATGGCAAAAAACATAAGCTGAATCCCACAACATTTGATATGTGACAGATAATTGCATAAAATCTGGGGATGGTAGCTCCTGCAATTCCTGAGAAATTATGGGTTGATATACAGATGACCAATGACCCCCGTACAAAAAATGGTCAATGAAGGTGGCGCCACCAATACTTGAATTTCATATATGACTCATGTGACCAACACTGGCATAAAAATTTGGTGATGATAGCTCTGGCCGTTTCTGAGATTGTCATTTTAGTATGCTTTTTTTGGACAGATGACTGGGTTCAACTTCCTGTAATTCGGCTAAAATTCACATAACTTGAACCATTTGAACAAACTTGAGAGAGATGGTATAAAAGATTATTTCTGTGAAATATTGAACAAATTGACTTGACCATTTCAGAGGAGAAGATTTTTAAAGGTTTTTAGCTTTTTCTCTATAAAATCTAAGAAAATGCAGATTTTTTTCAGATGGCTAATTTTTTTAATTAAATTTCATGATGCTAGCTCCAGTCATTTTCGAAATAGTATGGGTTAACGTATACCTGTGATTGTAAACATTTCCTGGCATGAGGAATATCTAAAATCATAAATCTACATTTTTTTTAGTTTGTAAAAACATTCTTGTCAATATTAACCAAAGATAACCTGAAATCTAAATGTCTGGAGGCATGATGTAACGGATGCTGGTAAACTGGTTCCAGGCTAGATGAATCTGCTTCACACACATATATGCTAACATATATGGTAAAAATGACTCAATTCAATCTTTATTATTCAGGCAAAATTCATTCTTTGGAACCATAAAAGGCAATTATTATAAGAATTATTCAGGGGATTATTTTTGTAAAATATTAAACAAATTGGCCTCAGTGGCGTCAGTCAAAAAACGTTTTGCAGGTTTATAACTCATATGGGAAAATACAGCAAAATGGCTAAGTTAAGCTTCTCATAACTCAGCCAAAAATTACTGAACCAAAACCATTTGAACAAACTTGAATTATCAACATCTAAGGATAATTAATTTGTGAGATTTAAGAATTTGGCCCAGTGGTTTTTGAGAAGAAGATCTTTGTAGCAACTGAGCTAAAATGGGCTGTTATGGCATATGACTAAATTCAGCTTCCCATAACTCAGCCAAAAGTCACTGAACTGAGACCATTTGAACAAACTTCAGAAAGCACTACCCTAGCATCATTTCTGTGCGATATTAAACAATTTGGCCAAATGGTTTCAGAGAAGAAGTTTTTTGTAGCTGTCAGTATGGTACCGGCACTGATGACCCCCGTTCAAAAAAAGGCCGATGCAGGTGGCGCCACCAATACCTGAATTTCAGACATGACTCATATGACCAACATTGGCATAAAATTTGGTGATGACAGCTCCAGCCGTGACTAAGATTGTAATTTTAGTATGCTTTTTTGGACAGATGACTAAGTTCAACTAGCTGTAACTCGGCCAAAAATCACAGAACATAAACCATTCGAACAAATTTGAGAGAGATTGTTCCAGGGATCATTTGGCTGAACAGTTTCAGAGAAGAAGATTTTTAAAGTTTTTTTTAGCTTTTTCTCTGTAAAATCTAAGAAAATGCAGTTAGCCAAAAAATAAGCAAAATCCGCTAGAGATTTTTAAATGACTAATTTTTTGCAAAAAATTTCTTGATGCTAACTCTTGCCGTTTTCAAGATAGTATGGGTTAACGTACAGACGACGGACGCCGGACGACGCCACACCATCGCATAAGCTCACAGGTTCGCTAATAACGTGAGACAAAACACATATTATTACAAAAGAATATGAACCTTGAGTGTCAATATTGAGGTGTCTGTATTACAGAGATGCCCGTAAGGATAGATTTCTGATTCATATATTATGAACGAAGTGCTTGATCCCATCAATTGAACTCCTTGCCGTTTACAGTAGGGCGAGTGACGCTGTGCGTTATGTCATAAATCTAGTTCTTATACAGATCAGTTTTGTAATATAAGAAACCTACCCCACATATATCCATTCTCAATTTCTTATAATCAGGCTATTTGTTAGCTGTACCTCTTGTCCGAACCCTTAATTCTATAAGAGGTAGTTTCAATTTGGCAAAGGCAATATTTTTTTCTTTTTAATATTATGACAGGCTCATCATTATAACATCACTGATTGATTGATTGATTCTTTATTTCCTCCTTTTTTTACAAAGAGAGTACAATCATTACGGAAATTAATCAAATATAACATATAACTATTTTGGAACTAAATAATACAATAAAGGTAATAAAAAGCTGCATCTATAGTTTATACCGTGAAATCATATACATCGTTGCAATATTACTCATAAGTTTAGCCAGAGACAACCTAGCCCAATGGCTTCATATAGAGAGGCAATATAATACCACATTATGTCATAACGAAATAGTAGCTCTGATTAAATGTTGCACAGAATCAGCAATTATCAATATAAAATCCTTATATGCATTGTGGTCTTCAAAAAGACTACACTGATATCCAAAACACACATCAACTAAATCAGAGCCGTTCATATTGTGCAATGCCATAGCTGTAGACACATTAAAGCGATCAAATAAATTTTCCCATAACTGACTGCGTTCATTATAAAGATATGGACAATTTTTCAAAAGGTGACATAAAATATCATTCTGAAGAGTATTGCAAAAATTGCATAAAGACTCTCGCCATTATTAACTAGGCACAATAACCGTACCATATCACAAATCTTTTTCCTATAATGTGCACAGGACCTAATTACTTCAATCAAAATATGTTTTTTTTTACCAAATTCAGAATGAATTCGTAAAAACCTACTACCAGAACACTTAGTTATCATAGCATCATGCCAAATAGTTTGTTCATATCTGAAGATTGAATTGGATACCACTTTTTTCCATTCAGTCTTATTAGGGAAATAACCTCCGTTTATTTACTTTATGAGATAATCCCCTAAACCATACTTATTTAACACATTAACAATATCTGGTATGAACCCTTTTTGTATATTACACCCTTGTAGTTTCCATTTATATAATCTCATAGTAAATAATTTCTTAGAAATACACGATTGATTAACATGAATCAACTGACAGAGAAATAAAAGTTTTCTTTCATCTATTTTCCACGCCTGGAATATCATCCATACATACTACGCACAATTTCACCCGGAGTTCTAATATTTAACCCTATTATAAACTTTCCGGCGAAAGTCTGAACTTGTCTAAAAATCTAAAGATTTTATTTCAGTCTTGTTTATATTATACCATAATTCTGAACCATACAATATAGATGGGATACATATTCGTTCCCACAGATTTGATAATACTGAAGGAAGGAGAGCATTAGACCTCACCCCTATAATACCTAGTGCGCCTTAAATGGCTTTACCTTTTCTACATTTTTCTGCAGTAGGCCTACGCGAACTGGAAGAAAAATAAGAGTTTAATTGTACCCCACAAGAACATAGTCTTGTACTTCTGCTAGAGTACTAGGACCTATTCGCCATACTCGTTTATCTTTATATAGGGAATTTTGTGCTTTAGGTTCTCCGAATACTACGCATTTAGATTTTGTCACTGAGAAAGATATTCTCCACAGTTTACTATATTCATATGCTCTGTTTATCATTAAATCTAATGACGCCTTGGTATTTGCTAAAATTACAGTGTCACCAGCATACGTCGGACAACTGACATCTAAGTTATTTACCTGAAGACCTACTTTCTTTTCATTTATATATTGATGAAAATCAGAATATGAAAGAGTAAAATAGAACATTGATAGAATTCCACCCTGCTTTATACTTTGCGATATTTGAAATTTCTCGGATAAGGTTGCGTTTATCATGACAGCACAAGAACTATCTTGAAACCATTCTCTAACTAGTTACCACAATTTGTCCCTAATCCCTATCTTGAACGCCTTGTATAGGCCGTCCCACCAAATTCTATCAAACGCAGAGCTACAATCAAGGAAACAGCAATACACTTTCCCACCCAATTCACAATGATAATAAATACTTTCTCGAGCGGTGAAAGACGCCATGATGGTATTTCCGCCCTTGCGACAGCCATGTTGGAGAGGATGTGGAAATCCTTGGTTTATAATCCATGGTTCTAGCCGTGACCATATGACTTTCTCCAACACTTTGTTTAAGATAGGTATAAGGGTTATGTCCCTATACGAATTTCTTGATGCTTTTTCTTTGTTTCTACCTTTGTACATTGGACATATAATTCCAAATTTAAATGATTTAGGGATATATAATTGTTCAAAAACTGCATTGTGTAGCGTTACTCAATATTCGCATATCACAGAGGCTCCATATTTTATATGTTCATAAGAGATTAAATCCCACCCAGGTGCCTTATTATTCGGTAACTTTTCACAGACCCTTAACATCTCGTTTACACTTATATAATTAAGAATATTAGTATTATCTTTACTTTTGTCTGCACTGTCTGATATTTCTGAAACCTCTCTCTCAATATAAGATTTAAAATCATCATCATCATAAGCATATTCATTAGGCTGTTCATTCAACAATGTGTTGTAATGATTGCGCCAAAATGAAAGAAGTTGCAGGGGTGGTAAAATATGTGTCCCCCTCTTTCATTATATTAATATTATCTGGTTGTTGTTTGTACCCTTTAACGAATTTCCAGAAAGATCTGATATCGAGATCATGCTGCAAACTAGCTTTTTCAAACTTCTTTATTTCATATTCTTTTATCTTTCGTTTTAACAACTTGCTAAATCCTCGCTTAGCTATTTTGTAATCTTTGTACTCTTTGTATTTGAAACCTCGCGGACGCCCCGCATCCAGCCATATTCGCCGCATTTTGCTTTGAAACAGGTGTGCTTCCCTTAATTCATTATCCCAATATGGCTTTTTATGTGAACATTTATTAGATTTTGGAACAGATTTATCAGATGCCGCTTTCAAACATTTTAACAATACTTCCGTGTACCTGTCAATATCATCCGGGGATTTAAGTTTACTACCAAAGATTTCTTCTTTACTCAAGTAGTTACCTAATTGGTCTCGATATTTGCTTACATTTGTCTTATTCCATTTATAAATGGGTCTAAATTTCTTAGGAATTCTCTGAAGACTAAACTTAAGATTTACAGTTACAGGAAGGTGATCTGAGGTATTAAGAACATGATCATCAGTTATCTTACACCGAATAATATTTTCAAGGTGTGAAGATTTCATCATAATATGGTCTATTTGAGAACCTTTACCTCCATTGTATGGCAAAACCGTATCCACAGGGCCTGTTGACAGTGACTGTAAACCTACCGATATTAAATCATGTGACTGTCAAAAATCAGCCAGCAACATACCTCTTATTGTACACCCTTTAGCCCTTGGCCCATTTTCCACACCTAACTGAGAATTCATGTCTCCCACGATTATCACTTCCCCATCCTGACAGAGGTTCGCGTATATTGCAGTTAGATGTGTCTTATATTCTTCAACACAATAGTTTGATGGTGGCATGTATACATTTACTAGATATATAGCACGTTCATTTGATCGGCTTAGTTTAATAAATTCTATGCGATCATTTCCTAAATCATTAAGTTTTGACACCAAATAACCTATATCTTTAGACCACATAATTGCCACACCAGCTTTCCTTGGGTTTTCAGCATTACATTTGACAAAGGCATCATATCTATAATCAAGGGTTTCCAGAAAGGAGCGGTGTTCATATGATAAATGGTGCTCTTGTAAACAAAGGACATCTGTTTCAGCCATTAGAACATCAATATACCTTGAACAGCTGATGGCCCCTCTGCAATTCAGAGTTGCTATAGTCAAATTATGAAAATTGTCATTCGTTTGAATACAAAATAATGTGAGACAAAGTATGCAACAAAAACAGTAAACGAAGCAAACATGAAATAATCTTACTATTTTGAGTGGTCCATTTTCGACAAAACATGCCATCAGGCCAAAAGCCTTCATCTAGTACGGAGAACCTGTGATCTCCGGTGACACATAGTTTTACATACATGGACAAATCATTGATTTTCAACACTCTACACTGATCAACATCTATATCTTTTGCTTTAACATGTTTGATGATCAGTTCTCTAGTAAAAGAACCAGACCGTTTAATTTTGATGTTGCCAATGTAATATGAACTTTTCGGTTTTCTGTTTTTAACCACAACATAGCCCTTCAACTCTAGAGATTCTTTGTCATTTACACTTTCTTTGCTCAAAGCCCTCTCCAGATTATTATCTTAGCCTGTGAACTATTGGAGTTTATCTCAATAGACTCCCAACACTAGATACCCTACCTCGCACCTCATTTCCTGTCTCTATAGACTTCTCTGGTGGCATTTTCTTAAGATGTTTTGGATCTTTTTGTTTTGTGTTACCAAAAGATTCTGTATTTCTATCTCTCTTTTTACTTTCTCGATCTTTACTTCGTTTTGGCAAAGGAGGATATTCAAAGTTTGCATTGGGATTTGTTGTTTGTGAATGACACTCTGCGGAAGTTCTTAAAGAACCAGACAAGTCTTGAGAGACAGGACGGAGAGCGAGGTCTTTATATGTGACTGGGTCGCCCCCTATTGGCCGTCGCAGAGAGAACTCTCTTTCTAATGAAGAGACACGGTTTTCAAGAATTAACATGCGTGACTCAATATATGTGCATCGTCCCTCCAACGTTTTATAAGTCCCGACATGTGAGGAACAGTCTGTGTTCAGTCCATCCATACGTTTTGTCAGATCCTGCTGCCGTCTATGAACAGACGTTTCTCTGTCCGCCTTCATGTCTGACACCATTTGACATAACTTGGTATTCTCTTCTCTGAGCTTACGCGTCTCATCAAGAAGCATGTCACGGTCTTCTCTCATTTGACGTAACACATCTTCACATAATTTACGTATGTCATGGTGGCTCTCGGCCGGGACGACACTGACTATCATTTACATCATTCATCTCATCATGTTCATCACCTGAGATATCGTCTGCCTGCTGCTCGTCAGCAGATACCGAGCTGCTACTGGGCCTATTCATATTGTTTTCTGTGTTAACCTCAGCCATGTTATATTGTGTTACAAAATATTCAGGGTTGTTAGCTTTATTTTCTTGAGAGGACTGCAGACGGATTGATTTTCTGGATTTTTCATTCAGTATTTTTGTTATGTTAATAGTATTGTCCCCTTCTAAGTACAAGAAAACTATAAATGTCACCTGCAGTTTTCGTGGTGGCTTTCCCACCTTGTGTATTTTTATGATTGACAAGTTTACCTTGAGGTGTACCTGAGAATTTGTCCAAAGCTAAATCATAAAGCGCACTCCGAATATGCTGCAGATGACTTATATCATGCCCTACATCCAACAAAAGCGACGAGCAGAACTCACTCCCACTCAAGTGTCCATATTGCGCCTTTATATTATCAAATATTTTGCTCTCAGTTTGTGTAACAAACGCCGATTCATCACTTGATGACATTTATATATCAATAGTAATGAGCACTGGAAGTTATCGAAAGATCTACCAATTCAAAAATTCAACTTTCTCAGTGAAGTCCATTTCATTACATCAAAAAGACCCATTGTCATTGCCTTTATATGTCCCCTCCATTTACACAGAAATACTCACTCATACACTGCAAACAGAATTTAATTACCTATTTGAAAATAAAAGTTCTGTATATGACTGGCAGACAAAGATTTGATCAATTTCATTTCCTTGAAATATTTCCGAAACCTAGACACAAAAAAAAAAATGATAAATCGAATATCATTTAAATTTATAGTATAAATAAATAAATAAATAAATACATAAATAAACATATGTATTTTTTTCTTTTCAACGGTGTTTGGACGGTTTGCAAGGTGAAGATGTTGTGTAGTTAGGGTACGAACACGCATTGTTTAATATATATATATATATATATATCAGTTGGCCTGTTGTGTATTCTGTGAATTAGATGCGTAAGATTATGTCGTACGTACAAGATAGTATGTCGTACGTACGAGATAAATAATTTATTTTTCTTTTACCAGGTGGCAGCAATATGCTTCCGTTATTATTCAAAATTCATTAAAAAATGCAAATAATTCAAGAATTCATGTAAATACCCCAAAAGGAACCAAATGTGGAGAAACCTAATCAGCTCTGGAAACCCATAAGATTCACCTGCTATTTTAATTACAAGTAGATCACAGTAAACCTTTTTAGCCCTCAGCCCTTCACCCAAGCTGTCCGTCCGTCCGTCCGGCGTCCGTTAACTTTCACCTTGTGAGCGGGATATCTCTAAAAATTTTATTTCTTCGGTGAATATGAAAATCGACAAAATCTAGGTCAAGTTCGAAGATGGGTGACCTTGACCTATTTTTCTACGTTTTAGAGCTGATTATAGAAAAACACTTTGAAGTTTATATCTCAGGAACCATTTGGTGGATTTTCAAAAAACTTACTATGGTCATAAAGACTATGGTCTGTGCCTGCTGCACAGGTTTGGTGGCGCCACCTACAATTTCTTTTTTTTTTTTTTTTGATATTTTATCATATTTTTCAACTTTGGCCTTGTGAGCGGGATATCTCTAAAAGGATTCACCGTAGGAGACGTATATCGACAATATCTCGGTCAAGTTCGAAGGTGGGTGACCTTGACCTATTTTTCTACATTTTAGAGCTGATTATAGAAAAACACTTAGAAGCTTATTTCTCAGGAACCATTAAGTGGATTTTCACAAAACTCACTATGGTCATTGAGACTGATGGTCTGTACCTGCTGCACCAGCACCACCTACAATTTTTGAATTTTAATGATTTTTTATAGGATTTTTCAACTTTGGGCTTGTGAGCAGGATATCTCTAAAAGCATTTGGTGGATTGTATTGAAACATGGTACATACCTCTCCAGTTAAATTTAAAACTGAGACATGTAAAGATATACATCCATGAGAGAACAAATATTTTGTACTTGTTAGCAAACCTGTGAGCTTATGCGATGGTGCGGCGTCGTCCGTCGTTAGTCGTGCGTCGTCTGTCGTGCGTCATCTATACGTTAACCATAGCTATCTCAAAAACGGCAGAAGCTAGCATCACCAAATTTTTTGCAAATAATCAGTCATCTAAAAAACTTTCGGATTTTGTTTATTTTTTTTAACTGCATTTTCTTAGATTTTATAGGGAAAAAGCTAAAAAAAGCTTTAAAAATCTTCTCCGAAACTGTCCAGCCAAATTGTCCAATATTTCACAGAAATGATCCCTGGAACAATCTTTCACAAGTTTGTTCGAATGGTTCCAGTTCGGAGATTTTTAGCCGAGTTACAGGAGGTTGAACTTAGTCATCTGTCAAAAAAAAAGCACGGACTAAAATTAAAATCTCAGAAACGGCTAGAGCTATAATCACCAAATTTTATACCAATGTTTGTCACATATGTCATATCTGAAATTGAGGTATTGGTGGCGCCATCTACATTGATGTGTTTTTTATAAGCGAAAATGTAATTTTAAACTCTTCTAGCTTATACACTGATTTATGATGAAACTGTTAAGCTGATTGGTTTAAACTTTACAAGAATTATTCTATGGTAGAGTTCTGCCAGTTTTATAAGAATAGATTGGGTAAATACAGCTTTAAAAAAAGCAATGTAGCCAATTGAAAAAGGCTTTCTGTGTTTGAAAACAGATTTGACAACATGCTGAGTTTCAGCAGCCAAGTCAAGAGGTCACACAGTACAAACAGGTGGGGTACAGACATCACAATGGCAACTGACCATGCTCTGGCGGGTGTCTAGACATAGCTCTTCATCATAGGCAAAACTGGTGGCGCCACCTGCAATCACTTATGCACAGCGTCCATCTGTTCATCTGCCTTGGGATTAAATCACTCATCTCTTAGCAGTGGTTTGACTTTTCCACATGAAATTTTGCAGGTTTATACATCATGGACAGCTCTCTTGATTTTATGACAGGTGGCGCCACCTACATTTAGGTTTACTCTGCAGACATCCAAGCTCATATCTCGGGAACAATTTGACCGATTAGGCCAAAACTTTGCATGTGTATAGATCTCACATAGCTCTTCATCATAGGCAAAACTGGTGGCGCAACCTACAACCACTTATGCACAGTGTCCATCTGTTCATCTGCCTTGGGATAAAATAACTCATATCTCAGAAGTGGTTTGACTTATCCACCTGAAATTTTGCAGGTTTATACATCCTGAACAGCTTTCTCGATTTTATGACAGGTGGCGCCACCTACATTCACGTTTACTCTGCAGACATCCAAGCTCATATCTCCGGAACCGTTTGACTGATTGGTGTCAAGGTTTAAACCCCAGGCAATCCTAAGGTACCTTGCTCCCCGGTTCTTCCATCATCAAATAATCAAATACAGCACGTGGATGCACAGTTCCATGCAAACAGAAACAAGTCAGCAAGTATTTATATTATATTTATTAACAAAAATACACTTATTTAGTATCTTAACGGTGCATAAAATCAGTGGCTCTGGCTTGGTGGCAACACGTCAAGGCATATGAATGAAAAGGGTCCTGAATGTGTCACGATACCAGTTAAATCTGCAAAGATCAAAGAGAAGAGACTTGAGACTTTATATGAGACTTCTTTAAAAATCTGAGCTACCTTAAGAGTTACTCCTTTTGTGCTTCTAACACTTTACCAGGACAGATACGAAATAGATGTAGATAATATTGCTTAAAAAAAAACATACATTATCTAGTCAGTTTACAGGTTGAAAGAGTAACAATGGTAATACAAAGATACAAAGATAATACTGGTCTTCCTAGCTTTTACTTTATTACTGTATATATGGGTTCTGGAAACTTTTCAAGAAACAAATGTGGGACTCACCATAAATGCTGTATCGGTTATGCTGTACACATAGGCCTGGCACTGGCAGTCAGCCCTGAGGTCCTTTTGGTCCCTAGTACTTGGCCCACAGAATACCACACAGACGGCTCCTGAGTAGGTGTTTCCATTCTTGTAGTGGTTCTCACCAAACGGTTATGCCCATGTGCTGGCCTTAGGCTTGATATCCCCAGTAAGAGTTGGCCTTATTGAAAGTTCAAGTGTCCAGGTTCAGTTCCACTCTGTAAAACACATCTCTAGACCCCAAATTAAGTACAGTTCATGGTGGGTGTACAGAGCACACCCTCATGCTACGAGGGTCTCATGCCAACTGCCGTTCCTCTCCCCGAGAGCCAACATGGCCCCAGCATGAATTCCCCAAAAAGCCCCAGAACCAGTTTGTGAAATTATTGTAACCCTATCCTTGTTCAAGTCTTTTATTAAAGAAACACCACAGAGTTGCTATGCTTCAGTGATCACTGTGCATCACTGAAAGAAACCCTACTCGAGTGGGGACTATAGGAAAGCACAGGTTTGTTCTAAAAGACTGGGGGGGGGGGGTTATTCCTACCAGTATATTGGTGAACCCATGGGGGGGGGGGGAATTTACACTTTGGAGGGTGGCAATAATAATAATATTGACTTTATTATACTTAACGTGTCATAGGGGCAATTCTGTGACATCACTCCCCCCTAAAAGAAAAAAATGCTTGCATTTTCTCATAGTATTATCGATTCCTCAGTTACGTTAAGACTCCTTATTCCGAATATCATGCCACATTCAGATTATAACATATTTCAAGACTGGTAATTTCGTATATTTCAATTATTACCACTAAGCCACTTTTTAAGTATATGTGCATTTTACAATATATACAATATGTAAATCGACAATGATGCATCAAGTAAGCCAATTGGACCCTGCTCAAGAAATCTGGTCCATGGTTATCCTTCGCGGGAACTGCTTCCACCTGAAACTGATACTCTTGCAGTATCATGGCCCATCTCATAATCCGTTTGTTAAGTGTTTTGGACTGGTTTATGTATAATAGGGGCTTATGATCGGTCTGAATCACAAAAGGTCTGCCAAACAAATACACATCAAACTTTCCTGTGGCCCACATGATGGCTAGAGCTTCCCTTTCGATCACAGAGTAATTCTGTTCTGCATCGGAAAGTTTACGACTTCCATAAGCCACTGGGAAAAGAAGACCATTAGCCTCCTGCATAAGGATGCATCCCAATCCTTTGTCGGAAGCATCGGTTCTCAAAACAAACTGTTTCGAGAAATCAGGTAATTGCAGGATTGGAGGTTTCACCAGCATGGACTTGAGAGTCAGAAAAGACTTTTCCTGAGCATCACCCCACTGGATTTTATTACTCTGGCCTCTACGAGTCAGATCTGTTAGGGGCACTGCCACCTCTGCATAATTGGGAATGAATTTCCGGTAATACCCGGAGAGTCCTAGAAATGATCTCACCTTTTTAGTAGTAGGTCGTTCTGTACTATGGATCTTACTCAAGAGCTGGGGATCCGTTGCTAGTCGACCTTTGCCAACCATGTGTCCTAGAAATTCCAAATCTGAGAATCCAAAGAAACATTTTGCAGGTTTTGCGGCCAAGTTAGCCTGCTTGAGTATCCTAATAACAGTCTCTAGAAGACTCATGTGTTCTGACCATGTAACAGAATGACACAGGACATCATCTATGTAACAACAGACGCCCCTTACATTGGAAAATAGCTTCCTCATCATTCTGGTGAATACAGCACCAGCCACCACCAGACCAAATGGCATGAACCGAAACTGATACTGACCTTCAGGCGTAACGAAAGCAGTCAGGTGCTTCGATTGAGGGGCCATAGCAGTCAGGTGCTTCGATTGAGGGGCCATAGGAATCTGCCAGTACCCTTTGGTGAGGTCTAGTTTAGAGAAATATCGGCTTTTGTGGAGCTCAGCAAATAAGTCATCAGGATTAGGTATAGGCTCAGGGTCAAAAAGTATGAGCCGGTTTAGTTTGCGGAAATCAACACAAAAACGCACCGACTAATCTTTTTTTCTTACCATTACTACTGGCGAACTGTAATTTGAGCTTGACCTTTCTATGACACCCAACGAAAGCATATCACGTATTTCCTACCTCATTGTATCCCTCAAAGCATGGGGTACAGGATAAGGTTTGGATCTGACAGGCTGGTCTGTGATGAGTTGCAACTCACATTCTATAAAGTGTGTTTGCTTTGGGACATCCGAAAAATGGTTCTCAAACTTATTTAAAAGGGCTCTAAGCTCAGCGGATTGTTCTGAAGAAAGATCCTTACTGATATGAACATCGGATGGTCCTTGTTTGCGGGTCACGCTTGGTAATGGAACAATGCTCTTTCGATCATCAATGCCTACCTTTTGTTGCATTTCCATAGGACTGCGCAGGATAGGCTCTTTGATCTCACAGGTAGAGCATGACAGATCAAACAGACAGCCTGCAGTCACTTCGGAGTTGTCTCTGGATATATACTCCTTTAACATATTGATGTGGAAGGATTTAATCTTACCATTAACCTTTATCTTGTAGTCACAATCATTGATCCGGTGTAGTACTTCAAATGGGCCCTTCCACTGAAGCAACAACTTATTTCTGTCTGTGGGGAGCAAGACCAAAACTTTGTCACCTACCTGCAAATGTCGAGGCTTGGCCCTCCTATTATAGTATACTCTGTATCTTTCCGCTGACTGACTTTGCATCTGTTGAGCCAAATCACAGGTGTCCTCCAGCTTCTGCTTAAGATCTAGAACATATTGATATGTGGTTTTAACCTCTGATTCAGTACCTTCTTTCGTCAGTAACTCCTTCAGTACCATCATCGGACCTCTCACATGCCTGCCATAAAGTAAATCGAATGGTGAAAAGCCACCAAGAGAATCATGCGGGGACTCACGGTAAGCAAACAGGACTGGTGCCAGATACCGGTCCCAGTACCGTGGCTTTTCTGCACACATTCTCTTCAGCATTTTCTTCAACGTATCGTTAACTTTTTCAACCATACCATTACACCTGGGATTGTAAAGGGTTGTAGTAAGTTGCTTGATACTAAGCAGACGACTTACCTCTCTCATTACTGATGATGTGAACTGACTACCCATATCTGTAAGAACTTCAGCTGGAATGCCTAATCTACTATAGATATCAATGAGAGCCTCTGCTACAGTTTCGGCTTCAACATTCCTTAGCGCTATAGCCTCTGGGTAACGGGTAGCATATTCCATTACGGTTAGAATGAAACTGTTACCTCGTTCCGACGCAGGATGGCTAGGCCCGACCACGTCCATGGCTATACGTTGATAGGGTTGATCAATAAGGGGCATTCTACCGAGAGGCACCTTTGTCACCTTACCTTTCTGGATGGTCCTTTGACAGATATCACACGACTTTCAATACTGTGCTACATCAGCTTGCACACCTGGCCAATGGAAATGGGAACCTACTCTCTCAAGAGTGCGACCTATACCTTGATGTCCAGACATTATGCCTTCATGGGCTAGTTTAATCACATCCGCCCTGAAACATGTTGGTACCACAAATTGAGTGTGGTAACTGCTTGGAACATATTTATCCGGCCTCATACGAACCAAAGCCCCATTCTTCGTGTCAAACTTGAACTTACCTTCTTGCTTTTGAGAAACCTTGTCCCAGAGAATTGACAATGATTTGTCATTCTGTTGTGCCTCGAGGAATTCTGCACGAGTGACCTCTGCTATGGGACTCGGTACAGACAGTGGTTTTGTTGGTTTACTCACCTTCTTAACCATGGCTCTGGTTTGTACTGAGCTTGCAGTTTCTATCACAGGATGGGACCAACTGGGATCGGGACACTGTGGTTCCCGTGCCCCTTTTATATTCCCAATGATCACATCGTAGACAGGATTATCCATGCACAAAGCTTCCATTTCACCAACAAAGTAGGGGTGTTTACATGAACTTTAGATAGAGGAAACTGTTTTACTGTACCATCTATAAGTACACAAGTTTGTGTTTTCCCGGTCAAGTGACCATTATTGACCCATTATTGACAAGTGCGGATCTTACAACCGCACTGCTACAACCGGTATCCCTCAAGACTGAAACCTCATGTTCAGCCAAAGCACCCTTACATGTTGGCATACCAGGCGGGTGGGATTCTGGTGTGCCCACCTTACCAGGACATTCGACATTCAACATTTCTATTCCGGACCTACGTGTTGTCTGAAAGCATGCTTGTGCCTCTGATACACCTGAACTCACCTCAGACTTACTTGTTTTAAGAGCTTCCTTGATGGCTTCTACCAGCAAATCTTTCGGGTCCAGCATTTGAAATCCCTGCACATTACTTTTATTCCTTATTGGTAACTTACATTGGAATGATTTGTGTCCCTGACCACCACAATTGTAACACTTGTATCCTGGAGAATTACCAGTGGCAGTTTTAGGCCCGGTAGAAGAACTTGTATATGTATAACTTGTAGTACCCCTAGGACCATTGAAGGATTGTTTACCCACTCCCGGTTGTTTGCCTTTATCCTGGTTACTACCTGGAAATGGTTTATTAGAACCAGTAAAACTGGACTTACCATGTGCTTCAACAAACCGTTCAGCCATTTCTGTCATCGCATCAATATTCGAACAGCTCCTCTCCCTCAAGAAAACTGAAAGATCATTTGAACAAGAATTCATGAATTGTTCCCTCAAGAAAAGATCTATCAGGTTCTCATATGTATGTTCCATATCTACCATTCTAATCCAGTTATGCAAGTATCCACTGATTCTTGAGGCAAACTGACTTGGCGTCTCATTCTTCTGAGGTCGGGATGTACGGAACCTAGTCCTGTAACCTTCATCAGTCATTTGGTATTCCCTTAACAATGCTAATTTCAATCTACAATAGTCTAAGGCATCTTCAGAGGAAAGTCTAGAATAAACATTAAGTGCCTTACCTTTCAGGAGGGCACTAAGCCGAAGAGCCCAGTCACTTTTGTTCCACTTCTGGCTTGTTGCAAATCTCTCAAAACGATCAAGATATGCATCCAACTGGTCAGTATTTTCATCAAAGGTAGGAATTTTTACAGAAGGAATGGATACACTACTAGAACTTACCTCTTGAATCGGACTTGTCTCAGCTATCTGGGCTTTCAATTTCAGAACTTCTAGTTCATGCTCACGTGAGCGATTGAGAGCTCTTTCATCACGCTCCCTGTCTCTCTCCTTTTTCTCCTCCATATGCTTCATCTCCCTATCGACAAAACTTTTTGGAGATCACCCCTTTAAACCCTAATCTCTCCCCTAGAGAAACTATTTCTTTGAGGTCTTCCATTGTAAAGGAATATACAATACTCCAGTAACAGTACACAATATCAACTAATTACAGGGACTTTATCAAAAATACACAAGAATGAGTTCACTTAACAGAACCCTGTACCATAGTAGACCGCCCTAACCCGAGCGACTGCTAATGTCAATTATACGAACTAACGAGTCTGCTCCTGAGCCCTATAATATTAAACAACAGGCACAGTTTGCCGCCGTAGCGTGCTTAAACTTGACCTCAGCCGTAGCCGACAAATCACCACCGCAGCGTGACTATACTATAAAAAAAACAGCCAGAGCTGTGAACAAATGACCACCGCAGTGTAACTACACAAGACAGCCGCAGCTATAAACAAATTACCACCGCAGTGTAACTACACAAGACAGCCGCAGCTGTTACCAAATTACTGCCGCAGCAGGAATAAACGAAACAAACACGGCCGCAGCGTGTCTGTACCAAACAGCCTCAGCTGTAAACAAATCCGCCATAGCGGGAATACACAAAACAAACACCACCGCAGCGTGTCTGTACCAAACAGCCTCAGCTGTAAACAAATCCGCCCTAGCGGGAATACACAAAACAAACACCACCGCAGCGGGGACATAAATAACAGTCGCAACTGTCAAAATAAAATATACAGAAAACTACAAATACACCACCTGATCTTGAGGAGTTGGCTCTTTACCTGATGTTATCAAATGACACTACCTGCAACACAGTTGCACTCAAGGATTTCCATTTTACAGAGTGGACCAGACTGGACAATTAAACATCTCAATTGCTTGGAACTGTGCTTCTCCCTTAGATATATAATACTAAATAATTAAGAAATATCTCCTTCAGGAGATATCCTGGTCACGGCACCATTTGTCAAGGTTTAAACCCCAGGCAATCCTAAGGTACCTTGCCCCCAGGTTCTTCCACCATCAAATAATCAAATACAGCACGTGGATGCACAGTTCCATGCAAACAGAAACAAGTCAGCAAGTATTTATATTATATTTATTAACAAAAATACACTTATTTAGTATCTTAACGGTGCATAAAATCAGTGGCTCTGGCTTGGTGGCAACACGTCAAGGCATATGAATGAAAAGGGTCCTGAATGTGTCACGATACCAGTTAAATCTGCAAAGATTAAAGAGAAGAGACTTGAGACTTTATATGAGACTTCTTTAAAAATCTGAGCTACCTTAAGAGTTACTCCTTTTCTGCTTCTAACACTGTACAGATACGAATTAGATGTAGATAATATTGCTTAAAAAACATATACATTATCTAGTCAGTTTACAGGTTGAAAGAGTAACAATGGTAATACAAAGATACAAAGATAATACTGGTCTTCCTAGCTTTTACTTTATTACTGTATATATGGGTTCTGGAAACTTTTCAAGAAACAAATGTGGGACTCACCATAAATGCTGTATCGGTTATGCTGTACACATAGGCCTGGCACTGGCAGTCAGCCCTGAGGTCCTTTTGGTCCCTAGTACTTGGCCCACAGAATACCACACAGACGGCTCCTGAGTAGGTGTTTCCATTCTTGTAGTTGTTCTCACCAAACGGTTATGCCCATGTGCTGGCCTTAGGCTTGATAAACCCAGTAAGAGTTGGCCTTATTGAAAGTTCAAGTGTCCAGGTTCAGTTCCACTCTGTAAAACACATCTCTAGACCCCAAATTATGTACAGTTCATGGTGGGTGTACAGAGCACATCCTCATGCTACGAGGGTCTCATGCCAACTGCCGTTCCTCTCCCCGAGAGCCAACTTGGCCCCAGCATGAATTCCCCAAAAAGCCCCAGAACCAGTTTGTGAAATTATTGTAACCCTATCCTTGTTCAAGTCTTTTATTAAAGAAACACCACAGAGTTGCTATGCTTCAGTGATCACTGTGCATCACTGAAAGAAACCCTACTCGAGTGGGGACTATAGGAAAGCACAGGTTTGTTCTAAATGACTGGGGGGGGGGGGGGTTGTTTCTACCAGTATATGGGCGAATCCATGGGGGGGGGGGGATTTACACTTTGGAGGGTGGCAATAATAATAATATTGACTTTTTTATACTTTACGTGTCATATGGGCAATTCTGTGACATCTGGGCCAAAATTTTGCTTGTGTATAGAATCTCACATAGCTCTTCATCATAGTCAAAACTGGTGGTGCCACTTGCAACCACTTATGCACACCGTCCATCTGTTCATCTGCCTTGTGATAAAATCACTCATATCTCAGAAGTGGTTTGACTTATCCACCTGAAATTATGCTGGTTTATACATCCTGGACAGTTTTCTCGATTTTATGACAGGTGGCACCACCTACATTCATGTTTACTCTGCAGACATCCATGTTAATATGCAACACACCTCACTCTATTCAGATGCTGTTATGCATCTGGTGACCTCTGACCTCATTAAATATCTGTGAATTTAGATGAGACTGTAATTCAGGTGAGAAACTTTTGGTAAATTTGCATATTGAGTTTCATGAAAATCCATAAGATTTTGGTAAGTCACCATGGTGCCACCAAAGTTTGGTTTGGTGACCTCTGACCTAATTAAATTTGCGTTGATTTTGCTTGAAATTAAAATTAGGTGAGATGTGATATTGATTAATTAATATTTTTGCTGAGTTTGATCAAAATCCATCATATTCCTCGTAAGGTATCATGGCGTCTTCACAAAGTAGCCTTGTAACCTCTTAACCCATTAAATATTTTGGGATTTTGCCTATAATCGAACATGGGTGAGATAATCTATTGGTAAGAAGTTATGGTGAGTTTCCTGAAAATCCATCAAAGCCCATGGTAAGTTATCGGGCTGACACTAAAATTTAACAGACAGTTGGACAGACAGATTTTGGGTATAAGTACCATAATACATCCCGTAATAGACAGGCATATAAAAATAAAAAAGTCATTCAAGTGTGACTAAAACCTTATCAACTCTGGAGACCTTTCAGATGCACTAGCTACTATAATTAAGAGTAGATCCTAGTAAAATTTTTGGAGAAATAGTGTCACATATGAAATGTAAAAATGTAAAAATTTGTATAAAAAAAAACAAATTATTCAAGTGTGACCAAAACCTTATCAGCACTGAAGACCCATAAGATACACCTGCTACTACAAAAAGATGTAAATCTAAGTTAAACTTTTCAAGATATTGCGTTGCATATGAAATGTTAACATTTTGCATTTGCATAAAAAATAATAAAAAAATCCAAAAATCATTCAGATATGACCAAAACCTAATTAACTCTGGAGGCCCAGCAGATGCACCTGCTACTTCAATTTGAAGTAGATCCAATTAAATCTTTTTGAGATAACCTAGCTTCGCATATCAATTGTTTACGGAAGGACAGTGCTGATCACTATACCCCCCGCTCCGCTGAGATGGGGGATAATTACTGGTAACCAAAAATGAAACCTAGTGCACACACTTACTTTTGAAATTTAATCACAACAGAAAAAAAACGAGAAATAATAATTTTGAACAGGGGATTATTCAATAAGTATTTACTTTTTTATGCCATTCATTTTAGTTTGTAAATAAATTATTCAAATTTTTAGCTCGGCTGACTACCGGTATGTCATCTGAGCTATGGTCATGGTCCTTTGTCCGTAGTCCATCAATAAACAAGACATGTTTTGAAACCGTTGGATTTTGCATACAGTTAGATGTCCCCAAATCTCCTACCATACCAAAAATTGGGTCACTAAGACTTTGTTCCTTTGAGATATTAAGGGAAAAAATGCATTTTCCATAAAAAACCCATTGTTTCACTTCAAGGCTGCTTCTATCAAAAACACTGATTTGTTTTTTTATTTCCTATTTACTTACCAAAAATTAGGTCAGAATCGTGTAATTATCGTGAAGTTATCAATCCGACCCGAATATAATGCTTCTTATTAACTAGTCATGGCACAATTCATGACAATCCATGCATTAATTATCAAGATATTGGGGGATTAGTATCAAATGTTTTATTATTCTAGGGGGTACTTACAAGCCCCATAGCTCAGAGGATATAGGTCGCAGTGACCTAATTTCAGGTTTCCAAGGAGATTTTTAGCTCAGTTGACTATAAAGGCGGTTTCACACAAATTCCGAACAAATTTTACGTCCGAACGAAAATTTGCTGTACGAACGAAAAAATAAAATCCTTTATTTTATGTTGGTGCATTCACACCTAATCCGAACGATGCTATCCGAACGAAAAAAATAGAACATGTTCTATTTTTTGTCGTTCGCATCGGAAAAGAATGGCTTCTTTTCACCTTCAACACAAAAGAGCTGGAACATTAATAACAGACAGGTTTATTTGTACGTTACCTATTTAATATATAATACTGTCCAACAAAGAAATGTTGTTTCCTTGTCCACTGTTCTAAAATTATGTGATAAAAGAAAAATATAAAAAGAGGTTTTATCTTATTTAAATCAAATTTATTTGATTTAAACAGATATTTATAACTTTTTTAGCTCCAATGTTTTTTTCCGTTAAAATCAGATTTTTTTTAATAAAATATTTCCTGGGGGGATAATATTTTAATCAGAGGGGAATTTAATCTACGCCTGGCCAAATTTTAATTTACTATCGAGGACAAAAATTTAGACCTTTAAACCAGGTTAAGTTATGATATTTCATGGTAAATTCTAATTCTTATTATATTATGTGCAATATATTACAGTTACTCTATGAAAGGGGGAGGGATGATTACATTGATCATCCATCCTAGCCCCCTCCCCCCTATACTGACGCCCCTGAACATGAGTCCGCTGTATAAGCGATATGTACACGAAAAAGCAACATTATCCAGGACTTGGTGTTCATTTCCCAACCCCTCCTCTGAAAATAAAATGTTCCGCGATAAATTTAGAAAAAAAAAATCATGAAACAATAACTTTTTTTCATGTGTCATTTTTATTATAACAAAAGTATTATTTTTAGTTAAACATTTTGCATATTAACAGAAGTTTTAAAGCTTTGGGCAGACTGTTCTAAATCATATTGGCAGATTTGAAAATCAAATATAAATCAAACTAAACTAGTGATTCAAACTTTAACTTGAAATGCAGGAGTTGCATGGAATCTGTTCTGTTGAAACAGTTATTTTTAAAGGCAAGTTGAAATGGATATCTGGGTCTAGTCAGTGGTATAAATATATGTCACCTGTGAACTTATGACTACTGCTGGTACCTAGCTAGGCCCAATAATTTTCAATAATACAGTCAGAGCACTCCGAGATAAAATTTATTATTAATTATTATTAATTACAAAATTAATGAGAAAATCAATTTACAAGTTCAAAAATATTCGACATTTTTCTGTACATGCAGGTCTATATATATATATATATATATTGTATATATATATATATATGGCAATTAAGCCTATATTATAGTGCATCCGATATATTTCTCATATAGCTGTCCAATACGACTTTCGGAGACGAAAATTTCTCGGTCGGAAACCAAAAATATCGTTCGGATTCAGTGTGAATGAAATTTCGGATGCGACAGGATTTTAATCGGAACGACAGAAATATTCGTTCGTGTCATATTCGTTCGGACGCATCCGGTGTGAAACCGCCTTAAGTCATCTGAGCTATAGTCGTGGTCCATTGTCCGTCATCCGTCCATCCATCAATCCATAGATGTGGCACATTCGGAAACTGTAAGGCCTAGGAATCCAAAATTCGGCATAATGTTAGAAGTCCCCATGATCTCCTACTAAGCTAAAAACTGGGTCTTTGCGACTTCGTTCCTTTGTGAAATTAAGGAAAAACCTCAAATTTTTATTAAAAACATATTTCACACTTCAGGACTTTAGGTCTGTATTGTATATTTAAAAAAGTTATGGGCTCAAACATAATGCATTTAAAAACTTTTAAAAACATTTAAACTTTAATTAATCAAAATTAAATTGTATACCCAAAATTAGATCAAAATCTTTTAAATTTTTAAAATTATTAGCAAAAGTAAAAAAAAAATGGTACCTTAAATTTTGCACAACTTTGGCCACAGCACGTTTATTTCCTGTAAGTACTGTGGATTTAATTTTCATAGCACGTACAAATAAGGATTTCAGAAAAATCTGAAATTTGAAAATAAAAGCTGCAAAATTAGGCTAGTTATTGAATTTTTTTTAGGCTCTTGTTGTATTCCCTTACATTGTCAAGCAGTCCGTTTTGGTCACTGTAGGTCATTCAGTGCAGCTCTCTATGCTCCCCAGGCTGTTGTTATGTAATCCCAGAGAGAGTAAGCCCTCTCTCCACTGAGTTGAGCTTGATCAGGCTGTCTGCAGTTTATACCACAGGGAGCCTTTTTTTCAAGAAAAAAATGTTCAGGAATTTAATACTAATATTCAAATGTGATAAAATATTAGGATCTAATGATAGTGCTAACTGACAAGATTTAAGAAGATATAAATACTTTGTAGCATTTCATTCATATCTCTTAAAGTTGGCTGGGCCTAGGTGTGAATAACAAAATTTGTGGGATTAATTTTTAACTCATATGGTCTTATATTTAATGTATGAAAACTTAATTACCTTCACACATTATTTGTTAATGAAATGTTACTTTTATGCCATGTCATTCTCTTTTAAATCTTACACTATTGATCCACCTAGGCTATTATTAAAGTCATATCCAATTGAGAATGTAAACGAGCATTCATACCTTGGTATTACATTAACATCAAATATGAACTGGTCAAGTCATATACAGAAAATACATAAAAAGGCTGCTACTCGGCTTGGTTTACTGTCACATCTTAAATACATGTTGAACCGGGACACCCTTGAGCGTTTGTATGTATCATTTATATGGCCAGTTCTAAAGTATGTAATTTTTCATAACAGCACTGTGACTGACTTTTTATCGGTTGAATCTATTCAAAATAAAGCTGCACGGATATGTACCGGTGCTATTTAGGCCACCAATTCAAACGTTGGCTTAAAGAAGGTCGATAGCAAAATTAATATTTTTCTACAAAGATAAAAATAGGCTGTGTCCAAGTTATTTGTGTCTCAATCGGTTTGTTAACGTTTCCAAAAGATCATTCAGTAGACTTAGAAATTATTCAGATTTCAGAGTTCCTTAAACTAGAACTGAGAGATATATGACTTCTTTTTTCCCATCAACCACCCAAGCATGGAATAAGCTACCATATTCAGTACATCAGTCAGGTTCCTTTACAATTTTCAAATCATATTTATATAAACACAGGATAAAGAAACCGTCTTATTTTTATACTGGTCAACAACAAATTAACATATTACATTGCAGACGACGTTTAAAATCAAGTACATTAAAAGGGGGCCTCTTCTTACATGGTTTACTAAACAACCCAAAATGTTCCTGTGGTCATGCATATGAGGATGCATTTTATTTCTTTTTTTTTGAATGACCCCTTTTCTATAATCCAAGAAACTATTTGTAAAAAAAATTGAGGCTCTTAAATGTAATTCCTGTCGACAGGATTAATACACTTCTTGGCAAAAATAAACAATATGCTTTGAGTGTTATATTAATAGGGGGAACCAAATGTTAATGTTGAGACTAACTTCATTATATTTTCAGCTGTGCATGCATTTATCCACTCATCAAAAAGGTTTTAACATGCTTTATAGAATATTTCTATTTGCATGGATATTTTGTTGATGTACTCAACCCTTTCTTTTTATTAAAATATACAAAACAGCAGCTTGCTAATTGCTTGACACGCCAAGACATTCAGTGTGTAATAGTATGTCCTGTACAATTGTCCTTGTACAATTCAATAGAAATAAATATGTTTAAACCAATGGAAGACTGGACGACAGATAAAGTGCCATACCTATACATCATCAGTTGACTTACAGTCAGCTGAGCTAAAAATCAGGAAATATATTTACTCATTTAACATAAGAATTTCTGAAGCTGGAGACTTTTTTCAGGGATTTAACTTCATTTAATCAAGATTCAATTGTATAGCGAAAATTAGATCTGAGTATTACAAATATTTAGCTCAGCTGACTGTAAGTCATCTGAGCTTTAGCGATCATTCTTTGTCCGTCGGCCGTCTGTACATTAACAGGGCACAAATCGTAACCACTGGACTTGGAATCTTCTGAAAAATCTCCTTGGAAACCGGGAATAAGCTCTCTGTCACCTATACTGTTCGAGCTATGGGGCTCCTAAGTACCTCCCAGAATAATAGAATATTAGATACAAAAGCTCGAGTGTCTGAATAACTAATGCATTATTCACCATGATTCTTTGCATGGATATTGATCATGGATGCTTTCATCAGCTTCTGCAGACTGGTGGCGCCACCTAAATTTTTCGATTTTTTACAATTTTTTAACTATTTTTGGGACCTTTAAAGGTGCTGTCATCTGTTAACAGGGGACAAATCGTAACAACTGGATCTAGAATCTATTTTCTTGATACACTGGGAGGCCCATGAAAAGTCTCCCTGGAAACCTGAAATTAGGTCTCTGTCATTCATATTGTCAGAGCTATGAGGCTGAGAAGTCCCCCCCCCCCCCCACAGAATAACTAAAAATTGATACAAAAGCTCTAGCATATTAACACCTAGCGCATTGATCAGCATGATTTTTTGTATGCATATGCATCATGGAGTGTTTCATCAGTTCCTGCAGACTAGTGGTGCCACCTGGCCTTTTTCAAATTTTTACGCACTGCTATCTTTATTTTTGAGACCATCAAAGATGTGGTCTTCTGTTAACAGGGCAAAAACATAACCATTTGACCTGGAATCTTCTTTCTTGACGTCCCGGGAGGTCCATAAAAAATCTCCATGGAAACATGAAATTAGGTCTCTGTTACCCATATCCTCCAAGCTATGGACCTTAGAAGTACCTCCCAGAATAACTAGAATTTGATACAAAAGCTCCTGTATCTGAACAACTAATGCATTGATCACCTTGATTCTCAGCATGCATATTCATCATGAAGTGTTTCATCAGTTCCAATAGACTGGTGGCACCACCTGGACTTTTTCCTATTTTTAGGCATTTTTATCTTTATTTGGAGACCTTCAAAGATGAGGTCGTCCATTAACAAGGCACAAATTGTAACCATTGGTCCTAGCATCTTCTTACTTGCCATCCTGGGAGGTTAGTGAGAAATATCCTTGGAAACTTTAATTTTTTGGTCTCTTTTACACATATTCTCTGAGCTATGGGGCTTCTAAGCATCCGTCAGCATAATTAAAAATTTGAAACCACGCAGGGCACAAATCATAACCATTGGACCTGAAATCTTCTAACTTAAAATCCAGGGAGGTCTCCTTGAAAACGTGAAATTAGGTCTCTGTTACCCATATTTTCTGAGCTATGGGGCTTATAGGCACCCCTTAGAATAATTGACAATTTGATACCAAAGTAGGGCACAAATCATAACCATTGGGCCAAGAATCTTCTAACTTGATATCCTGAGAGTTCCTCAAAAGTTCTTCCAAAAAACCTGAAATTTGGTCACTGTGATCTATTTTCTCATGGTTTTGGGGTATGTTTGTGCACCCCATAAATAATGCAAAATACACACAAATTGCCTGTGCAAGGACATATAGTAAACATGTCAGTCAGCTGAGTGTCATGACCCATGGATCACTTGTATAAGTTAATAGTATAAATATAAAATCAGAACCTTAAATTTTGCCAAACTTTGGCCAAGGCACATTTACTCTTTGTGTGCACTGTTGATTTAATTTTCATATCATGCACATGTAAGGAATTCTGCTTCCAAATTCTGAAATTTGAAAAGAATTGACCAAAAACTAGCTTTTATTAAAGTTTTTATGAGACCATGTCACACCTAGGCAATACTGAAACCCCTCTATATGTCCTCTAGTTGATGCATCTGGCCCATTTTGCATGATTGAAGCCAGGCATACTCTGCAGCCAGCCTGCTCTTGGATGGCTTCAGCTGGATTTGTCCAACCCCCCTCCTATAGTAGTGTTTTTGGCCAAAAACATAACAATAAACAATAATTTTTAAACAAATTTGTTGGGTTATAATAACAACTTAAAGAAAAATTAATGAAAAAGGAATTTTACAGTTAATGAGTTGTAGGGTATTCGATGCAATTACTGATGTTTTATGGATCCTCCAGGGATGGCCGGAAATGTCCTCCAATTAACACCATGCAGTCACCATTGGGTAGTTTTTCATTTCAATCATAAAAATGAAAAATATATAATTAAATAAAATTAATTACAATTAGGGATTATATGAAGCAAACTCATGATTTACAAGGATGCAGTTGCTTATACTAAATTAATCTGAATTTCCAGATCTTTTCCAGGTGTTTAATTTGTTGGTTTATATTTATTACAAAATTAAAGAAAAATTAATATATGTATTAAAGATGTAAAAATGTTTGACTCATGACATTTAGCCTCATGGCTGTATCAGCTGTACATGATACTTGGTAAATAATCAAAATCTATAGTACTGATTCCTTAATTTCAGTTGGGTATTTTTAACAAGTATTAGTTTCATAGCAGAGATTTTTTTTTTCTGATATATGTTTTAAAAAAAGTAAAACTATTCAAACGTAATAAAAAATCAGATCTTGGACAAGTTCTCATAATGATGACTATAATGTAAATAAATGTCATAGGTGTCTTGCTATTTTTAGTGTGTAGACAGTGATGTGACAGTATTCAAAGGTGAATATATTAGTTTTTTTTAATAAATTAAAGCCATAAAACCAGGTACTTATGTTCGTTATTTAAATTTGTGAAATTGTATATTCTGGATTCTCAACAGTCTTGTTTGAATGCATTCATGAATTCATTTATAATTTTATTTTAATAATCATTTATTTCAAGAATATTTTTTAAAATAATCTTTTTTAGATGATACTATTAGTTTTTTTTAGTTAAAATTATATTTTTCCCCAATAATTGCAATTAATTTTTAATAAACAGTGAAACTCTCATATCCTTTGTGCTAGGATTTGAATGCATTGATGAATACATTTATAATTTGATTTTAATAATCATTTATTTCAATTACATTATTTTAAAAAAATCTTTTCCGATGATACTATTAGTTTTTATTTTTTATTTATATCATTTTTAGTTAAAATTTTATTTGGTCCAATAATTGTAATTTATTTTTGATAAATAGTTTAACTCATATCCTTTGTGTTAGTGCTTCTCTTGGGTATAGGTAACCTGTAATTATTGAATAATAGTTAACTCCTTTGTAAAAAGCATGATAATTAACATGACTTATAGTGGACATTTTTTTTTCAAATAATTTTTCTGCAATGTAGATAAAAGTTATTAGGCCAAGTCAAAACCTGGGTGACAATAGCACTCCTTTTCCAAATGTAAATAATATGACATCAGCCCTCTTCCCTCTCCAAGTATTTTATCAAATCTTTACAGAACTTGAGTTCAAAGCCATCATCCTCATATATCAGTTTATATTACCACACAAAACCAACATTTGTCTACCCCTTCTTCCAAATCATATTTTATAATCATAAATAACAGCTGTGGGCCATGACCCATGGGTCCCTTGTTTTCGATTACTCCCTTTTTCTAGATCATAGTGTGTCATCCAACCTAACATTGGGTTGGGGGCATGCATGACAGGAATTTGTTGGATGCCAATTCATTCTAATTTTATAGGGCCCTTTAGCAATAATTTTAATGTATTACACAATTGATTTAATAAAAATATTTGTTACAACAGTTCATAATGGGTTAGCTTACTTTGGGTTATGTCAGTATCTGATGCCTGGTACTTGGGGCAGTTTTGGAAATGGGAATCATGATAAAAACTGGGCAGTCTCATGCAAAATGATTTATTTAAACCATCATTTGTTGAAACAAAACCCCCTCCTGTGAGTGGTTTGGATAGATGGCTACCACCAACAAGACAACGTTCAGGCGAATCTGAAATAAAAGAATTTCTTATGGCCTCATCTGTATTGTGTTCATCATGGTATCTAATTACCCCTCCCCCCTCCGTGGAGGCTTAAGGTGTTGAGTTTATTTCTACATCCAGATCTACGTTAAACTTCTTTGTGGATGGACCCATCTAGGTCGCCCCCAAGTGCAGAAGCATCAATTTCAATTTTTTTTCCTTTTGTTTATTCTGCCATTTCATGTTTGCACCAGATCTGCAATATGGCAGAGTTTCAAAACCTGAAATTTGGGCACAGTTTAAGTCCTCGGTCACAAATTTGCACCTGATTTTTACATCCAAAGATAGGATGTTGTAATTATACATAACCATTATTACAAGCAAATAAAGAAACAAGAATCACTCTTATTTTATATGTTTATTATTGTACAATATAATTATGATCTGTTGGTATTTATACATGTCATAAAATATTGTTTACAAGTGTTGCACACATAGAATATTTCTCACTGAATGGTAAAATATAAATATTGATAAAAGGATTTCCAAACCATCAAAAATGAAATTTTGACTAATGCATGATTTCATGACATTTATGGTTCTAAATTTCACACTGCCATTTAATGTTTCAAAATTTTTTTTTTGGCACCACCATGTTCCTAGTACTAGGACCTGATTTCATGAAACTTCAGTCACAATATAATAAATCCAGAGCAAGAGAGATAAACAAACAAACAGTGCTGACATCTTGCCATCAGCTCATGTTTTGATTTATCCTGCTAAATTTACACACAATATGGTGAAACAATTACCCTATCTTGGTGCTTGTTGAAACCTGATAACAGCAGATTCCAGTGGATATTAGATGCACAAAATATTATATAAATGATAAAAATAATAGCCCATAAACCTAGAAAGAGCTATCACTTGTAGTGAAACATGTTCACTGCCTATCAAATTATTTTTGCTTACAAGAACAAGATAAATGTCCCCATAATCATCTTGTCATGTTTTGTTATTTATATCAAAATGAGTGAATTGCACAAATGGAATGTAAATTACTTTCTAATCTCTGTACAAAGTGAATGTCAAGGTAAAGCAAGTTATGTAGAGTATTATAAAAACAATAACAGGTCAAACAGAATAGATATCCATGTTCATTAACTATAGCAAACCATACAAGAAGCAGAGTAAGCATATTAAACCTAAATAACTGGTGTATATATATATATATATATATATATATAATGTAATATATATACAGACAAACCTCTATTTGGACTGGGCCAAACTGCCCACTTTATGGAGGTAATAGCTGCCACATTCAGTGCTGCCACCTACTGTGAAATATTACTACAGTTGCTCCTGGTTTAAGAATACTTCATTAACTCATGCATGTACTTCCTCCTTGCTTTCAAACATAAGGTTTAATAAGTAAAAATTTATAACTATATATAATATATTTATCTTCTTGGACATAAGAAAGTCTAGTGACTGTCAGATCAAAGAAAGTCTATCAGTCAAATTAATAAGAATGGCCACTGAGTGGTGCATTCACTGCTTGCTATAAATCATCACAGAGACAGCCAGTGTAGGCCGAGATCTGACAGGAGCATGTGCTAATTAGTAACCATTCATCGCATGCCTAGCCCTCAGTCAAATAGGCCACATTATGATTATGCAATCAGACAGTAATACACCTGACCTTTTTTATCTGTTTAATCATTATCATTAATAATTGAAATATAAACATTTAATAATTAACTGTTATTTGATTGCTTAAAATTAAAATTCACAATAAATAAAGCTCTGAAAGTTTAAAGAGGAAGATACTTCAACTAGGAAAATCGATGAAGTGCCCACATTAGCTTGGGAAAAGTGCCCACTTGACAGAATACTGAGATGCCCACATATGCTAAACATAATAAAAAGAAGAGAAAAATGGGACTGCCCAAAAGTGCCCACTTAATAGAGGTGCCCACTTTATGAAGGTGCCCACTAAGGAAGGTCTGACTGTATATATATATATATATATATATATATATATATATATATATATATACATATATATAAGGGCACTTATAAAGGACATTGTATTTAGTGATATATGGAGGTGGAAAATTCTGCACTCTTTTCACATTACTTGACCCACACCATGTATTAATAAATTTATTTTGGCTTGGTATTCTGGGTTTTGCCACAAGAGGACAGAACAACTTGCTGGACACTATGAACTGATTAGTGACTGATAAGCTAATATAATATATGTTAACAAAGAAACACTTGTCTGGATGCCTCCTGGAAATGCAACTTCGCATTGCTATTTGACACAAGGTTGCATGTTGATTAAGCTCTGTGTAAAGAGTGTATCTGATTGGCTGCCAGGTGCATCATATGCATGTTATATGTCACTGCGCACCTCCCTACTTTCTGGTGTCAAAACCTGTCAAGAGCCAATAAAACTTGTAGCATATAGACTTAGCAAAATATGCTACATCTCTCCACTGCCGCGAGAGCATCAGAGGATTCTGAAAAATGCTCTCATTTATTCTAATGCTAAAAAAATTATTTTGATATATATCATAACTAAGGCCTTGTATGTGTACTTCTGCTCCAGAAACATCCTGTAACTACACTTATATAAATAGGACAAAAAAAAAGCAGTGTTATACCTGCAAATATGTGGTTTACATTATTATGTAAAAGTTTCTGATAACATTTAGTACACTAAAACCTCATTAACATGATCACAACAAGTGGCTTTTAGTCATGTGACCAGATTCCATAAGGTACCAGTGTACCTGTACTCAGTTGGTCATAATCTTCAGATGATAAGTTATTGCATAAATTGTGCTTTGTCCTGTGATTTCACGTGTGAACTAAATAAGAAACATGCTAGATTTTAACAATGGCAATAACACTAAATAAGAATAAATATAACAAGGGACCCATGGGTCACATCGCTCAGCTGAATTTTGGAAAATATTAGTAACTGCAAAATATTTTTATTTCTTTTGGTTTTTCATGTATATTATTATTAGAAAAGCTATGTAAAAATGGCCCTGCTAAAATGAAACTCTGTAAATTATAGAATAATGGACATGAGCTAAACCATTAAGTGATGCACCAATGGAACAAATAGGCCTATGGTAAGTGTTATTTAAAAGTAACATTTCATAAACAAATAATGTGTGAAGGTAATTAAGTTTTCAAAAGTTAAATATATGGCTATATGAGTTAAAAATTAATCCCATAAAGTTTGACCAATATTCCTAATTTTAATACTAAGTTAACAGTGTTATTCACACCTAGGCCCTGCCAACTTTAAGAGATATGAATGAAATGCTACAAAGTATTCATATCTTCTTAAATCTTGTCAGTTAGCACTTACATTAGATCCTAATATTTTATCACATTTGAATATGTGGATTAAATTGCTGATTTTTTTTTCTTTACTGAAACAATCAAAATTGTCCAAGTCTCATCTAAAAGAATTTATTTAACATTAAAATTATAAGATTCATCTTCTTTATTAGTCCTGTGGATTGAAGGGGTGGGTGGGGGGGAGGGGTCTCCGTTAATACTGCTGGTTGCTGAAAAAAATGTTAATTTTAAGATTCATCTAGTTCATAGTACAGGTCTGTCAACAGAATGGGGGGGGGGGGGGGGGTGGGGGGAGGGTTGCCAGAGAAAAAGGCACCCTGTGGTATGGTATTAACAGCAGACAGCCTAATCAAGCTCAACTCAGTGGAGAGAGCTGCACTGAATGACCTACAGTCACCAAAGTGGACTGCTTGACAATGTAAGGAAATACAACAAGAGCCTCCAAAATAAATTCAATTACTAGCCTAATTTTGCAGCTTTTATTTTCAAATTTCAGATTTTAACAGATTAAATCCTTATGTGTACATGCTGTGAAAATTAAATCCACAGTACTTGCAGGGAAAAAAAATGTGCCATGGCCAAAGTTGGGCAAAATTTAAGGTACCAATTTTTATTTTTGCTAATATTTTAAAAAATTTAATAGATTTTTATCTAATTTTTTGTATACAATTTAATTTTGATTAATTAAAGTTATATTACTGGAAAAAAGCCCTTAGCTTTAACATGTTTTGTGTTAAGCTATCAAATATCTTTTATTTTTTTACAAAATGCATTATGTTTAAGCCCATAACTTTTTTAAATTATATAATAAAGACCTTATTACTGGCATGTATATAGAAACTATATAGAGGAATATTTATGGTAAATATGAGGAAAAACAGATTAGTGGTTTTGATATTAGGTAGTCCTGAAGTGTAAAAATATGTTTTTAATAAAAATTGAGGTTTTTCCTTAATTGCTCAAAGGAACAAAGTCGCAAAGACCCAGTTTTCAGCTTGGTAGGAGATCTTTGGGACATCTAACATTATGCCAACAGCCTGGGGAGCATAGAGATATGCACTGAATGACCTACAGTCACCAAAGTGGACTGCTTGACAATGTAATGGAATACAACAAGAGCCTCCAAAAAAATTCAACAACTAGCCTAATTTTGCAGCTTTTATTTTCAAATTTCAGATGTTCACAGATTAAATCCTTATGTGTACATGCTGTGAAAATTAAATCCACAGTACTTAAAAGAAAAAAACGTGCCGTGGCCAAAGTTGGGCAAAATTTAAGGTATCAATTATATATTTTTGCCAATATTTAAAAAAAATTTAACAGATTTTGATCTAATTTTAAGTATACAATTAAATTTTGATTAATTAAAGTTATATTACTGAAAAAAAGTCCTTACCTTTAACACTTTTGGTCTTAAAAGACCAAATCTCTTTCCTGATTTTTTTTTACAAAGTCCATTATGTTTGGGCCTATAACTTTTTTAAATTAAAAAAATACTGACTTAATTTCTGGTATGTACATAGGAACTTTATAGAGGAATATTTATGGTAAATATGAAGAAAACCAGATCATTGGTTTTGATATTAGACAGTCCTGAAGTGTGAAAATAGATTTCTAATAAAAAATTGAGTGTTTTCCTTAATATCTCGAAGGAACAAAGTCCTATTGACCCAATTTTCGGCATGGTAGGAGATTTTGGGGACATCTAACTGTATGCCGAATTTCAGATTCATAGGTCTAATGGTGTCGAAACATGACAGTCTTACGGACGGACATCCGGAGGGACGGCCGGCCAGACGGCACGACAGACAGACGGACGGACGACGGACAATGGACCACGACTATAGCTCAGATGACTTATAGTCAGCTGAGCTAAAAATGAGGTACAGACACTAATATTATTATGTAAAAAATCCATTATCATTAACCACATCAATCAAATGTACAAGATAAAGTTGATTTTAATTGTTTATTAGGAATGTCATATGTAACAAACATGAACATAGCTTTATACATGGATATTCAATAAATAAGTTTCACTTATTGAAAAAATATGCAAGCTTAACAATCAGTGCATGTACCTGCAGTGCAAATGGTTAAAGTCAACAGGAAATTTGATAAAAATAATAAATAAATTGGTAAATTTTAAAATGTAATTATGCTTCCTTCTGATGCACAGGTAATATAATATCATAGACCAGGAAACTTAAATTAAGTCCCTGGTTAATGTGGCTACACTGCTACAGTAAATGGTTTTCTTGAAGAAGGAACAGGATATACTATACACAAAGACCACAAGTATACCTTGGCGGCCAGTTGGCCAGCATTCTGATTCACTAGATTCAGAATATTACAAGTTCCTGGCCAATACTTAAAATATGTTATGTAAGCAATGGAAATATCAGACCTAAATCCAAGAGAACAGTGTGTTACATTTCACAAACTTGATGGTTGCATCACAAGTCAGCACAGCCCACTAGAACAAAGGTAGTTTAATTAGGTGGCAACAGTGCACATTCACCCTGTTTGGCAATTGATACTTATAGCTCCTCTAATACTAGTGAATGACCACCATCTCAACTGACCTATCACAAAAAGGTAAAATAATCCTTTAAACTAAAACATATTAAGTTGATCTAGATTACCTCCTAAACTGAATGGTCTGTCCTTAGGTATTACCCTAACTCTCCACACAATTTCATTAAAATCTGTTCATAACTTTTTGAATAAAGTTGCTTACAAACAAAACAGCCAGTGACATCAGAAGCATATGTATGGGGCTGAACAGAATGAGCTTACCTACCAAATCGATCAAGGACTGAAAAATAGCAACTCAATGACATAATTTTCTTCATACCTAAACCTCATAATTATGCGTGCTTCTTATATATTCCAATGATTGTCCTAATAAAATTAATAATGCATCCTCAATAAAATACATGCTCTTAACAATTTTTTAACACCCAATCCACAATAAAAAAAAGTACCAAGACACCTTTAAAGAACATCAGCGACACACTCACAAATACCATTGAAAGTTATGCATGATTTATAACTAACTACGTCAAACAAGACTGAAGATGTAAATATGATTTTCAACATGATATGATTCATATAATTATTCCTTAATGTCAGTACTGTTCAGACATAATTGATACTACTAAAGCAGACCAGCCAGTAAAAGGATGGCTACCTTTCCCTTTACCTGTTATATCATCATAGTTTTCCCATATATATCCTGTGACTCTGAACTGTTCGTACATATTTTTTATGAGATTTTCCCTCAGTTCTTTATATATAGCAGCAGCTGTGTCTTGATGAGGTCCGTTCTCATTTGCATAATGATGCAGTGCCCTGAGAATGAGATAATTAAAGTTTATCCAGATGGCGCCACGCCAGTACGGAGGATCGTGTTCTGTGTTATATTTATTATATAAGGGAGCGGTCTTGGCCAGTGAGCGTATTCCAAACTTTGTCCACACTAAATTAGGGTCTTGAAGATCTTTTAAAACTTTACCAAGTTTCAGTGATGATGGGTTTATTATTTTAAAGGCAAATGGAAAAAGGCTTATATATCCAAATGAATCAACATAACGTAATAATGGTTGCTTTTTAACAACTCTTTCCTTGTCAACTTTTGGTGGGGGCATGCCAGGCTGCCTGGGCACCTGAGGTCGCACCAGTTTCACACTGTCTGTATGGAGACCATAATCACTGTACTGCTGTCCTTTTTCTGACCAGTGTAAGTTATCCAACATCTGGTTATCAGTTAGAAGTTCATACGTCACTTTGTATGCTTCATGAGGCTCACCTACTGCTTCAGCGATCTTCCACATGACCTCCGAAGCAAGGGCAATCCAACAGCGTAAATCAACATGACGCTCCTGGTCACTCGGGTGGGATGACCTTGGGGAATCATCAAGGCCAGAGGTCAAGGTCAGAGGGTTCAGTTGTTTTTTGTTATTAGGATCACGGCCTCTCCATCGATAAGTCAGAGGCTGCTCACCTACTTGTGAAATGTTGTACCAATTATACCACACCTGGAGTCTGGGAAACAGGTTCTTTAAGTAAGTCTTATCTGCAGCTTTGTCACTTGAAATAAGCTGTTTGACCAGCAGCTGCAATGGTAGAAAGAATGTTGGTGGATTGGCGTTTTCATTTTTCTGAACCAGAAACTGTTCAGGGACTTTGGCTCTTGCCTCATGTGTGAGGATTTGTTCCCGGGGAATCCATCCTTCAATATTCATCAAATCCAGCCAGTGTCCAATGATTTCTTTGGATATTTCTGGGTCCCATTTGCTGATCACAAGATTGTGGAAGCCTTCATCCCAGAGGAAACCTCGAGGAAAGAAAGGCCTGGAGGGAACTGCCGAGTACAAGGGAGCTGACCAATACATGAGTGGTTCTTCTTTCTTAGTGTACTTAGAAGAAACAATAGAAGACCCGTACCAATATCCTATACCTCCCACTAAGTTACTGAAAGCAGCCTTTGCAAAGCCTATTTGATCAGCATCAAAACCCTTTGCCTTCAAATGGAAAAGTGACTCAAACTTGTCATCAAATGCAGTCAGATGCTGTTGTAACTCAGCTTGATATACTGCTTTTGAAAGCTGGTTTGGTCTGCTGGTGAAACTACCAGATTCAAATATCACCTCTAGTTTCTGGGGAAGCTTTGCAGTAAATTGAAATATGATATAATTGGGTTGCTTATTTGCATGTTCTGGAGGCATTCTATTGCCACTTATGGCTAGATATGGCAATCGTCTGTTTTTATCCCACATTTGTGCTGACATCGTGTTCATCATTGCCTCTTTAAGTGATGCCAAGGATGGGGCGTATGTCGTGGCATAGTCAACCTTCAGTTTACTTGCCTTTTCAGGAGCAAAGATCAGATTAAAACTACCCAGTTCTTCAGTGGTACCTCTAACTCCTGATGGTTTGCCATCATCCCCGTAATTCAGACCAATTGTTCCCTGACCGTCTAATGCCACATAAAAGAAAAGCGACACCACAGCTTCTTCTGCCCCCTTCTACAACAGAAAAAAAAATGACTTGAATAGATTAATAAATATAATAAAAAATAATAGTGATGGAAAGTATTCATCAGTATAACATAATGTGAATTAAAACATATACTTCATATCTATTAATGTCATCATGTTGAAAAAAAATCAAATGTAACAACCCTAGATAATTGGACTACTTTTGTCATACTCAGACATTATACACAAGTCCTGGAAGAAAATAGAAACATGGATAATGAAAATGTTGATCTGGATGAAAAGAAAACAAAAATAACTAGAACATGGGCAGTAGACAAGTGACTATAGGTGTAGGCCAAAGACACCCAGATGGACAAAATTACAAAAACAAGGGACCCATGGGTCACGGTGCTCAAGCTGAATTTTTAAAAATTATTAGCAAATGTAAGATTAAACCCCTTTTTTTTTAATTTTAGCAAATACAGATTATACTTTTTTCTATTGTTTTATATATAAATTAGCACTTAAAAAGCTAAATTGGGCTTATATTTCATCAATAATTTGGGTCATATATTTCCAACTTATGCATACTGATGAGGTTTAATTATATTTTAATTTGTTAAAATAATTTAAAAGAAAAACTAGATATGGTTGGAAAATAGTCCTCAGAGGGCCCCACATTTCTGGTTGTGCTGGACTAGTTTACATGCGAGTGAAAAATTAAGTTAAATTTGAAAAAATATGACAAACAGAAACAGGTTTTTATTCATATGGATTAGGGAAAAAATCCTATTGGATCAAATGATATTAAAAAAGATATGTCTGAAATAATGTGTGCAATAGAAAATCACCAATGTAGTCAGTTGGCCATACTGGAATTCTGACAGGTCTGTAATTCAACAGGTCTGGAGCCCTCATAGGTATAAATCATCCTTGTAAATTTTGGGAAAGTTGAAGGTTGCTGTTGAGTTAACGCGCTTCAAATAAAATCAGCTGTCGGGCTGTGGTGGCCATATTGAAATTCTTACTGGTCTGTAATTCATTGGTCTGGAGCCCTCATAAGTACCAATCATCCCTGTAAATTTGGGAAAGCTGCAGTAGGTTGTTGTTGAGTTATCGTGCGCAAAAGAAAATCAGCGATGGGGCTGTGGGGGCCATACTGGAATTCTGACAGTTCTGTAATTCAATAGTTTTAGATAGAATTAGGTACTAATCATCCCTGTGACTTTGGGAAAGCTGCATTAGGTTGTTTTTTCGCGAAAGAAAGTGTCAATGATGGAAGGACAGAAGTATGGAAGAACAGACTGACACAGTGATCACTATAGGGCATCGCTTGTCAAGCGGGGCCCTGAAAAATTCTTTAAACATGCTACATTACCTCTGGAAGCAAAGTTTGGTATATTAAAACAGTGAAGACAGCTTTATGATTAATTAAAAAACAGTTCAAACAGTAACAATTATTGCATTACACTTGGTGAATATTGCTGGGGGGGGGGGGGGGGGGGGAGTGATATAAGATTTACTGTACACCTGTGAATGCAGGGGTGCTCAACCAGTGTTATATTATATATAAGGTTACCCAGGTGAGGCTATAGTGACCAGTAGTGAGCTGCCTAGTAACAATGCAAGTCAGTACAATGGGGCCTCCATCTATGAATTTCATGTCTAACCAAATCAGACATGGGGTATACATTTTAGTGTGCTTTTTGGGACAGATGACTAAGTTCAGCTTCCTGTAATTCGGCCAAAATTCACCAAACTTGAACCATGGAGAGAGATGGTATAAAAGATTATTTCTGTAAAATATTGAACAATTTGGCTTGACCATTTCAGAGTAGAAGATTTTAAAAGTTTTTTTTTAGCTTTTTCTCTATAAAATCTAAGAAAATGCAGAATTTTTCAGATGGCTAATTTTTTGCATTAAATTTCATGATGCTAGCTCCAGTTGTTTTTGAAATAGTATGGGTTAACGTACAGATGACAGACGCTGCCACATCTTCGCATTAGCTCACTGGTTTGCTAAAAATTACTACAGATGCATATTGAATGCAAAATTATAATACAGATACATCTCACTGATGGCAAAATCTTGAATTAAGTTGAGTATGGATACCAATTATTTATAATCCATGTTTAGCAGTCTTTATATACCCACAGAGAGCTGTATACCTGTGATTGTAAACATTGCCTGGCATAAGGAATATCTAAAATCATAAATCTACTTTTATTTTAAAGCTTTTAAAAAACATTCTTGTCAATATTAACCATAGATAACCTGAAATCTAAATGTCTATAGAGGCATGACGCAACGGATGCTGATAAACTGGTGCCAGGCTAGATGTATCTGCTTCACACAGCTAACATAGATGGTAAAACAAGGCCTACAGGCTTAATGCGAACCTGTGCAATGAGATTACGCCTGGTATAATGCTTCAATGCTGGACCATTACTTTTCAAGAACATGTGTAACATGTATATGAACAATGCAAGTACTAAACACTTAGAACAAGAAACAATTACACAAACATCACTGCTGAAATTCTGGCATGGGTGCACACAACACAAAAACTAGAATATGAGTAGCCAACAAGCGACTACGTGTATCCGCCAAAAAGTGGGACGGGTGAAGTGAGGCATGGATTGAGTGGCAAGGGGAAATAGAGTGAGGTGTGTTGCATTATAGCCTGGATGTCTGCAGCTGATATGTGTATGTAAACTGCGCCACCTACCACAAATCCAAGAAAGATGTCCAAGATGTATACATATGCATAATTTTAGGCAGATAATTCAAAACACTACTTGTATATGAGTGATTTTATCTCACAGCAGACAAACAGAAGGACGCTGTGCAAAAATGGTGGCAGGTGGCACCACAAATTTTGTGTATGATTTAGAGCTATGTGAGATCTATACACATGCAAAATTTCAGGGGGATATGTCAAACCAATCCTGAGATATAAGCCTGAATGTCTGAAGCATATACATAAATGTCGGTGGCACCACCTGCAACAAAACCAGAAAGCTATCCAAGATGTATAAACCTGCAAAATTTTAGGCAGATATGTCAAACCACTGCCGATATATAAGTGATTTTATCCCACGGCAAACAAACAGACGGATGCTGTGCAAAAGTGGTTGCAGGTGGAGCCACCAGTTTTGCGTATGATAAAGAGCTATGTGAGATCTATAAACATGCAAAATTTTGCCCAATCGGTCAAATGGTGTCTGAGATGTGAGCCTGGATGTCTGCAGCGTAAATGTGAATGTAGGTGGCGCCACCTGTCATAAAATCAAGAAAGCTGTCAAAAATAAACCTGCAAAATTTCAGTTAGATAAGTCAAACCAATGTCGAGATATGAGAAATTTTATCCCAAAGCAGATGAACAAATGGATGCTGTGCAAAAATGGTTGCAGGTGGCGCCACCTTTTTGGCATATGATAAAAAGCTATGGGAGATCCATACACATGCAAAATTTTGGCCCAACTGGTCAAACGGTTCCCTAGATATGAGCTTGGATGTCTGCAGCTTAAACATGAATGTAGGAGGCACCACCTGTCATAAAATCAAGAAAGCTGTCAAGGATGTGTATACATGCTAAATTTCAGGTGGATAAGTCCAACCAATGCAGATATATGAGTGATTTTATTCCAAGGCAGATGACGAATAGTCGCTGTGATGGACCATTTTTAGTGTATGTTATAAAGCTATCCAAGGGGTACATTTGTACAAAATTTTTAGCCTGATCGGTCAAACGGTTCAAAAGATATGTGGGTTTATGTTTGGAAATAGAAGCACAAATGGATGCTGGGCAGAGAGGAAAGGTCAGAGGTCAACCAAAAATGAGGGCCCATCAGTCCACATGTGACCCTATCATAATTCCGAATTAAAAAAAATTCTGCCAGTGGTTACGAAGGAGTTCTTGGGAAACCTATGCGGCAGTGGCGGTCGCAGCGGCAGCGGCGTCCAACTGAAAACAGTATCCACAAAACTCTGTTTTGGCAGATACAATGATTGTAGGTGGCACCACCAGTCTTGTATACAACGAAGAGATATATACATATGCCAAATGTCAGACTGATATGTCAAACCCCTCCTGTGAAATAAGCAGGGCCATTCACTGTGCAAAAATTATTGTAGGTGGAGCCACAAATCTTGTACACTATAAAGCTACCCAATATGTATAAACATGCCCAATTTTACGCTGATGTATCAAATTCCTCTGTAGAAATAAGCAGGCGCATACAATGCAAAAGTCAATGTAGGTGGCACCACCTTTCTTGTAAATGAGAATACCATCAAAGACGCATAGACAGGTCAAAATATCAGGGCAATACATCAACCTTTCCCAGAGTTTGATGCACTGGGCTGACGAGGCTTAGGTGAGTAAGGTAGTTGCCTATGAGTGAACTGCACATTGCTGCCTCAAGCTACTGCACTGAGTGAACTCTTGACCTGCACCTGGATAGACTGAGTGAACTTTTGACCTATACTTGGCTGCACTGAGAAAACTCTTGACCTGTTGCATAATCTGACACAGTTGGCAGTCTGCCAAAGCTATAAATAGATCCAGGCTGAACTTTGGTGCCAAATCTGATGCAGTGAGCAGTCTGCCAAAGCTATAAATAGAATGCAGCTACTGCACTGAGACCTATACCTGGCTGCACTTCTCCCAATCCAGGCACTGTGCCAAAACTATTTATAGAGCTGACATCATCTTGGCTAATGGCCAACATCAAGGCACTGGCATTCTGCTAATGGTAAACCAAGTGCTACCATCTGTACACAAAAGTGGTCCCTACTTGAAATAAATTTGAAATTAATTTACCCAATACAAAATGCTTTACAGCTGACTTTTTATAAAAAAAGAAATCAGGAATACATGTTAAATTATTACAGATGCATACTGAATGCAAAATTAAAATACAGATATATCTCACTGATGGCAAATTCTTGAATTAAGTTAAGTAGGGATACCAATAATTTATAATCCATGTACAGTTGTATTTATATAGCCACAGAGAACTGAATATCCAAGAATATCCCATTGCCTGGTATGATGAATACTGTGGTTGCCTTTTTATTCGCAAGGGTTTTAATTTCACGATATTCGTGAATGTAAAATGTACGCGAATATGAAACCCTCGGGAATAAGATGCCCCATCAACTAAGACCTCTGAAAACTACCTCATCAGCAGCCTAAGTTGTGCCTGGTTTCGAAACTCGCCCATTAGCCCGTACACATGCACGTACACACAGACTGTGATACATATCAACTGTGATACAAATCCTAAATTAATGACTTAACCAGAAATAAGTTAGGAATTGTAGAATTTTTTTCTAAACTTTAAATCAATACAGATCCTGTTATAATTAAATTTTACAAGTTCTGGTACAATCATAAAAATGAAACCCTTGCGAAAAGTCTGAATTGAAGATATCTAAATGTCTAAATTTCAGCCTCGCGAAAAATAAGGCCAACCACAGTTACTTAAATCATAAATCTAATTTTTTAAAAAGCTTTTAAAAAAACTTTGTCAATATTAACCAAAGATAACCTGAAATCTAAATGTCTTATATGATGTAATAGATGCTGATAAACTGGTGCCAGGCTAGATGAAACAACATCACACAGCTAACATATTTGGTAAAATGACTCAATTCAATCTCCATATTTCAGCCAAAAATCATTCATGTGGAACCATTAATGACAATTATCATAAGAATTATTGTAGGGATTATTCTTGTAAAATATTTAACAAACTGGCTTCAGTGGCAACAGTCAAAAAACGTTTTGCAGGTTTATAACTCATATAGGAAGATACAGCAAACTGGCTAAGTTAATCTTCCCGTAACTCAGCCAAAAAGCACTGAACCAAAACCACTTGAACAAAATTGAATTATCAACATCTGAGGATAATTAATGTGTGAGATTGGCCCAGTGGTTTTTGAGAAGAAGATCTTTGTAGCCACTGAACTAAAATGGGCTGTTATGGCATTTGACTAAATTCAGCTTCTCATAACTTAGCCAAAAGTCACTGAACAGAGACCATTTGAACAAACTTCAGAAAGCACTACCCTAGGATCATTTCTGTGCGATATTAGGTTTCAGAGAAGAAGTTTTTTGTAGCCCTCAGTGTGATACAGGCACTGATGACCCCGTACAAAAAAGGCCGATGCAGGTGGCGCCACCAATACCTCAATTTCAGATATGACCTATGTGACCAACATTTGCATGAATACATGCAGTATACAATAATGTTGTTAACCTTTTGTCCTTTATCCATTTGTGCCATTATTTCAATAGTGATTGATTTGGTCCAACTAAACACATGCACACTAACAATCTTATTTACTCATTTTGACATTTTTTACTTTATTCATATTTAATTAATATTAATGTGTTTAATCTGTCATGTGTATGTACATCTCCATCAGTCAGACTCTCTTTACTTTACAATTATCCTACACCAATGTTCTTTATACATACTAGACAACAGGTACCTACATGGGGCAGGCAAGGCTGTCCATATCCTTTACTCTGTCCCCTTTATGTCTGAAAATACCACAATGAACTTCCTGTGAAGAGGCTGGAGGTAGCTAGGGCTGAGCATGCTACTAGCCCAAGTCCACTCAAGTTCAAAGAGTTGACAGCTTAGTAATAACCCCTGTTTGGTATAGATAACAGCCCTGACAGGGATGACAGCTCAGTATCATACTTGACCAAACCTGATGTCCATTCCGGGTGTAGGGCAAAGGCCCACTCTGACAAAAGCCCACCCTGACAAAGGCCAACCGGACAAGCGCCCACTGGACAAAAACCCACCCCTAAAAGTGCAGACCTGGATAAAAGCCCACCCTTGACTAAATATAAAATTAAATGATTTTATAATGCTTTTCTAAAGTCTTTTAAGTGCTTCTGTATTATTTTCTAAATGTATGAAACATTTTTTTAAACTTAAGTATTATATGTGTTTGTAGTATATATGTTTATGTGCTCATATACATGCTTATATATCTGTCTGCAGCTTGCTAAAAAAATAGAGATATATATATATGTAAGTATATATAAGTGAACATATATGTGTTATATTTATATTTTTAATAGATGACTTTATAGATCACTATATATATATGTATATGTATATATATATGTATATATATATATATATATATTGCATGTATAATATATAATATTTAAAATATAATGATATATATTTACTGTAAATTAAAAAATGTAAATAGGCTAAGTAGTTATAATATAAATATATGTTAATCATAATAATGTAATTTATATGTTAATAATAAATATACTCTTGACCTTTAATACTTTAATACTTTAATTTTCACATGATTTAGATTTCATTATAAATTGAGTCAACTAGTATAAAAAAAGTTACATACATTTAGAAAATGATATAGAATTATTTAAAAAACTTTAGAAAAAAAATGATAAAATCATTTAATTATTTATATTTTAGTCAAGGGTGGGCTTTTGTCCAGGCCTGCACTTTTAGGGGTGGGTTTTTGTCCAGTGGGCTCTTGTCCGGTGGGCCTTTGTCAGGGTGGGCTTTTGTCAGGGTGGGCTTTTGTCTGTCACCCGTCCATTCCAGTATCTTGGTAAACCTGTAAATCACATAACTGTGAATTGTGTACCTAGATACAGGTACAAGTGACTGGCCCTAACCCTGTTCAGTGTACAAACTAGCCAACTTCAGACATGGGACATGTAGGCAAAACCCTGTATCTATCCTTTGTTGGTTGCTGTATACTTGTGCTGATAATATAATGCTGCAATGAACCTTCTGTTTCAGAGGCTGGAGGTTGACCAGCTTGCTAGCCAGGTAGGTAGCTACAAAGGCAGCAAGGATGAATGCTTTGTAATTACCCCTGCCTAAAATGGCAAACTGTCCTGACAGGGTGACAGCTTTGTACATGCAATTGACCCAAGCCTGGTGTCCATTTCAAGTACCAGTACCGGTATCAAATTTTTACCTTGAGTACCTTATACAAGGTACAGGAACTTTAGTTCCAGGTACAGGTACAAGGTACTTCCTACTCATGACAGCCAGGTACAGGGACAGGTACTCTGAATTGTGTACCTAGGTAAAGGCACAGGTACAAGTACCTGGCCCCAACCCTGAAAGGAACATTCATTTATATATGTGTATTTTGTGTAGCAAACTACCATAATATATAATACTCCGTCATTATTCGGTTTGTAAATTAATGCATACACAGCGGATTACATGAATATTTGGAATTTTGGACTAAAATACATTTTGCAAGTGTGAATATGATGATTGCAGGCAATAGTATTAGTATTAAACAAAAATGATACTTCATAGTTTCTTTTTGTTTCAGTAAATTGTATTCATATTGATATTCATGAATACATTTGTTTTTGTAATCATATTCGAAAACATTCCTGTTTTGGAGTATTTGTATTTGTATTCATGTACCCCTGCTGTATTCGTATTTGTATTCAAATATATTTCTCCTGTATTTGACCCATGTCTGAACCCACTTTATGAGCTTTTATTTCCAAACATCAGGTTTTTAAAGATTACATCCTTATTTTATACATACTGTGAAAATTAAATCAATAGTGCTTATAGGAAAAATATGTTCAATGGTCAAAGTTGGGCCAAATTTGAGGTACTGATTTTACAATATGCCAATAAATGAGAAAAAAATCTGATCTAATTTCTAGTTTACAATTAAATATTGATTATATAAAGATAAATCCTCAGAAAAAAGTCTCTAACTTATTCAAGGATCTTGTTAAAATGCATTATATTTGAGCTCATATCTTTTATAATTTTAAGCAATATTGACCTAATTTCTGATATGTAGATAGGAATTATATGCAGGAATGGTTATTTCACACCTGGATACATTAACACCAGTGGTTTTCATAGTGGGCAGTTTTTAAGTGTAACAATAGGTTTCTTCTTGAAAACAAAAGTTTTTCCTTAATTTCCTCAAGGAAAGAAGTCCCAATGACCCAATTTTCAGTTAAGGAGAACTTGGGGACATCTACCTGTATGTAGAATTTTGGATATGTAGGTCCAGCTGTTTCATAACGAGCCTTGTTAATGGATGGTAAGGACAGACAACATTGATCTATGGACAGTTTCAGGTTGATACATTAAACCATTCATGAGATAAATGCATATATGTTATTGTAGGTGGCACTTCTATTCTTGTGTACAAGAAAGCTATTGAAGAGGGATTTACATGTGAAATTTCAGGCTGGTACGCCATACCACTCCTCAGAAAAGGGCATCAATGTATTCTACAAAAATGAGGTGGTTGGTGGCACCAGCTTTCTGGCCCTTAACAAAACTACCCAAGACAGATAAACGTTCAAAATTATAGGCTGATACATCCATCCATTCATGAGTTACTTGCAATTTTCATCCAACACAGTTTTACAGATGGACACTATGTAAAACAACTGTAGGTGGCGCCACCATGCTTGTTTATGAGATTAAGGTATCATAGATATAGATCCAAAGACAATTTCAGGAAAATTTATCAAAACACTCCTGAAACATTCTATGAATACACCACTACAGGATGTGCCACCTGTCATGTGTACAAGAAACTATCCAAGATGGACGGATGTGCCAAATTTTGGGCTGATACATTGAACTGCTCCTGAGATATGAATGCTCTTCACCTAAAGCAGACATGCAGATTGACATCACATTAAAAGGATTGAAGGTAGTTCTAACAATCTTGAGTATGATATTGAGGTATCCAGGACCAATGGTCATGCATAAATTCAACCCAATACATTGAACCAAACCTGAGATATGTTCTATTATCAATAAAAAAAATGCAACGATGTGCACTATGCTAAAAAGGGTGAAGGTGGTACCACCAAAAGCTCTTTTGGTGGTTACAATAAACTGTTATGGGGTTGGAATGGGGGAAAACTGTAGATCTTGTACACAGGCCTTAATAAAAGAAGAAAACTGCTTTGTTCAATACAATGTTGATGAAAGGATCATTGTTTTCTATTTTTGTAAATTAACATATGTAATATAGTGAGATGTGTTCTGAATTGCACTTTGCCTTTTGTTGCTAATTTCTATGTTTATACCAAATTTATCAAAAGAATGGAAGCCATGTTTTTATAAAATTACACAACACTTCTGTCAGTTTCACAAAGAAATGACAATCTTGAAGAGGAAATCTGGGAGAAAAAAGTGCAAATAATATTAACAATAGAAATAAAACATTTAAAGCACACAGTATAGACCCCAGGACATTGTGTAGCTTGACATGTAAAAAGTCTATAATATACATACCATAGGAGTAACATGGAACCTTGAAGTCCAGTCTCCACCATGCTGGCCTCCAGGGCGCTTTACAAAATCCATCAATATGCTGAAGTACTTGTCAATAACATTCTGAATCCCAAACTGCCGACCATCATGAGCAAACCAACTGTACATCGCCAAACCATCTCCCTGGTCACACCAGTGACGAATGGCTGGGGGCATTTCCTCTAAAATATATCAAGGTACGTTTTATTCATGATATTAAGTGGAAGTGACAAAATTGCCTGATACAGCAAAAACTGAAATTGCAATATATTCAGGTGTAAGGCCATCTTTTTCAGTTCATTAGCTCATTTGAATGTAATGGCTGAATGGCTGTTTCCTCTCATTATTTACACAATTAATATAAATATTAAGTTAAACATCACTAAGTGGGTTATACTAGATAGATTATTAATAAAGAAAAAAATTTTTTTTTACTGGTAAAAAAATAAAAAAAAACAGCAAAAACCTAGTTTTTCCAGTCCTGAAGAAACTAGGGTTTTGCCACCCAAAACCCCACCCTGTGATCAGATAGGCTTAATGTCATTAAAGGTCAATGGAGCTAGGACCATGTGGGAGTGTAATATGCCCTGTTATTTACTAAGAGTATGCCAAGACACAGAGGCCAAACGCCAAGCTTTCATTGCTTACATGGACAATATTGCTGTGCTGCATCAATGTGATGTAACATGCAGACATGTTTGTTTCAGCCAGCTTACTATTACTCAATAAAAGTGGAAGACACTGTATAGTAGTACAGGTCTTGTACCCTACTGGCTGACACCTGTGATCTGCATCCAAGGTCACTTTAGTGTGGTGGACAGGGTTGGGTTTAAGGCTGCCCAAAACCTGTTTTCGGCAGGGCAGAGCCTAAAACTTGCCTTTAACTGCCTAAAATAGGTTATAACCTGCCTAAAACTGCCTTTAACTGCCTAAAACCTTACTTACCCTCACCTATGACTTGCAGTTTAACTATGTTTTATTGTTACACAGCTAAATACAGAAATATGCTTAACAAATTAAGAGTGAGGAATACTTTATTCAAGCTAAACAAATCAATCATGATACAAAAAAAGCAACAAATGAATACATCACTACTTCAGGTTTTCCCAATGACAGTTTTAGCTTGAATCCAAAAATCCTGTTCTGAGGTCTCTTACCACCATTACTGCCAATTTATAAATGAATGCTAATACTGTTAGCTTATAACCAGATTCTTTGATTGGCTTTTTGATTACAAGGGATTACATTTTGTGATATATGCGAAAGAAGTTTTTCCCCAATTCAAAAAGTTGTTCCATTTACACTGCTGAATAATAGTCCTTTATACTGTAGTCTCACTAACATAGCATGTATGTTTTGTATGCCTGTAGCTTCAAATAGCAAAAAGCAAAAGATTGATTTTATAAATAATAAGAGATCTTTTATTCTAGCCATAAACTTAAATATGATAATATCTTTTACATTATCTGATAATGAACAAGATTTCCACTGGTTGTTTATTCCCTTAGCTAGGTCATCCACTGGCAAAATTTTCAATTTTGTGCACATACTTATTGTCTATACAATGATAGAAATGCTCTGTTAACTGTTTGATTAGATTGTGAAAATGAACCCTCATGAAACACTATAATTAGTATAAAACTGAAAAATTCTAAAATATAATCCAGTGAGTATGTTGCAAACCACAGAATATTCATAATCACTTTCGAGTCATGTTCAACCTAAAGGCCTGAGAAACCCACATGTCATGGTCAGGGACCCTGACTACATCGCTCAATAAAAAGTTTGACTCAAGAACAATTTTCAGGGCAAGGGCTTTGATTGCATCATCCTAGTTATGTATATCAGATCCATGAAAATCTGCAAGTGCACAGTAGTAGGACTTATGACCATTATGTTTTATTACCCCATCACCCTGATAAATAGTAATTAACTGGTCTAATCAAGCACCCCCCCCCCCTTCTGATACCCTGCCTTACAGGAAGTTACAGGAGGCATACTGGAGGCTCTATTACATCATTCTAGGTAGCAGGGCTACTGATAATAACTTTACATTGGCCAATGAAACTATGTGCCACACAAACATGTTCTCATATGCTCAAGATACCTATACAGGCTCTTTGAAGACTGCATAATGCCAGCCAACAGGAAATCATGCATTACTTGTAACACCTGAAACCTTCCAGAAGCCCAGCAAAGCCTTGTGGCTGCATCATCCCAGCCAGTTTGGTAGTTTTATAGATCTTTAAGTCAAAAATTTAAACAAATATAGGTTTTAGGCACTTTTGGTGCCTAAAACCTGCCCAAAACCTGTTTTAGGCGGGGCAGTTTTAACCAGGTTAAAACCTGTGGTTAAAACCTTCCTGCCTAAAACTTGCCAACCCTGGTGGTGGAGCACTTATTTGCACTTCCATCTGCACAAGCAATGAAAGCACAGGTTTTGGCCTTTGTGTACCCGGATTAAGACCCAGCTCGATCTATACATTTCAAGTTTACTCTCCAATAGTCCAGAACTGGAACAGGCCTCACAAACAACCCTTCCCTTCCCCAATGCCCCGGTCCATCAACATTTAGAACGAGTAACACATTCTGTCCTTCCAGCTATCAATCAGGCTCGACTCATCAAATGCTCATATCCCAGTCCCTCCAATGGTAAATTTACATCAGAATCAGGAAATGTATCATGCTTTACCTTTGTGCAGTGATATCATGCTTGTTCCTTAAAAAGTAATCCAATAATCACCATCATTACACATGACGTGTACGGGTACATTTAAAAGATGAAGAATATTTAATCATTCACAAAATTTCAGGTTACTTGATATTATACTTAGGGACAAACGTGATATCATGGTCAAAAAGTAAAGCATGTTACAGGTCAAAAAGTAAAGCATGTTACAATTCACATTTCTGATGTAAAATTTACTGTTGATGGGACTGGGATTAGAGCGTTTAAGGAGTTGAGCCTTACAGCCTGACCTGATGGCTGGAAGAATGAAATTTGTCAACGCTGGACCCTGCAGGGGCATTTTGGGGATAGGGGGTTAACGTCCAATTCTGGCCAAACTCACCAAATATTGGACATTACTGTGAAGAAAATATTGAAAAAAAATGCTCCATGTGTTGGAAATATATATTACATAAATCACCTTGGAACTGTCTCATCCACATAAGTCCAAAAACTGGGGATTCAGGAGATCTGACTTTGAGTCCAAAGTATAGCTGTGGTCTGAACGTTCCCCAAAACAGCTCCGGGTTATGTGCAGCAGATGTAGAATCGGGTGATATTATAGGTGGGGAGTCCAGTGGGGTACGAACTTGTTCTTTACGATGTTCAACATACCAGAAATACCCTACCAAACCAAACACTACAATTATTACTGTCAGGCCTAGAATTATAGCAGAAGTCTCCATTTTCCCCTTCATATGGTTAGGGTCATTGTATTCTTTCAACAGAGTGTTACTAGACTCTGTGCCCTTTTTGGCAGCCCTAGGCGGCCGACGTCGAAGCTCCTTTTTGCTCATCTCCGCTAAGTAGAAGTGTGCCGGACTTTTCGATCTGTGGCGGTTTCACTGTTGGGGTGGGCAGGGCACACAACCGGCTGACAGTTCACATGGACACATAAACCGGAAACGACTGCAATACGATAGTTGTTGTTATCGCAAAAAAAAAAAATATATTTCATTCAGATAAAAACGTGACACACTGACCTAAGGAACCCAAGAGATGCATTTTACGCGATCCCAATATTAAAAATAATCTGAATATTCATCGATTCACAATGAAAACAAGTTGACTTTCGCCATCCTGTGCAACTCTCCTGTCAGATCGGTATATTGAGTCATGTAAAACCATATTCATTCGACTGCACGGAGAGTGCCTTGGACCGGTCATCATTACCTCCAACACGCGAGAACGTTTGGGAAAAACGCCAAATTATAGATGTATCTTTAATGAATTTACCTCTTTTCATTCAGCGGGGAAACCAGGTGAACCTTCTGGATGGAATTATTTGAAGCAGGAAACCATTTTATCGTTCAGACAGGGGACCATGGCCTGTGGTGCGATCGTACTGATGGCACTCTTATGGCCAAGCCGGGTATGTCGTCTGCTGTTTTCATGTTTGTTTGCATGTTGTCAGATGTGCAGCTCATTCATTTCTCCAGGCCCTTTTTGTTTACCCATCCTTTCACTTTATATTGTGTAATAATTTCTGCAATATTTACCCTGGTATTAATCATGAGTGAATAGATCTTTATTTCCAGGGGGACAAAGTTCCATAATTACCATGCTGACACTTCGACTTTGATTGTCTTTTGTATATGAGATCAGGTGGGCGGAAACCATCACTCAAAAACGACCCTCAGGGCCTACACGGTTTCATACATTGCTAATATTAAGTTTAACGGCCTCTCTAAATGGGGATTTTTTTATTATATTAATTATATGTAATAATTTTGATTTATCTACTTATATAGACTTGTCACATTAAAAATATTAACTGAATCATTTTTTTTTCTTCAATGCCAAAAAGTGGCTCAAGTTTCAATTACTTTATTACCAGATTAGTATCTCATGAGCTAATGAAACAATACACAATAATTTTTTTTTAAACAGGAATTGAAAACAGAGAAAATTATATTTATCAACAACTCATCAAAGGTCCTCTTTTAAGTTTAAACAGATATACATTAAGTGATATTTATTTGAGTACATGACAGTCAAGCAAAACATGGAATGTGTTACAGTGTAAACTTTTATGTCAGTCACACTTTGAACTGTGACAACATCAGAGCTTGGCAACAAGCAGGCTTATGCCCAAGTATGTAGCCAGAGATTAGGTGAGCACTTTGGCCTTTCAATTTTATAACCTTGAATACCAAGCATTTTATTATTGTTAAAAAGAGCTATATATGCTTCATGTTGTACATGGCATTATGCTTATGAAAATAGCTGACTTTCCATGTCTCATAATTGATTTCTTGCCATTAATATCAAATTAGAAATGTTTTATATTATAAATAAATAGAGACACTTTTTTGTATCCATTCCATGCAGCATCTTAATCAAATAACAGACACCAATGCAGGGCATGGGTAATTAATTAAAAATGCAATATATAAGTAAAAAATTAAAAATAAATTATACATTTTAAGTGATTCACTTTAATTTTGTATTGTCTTTTTTATCTTAAACTAGGGAAAACTTGGGCAATACTGTAACAGGGAGATAACTTTACATGTGTCTGACAAAATATAAACCTAATCACTTCAAAATATACTTTAAAAATTATCTCAGTGACAAAAATCACACGCTGATTACACATAGTATGCTGCCATTTCTCTATTGTTCTTTTTCTTTGTAATTATGACCCATATTTAGACTGACATTCTTTGTGTCATTGCTGAGTCACCACAGTGCAAAATAAAGGCTAGTAATGGTTCTTGTCTTCAGTTCTGCTTGACTGCTCATGGCTCAAAAGAGGCTCATGAGCTAATCTCCCATTACTAAATCAGTAGTATAGGGTCAGATCAGAGATCACTGATGTTTGTAGGGTCACATTTGAAAGTAGCAGGTTTCATTGTTTGTTCTAGATGTTCTGAACAGACTACATTTCACTTGGCTGTGTTACAAAAATATGCAAACAATTAGTATCATTCTTCATCAGCTATTTGTTTGGCAAAATACCAGTCATTGCAGGACTTATATATCTTTTCATCTAGTTGTGGTATATTTAAAAGTCATAGTTATAAACAAATTCCCACTTCATACATCATTTTACATTGGCAAAATGATCATGAAGTTACAGAAGTTTACAAGCATTTGGTCAATCTTGCATGATATAATAACAATATGTAGTAGTAATACAAAATTACAGCTTTTCAAAGTAATACTAATTGTAATAGCAAAAAAAAAATAGCATGTGCTAGTCTAAGAATAAAAGACAAAGTAATAACTGTAACACACTTAATTTTACTGTCCATTTCCTTATTGCTTTGCTAAGTCATTTAGCATATATGTAGATAATGCTGAGCAGACTTTGTTCTGGTCCAATGACTGCCTGGGATGTGCCTGTTGTAAGAATTACCATTGGCTGGTTGTTGTCTTTAGGGGATGAACAGTGGTACTTATTACTTAATTGTACTTTACTGGACATTTTCCAGTCAGGGCATAGGCAGCTAAACCAGAGAGACCTATATGGCCATTGATGAACGAATAATTGATAAATGATGCATAGGAGATATCTTGAACCACTTAATAGACTTATCACACACAAATTATCGGACCTATACATGATCATGATGATAACATTAATGGGGTATTTTTTCACCACTCCAAAAGAGTATGTGTTTTGCATTTATGTATTAATTAACCTAGGTGGGAATTATGATCTTTTCTGCCAGTAATAACACTTATCATACTATTTCTTAAAATATTCTGAGCTCATCGTGCTAAGTTTCATTATGAAGCTTCTGAAGATGTTAGCATTATATTTCTATTGAATGTTACAATTCATATTTCTTATGTTAAATTTGCTGTTGACAGGACAGTGATTTGAGCATTGCAGTGGAATAAGCCTACCGGCCTTATCTAACAGCTTGTAGAACTGAGTGTGTCACTGTTGTGCTGGACCCTGGGAGGCTGGGGAAGGGGGGGGGGGGGGGTTGAGTTGTTTGTGAGGCTGTCAGAATCAAGTTATAGATTAATTGTGTGACTATCAAACATAGCTTTATAATTTAATAGAAAATTGTTCATCAACAGTCTTTTCTTTCATGACCAGTTGTAAACATGCTTGGTTATACAGGTAAGTGTGACTCAAACTGTTACAGTTGGTTAAACTAATCACTTCAAAATACAATTGATATTTATCTTGGCACTGTGTGAATTATACTCATGGTTAAAGACTGGCCCTGACAACAAATTTGTAAGTGAATCCTGCTAAATCTAAGAAAGATGTTTTGGCTCACATTCATACATGTACATATGTTATGCATCAGTCTTATTAAGTTACCAAGTATTTAAAAATAATGCTTAATGTGTGTGTAACTGTAAGAAGTGGTAATTGTAAAGTATACCCTTAATTGCAAATGTTTCATGTGACAGTGCCCAGATAATGTTTTACAAATTATAACTGCAATACTTGCACACAAGGTATCAGACTACTAAAATGGGGTTTAAAGGAATGGGTCAATAAATCATATATTTATCATAAAAGGAAGGAATTAAGGTTTTTAAGTATTTATTTTGACTGTTTTGATTGTATGTGATTTTCAAGATTTGTTGATTGATTTGAACATTGCACAGAGGCTAAAGGGTTTGCACTGATACAGATTTGGGGTTACTTTTCCTCACATTTTTCTTTTGTGTTTGAAATGTACTGAAAAAGTTTATCTGTAAGAACTAAGAAATTTTAAACAAAAAGTTTAATATTTATGAATGGAAATTGGTAACTCAATCGTTTATAACATGTTTAATTTAAAACATGATAGATATTTATATTACCTCACAGTGGGTTTTGGATTCAAAATATTGCTTATAACAACAAGATTATTTAATAAGAATCAGAGGATTTTCATGAATCATATTGATGATTAGTCATGGATACTGGTATCAGGGTAAAACCACAATTTAAAATTTTGATATCATTGTATCCGCCAAAACGAAGTTTTGCGGATACTATGTTTTTGACCTGGTTCCGCCGCCGCCGCCGCGTTCGTTTCCGGAGAACTCCTCTGAGACTACTGGACAGATTTTTCCGAAACTTACACAAATTATCGGGTCACATGTGAACTGGTGCCTAACCAAGTGACCTTGACCTCTGACCTTTCGTCTCTGCCCAGCGTCCGTTTGTGCGTCTGTTTCCACACATAAACCCATATATCTCAGGAACCGTTTGACCGATCCGGAAAAAAATTTTACACAAATGTAGCCCTGGGAAAGCTTTATAACATACACAACAAAAGGTGGCGCCACCTGCAACCATGTCTGCACAGTGTCCATCTGTTCATCTGCCTGGGGTTAAAATCACTCATATCTCTGCATTGATTTGACTAATTCACCTAAAATTCGGCATGCATATACATCCTAGATAGCTTTCTCGATTTTGTGACAGGTGGCGCCACCTACATTCACGTTAACGCTCCACATATAATCCCATATATCTTGGGAACCGTTTGACCGATCCGGAAAAAAAATTTTACACAAATGTAGCCCTGGGATAGCTTTATAACATACACAACAAAAGGTGGCGCCACCTGCAACCATGTTTGCACAGTGTCCATCTGTTCATCTGCCTGGGGTTAAAATCACTCATATCTCTGCAGTGGTTTGACTAATTCACCTAAAATTCAGCATGCATATACATCCTAGATAGCTTTCTCGATTTTGTGACAGGTGGCGCCACCTACATTCACGTTAACGCTCCACACATAATCCCATATATCTCGGGAACGGTTTGACCGATCCGGAAAAAAATTTTACACAAATGTAGCCCTGGGATAGCTTTATTACATACACAACAAAAGGTGGCGCCACCTGCAACCATGTTTGCACAGTGTCCATTTGTTCATCTGCCTGGGGTTAAAATCACTCATATCTCTGCAGTGGTTTGACTAATTCACCTAAAATTCGGCATGTGTATACATCCTAGATAGCTTTCTTGATTTTATGACAGGTGGCGCCACCTACATTCACGTTAACACTCCACACATAAATCCATATATCTCAGGAACCGTTTGACCGATCCGGAAAAATTTTTTACACAAATGTAGCCCTTGGATAGCTTTATAACATACACAACAAAAGGTGGCGCCACCTGCAACCATGTTTGCACAGTGTCCATTTGTTAATCTGCCTGGGGTTAAAATCACTCATATCTCTGCAGTGGTTTGACTAATTCACCTAAAATTCGGCATGTGTATACATCCTAGATAGCTTTCTTGATTTTATGACAGGTGGCGCCACCTACATTCACGTTTATGCTGCAGACATCCAAGCTCATATCTCAGGAACCGTTTGACCAATCAGGAAAAAAAACTTTACACAAATGTAGCCCTTGGATAGCTTTATAACATGAACAAAAATGGTGGCGCCACCTGCAGCCATTTTTGCACAGCGTCCATCTGTTTGTCTGCTGTGGGATAAAATTACTCATATCTCTGCAGTGGTTTGACTTTTCCACATGAAATTTTGCATGTGTATATATCTTGGATAGTTTCTCGTTCAAATAACAGGTGGCGCCACCTACAATCATGTTTATGTGGCAGAGATCCATTCTAATATTTAACACATGTAACTCTATATCCCCTTGCCACTCAATCAATGCCTCACTTCACCCGTCCTTCTCTGATTTTGGCGGATACACGTAGTCGCTTGTCGACTACCCGTATTCTAGTTATCAAATTGATCTCAAGTGGTGTATGATTATTTTGAAAAAATTTTATTTTTAATCAATGCAGCTGATGACAAATGTTTACTCCACGTCCAACAATAACAGTGACCTAGGACATGGGCAGTCAACAATTGAAAAATCACTGAAGCATGGATAAAGTGTGGGATGGAATGTCTCCTGACATGACAGCCCTCCAGATTTATAGCAAAATTGGCATCAGAGATGCCCAAGTATCCAAAACTTTATGCATAAAACTAAAAAAAATTATTGTAGGTGGTACCACCAATCATGTGTTCAAAATAATGCCATCCTAGATGCAAAATTACAGGCCAATACATCAAACAACTCCTGCAATAAATGCACAAAAGAATACATGATTGTAGGTGGAACCACCTGTCTTGTGTATGGGAAAGCTATCCAAGATGGACATACATGCAAAATTCCTGGCCATTAGATTGAATGACTTCTGCAATACGTGTGATTTTCACCCATAAGGCCAACAGAGATATATGGATTGACCCTTTGCAAAAAGACTGTAGTAGGTATCGCCAGGCTTGTTAAAAAAAGATTAAGATATCAAAGATCCATAGACATGCGCAGCAACAGTTCAGGAGGATACATCAAACCATTCCTGGATGTATTCTATGAATACATGATTATAGGTGGCACACCTGTCATGTGTATGTGAAAGCTATCCAAGATGGATGGACATGCCAAATTTCAGGCCGATACATTGAACCACTCCTTAAAGAGTGCTTTTCGACCCAATAAAACAAGGATTTATGCTATATGAAATGATTGGAGATGGGCATCTGATGGCACCACTACTTTTTAATATGAGATAGAGGTATCCAAGGTCATAAACATGCACAATTTCAGCCCAGTAAATTGAACCACTGCTGGGAAATTAGTTGTTATCACTAAAATAGATACACAGATGGACATTATGCTGAAAAGAATGTAGATGGTGCCACCAATCTTTGTTAGGCACTAGTTCACATATGACCCAATCATTAATAATTATCAGGTTTTAGAAAGTTCTGTCCTGGGGTCTCAGAGGAGTTCTCTGGCAAGAGTGCAGCAGCAGTGAGGGAACTCTCTTTTGGCAGATACAGTTATCTTTCCTAGTCTTCAGCTGGTTAATTTAAAAATCTTTATCTGTGTAACTTTGAAGCCAAATTGTTAGATATTTCTCAATATTGATCCTAAGGTAGTGTTCTCTGAAATTTGTAAGAGTGGTGTTGGTTTGGTAATTTTTGGTTATGGGAAGTTATGGGAAGCTGAACTTGGGCATATAGCCAACTAAGTCTGTATCAGATTGGTCTACAATCATCTTCTTCTGCAAATTTTCTGTGCAAAATTCTTTGATATTGCACAAATATTATTGTTAGATGGTTTTGCTGAATGATTTTTGGCTGTATAAGGGGACATTGAACTTATTATATGATTAGCTCCATGAAGCTCACATGTCTGACAGTGGCACAAATTCATCAATGTTTATTACATGATTCTGAGAGTTATTTGGATTTATTATTTTTAGCGAACCTGTGAGCTCATGTGATGGTGTGGCAGAGTCCGGCGTCTGTTATCTGTACGTTAACCCATACTATCTTGAAAATGGCAAGATTTAGCATCACAAAATGTTATGCAAAAAATTAGTCATCTAAAAAACTCTATCTGATTTTGCTTATTTTTTGGCTATCTGCATTTTCTAAGATTTTTTAGGGATAAAGCTAAAAAAGCTTTAAAAATCTTAAGAAAACTACAGAAAATATCTCTCAAGTTTGTTCGAATAGTTTAAGTTTGGTGATTTTTGGCTGAGTTACAGGAAGTTGAACTTGGTCATTTGTCAAAAAAAGCATACTAAAATTTCAGTCTCAGAAACGGCTGGAGCTATCATCACCAAATTTTATGCCAATGTTGGTCACATAAGTCATATCTGAAATTGAGGTATTGGTGGTGCCACCTGCATCAGCCTTTGTAGCTCAGCTGACTATAAGTCATCTGAGCTATAGTCATGGTCCTTTGGTCCTTCCTTCCATTGTGCCATCCTGCCATCCATCTGTGAACAGGGCACGTTTTGTAACTGTTGGTCCTATGAATCGAAAATTTTGCATACAGTTAGATGTCCCCAAAATCTCCTACCAAACCGAAAATTGGGTCACTAGGACTTTGTTCCTTCCAAATTTTAAAGAAAAACCTCCGTTTTAATTCAAAAAGCCATTGTTACACTTCAAGGCTGCCTAATATCAAAACCACTGATCTGTTTTTGATCATATTTAGTATTCATATTTTTCCATACATTTTCTATGTACTTACCAAAAATTAGGTCAGTATTGCATATTGTTTTGAAGTTATGGGCTCAAATATAATGCAATTTTTAAAAAATCAGGAAATATATTTACTCACTTAACATGAGAATTGCTGAAGCTGGAGACTTTTTAGATCAGCTGACTATAGTCGTGGTCCTTTGTCCGTCATCCGTCCGTCTGTTAACAGGGCACGTTTTAAAACCGTTGGACCTACGAATCCATAACTTTGCATACCATGAGATGTCTCCAAAATCTCCTACCATACCAAAAATTTGGTCATTAGGACATCGTTCCTTCGAGATATTAAGGAAAAACCTCCGTTTTCCATAAAAAAGCCATTGTTACACTTCAAAGCTGCCTAATATCAAAACCACTGATCTGTTTTTGATCATATTTAGTATTCATATTTTTCCATACATTTTCTATGAACAAACCAAAAATTAGGTCAGTATTCGGTATTATTTTGAAGTTATGGGCCCAAATATAATGCAATTTTTAAAAAATCAGGAAATATATTTACTCACCTAACATGAGAATTGCTGAAGCTGGAGACTTTTTATCAGGAATATAACTTTATTTAATTAAGATTCAATTGTTTACCTAAAATTAGATCTGAATTTTGCAAATTTGTCAAGTTATAAGCATAAATAAAAAATCAATACCTTAAATTTTGTCGAACTTTGGCAATGGCATGTTTTTTCCCTGTAAGCACTCTTGATTTAATTTTCACAACATATATACATAGGGATTTAATCTTTTAAAATCTGAAATTTCAAAGGAATTGATTGAAAAGAGTAGCTTTAATTCAAGTTTCCATACACCATGTCAAGTGTTGTTTACATCTAGCCCACCTGGTAGTATAGCCTTCATTTGCATTATGTAACTGACCCCAGGCAGCTTAGCTTGGCTCAGCTTGGCCACTACTAGCAGGCTTCCCCTCTGCCCTGCACTCCCCCCCCCCATGGTGCATTAACTAGATGAATGTTATAATTTTCTGTATTTTATTTTATTCTTGGCTATGCTACATTTTAGATTTTGTATTGTACCACCAGGGTAACAAAGTTTTAAAGTGCACATTGAATTGTGTCCACAAAGTGGTGTATTGGTATGAAAGTGTGGATGTTCATCAGATAAGTAATTCCTTACTTCAGAAGAGTAAAAACTTCACCAGGTGTGAAATTGACTATTAATTCCAGTAATAAATTATAGCTGAGATAGTATTTAGCACAATGATATTGTTTGTCCCTCATTCAACCAACAGTGTGTATACTTTATTTGAAAAGATGTTTTTATTTTATCAAATTTACTGAATCTTTTATTTCATTTCAGTGAATAAAATTAAGCATGTACTGAAAACTCCAATGTGCAAAACTTTTTAATAGTGATTCAAGGAATAATCTTGTAGATGCCATATTGTGGCATTATTTTCTTTTAAATTCAGTTTAAACATTTGTGATTTAAAAATAATAAAAATATATGTGTATGCATAATATGACCCAATATGAGCTATTCACCCTGGATATATTATGATTGCAACTTAGAATTCTAATATTTTAACTTATATTTTCAGTTTTTTTATAACAAATTTATAAAACTTGTAAATAAAAAAATGAATCAGATAAAAACTATTAATGTAAAAAATGGATATGCTAAAAAAAAAGGGCTTATATATAAACTTAAATGCATTATTCTCTTGAAAGTGAAATAAAGGTATTAGTCCATTCTGTCCACTTGCCTGTCCATCTGTAAATTTTTCATATGCATCACAGTATCTCAAAACTGTAACTGTTTTTCTTCATGACAGTCTTGTCAGAGTATTAGTTTGTAATCATATATTTAGAACTTTACTGTAACCAAGTAGGAGGGCCTCTTTCCTCTTAGCTTCTCATATGCTTATATAAATGAAAAACATTACAATAGAATATTTTGCATATTTTGCAAATTATTTAAGTTATTAGCTCAAATAAAAAATCAATACCTTAAATTTTGTCCAACTTTAGCTATGGCACGTTTTTTCCCTGTAGGCACTGTTCATTTAATTTTCACAGCATATATACATAAGGATTTTATCTGAACTTTCAAAGGAATTGATTGAAAAGAGAAGCTTTTATTTAAGTTTTCATACACCATGTCAAGTGTTGTTTACATCAGACCCACCTGGTAGTACAGCCTTCACCTATGGTATGTAACCCTCTCCAGGCAGCTTGGCTCAGCTTGGCCACTACTAGCAGGCTATAACTTCACTATAACAACATTGTCAAGTTATTAGCATAAATATTAAATCAGTACCTTAAATTTTGCCTAACTTTGTCCATGGCACTTTTTTTCCTGTAAGAACTGTGTATTTAATTTTCCAAGCATGTACACATAAGGATTTAATCTGTTAAAATCTGAAATTTGAAAATAAAAGCAGTAAAATTAGGCTAATTATTGATTTTTTTAGGCTCTTGTTGTATTCCCTTACATTGTCAAGCAGTCCACTTTGGTCACTGTAGGTCATTCAGTGCAACTCTCTATGCTCCTGAGGCTGTTATGTAATCCCATCACTCAGGCAAGCCCTCTCTCTTGTTGAGCTTGATCAGGCTGTCTGCAGTTAATACCACAAGGAGCCTTTCTCTCCCCCCCCCCCCATTCTGTTGACAGACCTGTACTTTATATTAGGAATCTTATAATTTCACTTTTTTTTCAGCAACGAGCAGTAACAACAGAGACCCCTTCCCCCACCCATCCCTTCAATACACAGGACTAATAAACAAGACAAATCTTACATTTTAATGTTTAATAATTTTTTAGTGAACCTGTGAGCTTATGCGATGGCACAGTGTCGTCCGTCAGCCATCAGCCGTCCGATGTCCGCCGTCAAGGGCTGGCTTTCCGCTGTCCATGGCTGTAAGTCGGAAACCCTTGGAGCTAGCAGCTCCAAATTACATGTAAGAATTAGTCACATGTGAAACATGGTGCCCTGGAGCTTATTATTTGATATTTGCATTAATTTAGATTTTAAAGAGAAAAAGCTTAAAAACCTTTTAAAATCTTCTTCCCTGAAACTGTCCAGCCAAATTGTCCAATATTTCACAGAAATGATCCCTTGAACAATCTCTCTCAAGTTTGTTCGAATGTTTCCAGTTCGGAGATTTTTGGCTAAGTAACAGGAGGTTGAACTTAGTCATCTGTCCAAAAAAGCACACTAAAATTAAAATCTCAGAAACGGCTAGAGCCATAATCACCAAATGTTATACCAATGTTTGTCACATATGTCATATCTGATTTTGAGGTATTGGTGGTGTCACCTACATTGATGTGTTTTTTACAAGCGAAAATGTAATTTAAACTCTTCTAGCTTATACACTGATTAATGATGAAACTGTTAAGCTGTTTGGTTTAAACTTTACAAGAATTATTCTATGGTAGGGTTCTGCCAGTTTTATAAGAATAGATTGGGTAAATACAGTTTTAAAAAAGCATTGTAGCCAATTGAAAAAGGCTTTCTGTATTTGAAAACAGATTTGACAATATGCTGAGTTTCAGCAGCCAAGTCAAGAGGTCACTCAGTACCAACAGGTGGGGTCCAGACATCACCATGGCAACTGACCTGGCTTTGGGGGTTGTCTAGTCAATGAGTCTAGACGTCTAGACACAGCGTCTAGACGTCTGGACACGATGTTTAGATGCAGAATTCCCAGATTATTGGAACTATATCTTTCAACTGTTTGAAAAAACTTGGTTTGCATTTTAAGTAAATCGGGTTTATCATCAGGTCACATTTGAACTTCTGCACCCTCATTTTTTGTTGACCTCTGACCTTTCCTTGCTGCCAAGCGTCCATTTGTGTGTCTGTTTCCACACATAAACCCACATATCTCGGGAACCGTTTGACAGATCAGGCTAAAAATTTTGCACAAATGTAGCCCTTTGATAGCTTTATAATGTACACTAAAAATGGTGGCGCCACCTGCAACCATTTTTGCACAGCGTTCATCTGTTCATCTGCCTTGGGATAATATCACTCATATCTCAGCAGTGGTTTGACTTATCCACCTGAAATTTTGCAGGTTTATACATCCTGGACAGGTACTCGATTTTATGACAGGTGGCGCCACCTATATTCATGTTTACTCTGCAGACATCCAAGCTCATATCTAGGGAACTGTTTGACGGATTGGGCCAAAATTTTGCACGTGTATAGATCTCACATAGCTCTTCATCATAGGCAAAACTGGTGGCGCCACCTGCAACAATTTTTGCACAGCATCCATCTGTTCATCTGCCTTCGTATAATATCACTCATATCTCAGCAGTGGTTTGACTTATCCACCTGAAATTTTGCAGGTTTACACATCCTGGACAGCTTTCTCAATTTTATGACAGGTGGCGCCACCTACACTCATGTTTACTCTGCAGACATCCAAGCTCATATCTCGGGAACCTTTTGATTGATTGGGCCAAAATTTTGCATGTGTATAGATCTCACATAGCTCTACATCATAGGCAAAACTGGTGGTGCCACCTGCAACCATTTTTGCACAGCGTTCATCTTTTCATCTGCCTTGGGATAATATCACTCATATCTCAGCAGTGGTTTGACTTTTCCACCTGAAATTTTGCAGGTTCATACATCCTAGACATCTTTATCGATTTATGACAGGTGGCACCACCTACATTCAGGTTTACTCTGCAGACATCCAAGCTCATATCTCGGGAACTGTTTGACCGATTGGGCCAAAATTTTGCATGTGTATAGATCTCACATAGCTCTTCATTATATGCAAAACTGGTGGCGCCATATGCAACCATTTATGCACAGCATCCATCAGTTCATCTGCCTTGGCGTAAAATCACTCGTATCTCAGCAGTGGTTTGTTATAAATCCTGGAAAGCTTTCTGGATTTTATGACAGGTGGCGCCACCTACATTCAGGTTTACTCTGCAGACATCAGAGCTCATATCTCGGGAACCGTTTGACCGATTGGGCCAAAATTTTGCATGTGTATAGATCTCACATAGCTCTTCATCATAGGCAAAACCGGTGCCGCCACCTGCAACAATTTATGCACAGCATCCATCTGTTCATCTGCCTTGGGATAAAATCACTCATATCTCAGCAGTGGTTTGACTTATCCACCTGAAATTTTGCAGGTTTACACATCCTGGACAGCTTTCTCAATTTTATGACAGGTGGCGCCACCTACATTCATGTTTACTCTGCAGACATCCAAGCTCATATCTCGGGAACTGTTTGACCGATTGGGCCAAAATTTTGCATGTGTATAGATCTCACATAGCTCTACATCATAGGCAAAACTGGTGGCGCCATATGCAACCATTTATGCACAGCATCCATCAGTTCATCTGCCTTGGCGTAAAATCACTCGTATCTCAGCAGTGGTTTGTTATAAATCCTGGAAAGCTTTCTGGATTTTATGACAGGTGGCGCCACCTACATTCAGGTTTACTCTGCAGACATCAGAGCTCATATCTCGGGAACCGTTTGACCGATTGGGCCAAAATTTTGCATGTGTATAGATCTCACATAGCTCTTCATCATAGGCAAAACTGGTGGCGCCACCTGCCACTTCTTATGCACAGCGTTATTCATCTGCCTTGGGATAAAATCACTCATATCTCAGCAGTGGTTTGACTTATCCACCTGAAATTTTGCAGGTTTATACATCCTGGACAGCTCTCTTGATTTTATGACAGGTGGCGCCACCTACATTCAGGTTTACTCTTCAGACATCAACGCTAATATACAACACACCTCACTCTATTCCCCTTGCCACTTAATCCATGCCTTGCTTCACCCATCCCACTGTTATTTCTGTGGATACACATAGTCGCTTGTCGACTACCCATATTCTAGTTTTGAAATGTCCTAGTCTGAATCTTTCAGGTCGGAAATGTCCATTTCGCTGTAATCATAATGACTAAGGTAGATATGCAGGACTTAAAAGGATCAATATTAAATTTTTAAAAATAAACCTCCATTCACACACCCAAACTTTGCACAGGTTCGCATTAGGCCTGTAGGCTTTGTTTTTGTTGAGACTTGGACAATTTTGATTTTTTTAAGAAAACAATTTTCAGGAATTTGGTCCTAAATTCAAATGTGATAAAATATTAGGATCTAATGTAAGTGCTAACTGACAAGATTTAAGAAGATATATTACTTTGTAGCATTTCATTCATATCTCTTAAAGTTGGCCAGGCCTAGGTTTGAATAACAATGTTAAACTTAAAATCAGGAATATTGGTCAATCTTTGTGGAATTAATTTTTAACTCATATGGCCATATATTTAACTTTTGAAAACTTAATTAACTTCACACATTATTTGTTTATGAAATGTAACTTTTATATAACACTTACTGTAGGCCCATTTTTTTCCCTTGGTGCATCATTAAATGGTTTTAGGCCACAGGTTTCATTTATTACAAAGTGCATATGCTTAACTTATGCCTATTATTCTATAATTTACAGAGTTTCATTTTAGCAGGGCCATTTTCTCTAAGCATTTCAAATGTTAATATACATGAAAACCCAAAGAAATAAAAATATTTTGTAGAAGCAAATATTTTTTTCCAAAATTCAGCTGAGCTATGTGACCCATGGGTCCCTTGTTTAAACTCTTTAAAAAATGTAGATTTTGATTTTAGATATTCCTCATGCCAGGCAATGTTTACAATCACAGGTATACAGCTCTCTGTGGGTATATTAAGACGGCCATACATGGATTATAAATAATTGATATCCATACTCCACATAATTCAAGATTTTTTGGTCAGTGTGATGTATCTGCATTTTAATTTTGCATTTAGTATGCATCTGTAGTAATTTTTTGTGAACCTGTGAGCTAATGCCATTGTGAGGCGGAGTCCCTCATCTATCATCTTTATGTTAACCCATACTATCTCTAAAACTACTGGAGCTTGCATCATGAAATTTAATGCAAAAAATTAGCCATCTGAAAAACTCTGCATTTTTCTAGATTTTATAGAGGAAAAGCTAACAAATCTTCTCCTCGGACACAGTCAAGCCAAATTGTCCAATATTTCACAGAAATAATCTCTTATACCATCTCTCTCAAGTTTGTTCTAATGGTTCAAGTTTGGTGAATTTTGGTGAATTACAGGAAGTTGAACTTAGTCATCTGTCCAAAAAAGCATACTAAAATGTCAATCTCAGAAATGGCCGGAGCTCTCACCACCAAATTTTATGCCAGTGTTGGTCACTTGTGTCATATATAAAATACAGGTATTGGTGGTGCACCTGCATTGACCTTTTTTTGTACGGGGGTCATTGGTCATCTGTACATTAACCCATTATTTCTCAGAAACAGCAGGAGCTAACATCCCAAGATTTTATGCAATAATTTGTAACAATGTTGTGATAGCTTTGGCAGACTGCCAGCTATGTCAGATTATGCAACAGGTCAAGAGTCCACTCAGTGCAACCAGGTACAGGTCAAAAGTTCACTCAGTCTTGCCAGGTGCAGGTCAAGAGTTCACTCAGTGAAGTAGCCTGAGCCAGCAATTTGTCACAGTTCACCCGGGGCAACTGCCTTTCACACCTAAGCCTGCTCAGCCCAGTGCATCAGAATCAAAGTAAGTTTGATGTACTGATATTTTGACCTGTCTATGTGTCTTTGATGGCTTTCCTGTTCACAAGACAGGATTCGCCACCTACATTGACTTTTGCACAGTGTATGTGCCTGCTTATTTCTACAGAGGAATTTGATATATCAGCCTGAAATTGGACATATTGATACAATAAATTTCTACAGCATGTACACATACAGGATTTACTCTGTTAAAATCTTAAAATTTGAAAGTAAAACCTTAATAATGTATTTTCGTGGTGTTAAAAATTAATATATCTGTATGACAGTGTATGCATAATGTGATGTCATGTGACAAAATTAAGGATAAATGATGATGCAATTTAGAATTGTGAATCAACTTATATATTCAGATATATTTGTTACATTGCATATGAATAAAATTTATTAACTTGATAAAAAATTATGTGATAAAAATATGAGGATCTTATGCAAATATTTGTTCATTAAATTTCATATCCTGTGCTGATAAACTAAATATGAACTTCAGCTGAGCACCTTTGACCCATGGGTCCCTTGTTTTGAGTGGCCTCTGTGTATGCACATATCGGTATCTCAGAAGTGGTTGGATCTATTGTCCGTAGGTTGTATATACCTTTATCTTGAACAAAGAAACTGGTGGTGCCATATACAGTCATATTTGTGTAGGGGTCAACCTGTCTATCTGTTTTGAGTGAAAATCACACATATCTCATTCTAAGTCACTAATTTATCAGTTTCCACTGAACATGACTTGTGGAAACTATTATCAACAAAGAATCATACCTGCTCTACTATATTTGATTACACATTACATTAGGACTGTCTTATCATATGAGCATGAATATTTGGCTGTGGTGCAGGTATACACAGATACACATTGAGCAGCACTTTCTTCTTGAGCAATGATCTGTTTGAAATTGAATTAATGTGTTTTACATCTCATTATTCATTGCTGTTATTTGTGACAATAAATATCAATATTATTCTAGTTTCTAATGAAAGATCATTTAATAATTCTAATTATACTTACATAAGTCATCATTTTTCACAGACTGATTTAGAATTTGATCTAGACTGAGACTTTTTATGATATGCAGGAGAAATGAGAATTACAAATTATCCTTGAACAAAATACTTTTCATGTTTTTAGATAAATTCTGACCCTCTCAAATGTTATTTCTTATTTAAACTTGCACCAAGCAATAGTACTGTACTTGTTCATGCTTGGATTTTGCTAACTTTTCCAGAAATGGGGATTTGGGTACCGGTTTGTCAACTGTTGACTTTCTGAAACAGTTAATTTTAACTTAACAAAAAGTAACAATTTAAGAGGGTTGTGATCACTCCACTGTGTAAAGTGTTTTAAGCGATCACTCTTTGTAATCTGTCTGTCCAGCGGTCTTGATGTCCCATATCAGAGCACAAATCGTAACTGCTGGACCTAGAAACTTCTAACCAAAACCAATAGAAGTCCATAAAGGTCTTGTTGGAAATCTGAAATAAGGTTACTGTGACCTATATCCTCTGAGCTATGGGGCTCGAAAGTACCCCTCAGAATAATTTAAAATTTGATATGAAAGCTCCAGTATCTGAATAACTAATGTATTGATTGCTGTGATTCTTTCAATGAATATTGATCATTTAGTGTTGCATCATTTCCTGAAGACTGGTGGTGCCACCTATATTTTTTCTAATTTTACACATTTTTTCTCTATTTTTGAGACCTTCAGATGAAGCAGTCTGTCTGTTAAAACCTGGGAATAAATCATAGTGGTTAGACCTAGAAACTTCTAACTGAACAGCCAGGGAGGTCCTAGGCCAGTCTCCTTGGAAACCTAAAATTAGGTCATGGTGACCTATATTTTGCAAACTTCCAGCTGAAAACATGATTTTGAGCATCCAGTCAGTCAGATGGGGCACAAATTGTCACCGCTATGCCTAGAATCTTCTACCGTTACACCCAATAAGGTCTGTCTGTCTGTCCATCCGTCTGTCCATTAACAGGGCAGGAATTGTAACTGCTAGACCTAGATGCTTCTTACTGAAAACCCATAGAGGTCCATAAACAATATCCCTGGAAACATGATATAAGGTCACTGTGACCTATATCCTTCGAGCTATTGGGCTCAAAAGTATCCCCTAGAATAATTAAAATTTGATACAAAAGCATCATTATCTGAATAACTAATGCATTGATTGCCATGATTCTTTCAATGCATAATGATCATTGAGTCTTCATCACTTCCTGAAGACTGGTGGTGCAACCTGTATATTTTCTAATTTTTACACATATTTTTGAGACCATCAGATGAAGCAGTCTGTCCATAAACACAGTCCACCCCACCCATGGTTGAGCAGTCTGCAGGCTTAATGGGAAGGCTGTGCCTCACAGCTGTGTATCATTCATTGAAGAGTGCTTCTTTGTGGGGTTCCTCGGTGTTATGACCCAGCAATTGGGATGATTACATAAGAAGGACCCACAGGTGCAGTAGACCCCGGGCCTGAGTGACACCAGGATACAACAATAGAATGATAGGAAGTAAGGGCTACCGCCCTGTCAATAAGTCCCAAACCAAAATGGAACCCTGCAGATGTACATACTTAGATTAAGAATTAGATAAGAGAGCAAAAAAAATGGAGGTGGTTACTGTGACCAAAAAACTCTTTAAAAAAAAATGGTGACCCAAAAATTTTTTAACTACAGGCTGAAAACATGATTTTGAGCAGCCAGTCAGTCAGACAGGGCACAAATTATATCCACTAGGCCTAGAATCTTCTAACATGAAATTCAGGCAGGTCCTGGTTAATTTGCATGGGAACCTGAAATCAGATCATTATGACCCATATTCTGTGAGTTATCATCCAAGAGCATGATTTTTAGCATCCTGAAAATCAGATGGGCACAGATTGTATCTGCTAATTATAATGTTCCAATGTAATATACAGGGAAGTCTTAGGCAGTCTCCTTAAAAAAATGAAATTAAGTCATGGTGACCTATATTTAGTGTGCTACCTACCAAAATATATTGGCCAACTCCATGGAAACCTGAAATTAGGTCATGGTGACCTATATTACTGGACAAAACATTTAAAGAAGTCAGGCAGGGTAAAAAACTTTGCTGTTAGACCTAAAATCTTCTGTCTTGACATCCAGGGATGTCCTTCAAAAATGTGTATGGTAATATTTAGCTCAGCTGACTGCATACAAAAGGCTAGATTTCATGGGAATGGCTCGACATTTTATCAAGAAACTTTATTGTCTTGCTGATTTTGACAAACTTTAATTGCTACAGTTGAATGGGGATTAGCATTCAGATAACAAAGTTCCTTTTGTGAATGTCGTCCTAGTCAACTGAGCATCATGACCCATTGGTCACTTGTTGACTATTGCTATATTGTATTACTTCTTTGTTTCAGGATCAGAGATTCTCAATGCTTGGAATCCTGTATGTCTTGGGAAAATATATGGAGTAATAGGAAAAATGAAAATTCACCCAGGTAAGCTTTTTGAAGAATTAGTTACATAAAAAAAACAACTAGATGGTTAATAAATTAGCATGAAAATACATGAAAAAATAATCTTTATTCAGTTTATTGTCAGATTTAAATGGTCACACCTGTATGAACTGGTACATGTTGACCAAGTAAGCAGTCAGGAGAAATTTCCCATTCGTCTTTAGCATATTAATTAATATATACAAGGAGTGCTGACAAAGCCTTAAGGGTAGCAGTGGTATATAGCAGTTGATGCATTTTGATTTACTAATAGGATTGGGAGGCAGATATAGACTTAAGTATAGCTCATAATTAATTTATCAATGAATAATTCTTTCTTTTATGACACCAATACATGTACTGCATTTAACTTTTAGCATTTGTTACTGAATTTAATGTTCCAAAGTACTTCTGATGCCTTATATACTGTTAAAGAGACCAAGGATGATTAAACAGTGTTCTTAATTTAAACCTGTGTAATGCGATCTGCAGTAAGAATAAATAATGGCAGACATACCTTTGACATTCTCTGAATAAGTCTAATTGCACCAGGCTTGCCTTCTCTTAAAAGATCATACTCGACTTGTAGTGAGAATTAAACATACCTATCAAAGGTGTCTTATTTTATTTAACTCATGTATCTGACATATTTGTCGTGACTTTGGAACTTCTATGCTAAAAACGGAACCGAGTATAAGACAGAATTATCTGCATTTACCATAAACTTTGCCATTTTGAGTGCCTATTTTGTCATTTTCAAACTTTGTCAGTATGTGCTTTGGAAATCAACAACAAGCGATGTAGGACATAGCAGACATTTCAGACCCGGCATTACACAGCCCGTTTACAATTAGGTCAGGTAGATATGATGTCCTGATGGACCTTTCACATCTCATGAGTGCAAAATACTTGAATATATTCATGTATATTGAGAACCATACATTATCTTTCACATACATTTTTCACAGACAATCAGAAAAACAAAAAGGTAGGCTAAGGTCGGTGAACATCTTTCCTCCATTCAGTATCTTGAGCTCAGTTAATGATTCCAGCTTGATATTGATTGTCAGGGATACAGACCATGTGACTGAACATTGAGCATTGGTTCCCTTTGTTTCTGCAGGTGTACTGTGTCTGATGATAGTACCAGGTTCCTGCTCAAATAAGAACTACAATAATGACCAACTAGAAAATGGAATTGCATATTATATTGCACTGTATTATTTCAGTGGTGATGCAAAATGATATATTCATATTTTAAAAGGTGGTATAAATATTATAGATGTGCAGTGTAATGAAGAATTAGTGTCATCTTTATGATGAAAACTATAAAGGACACTTGTTTACCAGAGGACATTCTAATGTACATTGGTCTGAATCATAAATGTGGATGACCAAATATTGTCATGTTTGAATAATGAGAATAAATACATTTGTTTAGAATATGTGAAAATCATCTGCTGGTGGGAGCTATGTTTATATAAAATTCCTGTTGATATAATTTACAGCCTCCAGGCTACTGCACTTGTCATTCTCCAACAGTGAAAAGCAGAATGTTTTCCCATAATTGCCCACTGTGATCTCTTTTTGTCAGCTCAGCTGTAGAAATCCAGAACTCCTGTGGTTAAAGGAAACATAATTGGTCATGTTAGGGAAATATAACCATTAAATTTGCGCAAGCAAATACCCATGAACTGAACAGTAATTTTTTGCTGCAGAGAGCTTGCTTTAGATGGCATCATCTCCCAGCCAAACATTTGTTAACCTTTTGCCTATATTACACAGTAATATTTGCAATCTGTTCTAGTTCTTCCACATGTTCATGATTATTTTTAGCTCAGCTGACTGCTGAGCTTAATCAATGTGTCTCTGTCTTATATCCTTGATGTTACCTATTTAGCAGTCCGTCTGACTGTCTGTCTGCTCAAGTGATACACATTATACCTGTTTGAAATAAAATATTTTAACTTAAAATCCAGACAGGTCCCAGTGAAATTGTCTTTAACTTATTTATTCCTCAGTGATATATCTGTATCCTTTGAATTAAAGAAACAAAGTCTTTAATTTAAGTACCTTGAATGTTTGACTCTCAAGAAGAATATATATTGCATTTTTTCATATATTATTGTGATAAAAACAATAATTCTAGTGTATGTACCTATTAGTATGTGATTCTATTTTTAAATTGTAGTATGTATCTCCATACAGTAATGATTAACCCAACTGGCATCTGTCCCTAGCTCTTATGAAGGGGCACCTGCAGTGTAGGTTGTAGGGACACGTTGGCTATATCCCACAGGTGTCCCTTTATGATGGGTACTGCTGTACCCAGTTCATTCTTTAATATCAAATGATTACAACAGCAGTGAATCTGCATTATACCTATTTTGATTGAAAATTATTTAAAGGGTCTGTTATGTATATATGTCAGAGACGAGATTGAAATCCAGGCAGATTTTAAATTCGCCTAGACGAGATTGCAATTGTGATCTTGGCTAGACAGATTTTAAACTCGCCTAGACGAGATCACAATCGCAATCTCGCCTAGGCGAGATTAAAATCCATCATGGAGCAGGCCATGATTTTAATCTCGCCTAGGCGAGTTTAAAATCTGTCTGGTGTCATCCAGGCGAGTTTAAAATCTGCCTGATATCACTTGGGCGAGTTTAAAATCTGCCTAGGCGAGATTAAAATAGTGATCTGATCTAATTTCCCAATAAATTATGCATTGTAATTGTCTTATGAAAGATGTTTTCAGTCAGATTTTCAATATTTTAACACTGAATGGTTACGTATAGTTCACAAGTAATATATCTATTAATATTTACAGAATATTATATTATTAATTAAATAATTAACATTAATTTTGGAAATGGAATATTTTATATTATATATTTTTTATTAATATGGTTATGTATAGTTCACAAGTAATATATATATTTAATATTATTTACAGAATATTATAATATTTATGTAATAATTAACATTAATTTTTTTATTTTATATTTTTATTTATAAACTATGTAATAAGAAACTTACATTGGTATTGTATATGGCATATTCAAATGATATATGATGTGGGCTGCTGCTGATTATTTACATAATAATTTTATTGTCAATATTAATTTGAAGGGAAACTGGAATTAGTAATATTAGTAATGTAGTATTTTAAAAAGACAAAAGGAACATAGCTAATTTTTTTATCAATATAATTCAATGCATGTTCACATGAATAAATGATCTATTACTCTATGAATCTAGAAATCATATTTTTTTTCTGATATGATATAATACTGTCCAAAAAAAAGGCAGTTATCTTGTAACACAGTCTACATAAATATTGAAGCTTCACAAAGTGCCTCACAAAACATTAAAAAAAAAAGATCGGAAGAATATTATATACATTATAAGAAAAGACTAAATAAAACAAAGAAATATTCACTTGCATACATCTGTGTATCAACTTTTACCTTTTCTCATATGATGTTTAATTACCTAAAAAAAGGATGGTGTATCAAAGTCCATCATGAATACCGATACCCTGCATATTTTGTACCATAAGTGTACATGTTTTGACTGTTGAGTGTTGAATACCTGGGTGAAAAGAAACATTTGAACTAGATCAACCAACTAATTTGTTCTGTTTGTCCTGTAAGAATTATCAAATAAGATGATTGTTTATGTTAATGTGTAATATACTCATTAAATAGTGAAGTAATAGCTATCTAAACTAATCTATCTATCTGTCTATCTATCTATCTATGATTGATTCAATATGCAAGTGGATGACTTTTTCCCCCAGATTTGCTCTTCATAATATCTCATAAGTGTGCTTCAATATACTTCTTGTTACTCTCTAATTGCCATATATTTAAATACAATTACAAATTATTTTTTTGTAAAAATTATTAGTGATATTTACAATCCTAAGGTTGTTAAGAAAACTGGAGAAAAAAAAATAAAGATTAATTAATGTTTAGCGAATAATTGGCATGATAAGGATGCTGTAGACCACATGAAACACATCAAAGGTTCAAATAATAATCAAATATCTATTTCATAATTCTGTTTCCAAAATTAATGTTAATTATCAAATGAATAATTATTACATTACTGCAAAAAAGTTAATTATTACATTAATACTATAATATTCTGTAAATATTAATAAATATATTACCTTTTAACTATATATAACCATTCAGTGTTAAAATATTGAAAATCCGACTGAAAACATTTTTCATATGTCAATTACAATGCTTAATATATTAGGAAATTAGATCAGATCACTATTTTAATCTCGCCTAGGCAGATTTTAAACTCGCCTAAGTAATATCAGGCAGATTTTAAACTCGCCTGGATGACACCAGACGGATTTTAAACTCGCCTAGACGAGATTAAAATTCTGGCCTGCTCCATGATGGGATTTTAATCTCGCCTAGGCGAGATTGCGATTGTGATCTCGTCTAGGCGAGTTTAAAATCTGTCTAGCCGAGATCACAATTGCAATCTTGCCTAGGCGAGATCACAATCGCAATCTCGTCTAGGCGAATTTAAAATCCGCCTGGATTTCAATCTCGTCTCTGACATATATATACACACCAGTATATTCATTTTCATTCATTGCTTGTTGCATCACATGCAAGATTACATATTAAACTTACAAATGATAATTTTAAGACTGACAAATATTAGTCATATCACAATTGCCTTTATTCACATCAGGAGGTTAAAAAAAAGCAAACCAATCATTACAGATGGATAAAACATAGCCTTCCTTGAGTGGTAACAGTTTTCAAGAGCAGATCTTTGTTCAGTAATAGTTCTATCTGGTGGAGCATATAACAGCTGCTGATCATAAAGCCAGAACAGTGTTTTTTACAACTGCTGTTTGACATTTAATTAATCATTTTATTTTTTCTTTCTTTGATCATGCAGTACCTGACAAATCAGGTTATTTTCAGGCGACCACAAATTTGATTTCCTGGTAGATTTGAATTGAATATATTGAATCAGTATTGAAAGTGAACAAATTAGTTTCTGGATGTTTCAAGTATTTTAGGAGCTGATCTCTGGCTTGCTGAAGGAACAAGTTTATTATAAATAAAAAAATAGTATTGAAACAGTGGAAAATTCTTAGAAGTTATTGTTATTGTTTAGCCTTATGGGGGGGGGGGGATGACATTCAGTGAAACATTTTTCATAAGCCTTTTGCAGATTTTGCAACCTTTGAGATCCATTCATTTGCATGACCACCAGACTAAGCTCCACAGCTGCCCCTGAGTATGGAATATGTGATATTCAGAAGGTCTGAAAATAAAATGCTATATCGTTAATCCCCGTAGTTATATATAGTCTCGTGCAGCTGAGTATTATTCATGTCATGATGTTATCTTAATAAGGTAACAAAAAAAAGTCAACAGAACTGGTACTGTAAGTTTACAGTTGTGACAGTGTCCTGAACCCCTGTCAGCATTAAGTACTGCCGGTTTTGCATACAGCATACTTTGAAGGCAAATTCCTCCCTGTGACTCTGACCAAGGATTAGAAGTTCCAAGGGAAACATAGCATACAGATACCCCTAGTTATTTGCTGATCATATCAATGTAAAGTCTTACTGTTCATGGAAATTTCTAAAGAAAGCTGTAGCATACGATACCAAATAAATACAACCTGAGATTTAATGCATATTTGAAAAATATTAGTCTCACTTGAAGAAAAAATTAAAATGGTCCCTGTTGTTATTTGGTGTAGTTGTAGTTTAGGACCTTTTCTCATTGCTGAAATATTGAATTGGTGTTGTATATGTTTTTAATCATATTCATATATGTGTTAAGAAATATAAAATGGCTCTTAAAAGCATTTTTATAACAGGATTATTAACCTTGAATTTATTTAATATAATCAGGGTTACATGTAACTAGATTTTGCTGTTATAAGACTCATTACAATTGAAATGAAACATCACTGCTCTTTAGTTCCTGACAACAGGTGAATTTCTTCATGTACCTGAAATTAATACTTGCATCCTCCCCCTCCTATGATAGGGATTCCAATATACCAAGCAGGGTATTTTCCCCTAAATCTCTAGTTTTAGCTCAGCTGACAGTAAGTCATCTCAGCTGTAGTTATGGTCCATTGTCCATCATCCAACTGTCAAGCCAGCTGTCTGTCCATCTGTTAGACTGGCACATTTAGAAACCATTAGATTTATGAACCCAAAATTTGGCATACTGTTAGATGTCCCTAAAATCTCCAAACAAACCCAAAATTGGATCACTGTGACTCCATTCCTATGAGAAATTAAGGAAAAAACTTAATTTTCCATGAAAAACCTATTATCATACTTCACGACTGCCTAATAGCATAACCACTTGTCTGTTATTTTTCATATTTACCATTCTCCTATATACATATATATATATATATATATATATATATATATATGTATATATATGTGTATATATATATATATATATATATATATATATATATATATATATATATATATATATATATATATATATATATATATATATAATGAGAACTGGCCTAGGCCAGATCTTGATTGGGATCTGGTCTAGGCCAGATCATGATTTGGATCTGGTCTAGGCCAGAACTAAACTGGACCAGGCCAGATTACAATTGGGATCTGGACTAGGCCAGATCAAAATCAAGCTTCTCAATATAGATCTGGTCTAGGCCAGTTCTAAACTGGACCAGGCCAGATTGCAATTGGGATCCGGACTAGGCCAGATCAAAATTCATCCTCTCAAAATAAAATCTCTGACCAGATTGAACTCAGAATGTTCTTTGTGTAATTTGATTATAAGAGGTGTGTAATATACTGGTATATATATATATATATGTCAAGGCCCAGATCACGATCTGAACGGATCTTAGATCTGTCCAGCCCAAATTGCGATCGCAATTCAGGCTGGGCCAAACTGCGATTGCAATTCAGGCTGGCCAGATCTTAGATCTGTCCAGCCCAGATTGCGATCGCAGTTTAGTCCGGCCAGATTGTGATCCTGTCTTTCTTGCTTCAGGATCGCAATCTTGGCTGGACAGATCTTATATCTGTCCAGCCTAGATTACAATCCTAAACTTGACCAGCCCATATTGTGATCCATGCTTTAACTATCACAGGAGTGAAACACTGGATGTTTTACCAACTTATTTGGTATTGCATGGTACCATTTCCCCATATTAAATACATTTATAATAAAAAAAGGCACTTTTCACTCCTTCCTATCACAGGAGTGAAACATGGGATGTTTCACCAACTTATTTAGTTTTGCATGGTACCATTTCTCCCTATTAAATACAATTATAGGCCTAATACAAATAGGTTCATGCAAAAAATGCTGCTTGTTGAAAAAGGTAAAAAAAAAAAAAAAACAATTTTAGCCAGTTTCTAAAATGCAAAGCCCATGTAAGTCATCATGCAATCCCAAGTAATTATTTTGAAATTAACCTTGGGGATATCATCTAAATATTATACTTTCATCGTTCATGTATCTTTTAAAAATTCAATATTATTTATAAACCTTAATAGTATGTATTATATATATTTGTTACCAGTAGTTGTTCTGCTTGACTCATTTGATTTGTTCTGATAAATCAGTTACCTATTCATGGTGCCTGGAATCCTGTGATCTTTCCATGTGCTTAAATAAACTGACTGATATGATTCATAACTATAGCAAGCTATATTAAAATATAAATTGTTGTGTTCTTTGAACAAAATTGGTCAACTATAAACATGAAAAACATAATAAGTGCATAACCATGTAATTTTATGAGAGCATTTGATAATATACAATCACTGGGTTACATGCAACAAAGTGGCCCAATTTTGTAACGTACTCTTGAAGGGTTAGGGGGCCTACAGACCATTTCATGATCTTTAATGACAGAAGTCATATTTCAAACTCAAATCATTGAGATACTGTTTGATACCTTGTATACCACTTTGTTTAGTGTAACCTCTTGTAACATGAATAAAGAGTATTTCAGATCACTCTTATTTCTATAGGTCTGGCAATTGCACAGCATAATTATGCTACTTTTATAATGCCCTAATTGAAAATGCTTAAAAAATAAGTTCTTTTTCTTGAGATGTTTGTTATCATCCACCTTGTAAGAAGTGGACTCACAGTGTTAATTTTTAAAACATAAAATTTTAGCAGAGAAACATGTACAGATATCCATATTGTTTATTGCTGCCATTGTAGACTTCCAAAGGGGAAAAGTATGTTGATGGAGCACACTTCAAGCACTGGTGCAACCGCCATTCTCAAGGCTGAACAGATTGGTGACAAACCAACTACTATTAACTGCCTATGTGTAGTATAATTGTATTTATTATGGGTAAATGGAACCATGCACTACTAAATGAGTTGGTAAAACATTCAATGTTTCACTCCTGTGATAGTAAAAGCATGGATCGCAATATGGGCTGGTCAAGTTTAGGATTACAATCACGGCAGGACAGATCTAAGATCTCGGCTAGACAGATTTTAAAGTCACCTAGACAAGATCACATTCGCAATCTCGCCTAGTTGAGATTCAAATCCATCATGGAGCAGGCCAGGATTTAAATCTCGCTTAGACCAGGTGAGTTAAAAATCTGCCTGATATCCCTTAGGCTGGTTTAAAATCTGCCTAGGCAAGATTAAAATAGTGATCTGATATAATTTCCTAATATATTATGCATTGTAACTGACATATAAAAGATGTTTTCAGTCAGATTTTCAATATTTTAACACTGAATGGTTATATATAGTTCACAAGTAATATATTTATTAGTATTTATAGAATATTATATTATTAATGTAATTATTAATATCAATTTTGGGAATTGAATTTTTTAGCGAACCTATGAGCTAATGGGATGGTGTGGAGTCGTCCGTCATCTAGAGTCTGTTGTCTGTACATTAACCTATATAATCTCGAAAACGACAGGTGCTAGCATCACAAATTTTATGCAAAAAATTAGCCATCTGAAAAAACTATATAGGATTTTGCTTGTTCTTTGACTAACTGCATTTTTTAGATTTTATAGAGAAAAAGCTAAAAAACCTTTAAAAGTCTTCTCCGATGAAACTGTCTAGCCAGATTGTTCATTATTTCAGAGAAATAATCTTTTATACCATCTCTCTCAAGTTTGTTGGAATGGTTCCAGTTCGGTGATTTTTGGTCTAGTTACAGGAAGTTGAACTTAGTCATCTGTCAAAAAAAGCATTCTAAAATTTCAATCTCAGAAACTGCTGGAGCTATCATTACCAAATTTTATCCCAATGTTCGTCACATGAGTCAAATGAGATTGATGTATTGGTGGCGCCACCTACCCATATCATACTGGGGGCTACAAAATCTTCTTCTCTGAAACCATATGGCCAAATTGTTTAATATTACTCAGAAATGATCCTAGGGTAGTGCTTGCTGAAGTTTGTTCAAATGTCCTCTGTTGAGTGACTTTTGGCTGAGTTATGAGTAGTTGAAGTTAGTTATATGCTATAACAGCCCATTTTAGCTCAGTGGCTACAAAGATCTTCTTCTCAAAAACTCCTTGGCCAAATTCTTAAATCTCACACATTAATTATCCTCAGATGTTGATAATTCAAGTTTGTCCAAATGGTTTTGGTTCAATGCTTTTTGGCTGAGTTACAGAGAGCTGAACTTAGCCAGTTTGCTGTATCTTTCTATATGAGTGATAAACCTGCAAAACGTTTTTTGACTGACGCCACTGAAGCCAATTTGTTTAATATTTTTCAAGAATAATCCCCACAATAATTCTTATAATAATTGTCTTTAATGGTTCCACATGAATGATTTTTGGCTGAATTATGGAGATTGAATTGAATCATTTTACCATATATGTTAGCTGTGTGAAGCCGTTACATCTAGCGTTGCATCTAAAAGCCTGGCCTGCTCCATGATGGATTTTAATCTCACCTAGGTGAGATTGCGATTGTGATCTTGTCTAGGCGACTTTAAAATCTGTCTAGGCGAGATCACAATCGCAATCTCTCCTAGGCGAGATCACAGTTGCAATCTCGTTTAGGCAAATTTAAAACCTGCCTGGATTTCAATATTGTTTCGGACATATATATATTTATATATATATTTATATATATATATATTAAAATAATTTTAAAATATTAACAGTATATTTTGTCCATATATTAAGCACTTCCTATCTGCAATGTGGTTAGAGATATAAAATTTTTAAATCTAGTTTTTTAATAAGACATAATAAATTTTACATATTATTTAGATATAAGCCATATTATTGTGATATAAAATCCAAATCAAGCATGTCAAGTTACATGAGAATATAAGAAGCACAAAGGATATAAAATAACAACAACAACGTTACTGAAAGAAAAACTTATTTTAAACACAGTCTAAACAGTTTTGTACAAAGTATCACAAACAAAATCACAGTTTCACATGCAAATCTTGGAATTATATTTTCATGAGAAAGATATAAACATGACATTCATACAGTGCAAGTAAATTTAAATTAAAAGTATATTTTGTGCAATGATATCAGGCTTTCTCAAAGCTTTTTTCACACCTAGCCCTAAGTGTTGTCCCAAATGCAACAACTGATCTTTCGTCAACTGTTCAAGTTGCTCAGGGATAGTATCTTCAACAAATGTCTCAGGTTTGAAATCTGCCATGTTAAGATGTTAAAACAACTAGAATACTGGTAGTCGACAAGCGACTACTTGTATCCGCCTAAATCAGAGTGGAACGGGTAGAGTGTTGCATATTAGCATGGATGTCTGCAGCCAAATTGTGTATGTAGGTTGCGCTACCTACCAAAAAATCCAGAAAGCTGTCCGAGTTGTATACATATGCAAAATTTAAGGCAGATAAGTCAAACCACTATATTGTATATGAGTGATTTTTGCCCTTGGCAGACAAACAGATGGACGCTGTGCAAAAAAGGGTTGCAGGTGGCGCCACCAGTTTAGCGTATGATAAAGAGCTTGGTGAGAACTATACACATGCAAAACTTTGGCCCAATCGATCAAACGGTTCCCAAGATATGAGCTTGGATATCTGCTGCATAAACTAGAATGCAGGTGGCGACACCTGTCATCAAATCAAGAGAGCTGTCGGGGATGTATAAACTTGCAAAATTTTAGGCAGATATGTCAAACCACTGCCGAGATATGAGTGATTTTATCCCATGGCAGACAAACAGACGGGAGCTGTGCAAACATGGCTGCAGGTGGCGCCACCAGTTTTGCGTATGATAAAGAGCTATATGAGATTTATACACATGCAAAATTTGGCCCAATCGGTCAAAAGGTTACCTAGATATGAGCTTCCATGTCTGCAGCGTAAACTTGATTGTAGGTGGCGCCACCTGTCATAAAATCAGAAAAGCTATCCAGGATGTATAAGCATGCCAAATTTCAGGTGAATTAGTCAAGTCACTGCAGAGATATGAGTGATTTTAACCCAAGGCAGACAAACAGATGGACACTGTGCAAACATGGTTGCAGGTAGCGCCACCATTTTTGGTGTATGTTATAAAGCTCTCCAAGGGCTACATTTATGCAAAAGAATTTTCCTGATCGGTCAAACGGTTCCTGAGATATGAGCTTGGATGTCTGCAGCGTAAACGTGAATGCAGGTGGCGCCACCTGTCATAAAATCAGAAAAGCTATCCAGGATGTATACGCATGCCAAATTTCAGGTGAATTAGTCAAGTCACTGCAGAGATATGAGTGATTTTAACCCAAGGCAGATGAACAGATGGACACTGTGCAAACATGGTTGCAGGTGGCGCCACCATTTTTGGTGTATGTTATAAAGCTCTCCAAGGGCTACATTTGTGCAAAAGAATTTTCCTGATCGGTCAAACGGTTCCCGAGATATGAGCTTGGATGTCTGCAGCGTAAACGTGAATGTAGGTGGCGCCACCTGTCATAAAATCAGAAAAGCTATCCAGGATGTTTACGCATGCAGAATTTCAGGTGAATTAGTCAAGTCACTGCAGAGATATGAGTGATTTTAACCCAAGGCAGACGAACAGATGGACACTGTGCAAACATGGTTGCAGGTGGCGCCACCATTTTTGGTGTATGTTATAAAGCTCTCCGAGGGCTACATTTGTGCAAAAAAATTTCCCTGATCAGTCAAACGGTTCCCGAGATATGTGGGTTTATGTGTGGAAACAGACGCACAAACGGACACAGAGCGCAGAGGAAAGGTCAGAGGTCAAAACAAAATCGGGGCGCAGCAGTTCACATGTGACCCAAACATAATCCCGGGTTTCGGAAAATTCCGCCCAGCGGTTACAGAGGAGTTCTCCGGACACCTACGCGGCGGCGGCGGCGGCGGCGGCGGCCAGCTGAAAACATAGTATCCGCAAAACTCTGTTTTGGCGGATACAATAACAAAAAAACCACTGAGATAAATCTTGTAAACAATGTAATGTCAACAATGTGTAATCTTGTAAACAATGTATGATAAAACAATGTCAAGGCTTAATAAATTTTCAAAACTATTAAGTCTCCCAGATGAGCCCACAATTGTTTTTCTAATTCTAACTGTTTTAATGCTAAATCATGTTGCATTTCTACATTTTTAAGTCCAACTGCATTGCAAGGCTTTTTAGCTTAGCTGACTATAAGTCATCTGAGCTATAGTCGTGGTCCATTGTCCGTCGTCCGTCCGTCGTGCCGTCCGTCTGTCCGTCTGGATGTCCGTCCGTAAGACTGGCATGTTTCGACACCGTTGGACCTACGAATCTGAAATTGGGCATACAGTTAGATGTCCCTAAAATCTCCTACCATGCCGAAAATTGGGTCAATAGGACTTTGTTCCTTCGAGATATTAAGGAAAAACCTTAATTTTTTATTAGAAATCTATTTTCACACTTCAGGCCTGCCTTATATCAAAACCACTCATCTGGTTTATTTATTTACCATAAATATTCCTCTATATAGTTTCTATGTACATGCCAGATATTAAGTCAGTATTATATAATTGTATCCGCCAAAACAGAGTTTTGCGGATACTATGTTTTCAGCTGCACGCCGCTGCCGCCGCCGCCCCCGCCGCGTAGGTGTCCGGAGAACTCCTCCGTAACCGCTGGGCGGAATTTTACAAAACCCGGGATTATGTTCGGGTCACATGTGAACTGCTGCGCCCCAATTTTGTTTTGACCTCTGACCTTTCCTCTGCGCTCTGCGTCCGTTTTTGCGTCTGTTTCCACACATAAACCCACATATCTCGGGAACCGTTTGACGGATCAGGAAAATTTTTTTGCACAAATGTAGCCCTTGGAGAGCTTTATAACATACACAAGAAATGGTGGCGCCACCTGCAACCATGTTTGCACAGTGTCCATCTGTTCGTCTGCCTTGGGTTAAAATCACTCATATCTCTGCAGTGATTTGACTAATTCACCTGAAATTCGGCATGTGTATACATCCTGGATAGCTTTTCTGATTTTATGACAGGTGGCGCCACCTACATTCACGTTTACGCTGCAGACATTCAAGCTTATATCTCGGGAACCATTTGACCGATTGGGCCAAAATTTTGCATGTGTATAGATCTCACATAGCTCTTTATCATACGCAAAACTGGTGGCGCCACCTGCAGCCATTTTTGCACAGCTCCCATCTGTTTGTTTGCCATGGGATAAAATCACTCATATCTCTGCAGTGATTTGACTAATTCACCTGAAATTCAGCATACGTATACATCCTGGATAGCTTTTCTGATTTTATGACAGTGGCGCCACCTACATTCACGTTTACGCTGCAGACATCCAAGCTCATATCTCGGGAACTGTTTGACCGATTGGGCCAAAATTTTGCATGTGTATAGATCTCACATAGCTCTTTATCATACGCAAAACTGGTGGCGCCACCTGCAGCCATTTTTGCACAGCTCCCGTCTGTTTGTTTGCCATGGGATAAAATCACTCATATCTCTGCAGTGATTTGACTAATTCACCTGAAATTCAGCATGCGTATACATCCTGGATAGCTTTTCTGATTTTATGACAGTGGCGCCACCTACATTCACGTTTACGCTGCAGACATCCAAGCTCATATCTCGGGAACCGTTTGACCGATTGGGCCAAAATTTTGCATGTGTATAGATCTCACATAGCCCTTTATCATACGCAAACTGGTGGCGCCACCTGCAGCCATTTTTGCACAGCTCCCATCTGTTTGTCTGCCATGGGATAAAATCACTCATATCTCGGCAGTGGTTTGACATATCTGCCTAAAATTTTGCAGGTTTATACATCCCCAACAGCTCTCTTGATTTTATGACAGGTGGCGCCACCTGCAAATAAGTTTATGCAGCAGACATCCAAGCTCATATCTTGGGAACCGTTTGACTGATTGGGCCAAAGTTTTGCATGTGTATAGTTCTCACATAGCTCTTTATCTTACGCAAAACTCGTGGCGCCACCTTCAACCATTTTTGCACAGCGTCCATGTGTTTGTCTGCCAGGGGCTAAAATCACTCATAAACATATAGTGGTTTGACTTTTCTGCCTCAAATTTTGCATATGTATACAACTTGGATGGCTTTCTGGATTTTGTGGTAGGTGGCGCAACCTACATACACCATTTGGCTGCAGACATCCATGCTTATATGTAACACTTCACTCTATTTCCCCTTGCCACTCAATCCATGCCTCACTTCACCCGTTCCACTCTGATTTAGGCGGATACACGTAGTCGCTTGTCGACTACCCGTATTCTAGTTTAAAAAAGTTATGGGCCCAAACATAATGGACTTTGTAAAAAAACCAGGAAGATATTTGGTCACTTAAGACCAAAAGTGTTAAAGGTAGGGACTTTTTTCCAGTAATACAACTTTAATTAATCGAAATTAAATTGTATACCAAAAATTAGATCAAAATCTGGTAAATTTTTTTAAATATTGGCAAAAATATAAAATTGGTACCTTAAATTTTGCCCAACTTTGGCCTTGGCACATTTTTTTAGCTCAGCTGACTGAAAGTCATCTGAGCTATAGCGATCACTCTTTGTCCGTCGTCCGTCTGTCCGTCTGTCTGTCTGTCCGTCTGTCCGTCTGTCCGTCCGTTAACCAGGCACAAATCGTAACCGCTGGACCTAGAACCTTGTAACTTGGGATTCTGAGAGGTCCATAAAAAATCTCCTTGGAAACCAGAAATTAGGTCTCTGTTACCCATATCCTTCGAGCTATGTGGCCCCAAAGTACCCCCCAGAAAAGTCAAAAATTTCATACAAAAACTTCAATATCTCATTAACTTCTTGACTGATGGTCATGATTTTTGGCATACATATTGATCATGAGATGTTACATCACTTCCTGCAGACTGGTGGCGCCACCTGTATTTTTTGATTTTTTACGAATTTTTTTCTCTATTTTTGAGACCTTTAAAAATGTGAACATCTGTTAACAAGGCACAAATCATAAAGACTGGACTTAGAATCTTAATTCTTGACACACTGAGAGGTCCATGAAAAATCTCCTTGGAAACCAGAAATTAGGTCTCTGTTACCCATATCCTTCGAGCTATCGGGCCCCAAAGTACCCCCCAGAATAGTAAAAAATTTCATACAAAAACTTCAATATCTCAATAACTACATCACTGATGGTCTTCATTTTCGGCATACATATTGATCATGAGATGTTTGATCAGTTCCTGCAGACTGGTGGTGCCACCTGTACTGTTTGATTTTTTACGATTTTTTCCTCTATTTTTGAGACCTTTGAGGATGCTGTCATCTGTTAGCGTGGCACAAATCGTAACGACTGGACCTAGAATCTTCATTTTCGACACACTGAGAGACCTATAAAAAGTCTCCATGGAATCCAGAAATTAGGTCTCTGTTACCCATATCCTTCAAGCTATGGGGCCCAAAATTACCCCCCAGAATAGTCAAAAATTTCATACAAAAACTTCAATATCTCATTAACTACATCACTGATGGTCATGATTTTCGACATACATATTGATCATGAGATGTTTCATCAGTTTGTGCAGACTGGTGGCGCCACCTGTATTTTTCAATGTTCATGAATTGTTTTCTCCATTTTTGAGACCTTTAAGGATGTAGTTTTCTGTCAACAGGGTACAAATCGTAACGACTGGACCTAGAATCTTCGTTCTTGACACACAGGGAGACCCATGATAAGTCTCCATGGAAACCTGAAATTTGGTCTCTGTTACCCATATCCTTTGAGCTATGGCACTCCAAAGTACAGCTCAGAATAATGGAAAATTTGATACAAAAGCTAAAGTATCTGAACAACTAATGCAGAGATAACCATAATTGTTTGCATGGATATTGATCATGGAGTGTTTCATAAGTTTCTGCAGACTGGTGGCACTACCTGTATTTGTTCGTTTTTTTTTACGAAATTTTTCTGTATTTTTGAGACCTTTAAAGATATGAACATCTGTTAACAGGGCACAAATCATAAAAACTGGACCAAGAATCTTCATTCTTGACACACAGGGAGACCCATGAAAAGTCTCCATGGAAACTTGAAATTAGGTCTCTGTTACCCATATTCTTTAAGCTGTATGGGTCCAAAATACCCCCTCCCCCATGAATAATGGAAAATTTGATACAAAAACTGCAGTATTTCAATAACTACAACACTGATGGTCATGATTTTCGGCATACATATTGATCATGAGCTGTTCCATCAGTTTCTGCAGACTGGGTGTGCCACCTCTATTTTTTTTTTCAAATTTTTACGAATTTTTTTCTTTTTTTTGAGACCTTTAAAGATGTGGTTATCTGTCAACAGGGTACAAATCGCAACAACTGGACCTAGAATCTTCATTCTTGTCATGCAAGGAGGCCCATACACAAAACATACACAAAAAATGGTGGCGCCACCTGTAACAATGTTTGCACAGCGTCTGTCTGTTAGTCTGCCGTGGCCTAAAATTACACATTTCTCTGTAGTGGTTCGACATAACTGCCTAAAATTTTGCAGGTTTATACATCGTGGACAGCTTTCTTGATTTTATGACAGGTGGCGCCACCTACATTCTAGTTAACGCTGGACACATCCAAGCTCATATCTCAGGAACCATTTGACCGATTGGGCCAGAATTGTGCATGTGTTTAGATCTCACATAGGTCTTTATCATACACAAAACTGGAGGGGTTACCTGCAAAGATTTTTGCACAGTGTTTGTCTGTTTGTCTGCCATGGGCAAAAATCGCTCATATACATGTAGTGGTTTGACTTTTCTGCCTAAAATTTTGCAGGTGTATACAACTTGGACAGATTTCTGGATTTGTGGTAGGTGGCACAACCTACATACACATTAAGGCTGCAGACATCCATGCTAATATGCAACATACCTCACTCTATTTCCCCTTGCCACTCAATCAGTGCCTCACTATCCGATTTTGGCAGATACATGTAGTCACTTGTCGGTTACCCGTATTCTAGTTTTAAAAGTTTACACATTTTTCTCTATTTTTGAGATATATAAATACAGACTAAATCTTGGCCTGTTGGTTAATCTGTTTGATGCTTCAGTTGAATGGGTATATACTATCATTCTGGTGATAAAATTTCCTTTTGCGAATCTCTTCCCAGTCAGCTGAGCGTCATGACCCATGGGTCACTTGTTCCTGTAAGTACTGTGGATTTAATTTTCACAGCATGTATACATAAGGATTTAATCTGTAAAATCTGAAATTTGAAAATAAAAGCTGCAAAATTAGGCTAGTTATTGAATTTTTTTGGAGGCTCTTGTTGTATTCCTTAACATTGTCAAGCTGTCCACTTTGATGACTGTATGTCATTCAGTGCACATCTCTATGCTCCCCAGGCTGTTGGCATAATTTTAGATGTCCCCAAAATCTCCTACCATACCAAAAATTTGGTCATTAGGACTTCATTCCTTCGAGATATTAAGGAAAAAAAACTCTGTTTTCCCTAAAAAAAGCCATTGTTACACTTCAAGGCTGCCTAATATCAAACCACTGATCTGTTTTTGATTGTATTTAGCATTCACTTTCTTTCATACATTTTCTACAAACATACCAAAAATTAGGTCAGTATTGGGTATTATTTTGAAGTTATGGGGCAAAAAAATAATGCGATTTTTAAAAAAATCAGGAAATATATTTACTCACCTAACATGAGAATTGCTGAACCTAGAGACTTTTTTTCAGGAATATAACTTTATTTAATCAAGATTCAAGTGTTTACCCAAAATTAGATCTGAATTTTGCAAATTTTTCAAGTTATTAGCATAAATAAAAAATCAATACCTTAAATTTTTGTCCAACTTTGGCACTGTTGATTTAATTTTCACAGCATATATACATAAGGATTTAATCTTTTAAAATCTGAAATTTCAAAGAAATTGATTGGAAAGAATAGCTTTTATTCATGTTTTCATACACCATGTCAAGTGTTGTTTACATCTAGCCCACCTAGTAGTACAGCCTTCACTTGCATTATGTAACCCACCCCAGGCAGCTTGCCTTGGGTCAGCTTGGCCACTACCAGCAGGCTTCCCCTCTGCCCTGCACTCCCCCCCCCCCCCCAGCAGGTGCATAAACTAGATGAATGTTATTATTTTCTGTATTTGATTCATTCTTATTCTAGGCTATGCTTCATTTTAGATTTTGTATTTTACCACCAGGGTTACAGTGATTAAAGTGTACATTTAATTGTGTCCACAAAGTGGTGTATTGCTATGAAAGTGTGGATGTTCATGAGATAAGTAATTCCTTACTTCAGGGGAGTAAAAACTTCACCAGGTGTGAAATTGAGTATTAATTCCAGTAATAAATTAAAACTGGGACAGTAATTAGCACAATGATATTGTTTGTCCCTCATTCAACCAACAGTGTGTTTACTTTATTTGAAAAGATGTTTTATTTTATCAAATTTACTGAATCTTTTATTTTATTTTGGTGAATAAAATTAAGCATGTACTGAAAACTCCAATGTGTAAAACTTTTTAATAGTGATTCAAATAATTTTCTTGTAGATGCCATGTTGTGGCATTATTTTCTTTTAAATTCAGTTTAAACATTTATGATTTAAAAATAATAAAATATATGTGTATGCATAATATGACCCAATATGAGCTACACTCTGGATATATGATGATTGCAACTTTTGCAACAATTCTAATATTTTAACTTATAGTTTCAGTTTTTTACTCTGTATATATAATGATTGCAACTTTTGCAACAATTCTAATATTTTAACTTATATTTTCAGGTTTTTTATTAAAAATTTATAAAACCTGTAAATAAAAGAATGATTCAGATATAAACTTCTTAATGGAAAAAGTGGATATGCTTAAAAAAAATAGGATTATATATAAACTTAAATGCATTATTCCCTTGAAAGTGAAATAAAGGTATTAGTCCATTCTGTCAACTTGCCTGTCCATCTGTAAATTTTCATATGCATCACAGTATCTCAAAACTTTTACTGTTTTTCTTCATGACAGTCTTGTCAGAGTATTAGTTTGCAATCATATATTTAGAACTTCACTATAACCAAGTAGGAGGGCCCCTTTCCTCTTAGCTTTTCATATTCTTATATAAATGAAAAACATTACAATAGAATATTTCTGCATCCACCTTCGTGCTGCCCTCACTTTTCCCTTCTCCGAACCCCATCCCAAAGTCAGCCTCAGTAAGCAAGAACAAGATGAATCAGATATATTCATACTTTAATATTTTGTATAACTATTCGTCCATAGGTACCTATGTACATGCCAGAAATTATGTCAGTATTGTGTAATATGTAGACATAGTGGGCATCACAATAATGTACCTTGTCAAGACTAAAGAGATATTGTGTCATACAGTCACAAATTCATGAATCACTTCATCTGCATAGTTAATCATAACATCATATCTGTTAAATTGAAAGCTTGCAGACTACCATACACTTTAGATCCTTCAACAAATAGCCTTATTATCATTCTACTACTGCTTATTACTGCTGTCATTGCATTCATATTTGCTCAGATATATCACAATTTTCAACCCCTCCTAAATAAATAAAAAATAAACCACTATATTTGACTCTATTAATCCATCAGTCAGGTAATTTCATTTATCATTTACTCACATATTACATTAAATTCCTTTATAATAGCCCATCATGTCCATGATATTCATAAGCTTTATTGACTTGATATAGTATCACAGTGGAGAAACATTTATAGTCCAATCATGATCAGCTGAGCGCCGTGATCCATGGGTCCCTTGTTTTTTATGTTTCCACTTCATTCTCTTCAATGAAACCTTGTGGGCTTCCATTAAAATTGTGGAAAAAGCTGACTATGACCAGGTTAAAAGGTTAATCCTAAAAGGTTTACCTATATATATTCCTTTGTACAGGCAAGAAATTAGGTAAGTATTACTTTATTTCTTAAAGTTACTGGCCCAAACATAATGCACTCTGTCAAAAATCAGGAAAGATATTTACTCATTTATCACCATAAATGTAAAAGCTAGAGACATTTTCCCAAGTATATAATTTCATTGAATAAAATTTCAATTGTTTATCTGAAAATTGGATCAGAATCTTGTAAATTTTTAAGTTATTAGCATAAATATAAAACAAGTACCTTAAATTTTGCCTAACATTGACTGTGGCACATTTTTTTTTTTTTAGGACATATAATTCACAGCATGTACTCATGAGAATTTAATCTGTTTAATTCTGAAATTTGAAAATAAACGCTAAAACATTAGGCTAGTTATTGAATTTTTTTAGGCTCGATTGTATTCACATGCATTGTTCAAGCAACCCACTTCTGGTCACTGGAAGTCTAGAACAATGGAGGTCAGCTATGCCAGGGCACCTGATTTCTGATGGGTCACTGGGGGAGATCCCCTGCTGTAACAGTGTACATTCATTCTCATGTCACCTCACATCCTCCCGCCTCCAGCAAATGTATTGCAATAATTGTTTTTGTTTGAAACTGTATTTTATTAATTGTAAAGCTGTTTCCAGTCCAATGTACAAAACCTTTCTTGAAGTAAAAATTCAAGGAGTGCTTTGGTAATGCAGCGTTTTTAAAGAAATTAATTTCCTGTTAAATAAATAAAAAAAACAGTTAAAAATCAAAATATAATTTAACCTATCAGTATGCATAATTTGATAATATATGAGCCAACTTATGAATAAATATAGATGCAATTTAGAATTTTTTAATTCTAAATAAAGAGTTTTTTTTTCAGATATTTATTGTTTTGGAACTTTATAAAATATATTTTTGTGGTAAAAATATAAATACATCTGTGTGCATAAAGTGAGAAACCTGACCAAATTAAATGTTAATAAAATTTAGACTCAACTTATTCAATTTATATATTCAGATATATATGTTATATTGCAAATGTTAAAGTTGATTAACTTGAAAAGAATTTGATATAATTAAAAAAAAATGAGCATGTAATGCAAACATTTGTTCATTATTTTCCAGCCTCATTAGACTAGATTGGAAAAAAAGTGATTTGCTTTTATTTCCCCATCTCTCTGACTATTTTTAAATATTTGATAATCATGAACACTCCCCTCCCCCCCCCCCCCCACAAGGTTAATGTCAGCTGAGCACATTGACCCATGGGTCCCTTCTTTCCACTATTCATTACCAATAACAGTGTCTTGTTTTGCTCAGAAACTAATTTTACAGTTCAATATCTGTTATAAAGATTTTCATTTAACCCAACATATTAATCGTATATTCCTGTGAAGGTTGATTTTTTTCCAGCAGTTTAATATTTCTTGTAGCCTTTTTATTTTGACATAAATGAGCAACATTACATACAGAAGAGGCTTGCACAATGTTGTATTGTTTTGTTTTTTTTTGGTTGCATGTCATCATCCTCAGCATGATGTTAAGATTGGCTGATGTATATGATGATGTACCAGCAGTTTGTATAAGTATGGACTGCACTTACAGCTTGCATGGCAATGACACAGCTTCCTTTACAGCTCCAAGTTGGCTCCATCACACAAATTTAAATGCTTACTGGGTTGTAGGACCATGTCAAGTGACCAACAACAGCATCATTTATTTAAGGGTAGCACATTCAGATTTTGGAGCTTTCCACAGTGTAGACCAGGAGAGAGCTGTGGTGAAGAAAACAAATACACCAAGCTGGATCCAAGTCTTGTCAGATGATTTAAAAGACATCACTTCTTTTATCAGATACAGTTCCATCTTTCAAGTTACACTTCTGAATTAAAAGTCCATAGACCATTCTTATTGTATTTTGATATTTTTACACTGTGGGCATTCAAAGCGATCTCTCAGTGTTTCTTCAGGAACACAATCTATTTTGGATACATTTTAGTCAATATTATCCACCAGGTGGTAAAATGTTTTTGTCACTGTCTGTTGGTTTGGCTGTTTGCAACTTTATGAAAAATGATATCAATGGTCTTTGATGAATTTAAATTGTTAAGGATAGGGTAATTTGTAGGTAAAAATCCATTTAATTTTGGAGGATATCTGTATCTCAATAATAGGTTTTTCATTAAAGGATTTGTAACCATTTTGAGTAAGGGCAATTCGCTTTTTTTGACCATGGAGTGACAATCAGAGGTGTGAGTACTTGGAATGTTGTCCTACGTCATTGGATCCATGTCTCAGTCCTTGCATTTTTATTGCTGCTGCACATTGTACATGCTGGGAGGTCTATTGTACTCACAGTTTGTCATCATTCTGACACCTTGTAAAAGTCAAACAGTGCAATTATTGCATCTGATGTTGCTTTAGGCTGCTGGATGCAGCCTTGCTTTGGAGGTTGGTTCAACTTTCAGGAAATATAACACAAGTGGAAGTTGAAATTTAATGTATGGGCATAGTTTCCATGTGCATTCCACGGCTGTGGAACACATACAGTTTTCCATATTTAGTATTTAAGAAGTCCCACCATATGAAACCTCAGCTTCTTCAGTGCAGTACAGGTGTGTATGAAATTTTGGATATTCATATATGTAAAATATTTATTATATCTGACTTTCTGTATAGTTACACTGTTATTTTTTTTTCCCTGTCAAGTTAAGCTTATATGCTGCTCATTGATGTAAATTCTTCACGTGTAACTTTTTACTGGACCAAGTTAGCTGCTATAAAGATTGCTCTGTCCCAGCTAAGAAATGATTATGTGTGCCCTTAGTTAGGCCTTACAATAACTCATGTTGCCCAAATTTTTCATGCGAGCAAGACCCTTTTCAAGTTTGGTGAAATCTAGCTCAATACCCAGTGACCCTTAATGTAACAGTACTCACTAAGACTTGCATCCTACAAATTTATTTCATCTAAAAGGAATATTTATCCAGGAGGAACTGAATTGATTGCTTTGTTGCCAGTCAGATACTGTGGTACTCAGCTAGATATTTCAGGGAAAACACTGGTGCAATAGCAGGCACCAGTAGCCAGATCAAAAGCTTTCTTATATAGACCACAAGCAACATCAGCTGGACCCCACATTTGCAGTAGATTTTTCCTTCATTTTAACTGATTACTCCATGTCCTGAATGTGGTTGAGATAGTCATCATTCAATAGTATTAGGGGAAACAGTGTCAAGTTTGAAACACAATGAACAGGATGACAGTTTCATTCCATACATTATTCACTGGTATGAGCTTAATTCAGCTGTCTTTGTTCTAATGGGCAGAGCTAACCAGTAATATTTCAACCATGGAATGAAGGAATGAGGTCTCTGAGTGTATAGTTTATATTGTATTTATCCCTTGCTAATACATATCTCATTTAGTTTAAATTTCAGAAAACAAATCCCCAAAAAGCTCAATAAAACTGGCATTGATAATGCAAAATATAAACATTTTATTATTTGACCTTTAAGCTTCTGGTAGGTATGGGCTGGCACAGGGGCATGCTGTGTTTATATTCCATCATTTATAATTACAGTCTTATAACATCAAACATATACTCTGTTATTCTACATTACCATAATTGCTTTTATGAATTATAATGAGCTCTCTGAAATACTTGGTTCAACATCCAGATGAATTGGTTTCCACAACCCTTGCTTCCTTGAAACATAAGATTGTCCTGGCTTATTAACTTTTATAACCTGAGGTTGATGGTCATAACACTAAAACAACAGACAGTTCTGTTTATTTTTTATCAGTGTTATATCAGGAAATGAAGGTCACTGATGTATTAAGAACACACTCATGTCACAGGAAACACGCAGTGTTTTCAAATTCATGTCTTTGGTTGGTACTGGATGGGAAGCTTTCATTGTTAAAAACACCCCTGTCTGCTGCTCCATTCAGCAGTTTTACATCCTTTACATTATATTGGGAATTTGATGAAACAAAAGGTCTTTAAGACTCTCCAGATTTTCAAGTAGTTCATGCCGAATTTTAGACAGAATTTCAGTACATTTCAAGGTTTAGGTCAATAAAAGCCCTGCATGAAACAAGACATAACATGGTTTATACCACAGAAAATTGCCTCTGTGTTGACAGTAAATGTTGTTGGTGTTGTACTTAAATTACTTATCCAGCTGGTAGATCATTACTGGGTCTGTTATTGTCACAACACTCAGCACACATGCTGCCTCTCAGCAAAAAGGCCTTTGTCAGAGTTATCACCAGCTTTCCCTGTCATGACAGAGCACTGATAACACAAGAATGGTCATAATCAGAACCCAGCACTGAAATATAAGTGACAGAACTACTTCAGATTTATTGATTTTAGGAAACATGAAAAAAATATCTATTATTATTGCAAAATGGCATACATAGTATATGAAAAAATAAAGGCACAGATGATTTTTACCAGTGCAATATACATATTTTTATTTGGTAATGTTTATTTCATCATGAGAAATTTCCTCACTGCAGCCTAGTTTTGTTTAAGTGTTTGATCTTTCACCAACTGAGCCATTTGCAAACTTTTATTGTGTGACTCATAACATGGCAGCTGACATCTTACAATCTGGTAAGGGTATACCTATAAACTGACTTAAATTAACAGAAGAAGAACCAGTCCCCTCCCTTTTCATTAATTGATGTTACAGATCAAGGTACAGTTTCACTGGCAGACGTCTGTTATGAGTTCAAGGCGGGGGGGAGGGGGGGGACTTCTGACCAATCACTGGAGCCACATTTGGTGTATCATCACGCCAAAACTAAGCTCATCCCAAAATCATATATCAGTCACTGTGCTGTTTGTAGATTCAGTTTCATTTGACACCTAAGCATCTGCTAATTATGTAAGTTATTTCACAAGCTAGTTTTGTCTGTGTGAATTGTGATCCTGGAATTAGAATGTAGCAGCTTAGTTTCAAGATTGTATTTCACTTCAGTGGTCTGTTGTACCCAGTTACATCTATTGTGTCAAGGGCAAAAGTCAGTCAGCACATGAAAATGAGTTAATGTGTGTCTTAATCTTGTGAAAAAGGCATATTTATTATTTAACAATATTTTAAGACAATATTTGTCAAATTTATCAGATTACAAGAGACAGGCAAGAAAAAATTATGACCTGAGGAAATATGTTCAAAGGGTTGTATTACAGGCAGCAACAAAGGTATATCAGAATATGATATACAAATATCCTTCCATCAAGTGTTCACAGTTGTAATCAGTGACAACTCATCACATTATCTTCAGTTGAATTACTTCCCATGTGTGTCCTCTTGGTGTCCTACATCATTATAGATAGTGTGGTAGCTAAGGATGGTCTGGTGTATCTTGATACACTTTATTTACCTTGTTTCTTATCTGTATATACGGTAGTGTAGCTATGATATTATGTCACACTGTTTTTTATGCTTAGCAAATATATCCATAATCTGAGATGTGCATAATGCAAATGGCTACGAAAATTGTTTGAATATTCATATTCTTATTTTTTGTTGCATATGTCTGGATATGGAGAATAATATTTTGGCTTTAAAATGTTCACTACCTAATGTGACAACTAAATGTGAATTTCACTACTGCCCTAGGGGTGACAGGCCATCTTAGTTAGATATTTATGTAATACACCCCAGATATGCTGCACTTAAAATAACCAAAAATGTAAACACAAAGACCTTTTCATATTCATCAGTGTTTGTTAGCCCAGGTTGCCCTTGCGGATGTTGAGCTGGGCCATGTCTCTTTTTTCAAGCCACCAGCATGACTGATTGATTATCAAGAAGTTCTTGCAGTCAGGGAAATCAGCTAATTAAGCACTTCTTCTTGATCAGGTCTATAAAAAAATAATGTGCATCTGAATCTCAGTAGCATTACATTTTTGTCTTGGAGTTTAGTAGAAATTACTTTTAATCCACCCACGATATTGGCAGGCTGGTATTTACTTGCCTTTGGTCACTGGAGTTCTTAATGTTAAGTATTTGGACACTGGTGATGTAGAACCAGTGATGTGCAGTGTCTGCTGTGTTTGTCTGAAGATCCATAAACTCTTCAGTCGATTAAGTGGCCACTCACAGTCCCTCAAGGATGTGTATAATTAACCAAGCTGAGAAAAAAATGTAAAATTTTCTCCTTTTTTCAAATCTCAGATGACCAGTTGTTTTATGGCTGCCATGGTAAATCTGAAGTGATCTCTGTAGTTGATAATATGAGAGGTACCATAAACATTATTAAACCCTCCATTCCAATCAGCTAACCCCACCCTATTCCTTACCCTTGAGAAAAAGCATATTGCCTGTGATAAAGTTAAACAGTTTACAGGTCCACCAGAGACATCAAATAATTCATGTTGGCCTCAGAATGAAATGCTGCAACTTAAACTATCATATGTTTCTCCACCAAAACACTTTTTATTGCAATGTCCTCTCTTAACTGCCCCAAGGAACAATAACTAAAGCCCAAAACACACTAACACACGCGTCAAGCGTCATGCGTCAAGCGTCAAATCTGGAAAAATCGCTCCACTCAATTTATCAATGACAAAACAGACTAACGCGCGCGTTACGCGCGGGTCAAGCGTCAGCTATTGCTCCTGGAGCGATTTTTGACCCGTGACGCGAGCTAGCCGCGTGGGGATTCCTGATAATGACATAACTAAATAGAGGGGTTCCCTCCCCAGCACTCAAATTCTATATAAACTGCGGGTGAAACGTTTGTTATAATTCATTGAACTATAATTATTGATATGTATCTGGATAGAAAACATGAAACAAAGCAACACAACTTCAAATCTGACGCGTGTTGTGCGCGTTGTAGCCGCATTAGTGTGTTTTGAATTTGTCGCATGGCGCACACGTGACCCTTGACACGAGTATAACGCACGCGTTAATCTGTTTAGGGCTTTACCAGTATACTTATCTCAGTCCAAACATTGTTATTAGGAGATGTAGAAAAAGACCAAAAATTGAACAACAAACTATTTGAGCAAGTATTTTTATTTATTGATAAATCAAATCACTTTAAGGCAAAATTAATATAAAAAATAATAACAATAATAATGATAAACTGGTGATAGCAAAATCTCATTTGTAATTATCCTTTACCACTGAAATAATCATCCATTATCCCCTCTTCCTCCTCTTCTTCTATAAAAATTCCCTCCTTTGTATCACAGCCAGCCACTGGGCCATCAATCCGTTTTAATCCAACCCTCTAGACTTCTCTGCATAACCTCAACCATTACCATCAGTGTGTAAATAACCATCATTAAGTGAACTTTTATCAGTGCTGTCAATAATCAATAATTCTGTATGTTATGGGCAAACCTAAACCTTCATGGTTTGTGCTCAATCCTTTGATACTTTGCATTCATTTCATGATCGCTGTGTATTTTTAACTATCTTGTATCAATAAAATCTCTCAAACAAACAAAAACAAGGGCACCTCAAAGCGGAGCATCCCCTCGCATGGGAGCATAATGATATGATTGTATTACGCAAATGTTAAAATGAGGTGGGGAGGTGTGTGAGCTTGAGCTTTGACGTCAAACTCAATAAGTTGTAAGTGTATCGATGTGTGAGGCATATGTGCGAGATGAAAGGTTTTGGTCAAATGGTTTGGCTTGAAATTGATCCACAAGCATTTTCAAGAAGTGGGTGCTGTGGCCGTGACCTTTGACCCTGTGACCTCAAAATCAATAGGTTTCTTCATCCATGGGTGGGTAAGCCATATGTGCAAGATGAAAGGTTTTTGTCAAAAGGTTTTGCTTAAAATGTGTCCACAAGCTTTTTCAAGAAGTGGGTGCTGTGGCCATGACCTTTGACCCCATGACCTCAAAATCAATAGGTTACTTCATCCATGGGTGGATAAGCCATATGTGCAAGATGAAAGGTTTAGGTCACACGGTTTTGCTTAAAATGGGTCCACAAGCTTTTTCAAGAAGTGGGTGCTGTGGCCATGACCTTTGACCCCGTGACCTAAAAATTGATAGGTTTCTTCATCCATGGGTAGGTAAGCCATATGTGCGAGATGAAAGGTTTTGGGCAAAGAGTTTGGCTTGAAATTGATCCACAAAGGAATTTCGGACGGACAGACGGACGGACGCACAAATAGAGGCGTTACTATATCCCTTTCGCAACTTCATTGTGAGGGGATAATAAATCCAAGGCATATAGATTTGTCAAGATGACATAATGTTGTCTTTAGTTCAATTAAAAAACTGAATTCTGATACATAATGTTATATATCTGGACATACCAAAATGTTTCATATATGGATCTACCAAAATGATTCATATCTGGATCAACCAATATAATCTGAAACGTGATCAGGAGGCTTCAAAACAGTCCCAAAGCAAATCAATTCATAACTTTTCTGTATTCTTTGTAAGAATGCAATATAATATTATTATAGGACATCATTCAGAACAGCTGAAGCCACTGCTGTTGTATTCTCTTTGTTGTTATTGTAAATACACTGTAAATGTAATATGCCTGCTCACAGCAGAAGGTAATATCTTTAGTTGATTCTGTGTGTGTGTGTATCTGCAAGATATCTCAAGAATGGTACCATGGATTTGATTGAAATTTGATAAGAGTGTAAAAAACTCAAAGTGATTAAATTGTGGTGTAAATCCCCGCATAAATAACTCCAGAATGAGGATTTTGTGGATTTAGGAAGCCCTGTTTACCATTAGGACGTATTGCATGTAACCAAATGGCCATCTATGGGTTGTGAATCATGAAGTCACAGGACAGACAATCACGTCACATCATGACATATCCCAGAAAGGTGCCAGTATGTGAACATCTGGCATGGTCATAGATGTTGATTGTTTTGTATATAATCTAGGGCAGCATTATAATACAGTTCCCTAGGGGTGTATTTCAAGACACATTTCCATTGATAAAAAGTTACCAGGTTCAGTTGGTTAACATTCATCATTCAACATTCAATTGTTCCATCAGGAGAGCATCATCTTTTGCCCAGGGTTTGCATCCCCGTTTCTGTCATTTTTGGTCATTCATTTTATTGCTACATAGAAAAGACTCATTTTTTTATTGCATGAACATGTTTTAACTGTTTCATTAACCCAAACATTTTAAAAGTAATTGGTCTGTGAATTAGGGGTTTTAATTAAATAAAAGGAATGGTGATAATAAAAATAATTCAGAGGACCAACTTTGCATCCTTTATGACAATTTTGTTAACATTTTCATTCCAGATGATCTGTAGGACATAAGTATTTTGGACCAAAGTATATTTTCAGTGTCTTTTACAATCAACAGACTCTGCATATACACAAACACCCTACCTGTGAGTCCCTGCTATTTCCTGATGTACTTTAAGATATAATAGCATATTTTTGTGGGTAAAAGTTCAGTTGATACAGTACATGCATTGGTATTGGTCTGGCAGGTAAGCATAACAACAACAGTTGCATTTAGCTGCATTATATAGAAGCATATTATGTCTTGCTACAGTTAGTAATCTTCAAAGAATAATGGCTCAAATTCACACCCATGTTACTCCAATAGTGCCAGGCAGTTTACTTGTCATGCACTTACCATACAATGATAATGTAACAATTTTTGCATACAATTAGTGTTTTCAAGCAAAAATATTTTTTTCATGTGTACCTTTGTGGCAACATCATGTTGTGCATCATTTCAGTATTAACTGGAGTACATAAATAACTTCCTCCAGAGACCCAAACAACATTTTTCTTCATTTTTTTTTTGCAGTAGTGACTTTATATATGTTGTTCCAGACTTCACTGTACAATAACAGCCATACTAAATCAGCTGCCTTTATTCTGTCAGACCATGGAGAGAAGTATATGAAGTTAACCATGCAGCTCTATTGAATGAGGAATTGCTGATGTCTGAAATGGAGCAATACAATCTTGGTTTAGTCATTCAGCAGCCATCCTCTGAGTCCATAAGGAGTTATGGTCTTCCATGGATAGGCAGTAGCTCCTCATGCCCCATGCCAGTCATAGAAAATGGCCTTATTATTGATGTTTACATGAAGTGTGCTGTCTTGCAGACTCTGCCTGGAGGTTACTACTCATCAGGGAACATCGTTTCATCGGAGACATCCACGGGGTGAAGGTGTATCAAATCACCAAGGTTACATGCTTGACCTTGTCAAAAGATGAAATCAAGGATTTTGAAATTGATGTAAGAAACATTCATGATCTTCAAAACCTCTTGTCTGCTGTGGACAATAAAATTGTCTTCTTTTTTATTATGTAATTAATAACAAGCTCACTACATGATAATTATATAATTCAAATTGCTAATCATGCTGAAATATCCACATAATGTCAATATTCTGGAAGGGGTTTATATCCAAAGGATTAAAATAAACTAGAGAATTATAGAACATAAGTAAACATCTTCAAACTCAATGTAGGTATAGTTAGAATAATTCCTGCATAGTGAGACAGCTTGCTGTCATCCAAAGTTAATGTTTTAAGCTCAGTTGATTTTCAGTCATGCTGTGGCAATGAGCATTTGTCATAGTTCCATCAAGCCTCCTATCCGTTAATAACAAGGCACAAATCATAACTTTTAAAGCTTGTAGGTTCTAACTTTGAAATTTACCTTGAAATCCTGAAGTCATGCCTCATTTACTCTAAATATTCTGAGAACAGAAAACAGGGTTGCAGAACAGAAAATTACTTTTGATAAAAAAAAACATGCCTCATCTACTCATACAACCTTGTGAACGTGCAAGTTTGAACAAAATTGGCCTAACAAGTTCTTTCAAATGTCCTAACAGTTGTGTAGTGTACATTCATGTGACTGTTTTAGCATTGCAGTCATATAATTTGTAATTTTTATTTTGAGACAGACAAATGACAGTGATCATAATGTTATAATTCAGAAATCATAAATTATTGCTTGTGATAATAAAATAAATAATGTGTGCAATGAGACATCGATTCCTGTCATCCTAGAAAGTTTAAACCAAATTTGGCCAACTCTTTCTTTAAAACAAATCTATATCAGTTCTAATATTTCACCGTGGTATGTTTTAAGGGAAAAAAAAAATAAATAAAACAAAACAAGAGATATGATCAATGTATGTGCATCAATTTTTTACCCATTTTTAGCTCAGATGTATTTTTCAAGAAAAAAAAATAGTTTTTTTTCTGGAATTTTGATTAATTGTGACAAAATATGAAAATGTATAAATATTCTACAAGAAAAAGGTATACAAATTCACCCTCTCACATTGATACATTGAAAACTGTGTCTGAGAAACTCCTTGTTTGGTCTGTTTTCTAAGTATTAGGTAGAATCAAGCTCTGCAGTCATAATTTACCTACCATGATAAAACTTTATTAATTTGCTTCAAATTAACTTATATTCCTGTCATTCTGTGAAGTCTGAACAAAAAACAAACAATTATTCCTTTAAAGTCATTACTATAAAAATAAACACTTTTAAAATTTCTTTATTAATTTATGTCACAAAGTTGTTGCTAGAACATTGAATCATAAGTCATGCTTATCAGCTGAGTGGCATGGCCAATGGGTCACTTGTTTTATACCTCCTGAATTTGTTCTTCTGACTGGTCATTACAGTGTAATATACCAGTAAACCTATTAACATGCATTAATGGGTTAAAGAGCTTTACCCCTGCATTAAGTTGTAATATGTATATTCAGGTGGTTTATAAATAACTGTTAGACATAAAAAGATAACTGCAGTGACTTAAACTAACTCCTCTTTTTCACAGTCACAGGCCATTTTCTATTCTATTTAAATTAGTCATTTTTTTTAGAAAAATGGAAATGAATAATGTAAATTACTTTAGTTAGTGATTTCACTATACTAAATAACCTGCTGTATAAGCAAGGAGGGAAAAGCTTCACTGCTTCAAGAATTTGTAAAAAAAAATTTAAATTATATCTAAGACTCATCTGTTATGCTGGTACACAATATCTGAAAAAATAATGAAAAAGAGGAAATTCTTACATGTAAAATATTTGATATGACTGTACCATATGGGATCATTTAAGTGACAATGTTAACATTTGTGGGTGTAAGGCAATACATTCTTGTCAGCTTACATGACAAACTATCTTGCAGTTGTGTGAAAAACACCATTTTAACATGCGTCGGGCGGACAAGATTACAACGCCGGCAGACACCTCAGGCAAAGCCTTCCAGAAGACCTGGAGCTCTATAAAAGCTGCCGCCGAAAATGTCAAACCCAGAAAGGTAGGTGACATGATTACTGCTTCTGTAAATGTCAGGCCACCAGGTACCAGAAATGTCACATATAACATCTATTTATGCAACATCAAACTTAATTATGCCTATTATAACCCCAGGCACATTTCTGGATAAACAAAAAAATAAACTAAACTTTCTATCATTGTTTTTCCAGACGCCCTATAAGGAAAGTATCCTTGGAATAAATGATGAAATTAGAAGATTAATTCTTATCCTTGTTTGCTCATATGCAGCCTTAGACTGTGAGGTGTTTTCATTAATGATAAGCTGGTCCTGATGCAGAGTTTAATAATTAATATCTTTTCCTAGATTAGATGTCAAGACACAGTTTTTGGACATGAGAGATTTATTGAATAATCCTTGTTTATCTACTCCCACTCTGTCCTCTCCCACTGTCTTCTACCCTCATGATTACAGGAACGTCTCCGTTTAACTTCTCCCACTCTGTCCTCTCCCACTGTCTTCTACCCTTATGATAACAGGAACGTCTCCATTTAACTACTCCCACTCTGTCCTCTCCCACTGTCTTCTACCCTTATGAGTACAGGAATGTCTCCGTTTAACTACTCCCACTCTGTCCTCTCCCACTGTCTTCTACCCTTATGATTACAGGAATGTCTCCGTTTAACTTGTCCCACTCTGTCCTCTCCCACTGTCTTCTACCCTTATGATTACAGGAACGTCTCCGTTTAACTTCTCCCACTCTGTCCTCTCCCACTGTCTTCTACCCTTATGATTACAGGAACGTCTCCGTTTAACTTCTCCCACTCTGTCCTCTCCCACTGTCTTCTAACCTTATGATTACAGGAACGTCTCCGTTTAACTACTCCCACTCTGTCCACTCCCAGTGTATTCTACCCTTATAATTACAGGAACGTCTCCGTTTAACTACTCCCACTCTGTCCTCTCCCACTGTCTTCTACCCTTATGATTACAGGAACGTCTCTGTTTAACTACTCCCACTCTGTCCTCTCCCACTGTCTTCTACCCTTATGATTACAGGAACGTCTCTGTTTAACTACTCCCACTCTGCCCTCTCCCACTGTCTTCTACCCTAATGGTTACAGGAACGTCTCTGTTTAACTACTCCCACTCTGTCCTCTCCCACTGTCTTCTACCCTTATGATTACAGGAACGTCTCCGTTTAACTTCTCCCACTCTGTCCTCTCCCACTGTCTTCTACCCTTATGATAACAGGAACGTCTCCATTTAACTACTCCCACTCTGTCCTCTCCCACTGTATTCTACCCTTATGATTACAGGAACGTCTCCGTTTAACTTCTCCCAATCTGTCCTCTCCCACTGTCTTCTACCCTTATGATAACAGGAACTTCTCCGTTTAACTTCTCCCACTCTGTCCTCTCCCACTGTCTTCTACCCTTATGATAACAGGAACGTCTCCATTTAACTACTCCCACTCTGTCCTCTCCCACTGTCTTCTACCCTTATGATTACAGGAACGTCTTCGTTTAACTACTCCCACTCTGTCCTCTCCCACTGTCTTCTAACCTTATGATTACAGGAACGTCTCTGTTTAACTACTGCCACTCTGTCCTCTCCCACTGTCTTCTAACCTTATGATTACAGGAACTTCTCTGTTTAACTACTCCCACTCTGTCCTCTCCCACTGTCTTCTACCCTTATGATAACTACTCCCACTCTGTCCTCTCCCACTGTCTTCTACCCTTATGATTACAGGAACATCTCCGTTTAACTACTCCCACTCTGTCCTCTCCCACTGTCCTCTACCCTTATGATTACAGGAACGTCTCCGTTTAACTACTCCCACTCTGTCCTCTCCCACTGTCTTCTACCCTTATGATTACAGGAACGTCTCCGTTTAACTACTCCCACTCTGTCCTCTCCCACTGTATTCTACCCTTATGATTACAGGAACGTCTCCGTTTAACTTCTCCCACTCTGTCCTCTCCCACTGTCTTCTACCCTTATGATTACAGGAACGTCTCCGTTTAACTACTCCCACTCAGTCCTCTCCCACTGTCTTCTAACCTTATGAGTATAGGAACGTCTCCGTTTAACTACTCCCACTCTGTCCTCTCCCACTGTCTTCTACCCTTATGATAACAGGAACATCTCCCTTTAACTACTCCCAATCTGTCCTCTCCCACTGTCTTCTACCCTTATGAGTACAGGAACGTCTCCGTTTAACAATTCCCACTCTGTCCTCTCCCACTGTCTTCTACCCTTATGATTACAGGAACATCTCCATTTATCTATTTCATTGTCATTACATTGAGATTCCTTGTGCATAGTAATTAGGATGGTACTCTTTTAAAACCAGCTTATCTGATAAACTATATCTGGATATATATGCAAATCTAATGGCTATTTAAAAACTGATAAATAGTAGTCATGACAAGAATATCAGCTGCACAATCAAATATTTTGCATTTAATCATCCCAGTCAAAACACATACTTTATTCAGACTTCTACAGTTCTGAATTCCTGTTTATTTTTAAATATGACTAACGGTCATGAAGTTGATCTTAGATTTATCTGTTGTATGACACCAGTGATGCTACTTCAAACCTTTTTTTGACATTTTTGGTGAGCTTTATAGCTATTTTAGAATGGTAAATACATTTATGTTTTAGAATTTTCTCAGCAGTGATAAATGTTGTAATGAACTATCAGGTTAGGTAATGTGCTTCAAATAACCAGACATCCATCTCTTCTGACCACCTTGTGTTCCCCTATTACATTTGCTTTCAGCATCCATGCTCAAAGCTCAGAACAAGAATAAATGTGTAAAAAGCAGTGGTAAAATTTATACTTAACCTGATTTGAAGTTCCTGTAAAAATATGAAAACTGTCAATATGGACAGGAATGTTTGAATGTAGTATAGTTTAAGTGGAAAAAAGATTCGAGGCATATTCTTCCTACATATTGTCCTATGAGTTAAGGTAGAAATGTTTTTCAATAAGTAGGAATGATCATTATTTTTAGCTGTCCCCAGGCCTGATACTTGTATTTTAGGTGCATGTCTGACATAATAGATACAAACCTTGTAGCCTTGTTAAAGTTTTGCCTGTAAGGTGTGCAGTATTGAGATAACATTTCTCTCCAGTGTAGGGAACACACCTGTGAAACTTTGTAGTAAGAGCTTTTTTTATGCCCCCGCCACAAAGTGGCCGGGGCATATAGTTTTACCCATGTCCGTCATTCCGTCATTCTGTCATTCCGTCATTCCGAAATCAAACAGTTGTACGGACTTTTTTTCGCAATGCCTGCAGATATTGGCCTGATTTTTGGTGTGTTGGCAGATAATGACCAGTTACAGATCGAGTTCGCGTTTCGTCTCAGTTGACCTACTTTTGACCGTTTTACGGCTCCTAAACATAGAAAAATTCATGAAAAATAGAAATTTTCATGACAAATACACATGTACGGACTTTTTTTCGCAATGCCTGCAGATATTGGCCTGATTTTGGGTGTGTGGGCAGATAATGACCAGTTACAGATCGAGTTCGCTTTTCATCCTGGTTGACCTACCTTTGACCGTTTTACGGCTCCTAAACTTAGAAAAATTCATGAAAAATAGAAATTTTCATGACAAATACAAATGTACAGCCATTTTTAGCCCTCAGCTCATAGGCTGATGGGCTATTGTCGTCACCCAAGCTGTCCGTCTGTCCGTCTGTCCATCTGTCTGTCCGGTGTCTGTCCGTCCGTCCGTTCCGCGTCTGTTAACTTTTACCTTGTGAGCGGGATATCTCTAAAAGGATTCACCGTTGGAATTTTATTTCATCAGTCAAGATGTATATCGATAAAATCTCGGTCAAGTTCGAAGATTGGTGACCTTGACCCATTTTTCTACATGTTAGAGCTGATTATAAAAAAACACTCAGAAGTTTATATCTCAGGAACCATTGTGTGGCTTTTCACAAAACTTACTATGATCATTGGGACTGATGGTCTGTATGTGCTGCACAATTTTGGTGGCCCACCTGCAATTTCTGATTTTTCAAAGAAATTTTTTCGGATTTTTTCAATTTTGGCCTTTTGTGCAGGATATCTCCAAAGGTATTCAACACAGGAACTTCATTTCTTCAGTGCTGTTGCATTATATTTACAAAATCTTGGTCAAGTTCAAAGATGGGTGATCTTGACCTACTTTTCAAGGTTACAGAGCTTAGTATAGAAAAAAACTTAGGAGCTTATTTCTCAGGAAGCATTTGGTGGATTGTTATGAAACATGGTATATACCTCTCCAATTTAAATTTATAAATGATAATCAACTTTTGCTAATATTCTAGTTTTGCAATGCAATGCTTACAGATACTGGCCTAATGTTTGGTCTGTGGACGCATAATGACCACTTACAGATCGAGTTCGCGTTTCGTCCCAGTTAACCTATTTTTCACCATATGACAGATCCTGAACATAGAAAATTTCATGAAAGACAGAAATTTTCATGATAAATGCACATATATGGATTTTTTATTCACAATGCCTGCATATACTGGCCTGATTTTTGGTGTGTTGCTTGATAATGACCCATTACAGATCGAGTTTGCATTTTGCCCTTGTTGACCTACTTTTGACCATACAACACCTACTGAACTTAAAAAATTTTACAAAATTTAACAAATGTTTCTAATTTGCCCCAGGCGGGGGCATTCGTGTCGTTCCGACACATCTAGTTTACCAACCAATGCACCTTTAAACATTTGAACTGAAACATTGGTGAACTTATTTTATATCAAAATTATTGTGATTGAATGAAAAATCCCCATATTATATTTAAACAAATAGGCTTTTTCATTGTTGTTAATTGTATGCAGTTCTTGTTGTCTTTCAAATTTTCGGCTATTGATGATCAGGTTTGCCAATCAGTCAGTAAATTTGAGTCTTATTGTGGCTTTCAGAAATGTTACCCTAAATGTTTGTGTCTGGTTTTGTATTGTGTGCTTGTCCAGTCTGTCTTTGTGCTGCCCTCTTATAGCAATATTGTAACCTAAATGAGGGGTGTTGAGTTTGCAGAAAAATACTATCTGAAACAGACCTGTTTGAGCTGTTGGAAACCAGTATTAATCATAGATACCATCATAAATTAGGATATATGGATCATATAGGTATATTAAAATTTGTGTGCTGTAATATTCAAATGTCTAATTGTAGAAAGGTCCAAGTAATCATAATGGCCACAGTAGCATACCATTATGAAGACAATTGTACATTGTGAGATGTAATATGTCATGCGAGGTAGTCACTGTTTTCTAATGTTAGCTAGCAAATATAGAATAAAATGCCACTACCACAACCATCCACAGGACCACAAAGTTAGTGGCTTTAACTGGGTGGTCATGTTAGACATGAGGTTACCGCCCTTGTGCAGATGTGTCAGTCTGTGTATAAGTAGAACATATCTTAATTATAATAACTAATTCATTGCATTGAGCTATGGATATGTCTGATATCATGTTTTGCAGAAAGAATCAAAGGACAAAGAAAAGTTTGAAAGAAAAATCTTAGAGGTAAGAAGTAAGAAGAGATGTGTGATATGTAAATTCAAATGTTTTTTATAAGGGATATCTGTCAATTTTTTGTTTTTTTTAAGCTCAGCTGACTATAAGTCATCTGAGCAATAGTCATGGTCTTTTTGTCCGTCCAGCCATCTGGCAGTCTAGTAGCCTTCCCATTAACAGGGCATGCAAGCTTTAAAACCGTTAGACCTGCAAAGCAAAATTTGACATAGATTTAGATATCCCTAATTCTCCTACCAAACCTGAAAGTGAGTAAACAACTGTCATTGAGTAAACTTTTGTCAATACTGTCAATAATCAATAATTCTGTATGTCATGGGAACGGGCAAACCTAAGCCTTCAAGGTTTGCCCTCAATCCCTTTGATACTCTGAATTCGCTTCATGATCACTGTGTATTTTGTTATATCTTGTATTAGTATAATATTTCAAACAAACCAAACCTGAAAATGGGTCACTGTGACATTTTTTTTTAACAAATTAAGGAAAAACATTCATTTTCCAGTAAAAAACAGTTGTTACACTTCAAAACTGTCCACTATGAAAACTGCTGTTGTATATCTATTCATAATATATATAATTATTCCTGCATATATTTCCTATGTTACATATAACAGTTATGGGTCCAAACATAATGCACTTTGTAAAAATTTAGGAAGATATTTACTCACTTAACATGAAAATTTTTTAAGTTAGAGACAGTTTTTCCAATTTTATAACTTTGTTTAATTAAGATTCACTTGTATACCCAAAATTAGATCTGAATTTCGTTTTTTAGCAAACCTAAGAATATTTGCAATGTACGTTAACCCATACTATCTTGAAAATGGATGGTGCTAGTATCACCAAATTTTGTCCAAAAAAATCAGTCACCTAAAAAACTCTGGTTATCGCTTGTTTTTGGTGTCTGAATTTGCTTAGATTTTAGGGGGTAAAATTTAAAAAAAAAACTTAAAAAATCTCCTTCTCAAAAACTGTCCAGCAAAATTGTTTAATAATTGATAGGAGTAATTTCTGAAACAGTCTCTCTCAAATTGGTTTGAATGGTTCCATTTTGGTAAATTTTGGCTGAGTTACAGGAAGCTGAACTTAGCAAATTGTCAAAAAAAATGGATTCTAAAATTACAATATCAGAAATGGCTGGAGCTGTCTTCACCAAATTTTATGCAAATGTTGGTCACATGTTGGTCAATATTTCACAGATATGATCACATAAATAAGCTCTCTCAAGTTTGTTCAAATGGTTCGGGTTGGATTAATTTGGCCTGAGTTGCAGGAATTTGAACTTAGTGATTTCTCCAAATAAGCATTCTGACATAACAGTCTTATAAACAACAGGAGCTAGCATCATGAAGTTTTGTGCAAATGTTGGTCACATGACTCAAACTTGAAATTGCTGTTTTTGTGGTGCAACCTACATCAACCTGTATTTTTCAGACCAAAACACTTATTATTTTAGCATCTTTCATTTTAAAATGTTTCATGATGAAACTGTCAAGCTGAATTGTAACATTTTTTACAGGTATTATCCTATGATATGGTTCTTTCAATTGTATAAGAATAGATTAGGTTTGTTGATTTGTGGTAGAGCCATAGAAAGCTGAAGTTGGTCTTGTGGCCAATAGTAAGCCTATTTTAAACTGAGGACTACAAGAGTCTTCTTCTGCTAAACTGTTGTTTCAACTTCTGTAACATTGCTCAAAAATGATTCTGTGAAAGCCTTTGATCAAGTTTATTTAAATGATTGTTGGCAGAATTATTGAACCTTTTACAATGAAAGGACTACTTCTTTTATTTTTTTAAGAATATTGATATCTCATGGATATGTCAGCTTGAAAAAAAAGCATTTTAGCCAAAGGTTTTCAGTGTGTGTAAACAGATTTACCAAGAGGCCAAGATTGTGTCTGTATCTATAAACAGTTTGGCAGCTTGCCAACATTTTAAGAATTGGCAACAGGCCAAAGGTCAGTCTGGAACTATTCATAGCTTATAACTGACTGTATCAGACTGTGCAACAGGTCAAGGGTTCACTCAGTGCAGCCAGGTACAGGTCAAAAGTTCACTCAGTGCATCCAGGTGCAGGTCAAGAGTTCACTCAGTGCAGTAGCTGCAGCTAGAAATTTGTTCCAGTCCCTGGGGGCAACTGCCTTTCTCACCTAAACTTGTTTATCCCAGTGCATCTGACTCAAGAGAAGTTTGATATATTGGCCTGATATTTTGACCTGTCCATGCATCTGTTCCCAAGACTGGTATTGCTACCTACAATTACTTTTGCACAGTGTATGTGCCTTAATATATATATCAGCTTGAAATTGGGCATTTATATACATCTTAGATAGCTTTGTTGTATTCAAGACAGGAGGCACCACCTTCAATAATTTTTGCATTGTATGCTCCTACTTATTCCTCAGGAGTGATTTGACAGATCAGCCTGAAATTATACTTGTCCATACATTTTGGATAGTTTTGTTGTATACAAGACTTATGGTGCCACCTACAATCATTAGCTCAGCTGACTATAAGTCATCTGAGCTATAGTCGTGGTCCATTGTCCGTCGTCCGTCCGTCTGTCCGTCCGTCCGGATGTCTGTCCGTAAGACTGGCACGTTTCGACACCATTGGACCTACGAATCTGAAATTTGCCATACAGTTAGATGTCCCAAAAATCTCCTACCATGCTGAAAATTGGGTCAATAGGACTTCGTTCCTTCGAGATATTAAGGAAAAAACTCAATTTTTTATTAGAAATCTATTTTCACACTTCAGGACTGCCTTATATCAAAACCACTTATCTGGTTTTCTTTATATTTACCATAAATAATCCTCTATATAGTTCCTATGTACATGCCAGAAATTAAGTCAGTATTATTTAATTTAAAAAAGTTATGGGCCCAAACATAATGGACTTTGTAAAAAAATCAGAAAAAGGTATTTGGTCACTTAAGACCAAAAGTGTTAAAGGTAGGGACTTTTTTTCAGTAATACAACTTTAATTGATCAAAATTTAATTGTATACCAAAAATTAGATCAAATCTGTTAAATTTTTTTAAATATTGGCAAAAATATAAAATTGGTACCTTAAATTTTGCCCAAGTTTGACTATGGCACATTTTTTTTCCTGTAAGTACTGTGGATTTAATTTTCACAGCATGTTTTTGTAAGCATTTTGTCTGATAACACCAAAAATTTGAAACCATTTGATCAAAAACTGTAGATTTTATTCAAGTTTTCAAGCACCATGTCACATCAAGTTTACATCAAGCTAGTGTTATGCAGTTTGCTAGAGCTCAGCTCCCCAGCTTCAGCTCTAAGTTCCTTAAATTTAGCATACAGTTAGATGTCTCCAAAATCCCCTACCATGCCAAGAATTTTATCACTAGGACTTAATTCCTTAGAAATATTAATGAAAAACTTCATTTTTCCATTAAAAAACCATTGTTACACTGTAAGACTGCCTAATATCAAAACCACTGATCTGACTTTGATCATATATAATATACATATTTTTCTATACATTTGCTATGCACATGCCAGAAATGATGTCAGTATTGCGTAATTGTTTTAAGTTATGGGCCCAAACATAATGCAATTTTTAAAAATCAAGAAATATATTTACTCTCTTAACAAGAGGATTGCTGAAGCTAGAGATTTTTTGTCAGGGATGTAACATTATTTAATCAAGATTCAATTGAATACCAAAATTTAGTTCTGAATTTTTCAAATTTTATAAGTTATTAGTATAAATATAAAATTAGTACCTTAAATTTTGCCCAACTTTGACCATGGCACGTTTGTTTCCTGAGAGCACTGTTGATATAGTTTTCATATCATGCACACAAGGATTTCATCTTTGTAGTTTAGAAAGCTGAAAGAAATTGGCCAAATATTGTAGCTTTTATTAATGTTTATATGAGACCATGTCAGACCCAGGCTTAATCCAGCCCCTCTTCAGTCACCTGTATGTTGACCTTGTTGACCTTTCATCAGATTATGCATGCTTGAGCGAAGCATACACTGGGGCAGCCAGGCAGCTAATGCCCAGCCACAGTTGATCCAGGTGTCCAACCCAACTCATCTAGTAGTTGTTTTGAAAAACAACATAACAATAAACAATAAATTAATAATTTTGTATTGGTTTTTTATAACAAATTAAAGAAAAATTAAAAGAAAAGGATTTTGGTAGTTGTTGAGTAACAGAAAATTAACTTGCAGTTACTGATGATGTAAGAATCTTGTATGGATGGATAGAATGTCAATGTCAGTGTTATTCCAAATAACACCATGCAGTCACCTATGGTATTTTTCAGTAAAATTTTAATGATAAAAAAATATATCATATTATTGATTACTAATCATTAGGGATCATATGAAGGAAATTAATGATAGACAAAGATGCAGTTGATAATATTAATCTACTGTGTCTAGTGTGTAGATTGATGTGAAAGTAGTCCAAAGTGAATATATTACATATTTTTTTTTTTTTTTATAAATAAAAGCCATAAAATCAGTTACTCATGATCATTATTTAAATTTGTGAATTTTGTATATTCTGGATTCTCAACATCTTTGTTTGGCTAAAACTGAATAAATACTAGACATGGTGCGAATGCTTTGCAAATGTATTTGAATACGAATATGAATATGTACTTCATTGAAAAATTTTATTGCATAAGAATGGGAATTCAGGTAAAAATGAAAGTATTTGAATACCAGTGCAGATACTTTCAAAATAAATTCATGAATGCATTCATGAATATATTCTATAATATTAATTCAATAATCATTTCAGTTATATTTTATTTTAAAAAATCATATGATTTTCTTATTTTTTTTTAAATAAAAATTATATTGGCACAATATTTGTTATTAAACTCTTTTATAATATGTGCTGCTTATAAGTTATATGGCCAAGTCAAAATCTGTGTGACATTAGCACTCCATCTGTTAATAAAATAAATGAAATTAATCCTCTTCCGTGTCTCCAAAGATACTATCAAAATCATACATAAGCTAAACACCAACAACTCATAATAAAGCTTATATTTATTACCACACAAAACAAGCATGTGCCTCTTTCCCAAACCATATTTTTTATCATATATAACAGCTGAGGGCCGTGACCCATGGGTCCCTTGTTCCCTATAAGCACTGTTTAATTCTCTCTCCCCCCCTTTTTCAATTATTATTTTAATTATAATTTTAAATTATTTTTACAGCATTTTATTTCAGTTTAGAAATTAAATGTGTATTATTATACTTCAGCTGACCTCCACTTTCTTCCTTATTCCATCATTAACGGGTGTTCCCATGGTTAATTTATGCTCATATTACTGTCACATAGCTGAAATAATAATTAAGTGGAGCACCATTCATCAGAACAACTCAGGAGACAAAGTTTTTGTTCAGTTAAACGAACATTCGGATGAACAGTCGTGTAAAATTACATTGTAGCATTGATGTCAACAGCCCAGTATTACTACCATAAATAGTGGCACTGTGTCAGGGACTTAGGTTAGCTCTCAGATTTATTAAAAAGGAACAATTACAGAATAGTATAAGTACATGTGCCAGTTAATCTCTTGCTGAATGTGAAGAAATCCGCCGTGACAGTTTAACCGCTCTGGTGCTGCCCTGTATGTGGGGACAGTTAAACTGACTTAATGTCAGACGCTGTGCACATCTTCTTTCGTCTCTTGGAAACCTGCGTGTCCTGCATCTGGCCCTTGAAGTCCCATAGCTTCTGACGACTGTACTTTTTGTCACATATAGCTGATCTTCAAAAACTAAACTCTCTGGCCAGTGGCCAGCATCCTTGATGACTCTGTCAAGCTTCTCCAAAATGCAGAGCTTGTCTTTAAGTGACAGAACATGGTGCTTGCGCTTGCAAGACCCCAAATCTATCCGACATGCAGCTAGAGCACTGTGATCTTCGTTGTCCTGGTCAAGATTTGCTAAATTGTGAATGAACTTGTTGATCAGGATATGGCTTAAATCACTTGCAATGTTAAACTGCTCAGATGAGAACAAGTTCGAGTGTATTAGAGCCCTACATTACCAGCACAAAACTTCTCGCTCTCATGGCCGCTCTCATATGTGAACAAGTCAACAAGGCAGGACAAACGGTTTATTAGGGGACCTGGTCGGTGGTCGTTTTCACAACTACAACTGCTCAAATAAGTGAAAGGTTATGTGGGTGTGTACAACCTGGCTGATTATGTGTTGTCACACTTGATGCTCTGCAACCAGTGATGCATTCAATTATTAGTTGGGACTGGGAGTGAATACACATGCGACAATCTATGCTTCTGTCAAAATAAATATTATTTCAGATACCCCATGTTTGATTTAAAAAATCAGATAAATGGTAAAAATTTCGGTTTTCAAGTTTTATTTCGGATAATTTTTTTGGATAAATGGTGCACAGTGTACAGTAATTGTTCAACAAATATATATTTAATATGTGATTATCACCAGTTAGCAGAGCCATTTCCTTTTAGCTTTTCAAATACTAATTGTAATATAAATATTAAAAATAAGTATATTTTGCATTTGCTTAATTTTCCAAAAATTTGACCCATAGATCCCTTTTTTCTCACAAGGGACATGTAATGATCAGTGAATTGCAGCTGGACATTAACTTGTGTGCATTTCAGTTGTTATTACCGGTATAAAAATTGCTATATTCATTAACACTTTAATGGTTTGATATGCTTAATAAGTTTTGTAAAATATAGAATGGACTTATATTGTTATTTGATAAAGGATTTTTCACCATCTTGTTTTTAAATTATTAGAATGATTTTATATCAGATGTATTGACTTTTATTCATGACAATGTAATATTCTTTCTCACAACAGGAGCTCTATCAGCTGTTCAATGAAGCCACAGCATTTTATTATTCACCAAACGGAGATCTCACAAACACAGTTCAAAGACAACATGAACAACCAGAGAACGGGAAGGCAGCAATATGGCAGCAGGCTGATGAAAGGTTCTTCTGGAACAAGTACATGCTACATGATCTCATAGACAGTGGAGTAAGTATAAACTGTTTCTGATGTTGAATAAGACAAGCAAAATGTAAGAACGTGGAGTTAGTAAAAATTGGTGGTAGGAATTAGTTTTAAAATCATAATTGATGATTGAAAAATAAAAATGACCGATGATTAGTTTATCTTCAAAATGGCTCCTTCACACTAATATAAATGTTACCAATCACAAAATTTTACTATTTGAGATGTTTGTGTTTTTAATATAAAATCTAGTTCCAAATATTCCAGTAACAACAGGAGCTCTTAGGATAAAATGTTACATGCATATTTCTTGATCACAGCCATGAGGGCCACTTATTTTTTATTAAAACTTACCCAATCTCATGTACAATATTTGAGTCAATGTGAGATCTGATCCTATGATCACTTGTGCAAATCTTTTTAATTTACATACCCCCCCCCCCCCCCTCAGCCTTTCCAGTTAGAAACAGAGTCATCTAAATAACTAAAACAAAAATAATCATCAACTTAATTTTAAATCCAGTGTGCATTTTGCTTTTATTTCACTATAAAAGGGGTTCCTACCAAGGTTTTGGGATATTTGGCCATCACTGATGCTACACTTTCCCAATTAAACACTTGAAGGGGACTATTTGTGCCTTTAGGCCCTTGTTAATGGATCAGTCAGTCATATATATGATCATCTCTGGCCAGTTATGCTTTGGATTAAGCCACTATTATAATGTTGTAAATATAAAAAGGCAAGGTGAATATCAAAGGGTAGAAGTTAGGGTAGTGGTTAATATGGTTTAACTTTAGAGCTCAAGTTCCCAGACTTGAATCCTGGCAATTCCCTCAAGGCAAAATTTAATGATATCTTCATCGAACCTCTGAACATAACATTCTAATTCAAGCAGCAGGTGTTAAAACTCTGGAAGGTCCAAAAGTTATAATTACCAGACAGATTATTCAGTAGCCATCTTCTTGTGTGGAAAAACAGGAAATATAATATCATGGAAGATTTAAAAGCCCATTAAAAGTTTGCTTTCAAGTCTATAATTATTTTAAGAATTGTTCTTTATCATATAGAAAGACATTAATTTACAATGCCCCAAGGCTCTAGATTATACCATGATGTCAGCACCATAACTAAAGTGTTGTCTCAGATAATATGTTGATGTTTAGCAGTGCTAGACACTATCACATTAAACACCCACAGTAAATAAGACCTTGGATATTTAATATTTATTTAAGAGTCATTTTGGTTCAGATTCCAACATCCAACATTCTAACAAATAATTATTTTGGATTTCTACAAAAGTAAACTCACATGTCCCATAGCTGTTCCAAATTCATGGAAAATATCTTTATATTACGGATGGATTTTTGCTTTCTCCATAAATAGCAATACTATGCCTTTATTTCAGGGTTTCTAAAGTTAAAATTATGTACCTGATTGTCTGTCCATTGCCTTCCATTCATTCCTGGATTAATGTGTTGTGTAAATTGGGGTTTTTACATCAATGCATGTATTAGGTCTGCCTATCTGAAGTTTTGTATGGTGACTTTCCAAGCATTGCAGTAATTACTCTGTAACTTTCAAATACATTTGCCTAAAAGTATACCTACCAGTGTGTTGATATGCTCATTGAATGAACATAAATATTTATGTTAATATACAGATACCTTAAAAGAGTAAGTAATATTTATTAACATACCTTTACAATAGCATTTCATCAGAATTCTTGAGAGAAGCAATACATCAAGAGACATCTGGTGGATGTTTTGTGTACCAGAATAATACAAGACTTGTCAGTTATTATTAGTAGCTAATGTTTAGTTTTGTGTCTTGTTGTTGAAAATAATGCAATTAATTGTTAATCAGGGAGTTTTTACTTATGCCTGGGCAAATGTTGCAGACATATATCAGATATGGTGAAATGTGAGATTTTCCCCCTCCATATTCTTGACAGTATTGATAAATTTCTTAAGACACTGAATTTTTTTGTCTAAAAGTAATTTTCACCATATTTAGCTCCATTTTAAATGTTTAATGCATATCAAGATATTTATTATCCAAGAAATTTTTGGTTCAAGTTTACAGGTCCCAGATGATAATTACAGAATTACTGAAATGTGACTGGTGAATACAGAGGCCAGTGCATACATTTGGTTTATCACATTCTATATTCTAATCAGCATTGGAAACAATAACTCTGTCACAATTTCACTTAGCATGATGGTGTAATTGTTAGTGCACTTGCATCATGATTGCAAGGTTGTAGGTGTGCACCCTGATCTGCCCGCATTCCATGTTAATTTTTCTGGCCAAAGTTAGCCTTCTTCACCCAGGAGTGAGTGGGTACTGGTCATGGACAGTAGGTAAATGTACAACCAATAACGTTGCACCAACTGTGGCTGCCCAGGTTGTGTACTCCCTATGGAGCTGAGATTGGCTACAAGAATAAACTGGCTAGAAAGCCATAAAAGGCAAATTGTCATTCAAATGAGACTGGAGGTGTCACTGATATCAGACTATAAACCCCTCTGTGACTTTTACTGTAAGCCAATTTTGGATTTTTATATATTCCATTCTGTATATATGCAGCATTTTTAAGATTTGCCCAAGTTGGGCTTGTTGTAAAAATTGTTTCTTTATGTCTTGTGTTCTAAAAACCATGTATAAAGTATTAACTTTCTTTATTTATTTTTTACAGTTCCTTGAAGTTCTAGAAAGTTAATGGAAATGATGCATTGAAGTTAAGTTCAGAAAGCAGTAGAAATGTTTTGGTTTTTGGTGTCTTTCAGGATGACCTGTGCTCTCCATGGATTATTCCTGTGGTGCAAGGATTTATTCAGATGGAGAGATGCAGTCTACTTTGGGATGGTTTAGGAACAATGTCTGATCCACAGTCAGGGGATCTGGAATACAAGATCTGGGTCATTTCTCGCAGGAGTAGACACAAAGCAGGTATTATATGCAACATGTCCACATGTGAAATGATTGTCAGGTTGCTTGCCAGATGGCAGCACTGCCTAGTCAGTTTTTAGCTCAGCTGACTATAAGTCATCTGAGCTATAGTCGTGGTCCATTGTCCGTCGTCCGTCCGTCTGTCTGTCCGTCCGTCCGTCCGTCCGTCCGTAGATGTGGCACGTTTTGAAACCGTAACACCTAGGAATCCAAAATTCGGCATAATGTTAGATGTCCCCAAGATCTCCTACCAAGCTGAAAACTGGGTCTTTGCAACTTCACACTTTAGGACTGCCTAATATCAAAACCACTCATCTGTTTTTCCTCATATTTACCATAAATTTTCCTCTATATAGTTCCTATGTACATGCCAGAAATTATGTCTGTATTATTTAATTTAAAAAAGTTCTGGGCCCAAACATAATGCATTTTGAAAAAAATAAGGAAAGATATTTGATCACTTAACACAAAAAATGTTAAAGCTGTGGACCTTTTTTCCAGTAATATAACTTCAATTAATCAAAATTAAATTGTATACCCAAAATTAGATGAAAATCTTTTAAATTTTTTAAAATATTAATAAAAATAAAAAATTGGTACCTTAAATTTTGCCCAACTTTGACCATGGCACGTTTTTTTCCTGTAAGTACTGTGGATTTAATTTTCACAGCATGTTTTTGTCAGCATTTCAACTGTTAACACCAAAAATTTGAAACCAGTTGATCAAAAACTGTAGATTTTAATCAAGTTTTCAAGCACCTTGTAACATATTGTTTACATCAAGCTAGTGTTATGCAGTTTGCAAAAGCTCAGCTCCCCAGCTTCAGCTCTAAGTTCCTTAAATTCAGCATACAGTTAGATGTCTCCAAAATCCCCTACCATGCCAAGAATTTGGTCACTAGGACTGAATACCTTCGAGATATTAATGAAAAACTTCATTTTTCCATTAAAAACCCATTGTTACACTTCAAGACTGCCTAATATCAAAACCACTGATCTGACTTTAATCATAAACAATATACATATTTTTCATTCTCTATGCACATCCCAGAATGATGTCAGTATTGCGTAATTGTTTTAAGTTATGGGCCCAAACATAATGCACTTTGTAAAAAATCAAGAAATATATTTACTCCCTTAACAAGGGTATTGCTAGAGATTTTTTTTGTCAGGGATGTAACATTATTTAATCAAGATTCAATTGAATACCCAAAATTAGTTCTGAATTTTTCAAATTTTAAAGTTATTAGTATAAATATAAAATTAGTACCTTAAATTTTGCCCAACTGTGACCATGGCATGTTTGTTTCCAGTGAGCACTGTTGATATAATTTTCATATCATGCACACATAAGGATTTCAGCTTTTTAGTTTAGAAAGCTGAAAGAAATTGGCCAAAAGTTGTAGCTTTTATTAATGTTTTTTATGAGACCCTGTCAGACTTTGGCTCTCTCCAGCCCCTCTTGAGTCACCTGTATGTTGACCTTGTTGACCTTTCATCAAATTATGCACGCTTGAGGCGAGGCATACAGGAATCCAGGCAGCTTATGGCCAGCCACAGTTGATCCAGGTGTCCAACCCAACTCATCTAGTAGTTTTAACCAACAACATAACAATAAACAACAAATTAATAAATTTTTATTGGTTTTTAATAACAAATTAAAGAAAAATAGAAAAAGGAATTTGTTAGTTTATAATAACAGGAAATTAACTTGCAGTTACTGATGATATAAGAATCTTGTATCGATGGGTAGAATGTCACATATTCCAAATAACACCATGCAGTCACCTATGGCATTTTTCAGTTCAATTTTAATGATAAAGAAGTAAATCATATTATTCATTACTAATCATCAGGGATCATATGAAGGAAATTAATGATAGACAAAGATGCCGTTGATAATATTAATCTAGATTCCTACTGTGTCTAGTGTGTACATTGATGTGAAATTAGTCCAAAATGAATTTTTTACAGTTATTTTTTAATATAAATAAAAGCCATAAAACCAGGTACTTATAACCATTATTTAAATGTGTGAATTTTGTATATTCTGGATTCTCAACATCATTGTTTGGTGAAAATTGAATAAATACCAGACATGGTGCGAATACTTTGTAATTGTATTTAAATACAAATATGATTATGTACTCCATTATAAAATTTCTTGCATAAAGAATCGGAATTCAGGTAAAAATGAAAGTATATGAATACTCGTGCAAATACTTTCAAAATGTATTCATGAATGCATTCATGAATATATTCTTTAATATTATTTTAATAATCATATCAGTTATATTTCATTTTAAACAATCATATGATTCTCTTATTATTTTTAATAAAAATTATATTTGGGACAATATTTGTAATTTTTTTTAATAAATAGTTAAACTCTTATATTATATGTTCTGCTTATAAATTATATGGCCAAGTCAAAATCTGTGTGCCAATAGTACTCCAATTGTTAATAAAATAAATGAAATCAATCCTCTTCCCTGTCTCCAAAGGTACTATCAAAATCATACATAAGCTAAACAACAACAACTCATAATACAGCTTATATTTATTACCACACAAAACCAGCATGTGCCTTATTTCTAAATAATATTTTTTTATCATATATAACAGCTGAGCGTCGTGACCCATAGGTCCCTTGTTTTTTCTCTCCAGTGCTCAATCTTGATAAAGCAACTGATATTGCATGTAAAAAAATTAAATGCTTGTTAAATACAAGTTTTTAAAAAATTCCAGATTTGCTTTAAGTACTAATGACTAAAAATTATTCACACATCTTTCTCTTAAAGAAAAATGATTGACATTTACTGATCAACAACAGCATCTCTTCTGATTCTGCACTGTCCTTCATCTAATTATTTTGTCTTCTTACAAGGCTACATTAACAGAGCTTGTTATTTATCTCTAATATAAAGAAGTAGGTGTCCCTGCAAATCACTGTCACAAATTTCTTAATGGATTGTGCATTAAATCACACTAGTATAGTTTACATTGTTCTTTACAACACTAGTTTTACTATTCATTTTATGTTTTAAAGACACTCTTGCTTTACTTTGTGCTGGTAGTGGAATTTATAGCATTACCAAAGTGAAGACAGAGAAAGAATACATGATAGGCTTTAAGGCGTGATCACAGTTTTGCATGTTTTTGGTAAATGGACTTTCACATTAGTGTGAAGTATGACCTCAACCCACGCAATCAGAACACCATTATAAATTTGATGGTTCTACTTCCACATCCCGAGTTTTTACATATCGCATCAGTGAGAAAATAAAAGTGTGCTATATAGGATATAAAAGTTTGCTCTTTTTAGGCACCAAGCGTTGATCACAATATTATGTCACTTTCCAATGGCATTTGGGAACAGTCCTCGATGAATAAATATCAGGTTTTGACCATTAATGTTTTTGTTTCAGTCATAAAGGTGAAAGCATGTTTTGCTTTTCACAAGTTTTTTTCTTCATCCATGAGCTATTGCATGATTTGTCTGATGTTAGATTGTTAACAGCTATTCATTGCTTTTAATGATTTCCCACAATTAACAGTAAATTATTAGTTGTGAATATGAATCAGGAATGCAAGACAGGTCTTCCAACCTTCATATCATACCAGTGCAAATTTGTTTTAATTACTTTATAACAATTACCCTTAATTTGATTTAAAATATATATTGATTAGAAATATTTAGCAGTATAATATTTTGCCTCAGATTGATTTCTGGCTAAATCCATGCATAATTAAAGAAGTCAGATGACTTGCCAAATGTCTGATAGATTTTCATGAAACTATAAAAATTACCCAATAGTTTTTCACCTGATTTACATTCTGAGCAATATGCATGCATATTTAATGAGGTCAGAGGTCACAAGATAATCAAAGGGTGAATTATGCACCATTTGCGGTGATCTAGTTTTTTAAGCGAACCTGTGAGCTAATGCGATGGTGTGGCGTTGTCCGGCTTCCATCGCCGGTCCTCTGGCATCCGTTGTCTGTACATTAACCCATACTATCTTGAAAAAGACAGGCACTAGCATAAAAAAATTTAATGCAAAAAATTAGCCATTTGAAAAACTCTATTGGATTTTGCTTATTTTTTGGCTAACTGCATTTTCTTGGAGATTTAATGGAGAAAAAGCTTAAAAATCTTCTCCAATGAAATGGTCAGCCAAATTGTTCAATATTTCTCAGAAATAATCTCTTATACCATCTCTCATAATGTATGGTTCCAGTTTGGTGATTTTTGGCAAAGTTACAGGAAGTTGAACTTAGTCATCTGTCCAAAAAAGCATACTAAAATTTCAGTCTCAGAAACAGCAGGAGCTATCATCACCAAATTTTATGCCAATGTTGGTCACATGAGTCATGTCTGAAATTGAGCTTTTGGTGGTGCCACCTGCATTGGCCTTTTGGGTACAGGGGTAATCAGTGCCTGAATCATACTTAGGGCTTCAAAGAACTTCTCTGAAACCATATGGCCAAATTGTTTAAGACGCACAGAAATGATCCTAGGGTAGTGCTTTCTGAAGTTTGTTCAAATGGTCTCTGTTTAGTGACTTTTGGCTGAGTTATGGGAAGATGAAATTAGTCATATGCCATAACAGCCAATTTTAGCTCAGTGGCTACAAAGATCTTCTTCTCAAAAACCACTGGGCCAAATTCTTAAATCTCACACATTAATTATCCTCAGATGTTGATAATTCAAGTTTGTTCAAATGGTTTTGGTTCAGTGCTTTTTGGCTAAGTTACGGGAAGCTGAACTTAGCCAGTTTGCTGTATTTTCGTATATGAGTGATAAACCTGCAAAACGTTTTTTGACTGACGCCAGTGAGGCCTATTTGTTTAATAATTTAAAAGAATAATCTCCACAATAATTATTATAATAATTGTCTCTAATGGTTCCTCATGAATGATTTTTGGCTGAATTATGGAGATTGAATTGAGTCATTTAACCATATATGTAAGCTGTGTGCAGCAGTTACATCTAGCCAGGCACCAGTTTATCAGCATCTATAACATCATGCCACTAGATTTCAGGTTAAACAGCTTGGCAGACTGCTAACTATTTCAGATTTTGCAACAGGCCAAAGGTCAGCCTGGATCTATTTAGAGCTTTCGCAAATTGGCAACTGTATCAGATTAGGCAGCAGGTCAAGAGTTCACTCAGTGCAGTAGCTGGATTCTATTTATAGCTCTGGCAGACTGCCCACTGCATCAGATTTGGCACCTGCCAACTGTGTCAGATCATGCAACAGGTCAAGAGTTCGCTCGGTGCAGCCAGGTACAGGTCAAAAGTTCACTCAGTCTAGCCAGGTGCAGGTCAAGAGTTCACTCAGTGCAGTAGCTTGAGCCAGCAATTTGTCACAGTTCACTCAGGGCATCTGCCTTTCTAACCTAAGCCTGGTCAGCCCAAATCCAGAAGTTTGATATATTGGCCAGATATTTTGACTTGTCTGTGTGTCTTTGATGGCTTTCTTGTTCACAAGACAGGTTTCACTACCTACAGTGACTTTCGCACAGTGTATGTGCCTGCTTATTTCTCCAGAGGAATTTGATATATCAACCTGAAATTGGGCAAATTTATACATATCGTAAAGCTTTGTGTATACAAGACTGGTGGCGCCACCTACAACAATTTTTGCACAGTATATGTCACTGCTTATTTCTCAGGAGGGGATTTCAGCCTGAAATTCGGCATATGCATACATCTCTGATACCTTCGTTGTATACAAGACATGTAGGCCTACTTGAAAAGTAATGGCCCAGCATTTCAACATTATACCTGGTATATAAACCATTGCACTGGTTTGCATTAGGCATGTAGGCCTTGTTTAAGAAATAGAAAACAATTGGTCCATCAACTCTTCAGGGCTGTTTTTGTCACAGTGGCAAATCTGACAACCTGGCATGTGTAGACTTCAGTTATTTAACATTGAATATAATATTTAAGCATGACCATATATCCCTTGATGATTTTCAGATGTTATGCCACCTGAATTCCTCCTGCAGGTTTTTGTTAAAATTTGTTAGACTTTAAAAAGATAACAGTTATGTATGGGTTTGATTCTACCTAACGTATTCTACTAATGATTTGTATTTGAATAAAATACGCTTCAAAGAACATTAGGAAGATTATTAATATTTTTGTAACATACATGTATCACTCTAATTATTGTATCCGCTGAAACCTGCTGGTCCCACAGGCATCACCGCCAGATATTAGTCACAGGAGAGAGATAAGATACTGCAGAATACTTAAGATACTTTGATGTCAGAGATGCCAAAATTTTCTAGTTTAATTTAAATTTATTATTACTCTTTGTACTAATTTGTTTGTCTGAATAATCTTTTTTGTTGATGATTAGTTATTAGATGATTATACTTAAATAATGACAATTTCCTTTTATGTATATATCATATTTGTGCAAGTTGAATGGCAGTGTGGTTACTGACAAAACATGTTATGTGCCAGTCTTAGCTTTGCTCTTGATATTGAAGTTTGATGATTAAATTGATTTAATAAACTTCTGTCGGACCTATATTCCAGCCAACATGCATAGATGGAACAAAATTAGGTAAACAAGTTCTTTAGATATAGAGAAAATTTCTGAAATTTCTCTTACATCTTACAAAAAAAATCTGTTTCTCAGCAAGTAGTACACAGATTGCCCTGAAATTTTCTATACAGTTAAATGTTTTACAACTTTTCTGTTGTTTAGATTAGTTATGTCAATTTTAGTAAAAATTAAATGGTTATTTTGAGACTGATGAATAGCAGTTATGTCACATATTTAGCTGAACAATCATATACTTCATTATACTCCTTTAATTTTTAAATACAGTCGATCTGCATCATGAACTCCATGTGTGCTTTGTTTACATTGCCTGTGCTTCGATGCGCCACCTGCTGTTTAAACTTGAAATAGTCATGACCTATTGTTTATCTGTAAATATCAAGCAACTCCTAGTTTAAAGCCCATTCCTGTGTACACAGTGGTATCTATTTGCTGAATGACCTTTGAAAAAAAAGCCCTATCATCTGTAGGCAATGACTTATACCACAAATCACGTAACTGGTTATGTGACTTTTAGAAAAAAAAACGCCACAGGACCGCATCAGTTTGCCGAGAAGAGATGCATTTTGCACGTGTTCAAACATGATATGCTTGTCGAATTGGCTTTTGACACAGATGGGACCATTACAAAATGATGAGGCACACAAAAGTACTCTGAAGTTGAGAATTTCAGATATTTTGGTCATCTGGCAACATTTTCTGTCACATTTTTGTAAGCAAGGTACCAAAGACCTCACTTCAGTGGCTCATGAGGTGTGTTTTTGCTGCGCTCAGAAACTCTCAAGTGACGCACAAGTGCAAGTGTACCCAGACAGCGCAGCTGCTGATGCGGCGGATTGGGCCTGCTTGACACAGAAATAGCACTAGAAAAATAGGAATTTTCATTTTGAATTTGACAGTATTTTGAAAGCTTCCTTATTCGCTTTACAAGAATATCAAGAAATTTGTCACGGCAAACTTTTCTGTCACATCTGAATTGGGACATCCATGAATTCTTCAGTTATCTTTGTTCATCTCACTTTTCAAAAGAAATTAATTAAATTTGCCAAATCTGTGTAAAATGTGAGACATAAGGAAGGGCATATAAGCTGCTTTATTTTGACAGGATAACGCTTGTAAAAAAAATTATTAATGGTTGCATGAAAGCACTATAGCGGTAGATGACATGCCTGTTATTCAAACACCAAAGCTCATTTAAATATGTTAATGAACACTGTGAGGATCAACTGAATAGTAATATGCAAACATATCAAAGTAACCTCTTTTCCATATATTAAAATTTTATATAATTGCCCTAACAGACAGTGTCATGTTCAGCTGAGTGCTGTGACCCATGGGTTGGTTTCAAATAACATTCCATGAGTTATCTTTTCATCAGTCCCTCAGCCCACATTTTTCACAGCTCCATGCAAGAAAAACTGAATTAAAATGTAAAATTAGTCGGCATGGCAGACTATTCAAGCCAGCTATATTATTACTTCAAATTTAATCAGAAATTGTTGGTAACATGACTACTTTAGGTAACGTGTGTTCGGGTGAAGGGTGAATATTTGCTTTTATTGAAGGAGTGGTTGATCAACCATTTTTCTTTCAAATTTAATTGTAGGCTCTCGGTATAAGAGGCGTGGTGTAGATGAGCATGGCAACACAGCAAATTACGTTGAGACAGAGCAGGTAAAAGTATTGGTAATTTGTTGCATTTCACATGTGATTGTTGTAATCACTGTAAACATTGACATATGCTAAATCTATCCAATCTTCCATATGCTGAACCATTGTTATGATATATAAATTTTTAATGAATTTATAGTCCCATGTGACCTTCACATATTGAGTTACAGCACACCAGGAGACCAAAAGTGATCCATACTTAATAGTGTTAAATGAAATATTATCGCTATCTGTCCACAGTTGCTCAGTTTATCTCTTTAGAATAAAAAATATTATTACTTTTTTTAGTTTAATCGATTTAGGAACCATAATCATCCTGTTACTATAGAAATTCATGGGTAACATGGCACACAGGTAGATTTTAATGGACTGTACATGGCACTTGGATAATGACCTGGATTATATATGAGGTATGTGAAATACAAGCTTAATAAGATATATGAAAACATTTCATGCTCACTTTGTATGTTTTTTTTACCTCCATTTAAATACAGAGACATTAATATGTTAAAGTAGGCTAGGTTAAATTAGGAGAAATAAATCAGTTGTAACTTCACAACTCATTTTCTATATTAAAAAATCTTTTCCACAAGGGCAACATGAAATCTTCAAAGATAATTGTTCTTGAAATGACAAGCTAATGTCTTAGCTTTAAAAATCCAACATAATCTTTACGCATCTAATTTTACCCATATATAAATTTGAAATTATGTCAATCAGTAAATTAATTATAAATATACAGCAGCAGGTGTAGTTTAATATGAATTGATTCACCACCAGTCAGTTCAGCGTTCACTTAAAACAATGCATGTCATTTAACCGTTTCCCATTTTCATCACCACCTAGGCCCAATTTATATTTAATACTGTGGAAGTGGTTAATTTGGCATGTCTGAATTTTCGCGCCTTTTTCATTATAAAGCATTAGTGCAGATCAGATTTTCATGCAAATCAGTATGAATCGGGTATTCAATTTGTATCAAATTATCCTAATTATTTAAATGATTATATAAAAGATTGGTTTGTAACACAACCAACCTTCCACCTAACAAGCTATTTGACAAATGAGTAAGTTGTAGAATTGTTCAACAACAACTGTGATTACTAACTAGAAACAGCCTGCTATGTGTGAACAACAACTGGCTCTCGTTCGCAAATCAAAGAAATATGGAAGGGGGTACCAAAGGTCTTCAAAGCATCAACTCAAGAAACCCTAACAGAGGGATTACCATACCCACATGACTGTGTGTCAGGCAAGAATGCTGCAGTCTTCCAAGTGAATGATCGCATTGATCACAGCAACATCACAACCTGCCAGTCGCCCCCAGGGTGTATACCAGATCTACAATGCAAACACTAGACTTTTGTGCATACAAAATAAATTTTGTTTATAAAAATGGTGGACATGTCTAGGGTGTTTGAAATAATGAGTGTTCTTAATTTTGCTCAAATCACACTCCAGCGAAAAGTGCGAAAATATAAAACCCACTAACAAAACCTCTTCCACAGTAATCCTCATCTGATTGTGGGCATACAAAACACCACTTTAAAATATCACCTGGAACTCTTTTGCCTTTGTGAAGTCAAATATGCAATTTACATGTTAATTTTTTTATCTAGACATTTCAAGAACACCCTTCCATAAATATGCTAAATTTATTATTCATTTGCATGAGAACTCCTACATGAATATTTGTAGAATTGTATTCTTGTCCTGTCAGCAAGTCAACAAAATCAGTTTTATTGTCAGCTACAACATTTTAATGGTACATTAGACATGGTAACTGCAGTATACTTCCAAAATTTCCAGAAATGATTAGAATATGTCTGATTTCTTTCATCTGGTTATTAAAATGTTAATTTTTATGACACCCATGACATCACAACACCCAATTTTCAAAATACGTTTTTGATAGGAAATTTTTATGAAGTGTCCAAAAAGATTGCTACAACAAATTTCAAAACTCTTCATCTTTTATATAAAAAAAACCAAGTTGCACATTGTTTAAAAAACTGACCGACCACCACACAATTCATCATAGATTTTCCTGCAAAGGCTCATGCATGGCAAAATGAATTGCTTCCAGGAGTATAAAAATGAACTAAATAAGCATAAATATGTGAAAAATACACACTTAAAAGTTACATTTTACCATTTTGTCAAATTTGGGACCAGTTTTCATTACACTTCACACACAATGAATGAATGTGTCACTTTACCTTTTTCTTCATTTTTCTTTAAAGTTAACCTGTTCTTAATTTGTTTACTTATCTGGACAGGAAGAAAATTACCATTTGATCTTTATTTGATATTAACATTATTTTCAATTTCACACATATTTAATGAATGAAAGTGTCACTTTTACCTTTTTCTCGTCTTTCTTTGAAGTTCACATGTTCTTAAATAGTTTTCGTGTCTGGAAAGGTAGAACGTTGCCATTTTGATCCATATTTGATATTAACATTATTTTTAATTTCACACATATTTAATGAGTGAACCTGTCACTTTTACCTTTTTCTTCATCTTACCTTGAAGTTCACCTGTCCCTAATTAGTTTTTATACCTGGACTGTTAGGATATTGCAAATTTATCCTTATTTCAAATTAACATTATTTTTCTTTTAAATTTTTCTTTTTAAATGTAACAAGACTTTTGTCTTAAATATCTTGGAACAAGTCATATTTAGATTTATAACCAATTTATTTCAGAAGTCTTAATCTAATTACTCATATCTCATTAACCTATTACCTAGATATTTCATGATCATGCTCTAGGTGCTTCCAGATGCTTATTCCCTTATTGTTCCTCATTTCTACAGTGTCTCAAGTCAGATAAATTGTAAACAGTGCATGTACACACATGCTGAAATATAGCACAGGTACTATAATTATCTGAATTCACTTAATTTTCCTGGCTTTACCAATAGATAAGGGTAAAAATTTTAAATGAAAATGTCATTAACCATTATCTTGGGATCTCTGTAGTATCTTTTGAAATGATCCAATGGAAACTTGATGAGTTATCAGCTATAATGTTAATATATAGAATGTCAAAATTCAAAGTTTCTGAAATGTAAAATTAATCTGAACAATACAGGGGTTGTTTTGTGACAACCTTACATAAAGCAGAAGGGGTTAAAACTTATTGCTATAAATACAAATTTACAATTTCTGTAATTTTGGCTCAGATCTGCCCTGCTTTGTGAAATAAGTTCACAATGACCTGATTTTTAAAGCTCAGTTTCGAATGAATCATTCTGTGAGTTAGTAATTGGTCTCTGTCCAGTTTTCACAAGGAAAATTAACTGTTAGGGTTACTTTCCCTCATTATTTCTTACATTCCCTCAGATTTTATCATTTGTGGGAAATTAAATTAAAAACAGTTTTCCACAGAACCGTCCTACTTTTTTTCCTTTAATACAACAGAGTCAAAATATCTGGCCTGCAGGAATTCAAGCAAAAATTCATATTTCAATATATATCACACCTACTGTTTGTGAGAAACTGAGAAATTATACCTATTGACCCTGTATATATTTATTAATGTGACCATATAGAGTTGAAGAGTGTCTACCCAACAGGTTCTCCAGAAGTTTTGCTATCAACTTTACTTATGTTTCCCTGTAAAATGTACTTTTATTTATATATTTAATCCATGAAAAAATGCTTTTGTTTATTTATATATTTAATAAATGGAAACAAGTTTACATCCATGTATATATTTAATTAATGAAAAAAAATTTAAGTTTGTTTATATATATATAATTCATATTTCAGATCCTTGAGTTCCAGCATCATGTCGTGTCATTCGTACAGGTGAGAGGATCAGTGCCGGTGTACTGGGGACAGTCAGGCATAAAGTACCGACCGCCGCTCCGACTTGAGAAAGGTAGGTTCACAGACTTGTTAAAAAAAGCATTACTTAATAAGGATTTAACATATTTTTGTTTTCTACACACCCATCTAAGATATGTCGTTTCATGGTATGAGCACTGTCTGAATGTCTGGCCATAAACTTTTAGTGTGGCAATGATTACTTAACAAAAATTTGATGGATTTTCACAAACTCACAATAAATATTTACCAATCAATTTTATCCCCTTGGTTTTATTCTTGGCTAATTCCCTGCTTATTTAAATAGTTCAGGGGTCACCAGACTTCTTTGTGATTTGGCCCCAGAAATATGATGGCTATTGGTGAAACCAAATAGTAATATTAAGCAATGTTATATCTCACCTGAGTTCGATTCTCTGCAAAATCCACACATATTTAATGAGGTTATATGTCACCAGACAGTGCTGTGATGACTTACAAATAATTTGATGGATTTCAGTGAAACTCACTGTAAATATTTACCAATGAAAAGTTTACACATATTGAATGAGGTCAAAGGTCACAAATTATTTGACAGGCATATTATGCACTTATGCAGTGGTCCTGTTTTAGATCAGCTCCTTTTATCCTTTATTTTTATCATGCATTTTTGAATTTGAAATCCTGTTTTTACTTTTTCCTCAAATATAGTGGAACCTCCCAGTTACAAACACTAGCAGGACCTGAACTTTTGTCTGTAGTAGAGAAATGCCAGCATTAGAGACATTGCCAACTTCCAAAGCCACATTTTCATGGGACTGCTTTAAGTATCTGTCATAGAGAGGTTTCTGTAAGGAAAGGTTTCCCTGTATTATATATTAGCCGGATATTGATTTCAGTCTATTTAGCTGTTTAAATGTCTTGTTTTAACTAGACAGTCAGTTTAATGAGAGAATATACACTGCACTCTCAAACTTTAAGTGCAGGAATAGCTCAAATTTAAAAAAAAAAACTGGTGAAGAACTAACACCATCCTGTGAACATGTGGATAAGCACCTCACATCATGACACATGCAGACTGTTGATATCTAAATACTGCAGATATGGGCCTGATTTTTGGTGTGTGGGCAGATAATGACCAGTTACAGATTGAGTTCTTGTTTTGTCCCAGTTGACCTACTTTTGACCATTTGACTGCTCCTGAACATAGAAAGTTTCATGAAAAATAGAAATTTTCATAACAAATGCATATGTACAGACTTTTTTTCCGCAATGCCTGCAGATACCACCCTGATTTTTTATGTGTGGGCAGATAATGACCAGTTACAGATAGAGTTCGCGTTTCATCCCGGTTGACCTACTTTTGATTTTTTTACGGCTCCTAAACATAGAAAATTTCATGAAAAATATAAATTTTCATGACAAATGTACATGTACTGCCGTTTTTAGCCCTCAGCTCATAGGCTGATGGGATATTGTAGTCACCCAAGCTGTCCGTCTGTCCGTTTGTCCGGCGTCCATCCGTTCCGCGTCTGTTAACTTTTACCTTGTGAGCGGGATATCTCTAAAAGGATTCACCGTTGGACTTTTACTTTTATCAGTTAAGATGTATATCTATAAAATCTCAGCCAAGTTCAAAGATGGGTGACCTTGACCAATTTTTCTACATTTTAGATTTGATTATAGAAAAACACTCAGAAGCTTATATCTCAGGAACCATTGTGTGGATTTTCACAAAACTTACTATGATCATTGGGACTGATGGTCTGTACCTGCTGCACAATTTTGGTGGCGCAACCTGCAATTTCTGATTTTTTAATCAATTTTTATCTGATTTTTCAATTTTGGCCTTGTGAGCGGGATATCTCTAAAAGGATTCACCGTTGGACTTTTATTTCATCAGTGAAGATGTATATCAACATAATCTTGGTCAAGTGCAAAGATGGGTGACCTTGACCTATTTTTCTTTGTTTTAGAGCTGATTATACAAAAACACTCAAAAGCTTATATCTCAGGAACCATTTGGTGGATTGTTATTAAACATGGTACATACCTGTCCAATTTAAATTTATAACTGATTATCAGATTTTGCTAATATTCTAGTTTGCAATGCAATGCTTACAGATACTGGCCTAATGTTTGGTAGTGGGCGCATAATGACCACTTACAGATCGAGTTCACGTTTCGTTCCAGTTGACCTATTTTTGACCATATGACAGATCCTGAACATAGAAAATTTCATGAAAGACAAATTTTTATGAAAAATGCTCATGTATGGACTTTTTTTCACAATGCCTCCAGATACTGGCCTGATTTTTGGTATGTTGCTTAATAATGACCCGTTACAGATCGAGTTTGCATTTTGCCCTTGTTGACTTACTTTTGACCATACAACACCTCCTGAACTTGAGAAATTTTACAAAATTTAACAAATGTTTCTAATTTGTCCCAGGCGGGGGCATTCATGTCGTTCTGACACATCTAGTATTCATCTTTCATGAACTAATCCAGTGCCAGCTTTTACTGCCAGCTAATTCTGCTATAAAATAATTTCACTAAAATATTAAATTGGAACACATTTCTCCATTAAATATCCCTTCAATGTACATTTTCATTTGGTTGATTTTGGTATTTCCCTCCGACCCCAGTGAAAGCAATATAATGTTATTTTTAAGAAAAACCAATATGCTAATATCCTCTCATTTCACATCAGAAAACTGTTCTCCATTACAGTAAAAAAAACAGTTGTTTGCTTAATTAGGCCGTCAGATCTGTCAAAACAAATATCTTTATCTGTCAGTAAAATCCTTGTTGTTTTGAAAATTGAATATCACTTAACTGAATAATCTTGTTGGGTTAAATGTTTTAGCAGTAACATTGATTAGAATAACTTGAGACACAATGGTAAGCTTAATTGCCTGTAATTTAATATAAGAAATGAATAACTGAAAACAAGAGCTTGAAATGTGATTATCACATCTTAAAACAGAGAGAGTCTGTTAGTCATGGTCATCAATAACAGGATAATTAAATGTCAGAAAAAGTTTTAGAACCTTCACTTTTACACATAGCCTTCATCAACTAGAGAGCACTCAGCTGATAGCAAACTACCTGTACATCCTCTATGACCATCCATACAAGACAGAAAAATAACCTTCTGAACATGTCAGGTTGTACGGGGATTCAGACCCTACTCAGCTATTGTGAACATGCAGGTATGCAGGCCACTGGACCTGGAAGCGCACATGTTTTCGTAACTACCATGTCTCTGATGATTCTGAAGCAGTAATTAGAGATTTGATCCAGATTTTAATAATTTGCCATTTTATGAATTCATACATCTGAGGTATTTGATACTGCATTTATGAGTGACACTTTTATTCTTTACAGATGTGAAATGTCACTTTGGTATATGACTGTATTACTTTCTTGACTATTGGTTTAAAATATCTTCATAAAAGTTCTTTAATATACAACTTCTGGATCCTGACTTTTGATTATGTATCATTGAGATAGATATCTTTATCCCTCTTAGCTTTCTTAGCCTGATTTTAATTTACAACTATATGTTAATCATTTTTTTATTATAGAATATGTATTTAGATGAAACAATTAATAACTATTATTTCTAGATTGACTTGATTGATTGTTTTGTCCTGTTCAAGTGAACCTATAGCCAGCACTCAAAGAGCACAAACATTTACATATACAGATACTGTTGGATTATATTATTATCATTCATTTCTCTTACTCTTTAAATACATAAGTATATGATGCAATACTAAGAAATGTCAGTAACAGCAAAATGATGAACTAACCAAACCCAGCCAGGTGGGAGACATGATTTCATGTCTATTTTGTCTCCAGGTAACTTAATAACACTACTTCTAAATACTTCCTGGAGTGACCCATTTTTTAAAACGACTGGTCCATAAAACTTCAATAGTGGTACTCCATGTATTAGGAACATCTGATGATAAAAATACAAGTGTTCATGTTTATACCTTTTTAATTATCAATGTAAAGTGCCTTCTGTTTATTTTCCAGCAAATAGTCACTGTTCCTCTTGACACCCCCACACTTTGCATGTATTTATATGGGTAAACACTTGAAGAGATTCTACAAAGGTTGTGGAATAGTCCACATGACATTTTCTTGATATAATTAATGCTCCTGCCATCTGGATCATAAAAAAAATCACATTAATTTTCTCCCAAATTTTAATTGATTGGTCACTTGAGTTCCTTGCAAAGTTAGGCATTGAGTTCCTGTCAGTTAATTAGAGGGGGATCATGGACTGTCATTTGGATCTTTTTTCTTGATTAATTACCTGAATGAGAGATTTTCTACTTCTGGTTGCTAGGTGACAAAGCTGACTAAACATAGGCCTGTACTCTGTGTATCGAATTAAGTTTTAATGAGTTCACTTATTCATTTTTAATGCTGAAATTTGAAGTGTGTTTTTCATATTTTTTATTATGTAATAATAGAGTTAGGTTGCAGAGATATGACATGTCAACATTAAAACATGTATCAAGTGCTGATAATTATTAGACCTGTCAATATTAATTGGCTGTCATACTGATAATGTTATATTATTTTGTTTTTGGATGATGTGCTATGTATATATGCCTGTCATATTTTTCAACTGAAAAAAAATATTGTGGAATAATTAGAAAATATGAGGAGTAAAAATCATTTGGTAATAGTAGTTATTATTGAAACAACCAAATGATGATACATCTGATGTGGCTGGTATTCATGTGTTCAAGATAGATAACTTTGAAAGGTATTTTGAGTTTTGAATTATGCAAATATTTAATTTCACTTTTAACTTTGACAAATTGAAAGTATCAATTTAAGGTTAAGTGCCTTGATTCTGTCATCATTTAATTTCTGTAATAATTCACACTTCTGCAAATGAGCCAGCTTTTATTCAAAGCTGACAAAAAAGCAGTTTGTTTGTCTTATTAGTTTCTTCAGTGGGCCCATAATTGTGTTGAAGTAAAACCTAACAGCTTGTGTTGAATAACTAAAACACAACTTTTATGGACACTCATCATGGTAATTGAACTGTTGATTTCACTATCGTTTACAGTGACTATTTAATTACCTCATAACTGTCTGGTTTAATTAGTTTATCGTGGGACATACTGAGGAAACCCATGGTGCAAAAGCAATTTAACAAAAGGTGCCCTCATATGCCATTTAGTCAATATATGTCCTTCAAACTTTTAACTGACATATTTTATTTAAGCTTTGACACTTAAAATTTCAAACAAATACAGTTATGGATATAGTAATGGCATTCACACTGATATAGGTACGGATATGGTAACATTTGGCATTCTGCACCATTTTGCAGCTGCTTAAGATATACTAGATACTACCGTATATTTACTGAGAAGTAGATACTTTACATATGCAAATACAGCTTCCATGTATAATCTGTATTGCTGATTAAGGTATTCCCTCTTTTGAGTTTCTATGACATGACCTATGACATATGACATGAATGGGAATGTGCATGCTGTGCTGTCTAGAGATACAGGATTAACTCATACAGTAAAATATTATAATAATTTCAGTGTGAGAAAGCTTCATCTGAATCCATTTCTGTTTGATTAAGTTTGTGACATATGCTTTTCTGGGTGAATCCTCTTTGATATCTGAATAAATAAATTGTTTCTGTAGTGTAATCTATAAGTCTAGACATGGTTGTATCTCAAAACCAGATGATATTCAGATATACTCAATGTTTTTATATTAGGGTGACATCCATTAATCTTGTAAATAATGCGTTATGTAATGATTTGTTATGACAATGCCTCAACAGCTGATCAGCACAATTCATTGTTCATTATTGTCTATTTTATCCAAAGTAAATGTTTCTGCCAGAAAACTCATTCATATAACCTTTAAAAATGTACATTTCAGTTTTAGATTATAGCATAATTATAAAGTTATGCTGTCTACAAAAGGAATATAAACAAGGAGTAATTTTAATGTTAACAAGATAGAGATAATAAAATGATAAAAAAGTGTACATCTCAAACTTGGTTGAGGATGTGACTAATCATTTGATTAAACTTTCAGTAACATTCTCAGTTCTCATGATTAAACCAGTAAAGGTCCTTGGAGCATGGCCCATGTACACATTTTATACATGATTTGAATATAAACCCTGTTTATGAACTTACCTTCAAGGGACTTCTGTTTTAATTTTAAATGTGCTCTCAATGTTTACAACGGCACATTAACTTGAGCAGAAGTGTATAATTTTACAAAAGAGCATATCTAAACAAATATTTTTGTTCAGTTATTCATAGAATCCATATAAATTAGGGCTTGTGTATTAGTAGTGCCATACTTGTTTTACTTTGGACAGATAAATTAGTTGTTGTATGAGAGAATTCCAAACAACTTTCTTTTCCAAATATTTTCATATGTAAAGAAAAGAAATCAAGAAAGTACACAAAAGATGTAGACTGATTGATGAGTGTTGTGTTGAGAAGAGCACATTATTTTTCATGGTTGTTAATTCTTCTGATATTTCAGGAAACTGACACTTTTATTGCATAACCGTGACTACCCCTTGTCTTGTTGCATGTCAGATCTGTGACAGCCAGTGTTTCACACTGATATATGGCCATATTTCATGTGGTAAGATTTAATGTAACTTATTAATTTGGCATTACATTTGTTACACCTGCTCTGTAATTTTCTTTACTCTTGTTTATGAACTGCATATTTGGCAGTTATAGCTGTTCTGAGATCTACAAATAATGTTATTTCAGGCTAAAGCTTGAAAATATGATCCTTTCAATTTCTGAAAGCACTGAAGCTGAAGAAGGTCCTTTTACCAAATTGAACTTTGTAGATTCTGGATCTAATCATTCGTAAGATATAAACCCATTAGACTGAAATGATTATCAGGTAAACATAATAGACCAGGGCCAATGGGCCAACTGTAATGTACTTAAAGGATCTGATGTTTCAACAATAACTCACTTTTTTTTATATGGCTGTTTGAATAGGTTTCTGTTGATATCATAGCAATTCCATGGATAACAAATTTGTGTTTTACACTTCTTGATAACAATTAATATCCACTTCTATGTCCAAAGTGAGCATTTTAGTAATTTGTCCCACGGATCACAATGCTTCAGTAAACTGTATTCAACACTCCAGTAAGTTTTTTCAGTAAATTATTAGATTGTGTTCTTTGAAGCACACAAGTTTATGACCCCAAGACCATCATAAAAGGCCAAGTAGGAATATGTTGTCAGTTTGATGATTGTTCCTAGTTCATCTGTGAATTTGCTACTGTGTTCTCAGTGACACTGATGAAGATATACCATCGTCCTGTCTTATATTTCGGTGAATTCACTTGACATGAGGCTTTTCTTGATGTGTCATAAATGTCAGAACCTGAGCAGTGCTGGACTGACTGTCCACCAGCAGGAGCAGCAGATTTAAGACTAGAACAGCCCAGCATCACTAAGCTCACACATGACAGACTGTTTCATTATTTTTCTGTCACTTGTATTTTGCTGTCACCAGGCATTTGGCCCTGCGATTCAGTGTCATTTATTTGTGAACATCTTCACCTCATTACTGGGGTATGATAACTTAATGTTAATATAGATTTCACGGTGAGAACAGTGAAGGGTTAAAATCCTTATTTCAGAAATAGGATCAGGAAATATACATTTTGTATGCAATTTCTGTATTTGTAAATGAAGAAGAAAATTATGAGTACATGATGATATAGTAGATCATTCATACAAGTAAATATGTTTTGCTCACATGACAGAGATATATAAAAGGCATTTTATAAATTCAATCTGGGACTTTTCAAGAGAGTGAACAGTTTGTCAAAGCTTTTTCTACAATGTTGATTCAGATTATAACTTTTTGAACTGGTGAAGTTAGTAATTCTTATGTAAACAGTATTGACTACGGTTCCCTCATCTAGTACATTCCCTCATTTGTCAGGACATATAGAAGGATATTTTGCTGACTTGGAATGAAGACTTTCTTTACAAATGAGAAAATTTATTGTATCCCCAGACAAAGTTGGGGGATTTTATGGTTTTAGCACTGCAGGGCTTCTGCCACCACACATAAATCTTTTCTGCGCGATAACTCAAAAATATTTCACAGATCTTTACCAAACTTTACATGTGCATAGATATGAGTGAGAAAACAAGGCCTTTTCAAAATTGGGTCATGACCTGTACTTGGTTCATTTTTGGTCAAAATAACATAAAAACTTAAATATCTCAAGAAAGATTGCATGGAATAGTCTCAGAAATCAAGTTGACCAAAGATCTTGGATACCTTTGTCTTGTAAGCTATAATGGTGGTGGCACCTATTTTCCTTTTCTTGTTTTTGTGTCTTTTAATACCCCCATAATTGCCACTTTACAATACTGTGAGCTCTATAAGTCAAAAACTAAAAGACTAATTTCTTTCATATTATGCACATACATAGATATAGGCCATGGGATGGGGTTTATTTAAATTTGGGTCATGACCTTTACTATGAGAGTGACCTTCACCTTAAATATTTCCATATCTAGTGAAAATCACTGGAAATCCTAAATATATCAAGAAAGGTTGCATGGATAGGTCCAAAAATCAATCAAGTAAAAATCTTGGATAGCTTTGTCCTGCATTCAAAACTAATTGTGCCACCTAGTATCATTGTCCAGTTTTTTTTTGTCTTTTATTAACCCCATTATTTTCACTTGACAGAACTGTGAGCACTGTAGGTCAAAAACTAATCGACTCATTTCTTTAATATTATGCACATGCAAAGATATGAGTTATAGGATGAAGTTTTTTTAGCCCTCAGCCCTCAGGCTGATGGGCTATTGTCGTCACCCAAGCTGTCCGTCCATCCGTCCTTCCGGCGTTCGTTAACTTTTACCTTGCGAGCATGATATCTCTAAAAGGATTCACCGTAGGAATCTCTTTTCTTTTGTGAGGATGTTTGTTGACAAAATCTCAGTCAAGTTCAAAGATGAAAACTTAACCTATTTTCCAAGATTTACAGCTGATTATAGAAAAAAACTTAGAAGCTTATTTCTCAGGAACCATTAGGTGGATTTTTACAAAACTTACTGTGATTATTGGGACTGATGTTCTGTACTTGCTGCACAAGGTAGGGGGCATCACCTACAATTTCTGATTTTTAATGAATTTTTCTCAGATTTTTCAATTTTGGCCTTGTGAGCAGGATATCTCTTAAAAGATTCACCGTAGGAATTCTATTTCTTCGGTGAAGATGTATATCAACAATATCTCAGTCAAGTTCGAAGATGGGTGACCTTGACCTATTTTTCTACGTTTTACAGCTGATTATAGAAAAACACTTAGAAGCTTATTTCTCAGGAACCATCAGGTGGATTTTCACAAAACTTACTATGATCATTGGGACTAATGGTCTGTACCTGCTGCACAAATAAGGGCGGGCCACCTACAATTTCTTATTTTTTATGAATTTTTCTCAGATTTTTCAATTTTGGCTTTGTGAGCAGGATATCTCTCGAAGGATTCACCGTACAAATTTTATTTCTTCGGTGAAGATGTATATCTACGAAAACTCGGCCAAGTTTGAAGATGGGTGAACTTGACCTATTTTTCTATGTTTTACAGCTGATTATAGAAAAACACATTTAAGATTGTTTCTCAGAAACCATTGGGTGGATTTTCACAAAACTTACTATGATCATTGGGACTGATGCTCTGTACCTGCTGGACAAGTTTGGGGTGCCTCCTTCAGTTTCCCCTTTTTAATTAACTTTTCTCGGATTTTTCAACTTTTGCCCTGTGAGGGAGATATCTCCAAAGGTATTCAACACAGGAACTTCATTTCTTCAGTGCTGATGCATATTTACAAAATCTTGGTCATGTTCAAAGATGGGTGACCTTGACTTACTTTCAAGGTTACAGAGCTGAGAATAGAGTAAAACATAGGAGCTTATTTCTCAGTAAGCATTTGGTGGATTGTTATGAAACATGGTACATACCGCTCCAGTTTAAATTTATAACTGAGACATGTACAGATATAAGTCCATGTGAGAACAAATATTTCGTACTCGATGTTCTTTTGGCTGAGGGCTTTTGTCAGCTTTTGCTGATATTCTAGTTAAATGAGTGGCTTTGACCTTTAATAGTTCCAAATTTGGTGATAAACAAACAAAAAGATTGTTTCTCATGTAGTAAGATGTATCTTTCTGAACATCCAAGTGAAAGATGTCAGAGGATAAGTTGTCACAAGAGTTTGAAAACATGTGACTTTGTCCTTGCCCTGCAAGGTAATATCTGCTGACATATAGGATTTTTGTGAGCCCCATACTTTTGAAGTACCCTATCTTTTTCCTTCAAAAGTTTGTTTCCACCAAAAACTCAGACATGTGTGCAGAATCATAACCTTGAGCTTGCTCTTTAAGTTCAGATCTGCAAATATATAGGATTTTTGTTAATCCCATAACTTTTAAAGTACTGCATCTGTTTTCTTCAATTTTTTATGCAAAAAATATATTTCCACCTATATCTTGGATTTGTTAAAAGACAAGGTCTTCAAGGTCAAATCTGTGAATATAAAGCATTTTTATTTAACCCCTAACTTTTGAATAACTGCTTTTCTTCTCTTCAAATGTTTTACTTGAATTTACTCCCCAAAGATGATGGACAAGTTCAAACATTTGTGTATGCGTTGGCCTTCTCAAGTATCAGAGGTGCTTCTGAGGAAGGGGGCCATTTTAGATAGGGATATGCATCATTGTCTGGGATTACTCTGGTGTAGTTGCCAGAAATTTCTATTTTTAAAATAGTTTCATTACAATTTTGTTACACTTTTTTTGAAAATATCTTTGTCTAATGTAAGCCTGTCACGTATTTACAGTAAAATTAGCTATGTTTCAACTAGTGCATTTCTTGTAAAATGTAATTAATGTTTTCCATATATGCAGTGTACCACTCTCTGTATACCTTCTTTATTTTAAAAGCAGGTCATACATTTTTTTAGTATCATGTCTATGAGGTGACATAAACTTTGCTTGATAAAAGTGAAAAGGTTTAGTAGCAATAAGGGTTTGCCATTTGTGCATTTTATTATAGACACCCCACATAAGTGCAGGGTGCCAGCAGTCACATTGTTAAACCTCTGAACATAATGGTGTGATTGCCTTCATTGATCTTGTTTTACATCAGGTACAAGTGCTAGGCTCTTTGCATTTGTGAAGTATCCATATATGGATGTCCAATAATTTCTATCACTTGAAGCTGCCCACTTTTATCCTATTTATAGATCAGCTACATGGTGTATGGACAAATAAAAAATCAATATAAGAATAAATTGTACATATGTGAAGTAATGTCACTTTCTTTATTGTGATTACAGTCTTTTATAAAAAGATTTGAAAGGATAAAGAAACTCATAAACAGGGTTCATTCTGGTCACTCTATATTATGAAGAGGAATGAACAAGCATACTCAAAGGTTTTCATAAAAAGATTATCACTATCACATGGGTTATGTACTGTTCATTTCAGCAGTTGACAGCGTGATTTGCAGCATAATATAAAGCAGATGGAGTTCAGCGTTAGATGATTATTCAGCTGCTGATTCTTTGTCATTTACAGAACACCTGTATATTGAATGGATATTTGACATATAAGAGTAGCAGTAAATAATCTCATATTTTTTTCTTGAAATATCTATAAAGCAGGCTTGGGTCAAGTACCAGGGGTCAGTACTTGAGTACAAGTACAAGTACTTCAGAATTTGACAAGTACAAGTACACAATTTTTCAATGTGCTTGAGTACAAGTACAAGTACAGGAGTCTGTACTTGAGTACAAGTACAAGTACTTTTAATTAAAAAACTAAAAAAGCCATTTTTCTGAATATTTATTGATAAAACAATTACCTATATTGTTCATACTGTTACACAGTCAGATATCAGTACTGGTACACAAAAAAGGTAGGTTGATGCTTCAATTACTGAAAGTTTTTTTTGTTATTCTAGGTTATCCAGGGTGACAGTCTTGATGGCCTTTCAGTATTTATATACACTATTACACAGTCATATATCAGTACACAAGAAATGGTGCTTTGATGCCTGAATTGCTGCTTGACTTTGCTTAATTTTTTTTTATTCTAGGTAATCCAGGGTAATAGTTTTTATGGCCTTTCACAGCAGTTGGTAATAGTTTATGAAAATAGTACTATGAGAAATATGTATATTATATACACTATTACACAGCCATATATCAGAACACAAAAAAAAATGTCTGTTGATGCTTGAATTGCTGAATTTTTTTTTATTCTAGGTAATCCACGGAGATGTCTTGATGGACTTTCAGTCTTTCACAGCGACTGGGAACAGTTGATGAAAATAATATTTAGTTGTCATTTTCATCTACATTTCATTTAGTTATGCATACACTAGCTGTCATTGCACTTGATGAACATGATACTCAGTGGGTAGTGTTTCCACAAGCCATTCATATAATCAGGTCTGAGGATCTGAGCAGTGTAGGACTGAGGTATAGTTTTAGTTCATCAGAACAACTCATAAAACAGGTTGAATTATTCAGTCTAGTGTCAGTTCTGTCGCAGTCTATCAGTCATACATAGTGCTAAGATTTCTGTGTGACCGGAGGTCTCCTAATGCTGTGTTTATGGATAGAAGATAAGTAGTCTGTATTCAAATTAATTTAAAAAATACATGTACTTGACTAGTACTTGAAATGTACTTGATTTTTCAAGTACATTTTAGCAAGTACAAGTACAGTACAAGTACTGTACTTGGTAAAAAGTACCAAGTACAAGTACAGGCCAAGTACTGAAAATTTTGTACTTGAGTACAAGTACCAAGTAGAAGTACATGAACTTGACCCAAGCCTGCTTTTAGGAGTATTTACACAGTATATTTTGCAAGTTTCTCATGATAAATATCCTGATAGAACTATGAACTTTGAATGTGTCTATGCATGCTGTTGTGTAGTGTGATAAAATAATTAAATAATTAATCTGGCTTAAATACCTCATTTACTGTTAATCTCAGTTGAAGTTGAAATATGTGTTTGATCGACACAAGATTAAATAAAGTCCCTAGCATGCCCTGAGGATACCAGGACTCTCCCTGCTATATCCATAAACTGATCTGTGATGATATATTCCAGTAGACATTTATCAGACCAGCTGTAGATCATCCAGTCAAACATAGCCTAAAGCAGGGAGGTAGATCAGCGGGTTAGCTAATATTTACATACATATGTCAATAGGTCCCCAGGCTTGTCACAAAAATTGAAAGGTGCCAGGTGTGTTGTTAAGTCTCCTGAGATCACTAATAGCCTGTGATGTATTGACCTGGAGCTCAACCACTGGTTACTCTAGTCAAAACAGTCATCACTCACACCCACCAGTCAGCTCACAGGCTGCAGGATACCAGGCCTAGTCTTTGCTTTTTGACACTTTTATTTAGTTATCTTTCCTCAAAACCTGGATTTTGTATATCTTTCACTACAGCCATTGACATTTTGTACACTTTAAAGGGAAATGGATGTTCTATACACTTTTCTTTATTTGTATTTATGTTCAGTCGAATCTTTTTCTTAAGAAATTGTAGTATTTTTGAATGAACTCCATTAAATTGATTAAATTGCAAATAATTAATAGGGTCTGACATGAATTTAGAATTGATTCTTTTTTTCAATTTAGGATACTGTACCCCTTTAATGACACTACAAAAATTTTGTGTATTTATCATACACACTGCCACTTCGTTTAATTATTTCATCATCAAAATAAGAAAAGGCCACTATCACTAAAATTAAAACTACATGTAGTATAATGATATTCTCTTTTGGGTCTAAGTGTGTACTTTGGCTGTGCTTCCATTCTGAATTATATGAACAATTACCAAATGTGCTTTACAAAAAATAATGTTTTATGTTACTTTTTTTTTTAATATTTTGTTCATTATTCTTCTAGAAGTGTGTATCTTCAGGTTATTTCATCATAAACATCCTCAGAATGTCTAGCTTCTGCAACAGAAACAAGATAAATTACCCAGAGAATAACAAGATAAGAAGGCTCCCATGTAAATTGTCCTGTGGGAGTGAATGAACCAGCAGATCTGTTAATAATGAGTTAGTTGCACTGGATGACCGTTGTCATCTTGCCACCAAATTTGACCTACATATGTAGTTTACCAGGATGCCAATTTGCCCCACCCAAAGGGTAATTAAATCAGTTCAGGGTGACAAGCTAATACTATTAGAGATAATATACACCTATCTTTCTTTTTGGACAAGTAATTTGGGGTATACTTCACTGGTGCAGAAGATACCTATTAAATGCAAGAATGGCTTCATGGATTTCTTCAATAGTGTCAGGTTCTTTAATCCTGTTAAGTAATTGAAATTTATACCTATTAGACTAAACTAATCATATATCTTGCTGGTGTGTTAATTTTTTTTTCAAGTGAATGTGATGAGCGGCTTTGTGAAGAAGTAATTTAAGTGTTCTGTTTTGATTGTGTCAACTAATAATACCAGAGGGAGCTCCAGTTGGGAGCCAAATGTATCATAATCTCCATACAATTTCACAGGCCAGTGATATATGTTAATTAGACAGGGCTGACAGTGTGTAGATTTAGGACAGATAAACACTTTGTCCCCAGAGGGTTCTCAGTAATTGGTGACTGGATGGACAAATAGAATAGATGATCAGGAAAATCTTGTCCTCTTGTCACCATTTCTATTATACAACAAATTTGAAAATAAATTGCTTTCATTGAAAAAATTAATTAATCAATATGATATATCTTTTTTACTTATAGCAGAATGCAAATGAATACATGAGAAGTAATAAGTGATCAGTTTATTACAGAAAAAAATAATTCATTCAGCTGAAGATAACATGATAATCTTTAGGGTACAATTTGAAAGTCAGGGCATCTTTCTTTCAGATTGATAATTTGTTGTATATTTTTCTAAAAGTAATGGTAGAAATAACCAAAACTTTCAAGCAAGACTTTTTTTTACTCTTTTCAGAAATTAAATTTACAATAAATTTATGTTGATCATTGGTGGAAAAACAAAATAACTTAAAATGGTTAAAGAAAAGGGATCAGTTTACAATATGATGTCATAAGTTGTATGTATATGGGCTAAATAATGAATTCATAATTAATAACTTATGCATTTGCATATGGCCAGAGGTATCTTGTAAAATAACAGCAGAATACAAATTAACTGGAAAGGAATCTCTGTGTCCATGTCAACTGATTAGTTATATTTAGGGTTGGTAGGTGGCAGTGCTGTTCTTAACTTCTGAGAAAGTTTTCAGTCCAGTTGTGACAGGGAATAGACACCTTAAAGAAATATGCACTAATATAGATGAAAGTGAAAGACATATTTTGATTAAAAATAGGAAAAGAGGAAAAGAAGTCAGAGGAAGAATTTCCTTCTCATATCCATTTTACATACTTTTCAGAGGGAGACTATCTCTTTTATTTAAGCACAGGCTGCAGGACTTGGGCTTTCCCATTCTGATGCTTTCAATCCTTTATTCATGGAATCTGTCAAATAAGATATGTATCATATGTGAAACTTATTGGAGTCTTAATTGGCCAATCCTAGTTGAATATTAGTTATTAGCCTCATTGATAAAAAAGAAGAATCATAATTATTTGATAAAAGGAAAGAGATATTGAACAAGTTCTTAGCCCTTGTGAATTGTAAAGATGCAAATCATTATCTCTTCGTTAATCAGCAGTGTAACCTAGATTCATTATGGACTGGCAATTTTTATGCAGTGAGAGCTTGACTCAGAAAATGTTTCAGGACTATTAACATCAAAGGAATGCCACAGGTAACTGGCAACAGTCTGGAGCTTTGATGTAAAGCCAGCGCTGTCATTATCTGTTGAGCAGTCGTTTTCCTCACCACAGTCGAGGTACTCCCTGATCAGTCAGCCAGCCGCTGGCAAGGTTTTACATACTCCTTAGACATGCTCATGTCCTGATGCTGCTAAGTTTGTGTCCATATACCATGTATTTATGAAGTCTTATTCCTTGTCATGTGTGCCATAATGATGACAAACTGAGAATATGGTACAGGACATTGAAAACTGCTGGGGTAAATGCACTGTAAGTCACAGTCATGGTCCACTTGACCTTTTGTTTCGTGGTGTTTCATCATGTAGCCCTCTGGCTCAGATGTGATGATGAGTTATTAATTATCTGTTAATATAGCTTGGTTGTAATTTTATAACTTTAGAGCTCTTTGTTTCATCATTTCATGTTTTCATTATTTTCTTGTTACAAGCTGGCGTTTGTTGGTTAATTGAAGTGGGTATGACTCCTCCTTTGTCAGGAATTATTTTTCCCATGTTTAGTTATGTGACCATCTTCAGTGTTCATGGGATTTTAAAAGATATGTGTACTTCTTTGCTGGCCATGTTCTTCAGTTTATGAAACATACAAGTTTATGTTTTGTAATTTGACAATATTTAGAAACTGTCTGGCAGTTTTTATGTGTCAGCATCTCTCATGTGATGAATGCATATGAGATCCAAAAATAGAACTTATTTTCAGTCTTGAACTTTTGAATCCTGGACAAGAAAAGTGAACATGAAAATGTGTCATTGCAAGCACATTACCTTACAGTAAAGGGCATTAAATATCTGTCCCACTTCTGTCATGCTAGTAGTCTGTCTTATTGTATGGCTTTGGCTTTTTAAGGTTTTTCATTGCACATGTTTTATTTTATGTTATATTCTAGATTCAGATATTATTATATCTCCCCCGCCTCACCTTAAAAAAAGAATATGTACAGGACATTGTGGAATTAACAGGTCCTTATCGGTCTATTTATTCCATATAGAACATTTAACCATGTACTATGCATTACAAGGTTATAATCAGGTATCTTCTGCCTTCTTTTATTTTTGTGGCAAGGGTAACCTTATTGTATCCACCAAAACAAAGTTCTGCTGATACTATGTTTTTGACTGGGTTCTGCTGCCGTCTCTACCGCCACCTTCCCTGCCACCACCACATTTGTTTTCTGGGAACTCCTCTGAGACCCTTGAGCCAATCTTTCCAAAACCTGGCATAGTTATTTGGTCACCTATGTAGTTGTACTTAACAAAGACTGGTGGCACCACCGCAACTCTTTATGTACAGTATAAATCTCAGTGTCATTCTGATAACAGCCCATACATCAAGAGTTGTTCAATGTATTAAGCTAAAATTTTGCATGTCCATAGATCTTGGATCACTCCATCTTGTACTCAAGACTCTTGGCGCCACCTACAAGCATTTTTGTGGGGCATGCCTACATGGAATTGCCATCTGTTCATCTCAGTGATGGGTTCAGTGTATCGGGCTGAAATTGTGAATGTACATATATCTTCGATACCTCCATCTCATGCTCAAGACTAGTGGCGCCATCTGGAAATGTTTTTCGTGTGACAACCATCCATGGGTGAAAATTGCTCATATCTCAGGAATGGTTCAGTGTTTTGGTATGAAATTTTGCATGTGCATCCACCTTGGATCACTACATCTCGTATTAAAAACTTGTGGCACCATCTGCAATTCTTTTCATGTGGCATCCATCTGTATGTTTGCTTTGGGTGAAAATTGCCCATATATCAGGAGTGGTTCAATGTATTTGTCTGAAATTTGACATGTCCATCTATCTTGGAGAGTAATCTGATAGACCAGACAGGTGGCACCACCTACCTACCCATTTCTGTAGAATAAATTAATGCTTTTATCTCAGGAGTGGTTTGTTGTATGGGGCTGAAATTGTGCATGTCCATGGATCTTGGATACCTCCATCTGGTACTAAAGACTAGTGGTGCCATCTCCAACCCTTCTTGTGTGGCGTTCATCCCTGTGTTGGCTTTTGATGAAAGTTGCTCACATGTCAGGAATGGTTTAATTTATTGGTCTGAAATTTTGCATGTTAATCCATCTTGAATAGCTTTGTTGTAGACTAGACAGGTGGTGCCACCTGCTGTTCTGGTTTTATTAAATACATTGATGCACCTTTTCTCAGTAGTGGATTGGTGGCTCAGCCTGAAATTTGCATGGTGTATCTATCTGTAGATCTGTTTTTGGTGACAATTGCACATATATGAGGAGTTTAATTGGCATTACTTATGTCATGTCATGTCAGGAACGTTCTTTTCTTTACTTTACCCTTGCCTCTGTGTTTTGGCAGCTATGCGTAGTCGGTTGTCGACTACCCTTATTCTAGTTACTAATTAAAATGGGATAATTTTATCTGGTCAGGATTTAAACTGTGGTAGGATTGCATGCAGTCAAATGGATACTAATCAGAGTCCATTAAAACAATAATCTTCAGATCTCTTGTAGAGACAGAGAAGCAAGAGTTTTTTTCCTGGCAGACAGTGTCCTTTATCATTGTAAGACCACAAGTAACATAAAAAGACACAACTTATTTTGTATTAGATATCCAAGCATGTTTAAAAAAATAATGCTAGTCCTTAGGGTCTTTGAGTCTTCTTGTTGTATATATGGTACCAATCAACAATATTTATTAGTTACTCCCCCCCCCCCCCCCCCCCCCCAAGAGGGAGGACTACTAAGATGGTCTGCCTGCATCTGGCAGTAATTCAGTCTCTCTGGCTTTTCCACCCCCTTCTTTTACCAAATGTCTCTAAAATATCTCTGCTGCTTTCTTCACCAAATTTTCCAAAAAAGACAACCAGAGGTAACTCGCTTGCCAGAAAAACTCTGACCCAGATTGGAAGACAGATCGATAACCAGAACATTGTATAGAGAAGACAAAGAGGAAGAAAATAAGCCATAGTTTGTAAAGATTGGACTAATACTGACAAAGTTAAGATGGAAATAATATTTTGACATGTTTTCTTGACCTTGACCTTGATATATTTAAAAATACACATACAACTTCAAGAAATAGTTACGATATATGATGGATGAAAGTAATGTGATTCCTGGTAAACTGTGGCTTGTAGAATGGGATATAAAAAAAGGCAAGAAGGCAAAATAGAGGACAAATGACAAACAGACAGACATACTGAAAAATGACACAAAGCTGAGACCAGTTAACTACCCATAGTTATGCAGAAGACGAAGATGAAAAAAAAAGAGCCAAAGTTTGTGTAGATAGGGCCATAACAAAGTTATAAGGAAAATAACATTTTGAAGTGTTACAAAGTGACAGACACAATGACACAAAGCTGAGACTAGATGACTTGATAAAGTTATGGAGATGACCCAGAGGAAGAAAATAAGCTATAATTTATGTAATTTAGGTTTATAGTTTGGGAGATATGGCCAAAATATGATGTTGTTGTTTTTCGAGTGCATCTCCTCCAAGTGGCCATATTCCAAAAATGAAAATTATCTTTCAAGATATTAGTGCAAGACAAGATGTATCAGTTTCAAAAGGATTCCAGCAAAACTTAACCTGTAGAATGCTATGTGTAAGACACATGAACCAGCAAGATTGCAAAATTGAGGACAACTGACAGACAGACATACTGACAAAGTGACACAAAATTGAGAAAAGATGATTAGACCATTTAATGAAGAAACAGAGGAATAAAGTGAGCCTAAATTTGTGAAGATAGGACCAATATTGACAAAGTTATGATGAAAACAAAGTTTCAAAGTTTTTAGAGGACTTTGACCTTGACCTTTGACCTTTGATGACCAGAAACAATAGACTTTTGAATTTCAATCAACCCTGTAAGTTTCAGATCAATTACAACAAAATTATTTACTCAGGACAAACAAACACACAAACTAGACACCCATTGGGCGAACGCTCGCCGGAGAGGAAATTAGGGCATAAGAGGTTAAGGGACATAGTCTTTGAGGTGGAAGTCATCCTATGTTCTTAAGGAAAACAAAAGGTCGCAGCAATAATGGCTAAGAAAAAGGACTCAGATAGCCATGAATATTTTTGACAAAGATAATAGGAAATAACAATTTCAAGGTTTTTTAATGACCTTGACCTTTGACCTATTTGGATAATACACATACAGCTTCAAGAATATGTTCTGATATTCATATTATGTAAGTTAAAATGTGATGCCTGCTAAACTGTGGCCTGTAGAATGCTATAAGTAAGATGCAAGAAGTAGCAAGAAGGCAAAATTGAGGACAAATGACAAACAGACAGACATACTGACAAAGTGACACATCTGAGATGACAGATGAATAAATAATCTTATGGAGAAGTTTTAGAGGAACAGAATGAGTTTTAGTTTATGTAGGTATAGTTTATAGTATATTGGAGATATGGTAAAAAATTAAATGATGTGGTGTTATTAGTGCAGCGCCCCCTATCGGCCATATTCCAAAACTGAAAAAAAAAAACAATTTTTAGATATTAATGTAGGACATAAGATATATCAGTTTCAAGACTATTCTTGCATACTTGTGACATCTAAGGTATTACCAAATGGTATCTCAAAATATCTCGTTTGACGAGAAATTGTGACTTTTAATAAAATCTTGTAGTACTAATTGAAATCCACCTAATGCAAAAATCTAGACCTCTGTAGCTTTAAAACTGACAAAGATAGAAATATAAGACCCTTTGTTATCAAATATCATGAGATTTTTCCAAAAATGTGTCACCATGGTGATGGCAGATTTGATTCATCTTCGTATCAGAGAAAAGGCAAAGGAATGACGAACAAAATGAGGAAAGGATAAGGTGATACAACCATTTTTGACCAAGCTATGAGGAAAATAAGGTTTCATTGTTTTTCGATGGCCTTGACCTTGACCTTTGACCTATATTGACCAAAAACAATAGTTTACCTGCTATAATACCTAGAAATTTAATTTTCAATCATCCCTGTAAGTTTCAAGTTGATTGATGCAACCTTTTGGCCAGGAGTGTGCAGACAAACAAACAGACAGACACACAAACAGACCTACGCAACTGACCAATATGCTTGCCGATATCTTTGATTCCGGCAAGCAACAAACACACAAACAGACATACGTTACTGACCAACATGCTTGAAATCAAAGATTTCTGGCAAGCAATAACTAATAACATGACTTACATGTGACAGGTACCTGCTGGCAGCATCATCTGTTGTGAACCTTTCTTCAGATAATTCAGTGGTGAACTACTTACTGCAATCCAGAATGGTCATTTCCATTTTTAACTCAGCTGACTGAAAGTCAGTTGAGTTAAAGGAATGGTGCTTTGTCTATCTGGTTGGCCAGCCATACGTTAGCAGGGCACAAATCATAACTGCTAATCCTAGAAACTTGTAACTGATTATCCAGGTAGGTTAATAAAAAATCTCCTTAACCTGAAACTTATATCCTCTGCAACATATATCCTATGAGCTATGGGCTAACCCCTAGAATAATTAAAAGTTTGATACAAAACCTCTAGTATCTTGATAACTATAGCATGGATCGCAATGAAAACTACCTTGAATATTGACTATGACTAGTTTTGCCAGTTCCCAAAAAGTGGTGATGCCACCTGTATTTTTTTTGTAATTTTTACAATTTTTTTCTGTTTTGAGACTGTCAAATGACAGCAGTTATGTCATTTTCTCAGCTGTTGTTCCATCCAGTGTCCTGAAACCCAATGTGTTTATTGATTATGATTGGTTTCTTCAGTTCCTGAAGACTGATGGTGCCACCTGTATTTTTTTTCTATTTTAGATGCATTTTTTCCTTTATTTTGAGACTGCCAAATTATACTGATACTATCAGATTCGCAACTGTGGTTTAATATATGTCCTGGAATCTTGTGTGTTTATTAAGGTCCTGCATGAATAAGCATATGCCCTATAAAATTCACCCTGTCTTTCCATCTGTTCATCTGTTTGTCTTTCTGTATGTCCATCAAATTTGTTTCCTGATGATTACTCCAGTTTGGATTGACATATAGATTTCAAACTTGACTTATATATGGCCAACCTTCAACACAAGATCTCTATAGATTTTGGGGTCATGAGGTAAAAGGTAACAGTCACAGGACCCGCTTATTTAGAAAGATTGTGGATGCATTTTAAGCCAAACTTTTCATCCGAAACCTTCTATCTTGCGGATATAGCTAACCTGTCAATAGGGGAAAAGGTCTTTCAAGATGGTAAACATCAAAAGTATTTAATTATTTTGGATTACTGTGATCTTGGAATTCATTCTTAATCCAAGCATAAGTCACAATTAGGGCTTGGTCACTCAATTGCATTATATCATTCTCTTCATTGCTTCTATATAAACGGGTCCAATCACTGCCCAACTCTCTCTCTATAGATATATTTCTGCTAGATTACTTTTCTGCAATATTCTGTCATATTACCTTGCCCTTATCAAACCCTTGCTGGTTCATTCCTTTTGAGTATTTCAAAAATATTCACATGCTACCATATTTTGTACTGATTAAAATCTGGATGTCACAAATCAGGTGATGGAAGATAAACGGCAGAGCTTAGACAAAAAAAGCATCTTATTGGCACAATTCTGCTGGTTAGTAAAACTATGCAGTCACACAATTTATCATAAATTTACAAAGTTAAACGTGCTACCACAACTTGTTCTGGAGTTTTCAGTATTTAACCTCTCAAGACTCTACTTGGATTTTAAAAATTGTTTCCTTTATATGGCTGACACCATTATTCTCACCTGAGCTTGTGAAAGTATATATCATAGAAGTCCATAGGGATGTTAAAGCATGCATCAGGGGCATTAAAACTTTTTTACCTGGGACATAGGGGCCAGGGTATATCAGATTTATAGAAGATCCCTAATGCATATTGTCAGTCTGTGGCATCATCCTCTCCAGACATCAATTTAACCTCTTTTTATTTATCTATTTTCACTTTATTTACATCCAATATGTACATGATGAAGGAAGCTCATTTCATCAGAAATCAATGAAGCCAATAATAAAACCACTCCATGTGGAAATATCCAGGGAATGAAGCAAGTATGAAACAAATTGAGAACTCCAAATTTGGGAAGACGCTGTGTCTGAAGGAGCCAGAATATGGATGCCCAGCTCTCAGACCAGCATGCCCCAGACAGAGCCTTCTTGTCACACTTAAGGCTGTGATGAGTGGGAAACAGCGCTCTGATCTGACGCACCTGGCATGGGATGTGCTGACATCTTGATTATCACTCATGCATGAGAAAAATGGTACCATGATGGTTAGCATACTTTCTTCTTGTTGTGTGATATTCAAGCATTATGAAGTGACCCTACATGTCTGTCACATCCTCACGTGTCTCCCACTGTCATGGCTCACTAATGTCCTCAAGAATGCTCATTTCCTGCCATAACTTTGTCTAAATGTATTATCACTGAACACTGATATAAATGACTCTCCATTAGGAAGTGATGTGGCTTTTATAGCGCCTTCCTATCAATATTCTTAGTTGTCTTTCCAGGATGGAACAAAGTTTTTTAGCTCAGCTGACTATAAGTCATCTGAGCTATAGTCGTGGTCCATTGTCCGTCGTCCGTCTGTCTGTCTGTCCGTCCGTCTGTCCGTCTGGATGTCCGTCCGTAAAACTGGCACGTTTGGACACCTTTGGACCTACAAACCTGAAATTCGGCATACAGTTAGATGTCCCCAAAATCTCCTACCATGCCAAAAATTGGGTCAATAGGACTTCGTTCCTTCGAGATATTAAGGAAAAACCTCAATTTTTTATTAGAATCTATTTTCACACTTCAGGACTGCCTAATATCAAAACCACTCATCTGGTTTTCTTCATATTTACCATAAATATTCCTCTATATAGTTTCTATGTACATGCCAGATATTAAGTCAGTATTGTATAATTTAAAAAAGTTATGGGCCCAAACATAATGGACTTTGTAAAAAAATCAGGAAGATATTTGGTCACTTAAGACAAAAAGTGTTAAAGGTAGGGACTTTTTTCCAGTAATACAACTTTAATTAATCATAATTTAATTGTATACCAAAAATTAGATCAAAATCTGTTAAATTTTTTTAAATATTGGCAAAAATATAAAATTGATACCTTAAATTTTGCCCAACTTTGGCCACGGCACCTTTTTTTCCTGTAAGTACTGTGGAATTAATTTTCACAGCATATATACATAAGGATTTAATCTGTTAAAATCTGAAATTTGAAAATAAAAGCTGCAAAATTAGGCTAGTTATTGAATTTTTTTTTAGGCTCTTGTTGTATTCCCTTACATTGTCAAGCAGTCCACTTTGATGACTGTTGGTCATTCAGTGCAAATCTCTATGCTCCCAAGGCTGTTGGCATAATTTTAGATGTCCCCAAAATCTCCTACCATACTGAAAATTGGGTCATTAGGACTTCATTCCTTCGAGATATTAAGGGAAAAAAAACTGTTTTCCATAAAAAAGCCATTGTTACACTTCAAGGCTGCCTAATATCTAAACCACTGATTTGTTTTTGATTGTATTTAGTATTCACATTCTTTCATACATTTTCTATAAACAAACCAAAAATTAGGTCAGTATTGGGTATTATTTTGAAGTTATGGGCCAAAACATAATGCAATTTTTAAAAAAATTAGGAAATATATTTACTCACCTAACATGAGAATTGCTGAACCTAGAGACTTTTTTTCAGGAATATAAATTTATTTAATCAAGATTCAATTGTTTACCCAAAATTAGATCTGAATTTTGCAAATTTTTCAAGTTATTAGCATAAATAAAAAATCAGTACCTTAAATTTTGTCCAACTTTGGCACTGTTGATTTAATTTTCACAGCATATATACATAAGGATTTAATCTTTTAAAATCTGAAATTTCAAAGAAATTGATTGGAAAGAATAGCTTTTATTCATGTTTTCATACACCTTGTCAAGTGTTGTTTACATCTAGCCCACCTAGTAGTACAGCCTTCACTTGCATTATGTAACCCACCCCAGGCAGCTTGCCTTGGGTCAGCTTGGCCACTACCAGCAGGCTTCCCCTCTGACCTGCACTCCCCCCCCAGATGGTGCATAAACTAGATGAATGTTATTATTTTCTGTATTTCATTCATTCATATTCTAGGCTATGCTACATTTTAGATTTTGTATTGTACCACCAGGGTTACAATGATTAAAGTGTACATTTAATTGTGTCCACAAAGTGGTGTATTGCTATGAAAGTGTGGATGTTCATGAGATAAGTAATTCCTTACTTCAGAAGAGTAAAAACTTCACCAGGTGTGAAATTGACTATTAATTCCAGTAATAAATTAAAACTGGGATAGTAATTAGCACAATGATATTATTTGTCCCTCATTCAACCAACAGTGTGTATACTTTATTTGAAAAGATGTTTTATTTTATCAAATTTACTGAATCTTTTATTTTATTTTGGTGAATAAAATTAAGCATGTACTGAAAACTCCAATGTGCAAAACTTTTTAATAGTGATTCAAGGAATATTCTTGCAGATGCCATGTTGTGGCATTATTTTCTTTTAAATTCAGTTTAAACATTTATGATTTAAAAATAATAAAATATATGTGTATGCATAATATGACCCAATATGAGCTACACTCTGGATATATGATGATTGCAACTTTTGCAACATTTCTAATATTTTAACTTAAAGTTTCAGTTTTTTACTCTGTATATATAATGATTGCAACAATTCTAATATTTTAACTTACATTTTCAGGTTTTTTTATTAAAAATATATAAAACCTGTAAATAAAAAAATGATTCAGATAAAAACTTCTTAATGGAAAAAGTTGATATGCTTAAAAAAAATAGGGTTATATATAAACATAAATGCATTATTCCCTTGAAAGTGAAATAAAGGTATTAGTCCATTCTGTCCAATTGCCTGTCCATCTGTAAATTTTCATATGCATCACAGTATCTCAAAAATTTTACTGTTTTTCTTCATGACAGTCTTGTCAGAGTATTAGTTTGCAATCATATATTTAGAAATTTACTATAACCAATAAGGAGGGCCCCTTTCCTCTTAGCTTTTCATATTCTTATATAAATGAAAAACATTACAATAGAATATTTCTACATCCACCTTCGTGCTGCCCTCACTTTTCCCTTCTCCAAACCCCATCCCAAAGTCAGCCTCAGTAAGCAAGAGCAAGATGAATCAGATATATTCATACTTTAATATTTTGTATAACTATATGCCATAGGTACCTATGTCATGCCAGAAATTATGTCAATATTGTGTAATATGTAGACATAGTGGGCATCACAATAATGCACCTTGTCAAGACTAAAGAGATATTGTGTCATACAGTCACAAATTCATAAATCACTTCATCAGCATAGTTAATCATAACATCATATCTGTCAAATTGAAAGCTTGCAGACTACCATACACTTTAGATCCTTCATCAGCATAGTTAATCATAACATCATATCTGTCAAATTGAAAGCTTGCAGACTACCATACACTTTAGATCCTTCAACAAATAGCCTTATCATCATTCTACTACTGCTTATTACTGCTGTCATTGCATTCATATTTGCTCAAATATATCACAATTTTCAACCCCTCCTAAATAAATAAAAAATAAACCACTATATTTGACTCTATTAATCCATCAGTCAGGTATTTCATTTATCATTTACTCACATATTACATTACATTCCTTTATAATAGCCCAACATGTCCATGATATTCATAAGCTTTATCGACTCGATATAGTATCACAGTGGAGAAACATTTATAGTCCAATCAAGATCAGCTGAGCGCCGTGACCCATGGGTCCCTTGTTTAGGTTCCAGTCTTACCTTTTTTCCTCCAGCACAGTTTATTTGGTCACAGCTAAGCTAAATTTCTATGAGCCTACCATATTTCATATACAGATTTAGTCTCATGTATCACTTGTATTGTAGTTTACCTTGATCTAACAAATAAATTTTACAAATGACTGTTTTTCTCTCATTAAATTAATTATTGAAGAAAGTGACCCTCGTCTCCATGTCACGCACTCATGGTATTCCTTATAATTAAAGCAGTGGAAGCAGTTTGATATTATCTTGGACAGATGCTGCATAAGATAAGGTGTGAATGATGTGAAAAGGCTGTGATAACATTGTAAAGAATGAATCAAACATTGCTTAATGGTATTGTATCTAAATAAATAAATGAATTGTGTATTCAAGAACCAAATTTGAATGGGCTTATTAAACATAAAAGGTTTGTGTGTGAATTAAGCATTTAAAGAATTGTGTTCAAATAGCCATAAAACCCATTTGGCGGTGAAACTGAATCCCAGTTGCATGTAGTTCTTTGGGGTTATAAAGAATGTCAGACCTGTCTAATAGGAAGCCTGCCTGGGGTCCAAAGCGTGACTCCAGTTTCATGTCATTCTTCATTAGGTGGTATGTTCTGGTCACCAGATTCGGGATCACAGAAGGCATTAGTGCAGGCAGATGCACACTATTTCCTTATGGTGTCTGAAAATATCCTGGAAGCCAGCATAATGCATTGTCATGGTTTTATGGGATGCAGTTGGCTGGTAACATTACATAGCCAGTTAGTTTAAATACTGCCACTAGCACCACCTGCTGAAAGCTCAGTTGTCTGTCTCAGGGCTGAATGCTGCGACAGTCAGAATCCAGTGCAGTGAACTAAAATTTCTCACAATTTTGTTGGATCTTCTTTCATCTTCAGATGCGATGGTGTGCAAAGCCTATCAGCTGGACCCTGATAAAGACAGGGAGTATTGACTTAGAATGGTTCTAAAAGACTGATGTCATCAAATGCTCTGATGTAAATGGCCCCAGCATAAAATCACTAACAGACTGGGAGGTATCCCGGTCACTTTCATTAGCAAAATTGTACTTTCTACAAGTTTCAACATGTGGGTGAATGGGTCATTTTCTCTGCTGAGAGGCCCAAGATGCTTGAACTACTACTTTATTCATAATGAACAGTAATTTTTGTATGATTAGGCTGGTGATATGAATATTTATGTAAATACAATAAGTTGAATTCATCAGAGTTTGGTATATTTGAAGTAATTCTGCAATATGATTGGACATTTTGATTAAATATTTTGAGTTCATGACTGACCAATCACTTATGTGTATACATCAGAGTGTGGTATATTTGAAGTAATTCTGCTTTATGAATGGACATTTTGATTAAGTATTTTAAGTTCATGACTGACCAATCACTTATGTGTAAGGATCAGAGCTAACTCATTTTGCATGTAATAGGCACATGAATGAATGCATGAAGCATTTGGAATAGATTTACATCTTCCATTTGACAAAATTAACTATTTAATAATTTATATGATGAAACCCATAATGAGATTTACTCAAAACCTGTAACCAGTAATATTGAAGTCTATTTGTTTGTTGCAATTTCTTAATAATTCAGGCTAAGGCTGTTTTCTGCAATTATGCAAATCAAATCCTTTGTAATTATCATCTAAATCAATGAAAATAAAAATTCACTTGAAGTTGCAGCTATTAATGTTATTGCTTTTCATGCAGAGGACATTTTCTAGTTACCTCATTCTCATTAATGTGCCATATGAAGCATTTGTCAAGATCAGTTCACATTCCATCATCATCACTATGTGCATAACTGGCATTGTATTAGAGTTGCATATGATGAAACACCCAGATGTAGAGAATACCTCATAGAACAGTTATAATGATATTCCATGAAACCCTAATAAACTTAATGTCATATTGTCTTTGACTTGTATTATGTACTAACATTATTGGGAAATATCTTACACAAGGAATTTCTTTAATTATTTTAATAAATGGTCTCACTTTACATTATTGAAAAATATCTTGCACAAGGGATATGATATCTTTAATAAAATAAATGGTCAATATTGCAAACAATTGTAAATGATAAATTTATTATTCATGCTTAAACAAAATATGTCTATTTAAAGGTTGGACACTGCCAGGTCAGTAGTGGGTAACTGGCATTCTCCATATTTTCTTTTAAATTTTGATGGTTTAGTAAAAGCAACCATTTTTATCATGTAAACTTACCTTTAATGGGCTTCCACTCAGTGTGCCAGTATGGCACCTTCCTATGGTCATTGTATCCCAGGTCTTATCCTTTGACAGCTGCCATCATGGACACATAAGCATTCAACTCGCTTTTTCATTTGCTAGACTCTCTGAAACACAGTTTTTGAGAGAGATTCTCTGGTCCTTTGATTGGTCAAATCTGAGATTTCTGCTCTTTTATCATTTGGACAGAGTCTGACACCCAAGAGAAAGACAGGGTAAAATCTCCAGAAAATCTTCAATAGAAGCATATACAAAGTCTAATCCAGGCATATCAGTAATTTTTTTACCCAATTTTCAAAAGCCCTAAAGTTCAGATGAAAAGTAGAAAAGAGTACAGCTAGAGGTCAGTCATGCCCACTGATATATAACATCAATGTATGTCCTGTAATAAAGGAACAAGGTCTGCAGTCAGACTTGCTTCCAGATCCAAGATGAATCAGAAAACTACAGCAACAAATACATTGCTCACATTGTTTGTTTACTTCTTATCTTCTTCCTGAAAGAGTCTGGCTGACTTCCTGAGTCTTAATTTTGACACATATATACGTAGGCCTTCAATTCTGATAAGTGATTCATTAATGCATGTTTTGTATGTTTGTATGTTTGTCTGTCACCATGAGGATCAGGATAATGGGAAAAATTAAAAGACTCTGTTAATTAGTGTGAAGATAATTGATTATCTGGTCATCCCTTATTTCACTTAATTCACATTTACCATAAATTAGAAAATGCTTAACTAAATTTGCTGCTAGGATTTGAATTCCAGGACACATACTAAAACAGTAAGCCTGAATGAAACCCCAGTGTCATCAGTCTTTTATATGGGCTTAAATTATCAGCATCTGCAAATGAATTTTAACTTTAAATCCTATACCTATTCAGTTTTTTTTTATGAAGTTGTTTCATAACCATTACAACACCAGGGTATCATTTGCTGCTCAGTTGTGTTAAGAAAATCATAATTTTTTTTTGAGGTCACATAATATAGATCACAATGACCTATTTTTATTTTCAAAGGGGATTGGCCTAGGACCTGCCTGGATGTTAAATAAGAAGTTTTTGGGTTCAACAGTTATCATTTGTGCCCTGTCAAGAGATGACCAGCTGAGATAAATGATGAACAAAGGGTGGTCGCTTGACTCAGATGACTTAATTGCAATCAGTGGAGCTAAAAATGATGCACTTTTCATTGATATATACTTTTACTTGACATGTGAATTGGTTCTCCCTTCATGCAAGATTTTATTTAAGAAACTCACAGTAGAGCACTGAATAGTCACATAATTATAACATGGATATTATTAGAGTTATGTTATATCATGTTTTGACTTGATATTAATATATGTATAGAACAAAAAAAACAGAAAATCATATCTGTAGGTTCCTGGTAAGTATTAGAAATATCAAGCATGTTTATCTGTTGGAATAAAGGAACTAATTGTGATGTCACCACAACCAGAAAAATAGGTGGTAAAGAAAATTAAAATTTGTTTAATTAATAGCAACAGGATATTGTAAATTGATTGTCCTTTAAAGGTAACTAGCACATGTAATGGCATTAATAAATATCCCAAACCTAACTAGTAAAGAACAGTGACCCAGCCCTCATGCTCCAGATTTGGCCTTGTCCTTCAGATTTGATTTAAATGCACATAATTTTAATCTAATGATGCTTAAATATTGACCTCTATTTTATGTGAAATTTTATTTGGACAGTTTCACATTAGTCAAGAAAGAGAGAAATATTTAATGTTATTGACTGCAGTATACCAGTGTGCCTGATTCTGGAGAGAACCCATATGTTTTGTCTTTAATAAATTTGAGGTAACTAAATATATAGAGAGTTAATGATGATCATTGTTAGCATTATTCAGATTTTAAAGTGTCATTTTGATTAATATGCAAGTATTATTAAATTAGGCAGTGGTTATCATGTGGTTTGCTGAAAAAGAAAAGTTCACATGTTAATTTATTATGAAATTCTTTAAATAGGTGATATATTTCAAGGTATTATGTAAATTCTGGAGAGAACCCATATGTTTTGTCTTTAATAAATTTGAGGTAACTTTATATATAGAGAGTTAATGATGGTCATTGTTAGCATTATTCAGATTTTAAAGTGTCATTTTGATTAATATGCAAGTATTATTAAATTAGGCAGTGATTATCATGTGGTTTGCTGAAAAAGAAAAGTTCACATGTTAATTTATTATGAAATTCTTTAAATAGGTGATATATTTCAAGGTATTATGTAAATTCATCACAGAACATTATTCAAATATGGGTAAAAGCATATTGCTTGTTGATCCTAATCAAAATGATTGCATTTTCTTAAAAACTGTCGATATGGTGTCATATAATTGTTGTCTAGAAATATATTGTCAAGAAGAAGCATTTATATTGTAGGAACAGTGCTGAAGAAGTTTATGGATTTTGTTAGGGGAGTCAATGAGCTCAAGTAGAGATTAAAGACCTCCATATGTAACAGGGCTGAAAGTATATAACAGTAACTGAAAGTGAAGGCAGAGTTTAAAAGTAATAAAGAAAACTTTCAATGGGCAACATTAACCCCCCCCCCCCCCCAAGTAACATTCATACTCAACCAAACCCCTATACCCCTTTATCTAAATGGTGAAGGTGTTTTAAATCCAGATTGTTTGACATTAAATGAATAAATTTATTTCTTAAATAAATATTTCCTGTAATTATATCAGCCAATGTTTTCATTAGGGTTCTGCTACCATCGAATAGCTCCCCAAAAACTGCAGGAAAGATCTTACCAAAACCTGGCATCGTTATAGGGTCACATGGGAACCAGTGCCTAAGAAAGCCTAGTAGCACCACCAACAATCTTTTTCATGTTGTGTCCATCTATGCATCTGTTCACATGTCTCAGGTGTGTTTTGATACCAATATTGACCTGAAAGTCTGCTTGGCCTTAGATCTTATACATCTTTATCTTGTATTCAAGACTGGTGGTGCCACCTTTGATCGGTTTCAGGTGGCACCCATTTATGCATCTGCACATAACTCACAAATGGTATGTCGATTAGGCCTGAAATTGTGCTAGTCCATCCATCTTGGAAACTTCCTCATTCAAAAGACATGTGTGCCACCTACAGTCATGTTTTCATATAATACATCCATGTACTTATCTCAAGAGTGATTTGATGTATTGACCTGAAATTTTGCCTGTTGATAGAGCTCAGATATATTTTTTCTCACATCCAGGACTAATGACACCTCCTACAGCAACTTTTGTGTGATGTCCAATTGTGCATCTTTTTTGTTGAAAATCACATACCATAGGAGTAGTTCAACTGACACATCAGCATGAAGTTTGCAGGTCCATAGATTTTGGATAGTTATATCTCATACCCAAGACTGGTGGTGACACTTGCAATCTTGGTCACATGGCACAAATCAATGTATCAATTACTGCTGAAAATCTGTCTTGGCCAGCTTTCCCTTTCACAGGACTGGTGGCACCACCTACAATCTTGTTTTCATAGAATACATCCATTCACATACCTTAGGATTGGTTCAGCATATTAGCCTGGAATTCTACAAATTCATAGATCTTGGGTATATAGCTTTATCTTTAATGTAAGACTGGTTGTGCCAACTAAATGCATTTTTGTATGTTGTCCATTTGTTTATATACCTTTATTTTTGTAAAAGTCTTCAATATCTCAGGAGTAGTTGAATGTACCAGCCTAAAATTTTGCATATTCTAAGGTCTTTTATAGCTCAGACTTATACTATTACTCATACAAAGACATAGACTGTTGGTGCCACTAACAGATATCATTTTAATTCTTTTGTGGTGTCTGTCTATGCCTCTTGTCATACTTTGACATCTCTAATGCCAGAAATTTGAGAAGAAATTCCATGCCTCACTTTATCCGTGCCCCTGTAATTCATTGGGTGCAGGTAGATGCTTATCTCAACTGCCCATATTCTGGTTAAAAAATATGATAAACTAAGAAATTCTGACTGTGCATTACATTATACCCTCCCAAGACATCATTTTTGCAAAGTTATAATTATATAGGCTCTTGAAATCACAATTTGTCGTTTTCTGCAAAATTGCCCCATTTTGGGGTTATTTTGGGGATGCTTCAATGGTTCATAATTTTCTTATTATTTGTGATAGAAACTTTAAATGAAAAAAATATATACCTTGTAATAATCTAAACTTTAATTTGGTAACAACAAGGAGTTCAGAAAATCAATTTGAAATTTTGCACTGTGATACCTAATTATAACTCCATCAGATATTACCAAGCTGGCATTAGATCATAATTTGATTGTTGACAGGTATTTCAGCGCTGCCATGAGGTTTAGCTGTGTTTAACAGCTTTTCAGATTAAGGATGCAAAGTAATTATAACAAAAATTAGCAAATTCAAATAGAAAAGCAAGGAAAACATTTTTTATTTATTGTTTATTAAAAGTGACACTTTTCACATCACTTACCCCATTAAATACTAAACAGATATGTGTATGTATGTGGGTTTAGCCTGAATTTTTATTTTGATAAATATTCAGATATTAGTATAACCTGTATAGCATTATTAGTACAAAATGCTTTTTCCTTCTTAGCATTAAGACAATTAGTTATAAAGTTTATTACCAGGAGAGCCCTGGGGATCAGATTTTGTTGGGGGAGGTTGGTTTTGACTGGGGTATTTTGGGAGTACCCTGTGTTTGATGGGCTGGTTTCTGTACCTTGAGGTTGTAAACCTGCTTACCTTCAGGAATCGGAAATTTAAGCAGCTTGGCCTGTCAGTAAGCAAACGGTGCTTTTTACAAGGGGAGGATTAGATAAAGTAACCAGAGACAGTTCAGAATGAGGAAGGTCACCCAGTTCTCCTCAGATTTTGAGGCTTCCCTAATGAAATCATTGTAGACTCAGTGCGGGGAGACCCTTGTCAGCAAGGAGCCACCACAGTTAGCCCTTACTGTTCAGGAGGTCCCAGGGTTTTTTGGGTGATTTTTATCCTTCTTTACAGCCTCACCATTATTAATCTTGCTTATTTCATATTGATAACATTTCGGTGACATTAGGACTGTCAGTTCTCTTAATAGGTTTTGTCACACTGGTTCATCTGACACCCACATTGTCAAAAGAATCTGCTTTTCAGACACAGTATGACGTCAGCTCAGTTATTTGGTTATCATTGAAATTTTATGAACTGAAATATTATTTTTGTCATAACAGCACCCTAAAATACACATATACATGTATGTAATCATACACTCTTCACCACTGGACACTGTATACTGCATTTGGCTTAATTTTTGTGGGATTACTTTTTTTGCAGTTTTCACTAAAGCTATGTTTTACAAGGGTTCAATTTTTGTGGCCTCAGTATATAGTAATCTACACTGAGTATTTCCACTGGTTTGTATGAATTATTTAACATATGCCAAAAACCTTGACATTTAATGAAGACACAAGGAAACATGGTAGGGGGGTGGAAATTCTTGTACATTATTGGAATATAATATAAAATTACATATATTATAAAAGGTAATATTTGTAAAATAAATCTTTGATATACACAAAACATAATAAAGCTGTTTTTATTCATAATAACATTTTAGCCTTGCAACAGGCATGGACAGTATACATCATATGTCAATGATTCTGTTGTATAAACTAATGTTCACCTGTACAAATGGGACATCTTATACATGGTGGTTTTATTTATTTGTGATAATTTTCCTTTTATGAATACATGAATATCACAAATTTGAAACACAGGCAAAATGAAAATGCCAGCCACAGGATATGTGTGTGTGATGAATAAATATATATATATATATACACACACACACACACACACACATATATATATATATATATATATATATATATATATATATATAGTTATTATATGACCTCAGAGAAGCATTTCTTATGTCTGATCTATAACACATGTACAACATTATAGGATATTTGTTTGCTACATCTGGTTCCACCTGCCAACTTGACCATGTCAAGCATAACATGGGTCTAGAGTGTCAGAAGTCACCTATTATGTTGATTTTTGATTGGGCAGTGAGATTGATCAAATGATGAAAAATTACATAATTATGCCTGAGAATTGAGCAAAGTTTGTGTTAATATAAATTACATTCAGAGAACAATCAAGGAAATTGTGTTACCTATAGATGTGGGAAATCTGGACATGACTATTTCCCAGAACTAGCAGATCACTAACGAGATAGGATTATTACGATCCCTTATCTGTGTAATCCATTTCTCACAAGATAATAGGGCATTGGATGTGTCTCATCTCCCTGGGTAATTACAGCAAAACACCAGTCATGTTACTCCTAATGGGTTTGCCACTGTCAAAATGGATCCGCTAACAACAGCATTATGACAGACCAGCATATATGTTATCATCACCTGACTGGTTTTCTGCTGCTTCTATTCATTATCACTCACTAAATCATTAAAGTGTATCAGAAAAAATGCCAGATATGTGATGGTTTCAGATGTAGTGGTTTCTCTTGTTAATTTGTACCACAATAACTTTCTATTTTATTGTATCTCATACCCTACCAATGGTTTTGGATGTTACTTAGATCTTGCTGTTCATGTGATTCACTGGTAGACTTTCATCTTGCTTTTTCTAACAAATATTTTATTTTGTTATTACAGGTCCGTGACACTTCTGGGTCCTAATAATGAACACATTTATTTCTTTTTGGGTAATATCACAGTTTAATATACAATGAACAGAGTACTCTGCAAATGCGGAAATATCTTGTTAAATTTCCAGTAACTCCAATGTGATAACCCATATATAAACAAAAAGGCTGTTTTGAAGAGTTCCTTGGGTGGTGACATTTAAAGGAATACAACATGTGTTATAATATATATCTCAGTGTAATGTCAGAACTGCTTTTCAAGCATATGCGTTCAAATCAAATTACATATATATTTTTCAATAAAATATATAGAATTACATCTGTCAGGATGTCTTATGGATATAACAATTTGTATCAGATTAAAAATAAACAGTTCCTTCCTTTGGCCTTTTAGAACTACAAAAATGTCATGCACCCTGAAAAAATTTCTCAGTATATTTAGTAAAAATGAATATCTCCAGATTAAGATTGCCTGAAAAATTAATCAAATATTGTGGAACCAACATGTTGAATAGCAAGCATTCACAATCTAAGTAACAGCCTTTTGTGTTAAGTAAAAACAAAGGGAACACAAAACAATGCTCAGTATTATTGGCAAGAACCTTTGTACTTTAAATCGCATCTTTTGTAACTATATAAAAAAATCCCAAGGTCTGTGGATGGCAATCCCTAACCAGTTGTTGTTTCCTTTAAATGTGTGCAAGGCCTTCAAAAAGAATCTTATTGCAGGCTTTATTTTTAGACCCACTTTTGGCCGAGGCTGTTCCAAATGCCACAGATATTATTTGATCTTCAGATGTGATGAATAAACACTTTTCGGTTTCCCTTCATAAATTGAACAGGGCCCCAAGGGGTTGTCACTATTCCAATCAAGGATAATTCATGATAAGCCCATGTAGATGTTATTTTGTGCCAAAGCAAATTATCCATTTTCCTTGCTTTCCTTGTTTTCCATGTCAGTAGGTTCTTGCAGCCACAAGTTGCATGTTTAAACATGCTATAATTTATTACACAAATCTCTCCATACATAGATAATTTTAAAATGATATTTTGCCCAATATAATTTATAATATTGTTTGTATAACCACATATTTTTTTAACTGTTTGAACATGACAGAAGTGCATATGCCTATTACTCAATAGATAAGACTTGGTGCATTTCCGATGTTATCAGGAAATTATATAAATTTACTTTATTGATTTATCCTTTTTATTTGATAATCTTACATCTTTTATGACCACTATAAATACTCATAAAATTGCATTAGTTTAAATATCTTACATCAGATTCAAAATTAAACCTTACATATTATTGCATTAATTGTGTTATGTGGAGTTAGTAAAGGATATTTCTAGCCCACTACCCAGATAATTCACACTTCTTCTTTTGCTTACTGCTAGGTCAAAGAAGTTAAAACAATCAGGAAAATTGAAAAAGTAAGAAAAGTTGTTGAAAGGTATTTCAATAATGAACAAGAATGTTATCTGTATTAAAATTTAATCAATTTTTCGGTTGATCATTGCTGAGCTGCAAAATCTGTCAATAACTTTTTGACTCATGGTGCTAACAGACAAACTAACAAAGCAGTGCCCACAAAAACAAAAACCCCTGCCGCTTAGTGGAGGTAATAAACAGGTAAAGTCGAATATGTTCGCAGATTAAAGGTAAGATTTCTTATGTACGGAATGCAGAATGCATATAAAATCGGTACACAAATTTAGAAATGAAAAGGTGAGAACACAGCATGTGACCTCCCGGGCAACTTCCACTCACAGAAGGATTCTTCAGGTTTGGCAAGCTGCCAAACACCCAGTCAGTTTGTACTGGGAAAGGTAAAATCGGATTGGCTCAACGTGTAAACAAAGATGACTGTGCTGTGCAGATCTGGTAAAAGAAATCTGATTTGCTCAGTGTATCAACAAACTCATGCTCGTGCAGCACTGCAAGAGAGGAAATACTCAAACAGTGGAGAATAACTGACCTCAGCAGCAAGTTAATATAGAGACTGTCTTGAAAGGTGATGATTGCATCATGTGTATTCCAACAGGTTGGAAGGGGGGGGGGAGTCAGCTGTGCTACCAAGCACTTTTGACCGCAGTGCAAATCGACCAGCACCTTGAAGAACATCTGATTGTGCTGGTGATACCTGCAATGTGATTGGTTAAATATTATGCAGGGGGAATTCCACAGAGACAGCACCACCTGGTGGCTTAACCTGATTGGCAACTGCGGTTTCTTGCAGCAGTTAGTGTAACGAATTGTTGAGCATAACATAACTGCTGCTTAAGGAGCAATTTTTTAAGTTTCCAGATGGTATCCAAGGGCAACACATAGAAATAATGCATGCCGCCATGCAGGTTCAAATGAAATCTCTCAACAGTCAAGGAAACGTACACATTACTACTGCAGAAACTGATTTAATGAGCCCTCGAAGCCCAGGCGAAGCTCGGAGAACCTGAACAAAACAATGCTTTGTATTACTTTTGAACATCTAACAGTCCATGCTGCATCTGCACGTGTAAAGGCTACTCATAAAGGGAGAAAAAATGTATGTGTACATTCATAAAACATGAAGAAGTCTATTTGTAATGAAATAACCAGAGTATGTATCAGTTAAATGCATGAGAAATGTAGACTTACCTGCAAATATATATTTAATTGATTCTTAGAACATTGCTTATCAATATTATCATGCACAACAAATCCTTAAAAATTTAAAGGCAGAACTTGATACCCACTACTACCAGTTGTCAGGACATACAATTTATGTAGTTTTACTAAAATTATGAATTGTCCATTCACTTATTTTTATGTATGGGCTATATAGTATATTTTATGCTTGGCTGTATCAAATGTTACATACAATTTTAAAGCTGTGTGTTTGCATTTTTCTGTCTCGTTACAAAACAAGATGTGCCCACATTTATTGATTATTTTAATTGTAAGATGATGTTTACAAAACAGTTGAATGAATATGATAATAACTATGTAAACTCAGCAATAAAATATTAAGATTTTATTGCTGTATGCAGTTGAAAGGTGTCACTGGTCCACCAACAGGTGACGTTGAAAAGGGGGATTTTCAAGTCTACGGTAAACAGTGTACTTCAACAGACATATCTTGGGCTTGCCAAAGCCAGTTTTGGGCCCCTTTCTTGTGGGGGTAGGAGTTTAGGGGAGCTTAAGTCATTTATTTTCTTATTACAACAGGGCCCAGGAATATAAAAACAACAAATGACACACTCATGCTGATTTAACTACTGACACCTTTCGGGGAAATGGCATGTACATGTCGAATGACGTCATTGCATGTCTCTATGACTAGCACTCCAACTATGGCCATATTGTCACCTGCTATGTCCCTGTGTAAACAAAAATGCAATAGACCACCATAAAACCCTAGAGTGCATTCTGGGCTTATTTGCACTTGGATTGCCCCCAAAATTTAATCAATTGTTCCTTGTATCATTGCTGAGCTATCCTCAAAATTTCATCAAACTCCGTTGAGGACTTTTTGTGTTATCATACTAACAGATAAACAGACAAACAAATGCTGCCACAAACATAACTCGTGCTGCTTGGTAATCATTACTCATCATTCACTAAACAGACTAATTTGATCTCTTTTTGACTTGTTTTTTTTTTAATTTTCTGTATTCATTGAGAAACTAACTGCATACCGATTATCCTTATATCTTCCCAAAATTATCTGTATGTTTTATATTTCTGATTCCTAGGTCAGAAATTTTCATAATATTAAGTGTTAGAAACATCATGTCAGGTCCAGACATCATGTCAGGTCAAGAGGTCTGCCCTGATAGGTTTGGAATTTTAATGTGGCATGTATTTGTATTAATCTCCTGGATATGATATTTTCTCATTCTGGTGTTTATTTAACTAGAATGATCACTTGAAAATTCTGTCTTAACCAACATTGTCTTCATTGAAAACAAGCTCAAGGCACATGTGGCATTTAACATTGTTTTGCCACCATACAGGATTGCTCTGGCGGCTGATAGGATCGGGGATACCCCTTCTTGCAGCATGCAGCCTGATGAAGACAGCATGTCAGGCTAAACTATCATAAAAAAAATCGTGGCCAAACATGCTACATCCAGGGTAGACAGGAAGGTAGTGAGATAAGACTGGATTGAAAGCAAGGAAAATAGTATTGTGTCCCCTTTACCTGCATCCACTGGTCACGACTTATCCTCCTCAGGATATATAGGATCCCCATAACAATAGAAACAGTTGGGTTCATTGACTTCTAACTTTGTACTTCTTAAAATCTGAATTTGCTCTCTCTGTGCACATGTTTCTTCATTAAATATCTTTCCTTTGAAGTTAGATATATATATATATAGATTGAAATTACCAGACAATCATATCTTAAATAAAGAATAAATTTAAACTCAGTGTGTCGGTTTAAAAAGTTTATCAGCTTAATGTGCTCTACTGGAAATAATGGTCAGCTTTGACTTGGTATACCAGTGATCTCTTCTTTCCTGAAATATTAGAGAATTCTTGTAAGTTTGCCTAAGTGAGAATGTGTGCACAGTAAAAACTCATTGAGGACTGTGTATTAGATGGGATGTTTGCCTGAGAGTGCATTTCTTCTGGCAGTGGTTTCTCTGTTATTTTTTATGAATACCTAAATTTTATTTATGTTCTAAGATTTGATAAAGAAGTGTGAAGTTAAAGAGTATATGACTGCAGGATTTTTAGCTCAGCTGACTATAAGTCATCTGAGCTATAGTCGTGATCCATTGTCCGTCGTCCGTCCGTCTGTCCGTCCGTCCGTCCGTCCGTCCGTCCGTCCGTCCGTAGATGTGGCACGTTTTGAAACCGTAAGACCTAGGAATCCAAAATTCAGCATAATGTTAGATGTCCCCAAGATCTCCTACCAAGCCGAAAACTGGGTCTTTGCGACTTCATTCCTTTGAGAAATTAAGGAAAAACCTCAATTTTTTATTAAAAACCTATTTTCACACTTCAGGACTGCCTAATATCAAAACCACTCATCTGTTTTTCCTCATATTTCCCATAAATAATCCTCTATATAATTCCTATGTACATGCCAGAAATTAGGTCTGTATTATATAATTTAAGAAAGTTATGGGCCCAAACATAATGCATTTTGTAAATAATCAGGAAAGAAATTTTATCTTTTAACACAAAACTTGTTAAAGCTAAGCACTTTTTTTCCAGTAATATTACTTTTATTAATCAAAATTAAATTGTATACCCAAAATTAGATCATTATCTTTTAAATTTTTTAAAATATTAGCAAAAATAAAAAATTGGTACCTTAAATTTTGCCCAAATTTGACCATGGCACGTTTTTTTGCTGTAACTGCTGTGGATTTAATTTTCACAGCATGTTTTTGTTACCATTTCAACTGTTAACACCAAAAATTTGAAACCAGTTGATCAAAAACTGTAGATTTTATTCAAGTTTTCAAGCACTATGTCACATATTGCTAGTGTTATGCAGTTTGCTAGAGCTCAGCTCCCGAGCTTCAGCTCTAAGTTCCTTAAATTTGGCATACAGTTAGATTTCTCCAAAATCCCCTACCATGCCAAGAATTTGGTCACTAGGACTTAATTCCTTCGAGATATCAATGAAAAACTTCATTTTTCCATTAAAAACTCATTGTTACACTTTAAGACTGCCTAATATCAAAACCACTGATCTGACTTTGATCATATATAATATACATATTTTTCTATACATTCGCTATGCACATGCCAGAAATGATGTCAGTATTGTGTATTTTTTTTAGGTTATGGGCCCAAACATAATGCACTTTGTAAAAAATCAAGAAATATATTTACTCCCTTAACAAGGGCATTGCTGAAGCTAGAGATTTTATTGTCAGGGATGTAACATTATTTAATCAAGATTCAATTGAATACCCAAAATTAGTTCTGAATTTTTCAAATTTTATAAGTTATTAGTATAAATATAAAATTAGTACCTTAAATTTTGCCCAACTGTGACCATAGCACGTTTGTTTCCTGAGAGCACTGTTGATATAATTTTCATATCATGCACACATAAGGATTTCAGCTTTTTAGTTTAGAAAGCTGAAAGAAATTGGCCAAATATTGTAGCTTTTATTAATGTTTTTTATGAGACCCTGTCAGACTTTGGTTCTCTCCAGCCCCTCTTGAGTCACCTGTATGTTGACCTTGTTGACCTTTCATCAAATTATGCACGCTTGAGGCGAGAATCCAGGCAGCTTATGGCCAGCCACAGTTGATCCAGGTGTCCAACCCAACTCATCTAGTAGTTTTAACCAACAACATAACAATAAACAATAAATTAATAAATTTTTCTTGGTTTTTAATAACAAATTAAAGAAAAATAGAAAAGGAATTTGTTAGTTTATAATAACAGGAAATTAACTTGCAGTTACTGATGATATAAGAATCTTGTATCGATGGGTAGAATGTCACATATTCCAAATAACACCATGCAGTCACCTATGGCATTTTTCAGTTCATTTTTAATGATAAAGAAGTAAATCATATTATTCATTACTAATCATTAGGGATTATATGAAGGAAATTAATGATAGACAAAGATGCAGTTGATAATATTAATCTAGATTCCTACTGTGTCTAGTGTGTACATTGATGTGAAATTAGTCCAAAATGAATTTTTTACAGTTATTTTTTAATATAAATAAAAGCCATAAAACCAGGTACTTATGATCATTATTTAAATGTGTGAATTTTGTATATTCTGGATTCTCAAAATCATTATTTGGTGAAAACTGAATAAATACCAGACATGGTGCAAATACTTTGTAATTGTATTTAAATATGAATATGATTATGTACTCCATTATAAAATTTCTTGCATAAAGAATGGGAATTCAGGTAAAAATGAAAGTATATGAATACTCGTGCAAATACTTTCAAAATGTATTCATGAATGCATTCATGAATATATTCTTTAATATTATTTTAATAATCATATCAGTTATATTTCATTTTAAAAAATCATATGATTCTCTTATTATTTTTAATAAAAATTATATTTGGGACAATATTTGTAATTTTTTTAATAAATAGTTAAACTCTTATATTATATGTTCTGCTTATAAGTTATATGGCCAAGTCAAAATCTGTGTGACAATAGCACTCCATTTGTTAATAAAATAAATGAAATCAATCCTCTTCCCTGTCTCCAAAGATACTATCAAAATCATACATACAACTCATAATACATCTTATATTTATTACTACACAAAACCAGCATGTGCCTCATTTCTAAAAAATATTTTTTTATCATATATAACAGCTGAGCGTCGTGACCCATAGGTCCCTTGTTATCAATTTGTACTCCCCCTGTGCCCTGACCTTGTGGTAATCTACAATCATTGAAGATCCTACAGAAAATAGAGAGATGGAGATTTATCTTCAGCATCCCCTGAAGACTGGATTCAACTGGCATAAGGTATAGTCAAAGCTAGATGCTATCCACAAGAATTTATATTGTACCTCAGGCTCCAAGTCTGTATGCATAAAAAACAGCTAGCTGGCTCCAATCCACGACAGCTCTCAAAAATCTACAATGGCTCTAAGGCAGGTCTCTTAAGACCATAGCAGAGAGCTGTTTTGGCTAAATGGTATGTATATATATTTTGAACTGACATCCAGCATATCCTGGGTCATTGCCACAGATACGGCTTATGCTCATCTTCATGGTTTGTCTGCTCCGGTGCAACCAAATGATGTGGTACTCGCAGGTACTATCTTGCAAAAACAAATAGACAAACATCAATAATTCAGTTTTACTGGCCACTGACTGCAGGCAGGCAGTCTTTGTGTTTCATATGATCAGTTTCTTTCCCCATTGGGTATAACCAAAATACAGCCTTATTTTTGCATTGTTATTGAAAATGTTTTTTCCCAGTTGTGCCAGTTTTATTTTCAACTTTAAACACTGAAGGAGCACAGACCTTAGTGCTGAATTTCACTTCATTGTATGCCTCAAGACTCATCTTTCATATAGTACCAAACACTTCCACCAGATGACTTGAAGAAAGATGTACAAACAGACCAAATAGTTATTTTGCATCCACATCTTGGTCCAGATCTGTTCCAAAATTTAGTCAATTCTCCCTTGCGTTGTAACTGTAGTGGATATTTTATGCATATACAAGCAGGCAGACTAACAGATGGACAACTGACAAGAGGATATATTTCAGTGCCTTCAGAACCTAAAGTATTGTTGCCCTACTATTTTAGTTTAATTTTCTGCTGTCACCAGTTAAGAGAAACTCCACTGACATTCAACAAATTAAAAGTGCCTTTTATCTTTTTTTTTTTTTTTTTTTGAGGCATTTGGACAGTGACAGTACTTTAGTGATCGATTGGAGAATGCACTTTATAAGACTCATTATCATAATATTATTATTATAAATGACCTGTATTATACTGATACAAAAAATATATTTTATCATACAAGAGATTGAAAATGTAGGGGATTGCATTAATAGTTCTACTGGAAACAGGTGTGTTTTGTCCCTACCAGGATCGTGAATTATTACTGGGGGTCGGCGTGCTGATTGGTTTCATTATTATTAAAAGAGCTGAATCAAACATCTTTTGCACAGACAGCAGACACCTGTCTTAATCCCAAAATTTTTAACTTGTTTTTGTTTAATTGGAGCCACTCAATTGTATTTCTCCTTAGATGTCTGGGGACCAATGAAATGATATGAGAAAAGTGCATGTGTACACAAGGCCTTGAAATCAGAACTTTTAAAAGCTACAGTTGCAGATCTTAAAACTCTTTAATTATTTTTCTCCAGGCCTTTGTATGTAGAGTATTAAATGAACATAATTCTTGCCACTTTATATTTATCTCTGCCAGGGAGTTTATGTTTTCACCTTATCTGTCGGATTGTTTATTTACATTATTATTTGTTAGCAGGAACCAATATCCACAAACCTTCTGAAGGGAGGAGACATAGGTCAAGCCAGATTCCATTAAATTTTGTGCTGATCCAGAAATTGGTTTGCGGGGGGGGGGAATAATTACTGTATGGTTGCTTTTCTTTGGCAGAGGTATGTGCTCGATGAAAACTAAACTTTTATAACTAGACTTCATACTCACATGTTTACACACCTTATAATCATTAAAGAAATAATGTTGAGCGATTATTTTGTTGAGCAACATTTTGTTGTACTCAAATCATTTAATTTATAAAATTGAAATCCAGAGTGTATCACATCACTACTTGCATACACTCATTCACAAGTATTACTCTGATTTGTTTCACCCATATTTATGTCAAGCAATTAAAGGTCTGTCACTTGTTGGAGATAAGGTTAAACACTTTTTTCCACTTTAATGAATGTCAGATTCATTTAATCAACACATATATTTTTGACAGATATATTTGTATATTTCATTTGTTTCTTGTGAAATGTAATGGAGTTTAGGAAATTACTTTTAATAATTTTTTTCTATAAACCTATGATTTGTTCTGATTATACTCTGCCATTCTAGACAGACATGGCAATAACAGTTGTCCCTGGAACCATTTACACTAGAAAAAGCTTGGCTTTGGCTTGAAATATCCTTTCAAATTCTCATTCTACCTGATTGAGCCACATTTACATTTGCCACACTACTGTTATATCCTATTGGATGTGGTATAACTGCTCTGTTCTTGAAAGTATTTTTTATTAAATGATGGTTATTGCTAAGTATAGGTCTCATAAAGGTATGGAAGCAAAAGCAAGTCCTTGATTTTATCTGTAGATCTTGCTAATTGCATTGTGTTTCTGGCTTGTATCAGGGAAGGGTAATGGAGCTGTGTATTGCGAGATGGTCCCCTGTTCTGTTTCTCTTTAGAATTGTTCATGGTTGTGACAAGTACCAGTGGATCTGGCTCCAGATAAATGCTCTAATCTGCCAACCTCTGCCCCTATAGAAGCCATTCTATCCCCAAAAGAGACAGTCAAGCATGGAAAACGTATTTTACATATCGTTTGGGAATAGTGATCACTTCTTTACTGTGTGCCTGAATGTTTCATGTCATGTATCAAAGAGAACATGGAAATGCCCCAAATCAATTTACCTATGATCCGCCCAACTGATGACTGCTAGAAATCATGCCAGCTGACCCTGTTGTAGGTACAAACAATTTTGAGCAACCTTTTTTGCTTCCATCAATTTTAAAATCACCTAATGGACAAGGTTACCAGTAGTGTTTGGTTCCTTTTATCTTCAATAATAGGTACATTTGTGTAATGGTGTAATTACCAAGTGCCACTGGCATTTCTGGTGCAGGAGTGAGCTGTATGGGGCTATCTGGTACAGATAAGGTCTTTGTGGAAGTGAAGACATCAGAGAAAGCCCGAAGCTGGTCATGACAAAATTATGAAGCTGGTGTGTATCACAGCCTACCTTGACAATAGGTGTGAAAGTAGTTTAGGTAAAGCCTTGCCAGGCAAGGGAGCGTTACCTGATTGCCAGATGTATCTAATCACAGGTTAACTGTCTGTCAGCAACATCCTGCCGTCAGACCATGGAAAAACTTTGTTCAGTACTGGTTACCATCTTACTCCAGATTTATCAGTCACTGCAATATGTCAGCACACCGTCATCACCAAGCATCACATCAACAAGAGGAAAAGCAGAAAAATGGGATCTTTACTGTGAATTACTTGTAGAGAGTAAATAAAATGTCTAGTTTTAGACAAAACACGCACACAAATTTTTTACTCATATAAAAGCATTGATTATAATCATCTTTTTGCATTTGCTGAAGAGTATACATTTATATGTATCTTAAAATAAGAAATGGCTTTTTAGCCATTGGCCAATATAGGCAGATGGGCTGTTGTCATCGTCCTGTTTTTTTTTAGCTCAGCTGACTGTAAGTCATGCAGGGTCCCACTCCAAGTCAGCAATGCCAGGGTTTTCTGATTTGTTACAGTCACTGGATGAGATCTCCTGCTGTGACAGGTGTACAGTTATTCTCATATCACCACCCCAGCCCCCCCCCCCCCCCCTCAGAATTGTGAAATTTGAATCAAGCAGTATTTTTAGATATTTATTGTTTTGCAAATTAAAAAGATATATTTTTGTGGTAAAAAATAAATATACATTTGCATGCATGATGTGGTCTTATCTGACAAGGTTGAGATTTATGATGATGCAATTTAGAATTTTGAATCAAGTTTTATAATCAGATATAAATGTTATATTGGAAATGTATAGAAATATAAACTTATAATAAAAAAAATGATGAAAAAAAATGAGGATCTAATACAAACATTTGTTCATTATTGATTCCTGTGCACTTGGACATTAGTTTTTATTGCAAATGTGTAAAATTTATTTAATTAGAAAAATAATAGGATTAGAAAAAATTAAGATCTTATTGAAACATATTCTTGCCTTAGGAAAATGGAACAAAAATTGATCAGCTCTGTCCATCACCTCTCCGTTATCATTAAATATATATTAATTATAAAATTTTTCCTATAAGCACTGTTAAAATAACTTTCATATGCTGTATGTGTCTGGAATTAAGCTATTTAAGTCAGAAATATGAAAGCAAATTTTATATTCAGTTGTGAATTATTGCAGATGTCAAACTTTAAAAAAAAATGATATAATTAATAAATAATTGAAACTTTATATATATCAGCTTTGTTTGTCTACTAGTCTGTCTGTCCTTTTTAGTTCACTCTGTGAACTTATGCCATGGCGCAGTGTCCGCCGGCCACTATCCACTGTCCACCGTCCACCGTCTGTGACCAAATATCTCAACAGCCACAGCAGCTACCTTCATGAAACTTTGCAGAATTAATGATCATGGGGTGAACATGAAAAAATAAGCTTTTGGTGGCGCCACCTATGTTGACCTACTTTTTGCAGGACATAATGGTCTTTTCCACTTCTTCCAAGATAAGTCATAAAGTATTAATATTTTGGCCTTCATATCATAGTCAGCAGTTCCTTAGAAGAAGGGGAATAATTTGTGTGTAAAATCAGTCAGGTCATTTTCAAGATGGCATCTCTACGGAACTTCAAATCGTGTAGATTGCAAAATATGACAACTTGATGTGTTTCCATACAGGATGTATTGTCTGTTACTAAATATTTTAGGAACTGCTGCAGCCTTCAGTTTCAAATTTCACAGGAATATTAATTATATAACTGCCAAATGATTTTGACCTCCAGGTGGCACCACCTGTGTTGACCTACTTTCTGCGGGATGAAATGGTCTTTTCCACTTCTTCCGAAATAAAGTCATAAAGTATTAAATATTTTGGCCTTCATATCATAGTCAGCAGTTCCTTAAAGGAAGTGGAATGATTTGAGTATAAATTCAATCAAGTCTCTTTTCAAAATGGCGTCTCTACAGAACTTCAAATTCTGTCGATTGCAAAATATGACAACTTGATGTGTTTCTATACATGATGAATTGTCTGTTACCAAATATCTGAGGAACTGCTGCAGCCTTTAGTTTCAAATTTCACAGGAATATTGATCATGTGACTGCTAAATGATTTTGACCTCCAGGTGGCGCCACCTTTGTTGACCTACTTTCTGCAGGATGATTGGTCTTTTCCACTTCTTACAAGATAAGTCACAAAGTATTACCATTTTGGCCTTCATTTCATAGTCAACAGTTTCTTAGAGGAAGGGGAATAATTTGAGTATAAATTCAGTCAAGTCATTCTCAAGATGGCATCTCTACAGAACTTCAAATTTTGTCGATCGCAAAATTTAACAACTTGATGTGTTTCCATACATGATGTATTGTCTGTTACCAAATATCTTAGGAACTGCTGCAGCCTTCAGTTTCAAATATCACAGGAATATTGATCATGTGACTGCTTAATGATTTTGACCTGCAGGTGGCGCTACCTGTGTTTAGCTACTTTCAGAAAGCTGTAATGGTCTTTTCTGCTTTAATCCATAATATGTCATTAAGTATTTATTTGTTATAATCTGCCAAAACAGAGTCTCCCTTGAGACTCTTGGACTGATCTTTCTGTGACATTTTTTTAGCCCTCAGCCCTTAGGCTGATGGGCTATTGTCGTCACCCAAGCTGTCCGTCTGTCCGTCCAGCGTCCGTTAACTTTAACCTTGTGAGCAGGATATCTTGAAAAGGATTCACCGTCAGAATTTCATTTCCTCTGTAAAGATGCATATCCACAAAATATCGGTCAAGTTAGAAGATGGGTGACCTTGACCTATTATTCTACATTTTAGAGCTGATTATAGAAAAACACTAAGATGCTTATTACTCAGGAACCATTTGGTGGATTTTCACAAAACTTACTATGATTATTGGAACTGATAGTCTGTACCTGCTACACAAGTTTGGTGGCTCCACCTACAATTTCTGATTTTTAATGAATTTTTATCGGATTTTTCAACTTTGGGCTTGTGAGCAGGATATCTCTAAAAGGATTCACCGTAGGAATTTTATTTTTCAGTGAAGATGTATATTGACAAAATCTTGGTCAAGTTTGAAGATGGGTGACCTTGACCTATTTTTCTACGTTTTAGAGCTGGTTATAGAAAAAACATTTAGAAGCTTATTTCTCAGGAACCATTGGGTGGATTTTCACAATACTTACTATGATCATAGGGACTGATGGTCTGTAACTGATGCACAAGTTTGGGGGCTCCACCTACAATTTCTGATTTTTAATGAATTTTTCTTAGATTTTTCAACTTTGGCCTTGTGAGCTGTATATCTCTAAAAGGATTCACAATAGGAATTTTATTTCTTTGGTGAAGATGTATATCAACAAAATCTCAGTCAAGTTCGAAGATGGGTGACCTTGACCTACTTTTCAAGGTCACAGAGCTTATAATAGAATAAAATTTAGAAGCTTATTTTTCAGGAAGCATATGGTGGATTGTTGTGATTCATGGTACACACCTCTCCATTTTAGGTTTATAACTGAGACATGTACAGATATACATCCATGTGAAAACAGATATTTAGTACTTGTTACTGTTACCACCTCTAAACACTGTTCTTTTGGCTGAGGGCTTTTGTCAGCTTCTGCTGATATTCTAGTTTTGATCACCTGCCAATATGCACAGTAATTCACAGAGTGAACATTAGACCCCTGGGTCCCTTGTTTAAATATTAAGTAATTATAAATGAACCTTTTTTATCCTGTAAGCATTGTTAAATAAAGTGAAAATTGTACGTATATACACTATAACAATACAGATATGTTGTAACTCTCCCACCACCACCACCACCAAATCCTTTCATTTGAGGACTGGGGAAATTAGTTACATTTCAACTGTATATATTTCATAAAAAAATACATATATTTAATAATATACAGTAGAGCGCCGTATTTCCGAATGCCGAATTTCCAAAAATTCGTGTTTCCGAAAATTAAAATGGGGGAGCGAAATTTAATTCGTATTTTCAAGCATGAAAACACCTCAAGTGTGAATTTTTGTAATTACAAGTCACAAAGGCCTGCAGTCAGGTGGTTAAGCCGAGTGCTGACCCTAATTAATTAGTTCTGGGCCGATGCTGTCGCTGGGGCAATGGTGTGATAACTACAGCTAGTCGCGCAATGCCAGGCTCTATATACCCCTAGTAAGCACGTGAGCAGTTTATCCAGGAGCACTTGTGTATTATCAACTATAACTCGTTTGTACTCAAGCAAGCATAGTTCGATGGCTTTGGCTGGGATGTCAGGCCAAACAACTTAGCAGTTAACTCGCAAGAGTATTGGTGAGGTATCATTCCCACATCGCTTGTGCTCAAGTAGGTTTAGTGTTTAGTGGTTTAGGTTTTATTTACTGTCAAGAAGAACACAAATCGAACATGTTCATCTTGCTGTCACCTGCCAGGGATAGGGAGTAAATGAAAAGAAAACGTTATGCGTGTGCCACTCTGGCGCCGCCTACGGGCTGTTAAAGAAACTAACCGAGCTACAATAATGGCAATGTCAATTGACCTTTCCCTCCTGTAATTTTTTTTTTATGGCACACAAGTATCCTTAAAACAATTTAAAATGGGTTTTACCTATCAAACTCTGCAATAAATTCGACATTTTTTATAAGTTCCGGTCGTAAATTACGTGGGTCGAAAAGAAACACAGTGTTTCCTCAGTAATATAGTGTTAAGTTAATCATTTACTGTTGTACAAAAATGGCCCTAGACCCCCAACCGAATTTCCGAAAAGCTTGTCCCCCGACGCTTTAGGAAAAAAGGCGCTCTACTGTATATTATAAAAAAAGTAGGTTCAATTAGACAAATGTGTAAACTACTGAAATGTCCACAATTATCAAAAAGCCAACTAATGATCATGATAATAGTACAGATCATTTGTTCACAAAATGCCCACATGCTTCAGTTTCAACATTCAGAAACACATGGTCAGGTCACAAAATATTATTTGCAACAATTTCTTGCTCATCAATACAAACCAATCATATAAACCAACCATGGCCTATATTACCTCTTCCTCTTACACTTTATCTCCATTCGATACTACTTTTAGATTTTTACCTTCAAGGTCAACTTCAGCTGAGCACAGTGACCCATGGGTCCCTTGTTTTTTTTATAAAAATGAACGTGGTACATGTGGAATAGTGTATATGTTGACATACAGTGAAATAGGTCATAATCATGTTTAATGAGAATGTTTTTTTCCGAGGTGCTACCCATCTGAGGGAATTATACAAAAAAAAAAAAAAAAAAAAAAACCAATAAGAACCGGTGGATGTAAAAGGAATGTGCTGCTCATGTTGTTTTCCATTAAGCTGACTCTCATTTTGCCATATTGGTGTAGTTTTACAGGATTGTGTAATGTAAATATAAGATCTTTTCCTGGTCTTCTCAGTGTCCAGCTGATTAAAAAGATATATGTGGATGTAGGGGTCCAGCAGGGATGAGTAGCTTTGTTGATAAAACACTAAAAGCTTTTCATATTTCATAAATATAGTAGAAGAGAGATTAGATCTGTTGAATGACATGTTTTATGACTAACAGGTAGTGATATAGATTTGATTTATTATCTCATCAATAAAGGGTCAGCAGGTATTTTTTTCTGCTGACAATTGAAGTAGGCCATCAGTGGACCATGGTGTCACACCACCGCTCAACTTATTACCTGCTTCCACTTTCATTCATCAATATCATCAAGTGCTTTTGACTCTCACCTTTTTTGGCACAATAATTTTAGTCTATATCACATATAATTTCCTTATGTCTAAATATGATAGACCTTTTTATCATTTAATCTAGGGCCAATTTTTCTCTTGTCAGTTGGCCAATGTAAATGGCTGCATTTAGTAAATGGTGTGTTCCGCTGTGAAATTTAGCTATGAAAAACAGCATCTTGATTTCATTATATTGACAGGCCTTGCTGGAATTAGATTGCATTAATCATGCTCTCAAGTGCTGTCCTATCACATACTGTCAAGAAAATACCGGCCTGCAAATGATTGCCCCTGGTTTTGGAGTACACAAAACTGAACAGGCTCTGAAGGGATCTGTGGGAAGGGAGAGGTCAGTGTGAAATGTCACCAACCCTTTCCCATTGCGCAGAGCATGTTGAGAATATTGACAGATTGTGTCTCCTTCTTTGCTCTTCATTTTCACTATCCTGCCATAAAAACTTGTGTTTGTATTCACTGTGGATAGAGGTTCCTGATCCTGAGATGCCTAGCTTATTTGAGTGGTGGGCATGGTAAAATCCTTAAGACAGTTCACTTAGATAACAGGCCAAGTTTAAAAGTAAAACTGCCTATTTCCTGTCTTTTTGCAGTATTATGTTTCTTTATCTTCTTCACCATGGGATTTTCAGGTAATCTTATGCCACCCTGATGTACATTTAAAATTTTCCTTAGCAGTATGTCAGAGGGGCAGAGTAAGATGATTTTCTGTTGAAAGATCAGCAAGGATGAATTATATGGTTTCTATTCCAATGTTAGCAGTTTTGCCCTCTTAGCTGTTTCTACCATACCTTTTTTGCATTACTGTAAATGTAATGAATTTTATATTCTAACATTTATATAAGCAATCTGTAATATGCACCTTGACATTTCTGAAACATCTCTTATTTAAGACACTACTACCTTCTTCCAAATTAAAAAGAAAATACCTTTGTGTAAGCTTCAGCACTCTAATGGAAAGAAAAAATATAAGAAGGGTTAAAAAAACCCAGACTTATATAGGCCGTTAACATTAATGTAATTACATAAAGTTGATATATTTAACCATTTTTGCATCTGCTTTATGTATGTATATGTATGTGTGTGTATATAAAAATATATATATATATATATATATATATATATATATTTATGTTTGTTTTCATCATTTGCATTTTAGCGTTATCATTCAGTCAAAAGTTTATTTGAATTGTTAGCGGATGCACAAAGCCATGTATTCTGCATATTCATTAAAAAAAAAAGAAAAAAAAACTCTTGCACACAGACTGTGCAAAATGGTCTACAAAAATTGCTTTTTATTTGAAAGAAGATTTCTTTTTGTAGCTACCATTTGCTGTTCCCAGTAGAGTCTAGAGATCAGGTTTCATTAGTTACAGTGTGTAAAGTTATAAAAAAAAGAAGATTATTTTTCTTTCTTGGGTCTTTTTCTCTGTAGACTAGTCCTTCATGTTTCTCGACAGCTCCCCTTTGAGTGAAATCCCAAGGTAATTGTCTGACTAACAGCAGGTAACTGGGGGAAAATCCTTCCTTCAGATTTTATGTACAGGGCATAAAATTTTACAGCTTAAGGGAATAAACTGTGGTGATTATCCTCTGTCGGCTATTTCATAATTAATTAAAGCACAAATGACTTGGAGCATGACATGTCATGAACTTCATCCCATGAATTTTCAAATTAGGTATTGTCATAATTTTTCATATTCTATATAAAAGGAGTACGATATTAAGAATGAACATATAATACTATTTACTCAGGGTGAATATACACAACCTCCACTGGAAAATTTGATTTTAATGATTTGTATTAAGACAGTGATTCAGTTCAGTGTGAAAAATAAAGCATGCACTGACAAGGGTGCATGATGTCATGGTTTCTCTGTGAAATATTCTTTTTGGTCAATGCTTTCATGAACACTTGAATTTATACTATGATCACAGAGTTCTGGCAGTTACAGCTTCAAGTCTAATTAATTTTGACAATTAAAATCATTAACAACATAGAACATGGCACATTTATTTTTTTATTACAAAGTTTAATCAGTTTAGAAATGATTGGAGAAACTATTCTCGTGTAATTCAGCAAGTTATGGAAGCTATTCTCCTGCATGTGTGTCTTTAAAGCCTCCTGTAAACCATGCTTAAGTCCTTTTTGCAATAATCAAAGCATCTTAATTTGATAATCACCTCTGCCAACATTAGACAGAGGTTTTATTTTCCATCTTTTTTAGCAAACCTGTGAGCTTATGTGATAGTGTGGCATCACTGGTGGCCATCATCCATCATCCCTCGTCTGTATGTTAACCCATACTATCTCAAAAACGGCAGGACCTAGCATCAATTTTTATGCAAAAGATCTATCAGATTGAGCTTATTTTCTTGGCTAACTGCATTCACTTAGATTTCATTGAGAAAAAGCTGAAAAACCTTAAAAAATCTTTCTTGTACAAACCTGCCCAGCTTTATTGTTCAATATTTCACAGAAATAATCCCTGAAGCAATCTCTCTCAGATTTGTTTGAATGGTTCCAGTTTTGTGATTTTTGGCATGATTCAACAGCATGATGGTGAAATTTTGTTATAGAACCTCAGATATTTGCTCCAATGTCTTAATGACAGGTTATGACTTCTAGATTATACCTAACCCATTCAATAGACAGTGCCACAAACAGGCCATGGACCTATCCTCTAAAATAAAAGTTTTTCAGTATGTGTTAATAGATTTGGCAACAGGCAAAGAATTTTTCTGTATCTATAAATAGCTTTGCAGACTAACAACCATCTTGGCAAAAGGCCAAGTGTCAGTCTGTCTATGTTTATGGCTTTGGCAGACTGCTAACTGTATCAGCTTAGGCATCACTTCAAGAGTTCAATCAGTGCAACCAGATACAGGTCAAGAGTTCACCCAGTACAGTAGTTGCAGCTGCATATTAGTTTCAGTTCAGTTTGGACCAGCTGCCTGCCTCAGTTGAGCTTGGTCATCCAAGTGCACCCGACTGAGAAGTTTGATGTATTAACCTGAAATTGTTCATGTCTCTATACATCTCAGATAGCTTAATATACACAACACTGGTGGAGCCACCTATAATAATTTTTGCACAGTGTATGTCCCTGCTTATTTCTCAGGAGTGATTTGACATGTCAGCCTTAAATTGTGCATGTCCATTCATGTCAAGTAGTTTTGTTGTATGCAAGACTTGTGGTAACAACTACAATTGTGTTGGGTTTCATGCATCTGTGCACATAGCACAACAGTTGTTTGAAGTATCTGCCTAAAATTTTGAATGTCCATGCAACTTCGATGGCTTTCTCATACACCAGACTGGTGGCGCCACTTACAATCATTGGTGTGTTGTGTGCATCCATGCCAGATTCAGGATTAACTTTTGTGTAATTGCATGGTGCTTGTGCTCTGGGTTCAAAATATTTAGTACTTACATTGTTCAAAAAATGGTTAAGCTTGTTATCATGGAATATTATACCTGATGTGTATCCCATTGCACAGGTTACATTAGGCCTGTAGGCCTTGTTTGTCTATTTATAAAATGTATAAACCCAGTTGATAAATGTATGGATTTTAGCTAACCTTCATGGAGAACTGGTTATTGGATAGAGATGTTTGAATTTTAGAGCCTGAGCTTAATTATCAAGATCTATGAGTGGTTGCAGTATGAATGGTTTTTTTTTTGTACACAAAGTGTTGGTAGCACCTGTGAACTTGGTATATGCAAACAAGACTGGATAGAAACTTCTTATTTGGTACAAGAAAAAAATGTGTAAGATCTTGTAAACTTAAAATGGTGTTACTCTGAACCTTGAGTTCCATTTAAATCATTTACATTATTTCAAAGTTTCCCCATTCCATAACCACAAATACTGATTCATGTAAATATGGGATAAAAAATCAACTGTTTATAGGGTCTTCCTCTAATCTCCAAGACCTCATGGTCAAAAGTATTGCAGACCAATCATAGTATGACACAGGTGAAGTACAGCTTGAAGCATGCACAACATTGTTTCTGTTTTGAAATGGGTATGTCTGATACACACATATGTATATATTATATACTATGATTTATGAAATAAGGTTATTTTTCTATTATTACCAGTATAATTGGAGTCATGGTGGCTGACAGAGTAATGTTTTCCAAACAGAAGAACTTTAACCATTTGTTTTAGGGGTATTAAATCAGTATGGGGCTTCCTTAACACAGATTCCTATACTGAAGCTGCCAGACATCAATGTGCTGACTCATGTTAAACTGCTTTCTGTATCTGGTTTACAGCTTTTAGGCAACACCTCTGGGTGTCTATACAGGTAAAATATTTATACACAGTCACTGTTTTAAGTTAAGTACCAAGCCTGATGTGTATATAAATGACCTACTGTACAGCAAGCATCAAGCTGATGTTAATGGTCATGATGCTGGGCTCCTCCCAGGGTTCTGATGACATCCAAAGATCAAGACTCCAGGAGGTCATTCAGACCATCTGGATGTTAAAAGAAATTGACCCCGGTGTTTTTTTTTAGTTAAGTATTCTACCACTGTTATTACTCTTCTTTCATGAGTTTACCTGTGTTCACAATTTATTTTTGAGTGAAGGGCTTTCAAGAGGCCTAGGAACTCTCATTTGATATATTGAACTGCTCTTGTATACTGCTATTTTTTCCCCTAGTAGTTTACTGGCTCAAGAGGAGGCTCATTCTGTTTGAGCATTCCTGTCCAACAGCAAATACCTTTTTTTACCCAACCTTTATTGTAACACGTTTTAAAGAAGATATATTATTAGTAAAAAAATAGAGATATACAGTATACTAATCTTTCATTCATATACTTTCAGCCATGAGCTCCATCCACATATTATTATAAAATTAGATAATAAGTTTTGAGCTCAGCTGACTGTAATTTTTCTGAGCTTTAGCAATCACTCTTTGTTCGTCTGTTCATCTAGCTGTCCGTTTCTCTATCTGTTAACCAGGCACAAATCGCAACTGATTGATGTGAAATCTTCTTACTTGACATCAAGAGAGGTCCATGAAAGATCTCCTTGGTAACCTGAAATTAGGTCTCTTTTATCCTATATAAGCTCTATTCTTCTAGCTAAGGGGCTTTAAAGTAACCCCCAGAATAATGGAAAATTTGATACAAAAGCTCAAGTATCTAGACAGCTGATGCATTGATCACCATGGTTCTTTGCATGGATATAGGTCATGGAGTGTTTCATTAGTTCCTTCAGACTGGTGGCGCTTCATTTTATTTCAAATTTTTAACAAATTTTTTTCTCTCTTTGTTAGACCTTATTTGGTGCGGACATCAGTTAATAGTGCACAAATCATAACCATTGATTTTCTTATTTGACAATCCTGGGAGGTCCATGAGAAGTCTTCTTGAAAACCTGAAATTAGGTCTCTGTTACCCATATTTTTTCAAGCTATGGGGCTTATAAATACCCCCTGAATAATGGAAAAATTGACACCAAAGCACGGCACAAATCATAACCATTGGACCTAGAATTTTCTTACTTGACATGATGAGAGTTACTCCAAAGTTCTCCTCAGACACCTGAAATTAGATCACTGTGAACTATATCATCTGTTTAACAGGCCATGTTTGAGCACCCCAGAAATAATACAAAATACTAATTACCAGATTCCTCAGGAACGGCTGGATGGATTGTCATTAAATTTGGTGTGATGATGGGTCTTAATGAACTTCAGCTAATATGCACGAACTATGATGCCACCTACATTATCTTAATTTGTTGCCTGTGCAAGAACATGTGGTCAACATGCCAGTCGGCTGAGCATCATGACCCATGGGTCACTTGTTTTTAGCTCAGCTGACTGAAAGTCATCTAAGCTATAGTGATCACTCTTTGTCCGTCGTCTGTCCGGCCATTTTTCCATCCAGCCGTCTGTCTGTTAACAAGGCACAAATCATAACCACTGGACCTGGAATCTTCTAACTTTACATCCAGGGAGGTCCATGAAAAATCTCCTTGGAAACCTGGAATGAGGTCTCTGTTACCCATATTCTTCAAGCTATGGGGCTCCGAATTACCCCCAAAAATAATATAAAAATTTGATACAAAAACTCAAATATCTGAACAACTAATGCATTGATCACCTTGATTCTTTGCATGGATATTGATCATGGAGTGTTTCATCAGTTTCTGCAGACTGGTGGTGCCACCTATATTTTTAGAATTTTTATGATTTTTAGCTCAGCTGACTGTAAGTCATCTGGCTATAGCGATCACTCTTTGTCTGTCGTCCGTCCGGCCATATGGCCGTCTGTCCATTAACAAGGCACAAATCGTAACCACTGGGCCTGGAATCTTTTAACTTTACATCCAGAGAGGTCCATGAAAAATCTTGGAAACCTGGAATGAGGTCTCTGTTACCCATATTCTTTAAGCTATGGGGCTCCGAAGTACCCCCATAATAATAAAAAATTTGATACAAAAGCTCAAATATCTAAACAACTAATGCATTGATCACCATGATTCTTTGCATGGATATTGATCATGGAGTGTTTCATCAGTTTCTGCAGACTGGTGGTGCCACCTGTATTTTTTCTATTTTTTTACTTTTTTTTTGTTGCTATTTTTGAGACCTCTAAAGATGCCGTCATCTGTTAACAGGGCACAAATCGTAACTGCTGGACCTGGAAACTTCTCACATTACATCCAGGGAGGTCCATGAAAAATCTCCTTGGAAACCTGGAATGAGGTCTCTGTTACCCATATTCTTCAAGCTATGGGGCTCCGAATTACCCCCAAAAATAATATAAAAATTTGATACAAAAACTCAAATATCTGAACAACTAATGCATTGATCACCTTGATTCTTTGCATGGATATTGATCATGGAGTGTTTCATCAGTTTCTGCAAACTGGTGGTGCCACCTATATTTTTAGAATTTTTATGATTTTTAGCTCAGCTGACTGTTAGTCATCTGGCTATAGCGATCACTCTTTGTCTGTCGTCCGTCCAGCCATATGGCCGTCTGTCCATTAACAAGGCACAAATCGTAACCACTGGGCCTGGAATCTTTTAACTTTACATCCAGAGAGGTCCATGAAAAATCTTGGAAACCTGGAATGAGGTCTCTGTTACCCATATTCTTTAAGCTATGGGGCTCCGAAGTACCCCCATAATAATGAAAAATTTGATACAAAAGCTCAAATATCTAAACAACTAATGCATTGATCACCATGATTCTTTGCATGGATATTGATCATGGAGTGTTAATCAGTTTCTGCAGACTGGTGGTGCCACCTGTATTTTTTCGATTTTTTTACTTTTTTTTTTTTTGCTATTTTTGAGACCTCTTAAGATGCCGTCATCTGTTAACAGGGCACAAATCGTAACTGCTGGACCTGGAAACTTCTCACATTACATCCAGAGAGTTCCATAAAAAGTCTCCTTGGAAACCTGAAATTAGGTCTCTGTCACTCATATTGTCTGAGCTATGGGGCTTATAAGCACCCCCAAGAATAATGAAAAATTGGATACCAAAGTAGGGCACAAATCATAACCATGGGGCCCAGAATCTTCTGACTTGACATCCTGAGAGTTCCTAAAAAGTTCTCCCCAGAAGCCTGAAATTGGGTCACAGTTAACCTATATTCTCAGAGTTTTGGGGTATGTTTGAGCACCCCAGAAATAATGCAAAATACACACAAATTGCCAGATTCCTCATGAAAGGCTGGTTGGATTGTCATCAAATTTGTTGTGCTTATGGGTCTTGATGAACTTAAGCTAATATGCATGAAAAATGATGCCACCTATCTTAATTGGTTGTCTGTGCAAAGACATATTATCAACATGTCAGTCGGCTGAGCGTCATGACCCACAGGTCACTTGTTTTACAAACAATTCATTTATGTTTTGCACCTGAATCACATTTTTACAGAGTAAAGTGTACAAGCACTTAAAGTGTACAAGCAGGTTTGTCTAATATATTTTACCTTTAGGTTCTGTATATATACCTTGATATATATGTATACACCATTTTATATGCAATTTAAATTTGATGGATAATCCTGTACCTTCACCAAGAATCTTAAAACATGCAGGTTTCAAAAATTATTCTACGAGGATTGCTTCAGCTTTAATAATAGGTATAATTAGTACAGCAACCAGGGGATAACAACAAAGCTGTGTGATAAGCACAGCTTTATATAATCTCTCCAGGATGAGTTAAGTGAGCTACCTTTCTTTTATCAGGGTAACAGGTGGGTGCATGGTGACACATGGAAGGTATACTGCCTTAGGTAGGTACATTCACAGAAATTTAGTAGTGATCAGTAACTTGGTTGCGCATTAAAATATGGAGTCAGCAGTTACCAGATAAAAAGGGAACAGAGCCTACATTTATAGAGATTGTTTAGAGAGATGATGGCAGTCATATCAACAGAGACTTTATTACTTCAGTTTAAGCTGATCCTTTCTGTTACTGGGTAATGCTCATGCAATGAGAGGGGAACTGGTATCATCCAACAGAGATATTGTATAGTTGGGCAAAGATATGCACACTGGTTCAGAAAGTCTCACCAGGGTGTATACAGAGATCAACAAGTATCTAGGTTGTGTGGCTTGCACCATCCTGCATGCAGCTTAAGATTAACAATATACTAACTGCTCCCGTGGAAAAGCCACAGCTCTATCTTATGTTTATTTTTGTAAAAACGCATATTTAAATTCTAAGGTTTTGCAGGAACTTTTGTCATGTGTTTCACCTATATGATATAAAGATTACTTCTGCTGAGTTCTCCAGGAACATGCTCCCCAAAAATATCAACATAGAAAGAAAATTTATTCTAATCCAGAAATCACAAAAAAAATTTTTTTCCCAATAAACAACATAGGTTTCACAGCTTCATTGCTTGGGAAATATCATAGATATAACGATTGTATAAAGAAGCATTCTAATGTGAAATTATATGAAAGATGCTTTGTATTAGTTGACGCTCAGGCGACATCGTAAAACACGGATGTTTATTCAGTATAGTCAGATGTGAACCCCCACCCCCCCCCCCCAACCCCAACCTGAATGATAATTAAGTTGTGGGGCTTCTTTTGAAAAAAAAAACTTCATAAAACCACATGACTTGGCCGAATTTTTGAAAGCATGGTTATCATGGAAAGATATTTTTGAATGTATAAAAATCAACATACCTGTAACCCATAAAAAAATTGTCAAACGGTGGTCACTTTACTGGACTCAGTGTCCAGTGTTAACCAAACTGAAAAGCCCTCGCATTGAAAGCGGACTCATGTGGTCTTTGGATTAAAAACCTTTACTTCCTTTTGAGATGAGAAACTCCTTTAGAGGCGTTACAATGGATATTGGGGATCAATGGGGTTATAGTGGACCCGCGTGACCGCGTATTGCACGGATATGCCTTTTGGGTAGGACATGCACTCTGGCCACGGTCTTAACAGGCCAGTGAAAACCCCCGAGGCGCCTCCTGAAAAAGCATCACAGGCTTGGAGGACCTTGCAGCACAAAAGAAATAGGGGTACCTAATGGGGAAATATTAAAATTATTAATTATTCAGCTTAATACGGCATAATCCCACAAAATATAACAAACTTCTCTTAGAAGAGCACACCACCGATACGTCTGCCGAATTTGGAGAGTCAAATCAGAACAGAAGCAGGTAAACCGTGGTCTAGTAAAATACCCAACTCCGTATTAATTATATAGATTTAATTATTATAAGAAAACATGTTATTTGAAAACATATGGCAAATGTAGGACTGAAACAAGTTGATAGGTATTATCCGCCTTGGTCTCAAGCATTCATTACCATGGTGACAGTCTACAAACTAACAAAATCACAAAATGGGAATTTTATTATATTTTTTCTCAGTATTACCCAGTTTTACCCAGTTGCTGCTCACCTACAGTAATGTATAATGGCAAAACAGGTAATCTAGTAATGCATATGAATAGTTGATGTGACACTTTTAATGAGGGAGAATACCTTTTTATATTTCTAAGAAATAAATTAGAGTTACTGGCATAATTTAGAAAGACATGAATAACTGCTCAAAATGCAGGCCTGCAAGAGTAATCAAGTCCCAGTTATAAAAGTAAAGTCATATTGGTCACAGTTATTCAAATATGAGTATTCAAGTATTCTTTTCAGCACTAACTATATCACCATTTGAATCTTAATAGATATATGGTTGAATAGATTGGTGATCTGCAGATCAGATGTTGTAGAGAATAGATCTGATCCTGCCATAAATTTATAGTTTTAACTTTCAATACACATGTTGTACCTGTACAACACTCATTATAGTCCATACGTGTTTTGATTGATAGATTGTGTATCTGCAAAGCCAAGCCAATATGAAAAAAGGCTTCCCATTGTTTGAATATAGCATTAAACATTATTAAGATTTCTGATCAGGTATGAACTAGCAAATCTGGTTAAAAATCCACTTAATATATATTATTTTTTAATTTTCTTAAAAGAAATATGTGTCAATGCTCATAAGAAAAAAAGACAGGCAATCCTATTGTATGCAAAAAAAACATTATCAGTTGAGGAGCAGACACTTGCTGGTGACAAGAACACTTTTAGTGACACAGTATACAAAGATTTGGCATAAGAGCATCTGCCAAGCTAGATAAATGTTTTGATAATGATTAATTCCATCTTACTTCCATTTTGATCTTAATCATATGGTCATTATTGTATCACCAGACAAACTCTGGAGATACTATGGTTAAGGCACGGTGGCGCTGTCTCCGCTGCCGCCGCAGAGATTTCGTTTGGACGCGATAACTCCAAAAATATTATATTGATCTTTACCAAACTTGGCATGTGCATAGATATGGGTGAGAGGACAAAGCCTTTTTAAAATGGGGTCATGACCTTTACTAGGAGCGTGACCTTGACTTTGAAAGTCCATTTTGGGGGAAATCACACAAATTCTTAAATATCTCAAGAAATTTTGCATGGATTGATCCAAAAATCAACTTGACCAAAGATCTTAGATAGTGTAGTCATATGCCAGAGACTGGTGGTGCCACCTGTTATCCTTTTCTTGTTTTTGTGCCATTTAATACCCCTGTCATTGCCACTTAACAGTGCTGTGAGCATTATTAGTAAAAAAAAAATGGACAGATTTATCTCATACTATGCATATACATAGTCATGGGTTATGGGATGATGTATATTTAAATTGGGGTCATGACCTTTCCTATGAGAGTGGCCTTGAGCTTGAATAAAGCCATATATGGTGAAAACCACGGTAAATCATAAATATTTCAATAAGGGATGCATATTGGTAAAAAAATCAAATTGACCAAAGATCTTGGATATCTTTGTCTTTTGCGGAAGACAGGTGGCACCAGCTTCTGTCTTTCTCTTGTTTTTGTGCCTTTTGATACTCTATTGCCACTTGACATTACTGTGAGCATTATAAGTCTAAAACTTATTGACAGATTGGGCTGAAATTGTGCATGTACATAGATCTTGGATACCTCCATCTTGTATTCAAGACTGGTGGCACCATCTGCAATTGTTTGCCATGGTGTTCATCTGTAAATGTGCTTTGGGTGAAAATTGCTCATATCTCCAGAGTGGTCCAAGGTATTGGTCTGAAATTGGACATATCCATCCATCTCGGAATTTCTTCTTGTAAACCAGACAGGTGGGGCCATTTACCTTCCTGTTTTTGTAGAATAAATTAATGTCCTGAGGAGTGATTTGCATTATTGGCCTGAAATTGTGCCCATCCATTGATCTTGCACTCCCCCATCTTTTACTCAAGACAGGTGGCACCATATGCAATCGCTTTGCCTTGGTGTCCATCTGTACATGTGCTTTTGGTGAAAATTGCTTATATCTCCAGAGAGGTTCAAGGTATTTGTTCATAATTTGGCATGTCCATCCATCTTTGAAAGTTTTCTCATGAACCAAACAGGTGGCGCCACCTACCTTTATGTGTTTGTAGAAAAAATTAATGCCCTTTTCTGAGGAGTGGTTTGCCCTATTGGCCTGAAATTGTGCATATCCATAGATCTTGGACTCTTCCATCTTGTACATACGACTAGTGGCGCTACTGCAATCAATTTTCTGTGGCGTCAATCTGTACATGTGCTTTTGGTGAAATTGCTTTTATCTCTGGAGTAGTTCAGGGTATTTGTCTGAAATTATCCATCTATCTTTGAAAGTTTTCTCATAAAACAGACAGGTGGCGCCACCTTCCTTCCCTTTATTTGTTGAATAAATCAATGCCCTTTTCTCAGGAGTGATTTGGCCTATTGGCCTGAAATTTAGTATATCTATAGATCTTGGACTCCTCCATCTTGTACGCATGACTTGTGGCGCCATCTGCAAATGTTATGCCATAGCGTCCATCTGTATATTTGTTTTAGATGAAAATTGCGCATATCTGAGGAGTCCTTCAATGTGTTGGTCTCCAATTTGGCATATACATCCATCTTGGAGAGTTGATAGATGGAAGAAACCATAGTCGCTTGCCAAATGTTAGTATATGCTGCTGAAGATGGGGGGACTATTCTTAAAGGGTGAGGGGGGGGGGGGGATTAATTGTCTGGCGATACTTTGGCACCTGTGGTGCCAAGAAATATCTAGTTTTACTATAATTCTGTAAATATTACTTCTTTAGGTCATGAGCTTTACATGAAAGTACTAAGATTCATGTTTAATTTATTTTTACCTTGGATCATCCATTACTTTCAAAATGTGTCATCTATCAAATGACTAACTAATTTTACCTTATTATCTTAATTGATACACAAACATGTCTCATTTATGTTGTTGAGCTGATTAAATGATATAATAAAACCTAGATCATCATTTAAAGGGACATGGATAATCACTTCAGTAGATCTACCTTAATCAGTATATGTTATCAAACACTGCAATTAACAGTAATTACAACAAATATCCCCTGTCCCTGTAATTTTTTTCTCCCATGGCACTTTAGTCATGATTTGACAGTTCCAACTTAGTGCCTATTCTGGTTACAAATTGAACATGGCGAGGATCAGGTGCTGTATTATATATGCTGATATATTATCACCAGCATCATCTGTCAGATAGACATAGATCAGTTATTACTTCATGCCTACTTAGAACAGTATATTTTATTACATACTGCAATTAATGATAATTACAACAACCTTCCTCAATCTGTGAAGCTTTTTCATACAAGGCTGCTCTAATGATGATTTGATAGTTCCTACACAGGACTGATTCCAGTTGGAAATTGAGCAGTCATGGGACCAGGTGCCAAGGGTAATTGGTTAGCAGGTTTCTTATTGGTAGACCTAAACCAGAATAAAATCTGAGTCACTTTCTGCATATTTTATTGTTGTCTGTATCCTCTGTTAGGGTCAGGTTTTCTTCACCTACTTTTTAAGTGTCTGAGTTAAAATGAAGATGTTCAGGATTGAGCTGTAGGTATTACAGAATTATTAAAGTCATAAAATTGTGGCATACATAAGTGTGGATATTTAATAAGTCTACAATTAAAATTATACAATTGAAAGAAAAAACAGAAATTAAATATTTTGTTCTTTTCTCTAGAAACATATGGTTATTATTCACTTATTTGATGAATAAGTATGATGAAAGAAAGGCACATGGTTATTTCTTAATGTATTTCACTAGTAATTGTGTCAATTCTGTTTGTATCACCCATTTTGATTTAAAAAAACTAGAAAGCACTCACAGAGTGCATACCTCCACTGACAAACCCAATCCAAACACAGAATAACCATCCACACAATGCTAAAGCAGGATGATGACAAACAGCAACTAGCTACCATGTCTCAAACCTCTTTTCTCAACTATGAGAGGCATTTTGTTTTCTTTATTTGCCTGTTCATGAAGTCTCTCACTCATGTTGAGTTTGTTTCCTTTAATTGGAAGCTCAGGAAGATGTAAACAGCATTTTTATATTTTTTTTGTCCAGATAGCATCTCCAAAAATTAGCAAAACCTTGTCATCATGATCATTCAATCATGATGTCATTGATCAAACAGTGCACCCAATGTCCATAATGATGATATCACCATGACTAAGTAACCAGGACAGCATCAATAATCTCAATAATTTATGGTCTTTTCAAATACAAGTTTTAGGGTTGTGGAATTTAAATGACCATATTCAAAATAAAGAAACTTTGTCTATGTCATGTTCTAAATCAATACTTAAGCAATGGGCAGGTTTCCAACTATTGTGTTACAGGCTTTACTAACCTTCCAAGGGATCTCTGTCATGTTTCAATATTACTCTGCAGAACACTTTTAGATGCAGAAGTGATGCTTATAGCCTACATGGCTGTTCTGAGGCAGGCTGGCTATTGAAAGACTTACAATTGTATGGAGACCTGTCCATCATCTATCTCTAGCACCTGTATAGTGTCTGAAGACTTTTAAGACCAGTTTAACAGCAGTGTTGAAATTGTTAATAATTTTAATCCTTATCAGTTAGCAGTCCCATTTTGTAATATAAATGCATCAACAGAATCTTAATTTAAATAGAAGTACCCAATGCCAGTATTAGATTTAATTTTGATTAAATACATTAACTACTTCATTTGATTTATCATTGTTTTGACCTCGTAATGTCACGGACCAGCAAACCTGTAAGACGGCTCTGACGTCTTTATGCTCCCGAGGCAGTGGAAATCTTGCGCTTCTAAAGAAGCAACTGGTTTTCATGCTGCCAGCTTTGACCGTTTATGATATATTTAGACACCAGATGGCGGTTTGTTGTCCACTGAAATAAACGTGCGTACGATGTTACAAGCAGCAAATCAGATGCCAATAAACAAACACTTGACAGGCATCCTGGCTCCGCCCATTGCCGCGCTTCAAGGGCCGCTTGATGAGTTTCCGGTCGAATTTAAATTGCTCCCTCTGCATTCTCGCATCATCGACCGATTCGATTATGACATTATGACTGTGTTAGCATAGCCATGTATCTGTTGTCTGCAGAACTGAAACCAGCCAGCGAGGTGTGCACGCAGCCTTTGTTGTTACGTTTTGTTTGAATTACAGCTCACCGGCCGAGCATCCTATGTGCCCAAGGCCCTAAGCAAACCACGTCAGGGGCAATTCTCTCTGAGCCTGTGGCCTGTTCAGACGGTTATGCTGGGGGATGAGCTGTCACTCAAAAAGAAATTAATATGATTGGCTCTGTGTATTCCTCGCTTGGCTTTGTCTTCCAGCACAAGGTCTCATCTGATTGGACAAAAATAAAGTGCTCCCCTCTGGTGTTGCAATTCAGGATACGAGGTCATAACAAACAGCTCCTTACGATATAGGAAGTAGCCCTATAGGTAAAGCGCTGTGTAAAGAACGTATGAAGTCTTCAATCAAATCAGTAACAAGAAACTGGTCGTTGTTATTGTTTGTGGTCGCGTAGCCCGAAGATTTATATAAAAGGGTAGCAGATGCCGGTATTTGATTTAATTTTGATTATATATAATAACTATAAATTTATTTTATTTATCATCGTTTATGTTCATAATGTCACGGACCAGCAAACCTGCAGGATTTACTTTAATGGCTCAAGTTGGGATCGGGCCATCAGCCGGGAAGTCCAGGTGTGGCTTTAATGGGGGGTTTCCATAATTTGCTTTTCTAAGCGCATCATGGAAAGGGAACGGGAAAGCATGGTAGTGGCTTATAATAGACATGCAGCTTTAGATAAAGAATCTATGGTAAGTAAATACAGATGAAATTGATCATATGATGCTATTTTTGTAAATGAAATGTTTTTTTTTTTGTGATATGGACATGTAAGGTCTGAAATATTAAACATTTACAGGCAATAGACTTTGCTGGGTATATATCTTTTTATTTGCACCAGGTATTCACTGTACTTGCAACCGCAGCTTTCTGTGTGACCCTGTCTAAGAATTTTCCAGTAGTGTGAAAAATATTATAATTATATGAAGCATGGCCACCTGGTTAATTTGTTATTTTACCACATGTTCAAAAATGTACTTAATAAACTGGACACTCTTTATGTCATTATATATACTCTAATCTAGAACAGTGAAAAGATCTTATGTCCATAATCCATATAGAGAAACAATGTTCTATGGTTTCATATATTTTAAAAGAAAAATAATCAGTAAAGTTGTTTTCTTGTGCTATAAAATGTTCATAAGCAATTTTTAAGTTTCAGCTGAATCCTAATTCTGGGTATATACCAGTATGTATTAGCAATTAATACATCAGGCATCTGTCCTTAATCAGGATTATAAAATAATGTAAACCTACAGCATCATAGCATTCAGCATGATTTGCAATCAATTTTTAGCTCAGCTGACTGTAAGTCATCTGAGCTATAGTCGTGGTCCATTAATTGTCTGTTGTCCATCCGTTTGGCTGTCTGTCCATCCGTTAGACTGGCACGTTTTGAAACCGTTAGACCTACGGATCCAAAATTTGGCATGCTGTTAAGATGTCCCCAAAATCTCCCACCATACCAAAAATTTGGTCAGTATGACTTTGTTCCTTCGAGATATTAAGGAAAAACCTCCCATTAAAAACCTATTATCACACTTCAGGACTGCCTAATATCAAAACCACTTCTCTGTTTTTCTTAATATTTACCAGAAGTAATCTCCTATATATTTCCTATATACTTGCCAGAAATTAAGTCCATTAAGTATAGATTCACTCAGTTATGGACCCGAACATAATGGACTTTGTAAAAAAATCAGAAAAAATATATACTCAGTTTACATGAATAATTTTGAAACTAGAGACTATTTTTTTATGTATATAACATTGTTTAATTAAGATTCAATTGTTAACCCAAAATTAGATCTGAATTTTGTAAATTTATTTAGATATTTGCATAAAAATAAAATCAGTACCTTAAATTTTGCCCAACTTTGACCATGGCAAGAATTTAAGCTATTTAGTAATTATGAATAAAACTTTTTTCACCGGTAAGCACTTTTGGATTAAATTTTGTATCCTGTATGTTTATCAAAAGGTGTTGTAACTTTCCTCACTCCCTGCCACTGGGTATTTGTTTGGGACAGTATTCTTCTGGCAACTGCATAAAATTTATTACTGGTAAATAAGAAAAAAATACAGAGGTACAAATGTGTTTTTAGCTCAGCTGACTATAAGTCATCTGAGCTATAGTCGTGGTCCATTGTCCGTCGTCCGTCCGTCCGTCTGTCGTCCGTCTGTAGATGTGGCACGTTTTGAAACGTAAAACCTAGGAATCTAAAATTCGGCATAATGTTAGATGTCCCCAAGATCTCCTACCAAGCCAAAAACTGGGTCTTAGCGACTTCGTTCCTTTGAGAAATTAAGAAAAAAACCGATTTTTTATTAAAAAACTATTTTCACACTTCAGGACTGCCTAATATCAAAACAACTCATCTGTTTTTCCTCATATTTACCATAAATATTTCTCTATATAGTTCCTATGTACATGCCAGAAATTATGTCTGTATTATATACTTTAAAAAAGTTATGGGCCCAAACATAATGCATTTTGTAAAAAATGAGGAAAGATATTTGATCACTTAACACAAAACATGTTAAACCAATAATTTTTTTTCCAGTAATATAACTTTAATTAATCAAAATTAAATTGTATACCAAAAAATTAGATCAAAATCTTTTAAATTTTTTGAAATATTAACAAAAATAAAAAATTGGTACCTTAAATTTTGCCCAACTTTGACCATGGCATGTTTTTTTCCTGTAAGTACTGTGGATTTAATTTTCACAGCATGTTTTAGTTAGCTTTTTGTCTTTTAACACCAAAAATTTGAAACCAGTTGATCAAAAACTGTAGATTTTATTCAAGTTTTCAAGCACCATGTAACATATTGTTTACAGCAAGCTAGGGTTATGCAGTTTGCTAGAGCTCAGCTCCCCAGCTTCAGCTCTCAGTTCCTAAAATTTGGCATACAATTAGATGTCTCCAAAATCCCCTACCATGCCAAGAATTTGGTCACTAGGACTTAATACCTTCGAGATATTAATGAAAAACTTCATTTTTCCATTAAAAACCCATTGTTACACTTCAAGACTGCCTAATATCAAAACCACTGATCTGACTATAATCATATATAATATAAATATTTTTCTATACATTCTCTATGCACATGCCCGAAATGATGTCAGTATTGCCTAATTGTTTTAAGTTATGGGCCCAAACATAATGCACTTTGTAAAAAATCAAGAAATATACTTACTCCCTTAACAAGGGGATTGCTGAAGCTAGAGATTTTTGTCAGGGATGTAACATTATTTTATCAAGATTCAATTATATACCCAAAATTAATTGTGAATTTTTCAAATTTTATAAGTTATTAGTATAAATATAAAATTAGTACCTTAAATTTTGCCAAACTTTGACCATGGCACATTTGTTTCCTGTGAGCACTGTTGATATAATTTTCATATCATGCACACATAAGGATTTCAGCTTTTTAGTTAAGAAAGCTGAAAGAATTGGCCAAAATTGTAGCGTTTATTAATGTTTTTATGAGACCATGTCAGACCTTAGCTCTCCCCAGCCCCTCTTGAGTCACCTGTATGTTGACCTTGTTGACCTTTCATCAAATTATGCACACTTGACGAAAGGCATACACTGGGTCAGCCAGGCAACTTATGGCCAGCCACAGTTGATCCAGGTGTCCAACCCAACTCATCTAGTAGTTTTAACTAACAACATAATAATAAACAATAAATTATTAATTTTTATTGGTTTTTAATAACAAATTAAAGAAAAATAGAAATGGAATTTGTTAGTTGATAATAACAGCTAGGACATTAACTTGCAGTTACTGATGATATAAGATTCTTGTATCGATTGATAGAATGTCACATATTCCAAATAACACCATGCAGTCACCTGTGGTATTTTTCAGTTTATTTTTAATTATAAAAAAATAATTCATATTATTCATTAATAATCAATAGGGATCATATGAAGGAAATTAATGATAGACAAAGATGCAGTTGATAATATTTATCTAGATTCCTACTGTGTCTAGTGTGTACATTGATGTGAAATTTGTCAAAAATGAATATATTACATTTATTTATTTATTTTAATATGAATAAAAGCCATAAAACCAGGTACTTATGATCATTATTTAAATTTGTGAATTTTGTATATTCTGGATTCTCAACATCATTGTTCGGTGAAAACTGAATTAATACCAGACATGGTGCAAATACTTTGCAAATGTATTTGAATACGAATATGAATATGTACTCCATTATAAAATTTCTTGCATAAGAATGGGAATTCAGGTAAAAATGAAAGTATATGAATACCAGTGCAATACTTTCAAAATGAATGCATTCATGAATATATTCTTAGATATTATTTTAATAAACATTTCAGTTGTATTTTATTTTAAAAAATCATATGATTCTCTTATTATTTTTAATAAAAATTATATTTGGGACAGTTTGTAATTATTTTTAATAAATAGTTAAACCCTTATATAATATGTTCTGCTTATAAGTTATATGGCCAAGTCAAAATCTGTGTGACAAAAGCACTCCATTTGTTAATAAAATAACTGAAATCAATCCTCTTCCCTGTCTCCAAAGATACTATCAAAATCATGTATAAGCTAAACACCCACAACTCATAATACAGCTTATATTTATTTCCACACAAAACAAGCATGTGCCTCATTTCTAAATCATATTTTTTTATCATATATAACAGCTGAGTGCCGTGACCCATGGGTCCCTTGTTTCCTGTTAGTACTTTTGATTTAATGTTCACGGCATGTAAATATAAGTAATTTGTTGCAATCTGAAATTTGAAAATAAAAGCGTGAAAATTAGGCAAGTTATTGATTTTTTTCTTGAGGCTTTATTGTAAGCATTTGCTTTGTCCAGATGCAGGGTCCCATACAGGTCACTGGAAGTCAGCTATGCCAGGGTTTCTGATTTGTTACAGTCACTGGGGGAGATCCCCTGCTGTGACTGGTGTACAGTTATTCTCATATCACCACCCCTTCCCCCTGCAAACCTAACCCACCTAGTGTTATGCAGTAATTGTATCCGCCAAAACAGAGTTTTGCGGATTCTATGTTTTCAGCTGCACGCTGCCCCCACCGCCGCCGCCGCCACTTAGGTGTCCGGAGAACTCCTCCGTAACCGCTGGGCGGAATTTTACTAAACCCGGGATTATGTTCAGGTCACATGTGAACTGCTGCGCCCGATTTTGTTTTGACCTCTGACCTTTCCTCTGCGCTCTGCGTCAGTTTGTTCGTCTGTTTCCACACATAAACCCACATATCTCGGGAACCATTTGACGGATCAGGAAAATTTTTTTTGCACAAATCTACCCCTTTGAGAGCTTTATAACATACACAGAAAATGGTGGCGCCACCTGGAACCATGTTTGCACAGTGTCCATCTGTTCGTCTGCCTTTGGGTTAAAATCACTCATATCTCTGCAGTGATTTGACTAATTCACCTGAAATTCGGCATGCGTATACATCCTGGATAGCTTTTCTGATTTTATGACAGGTGGCGCCACCTACATTCACGTTTAGGCTCATCCAAGCTCATATTTCGGGAACCGTTTGACCGATTGGGCCAAAATTTTGCATGTGTATAGATCTCACATAGCTCTTTATCATACGCAAAACTGGTGGCGCCACCTGCAGCCATTTTTGCACAGCTCCCGTCTGTTTGTCTGCCATGGGATAAAAGCACTCATATCTCGGCAGTGGTTTGACATATCTGCCTTAAATTTTGCAGGTTTATACATCCCTGACAGCTCTCTTGATTTTATGACAGGTGGCGCCACCTGCATTCTAGTTTATGCAGCAGACATCCAAGCTCATATCTTGGGAACCGTTTGACCGATTGGGCCAAAGTTTTGCATGTGTATAGTTCTCACATAGCTCTTTATCATACGCAAAACTGGTGGTGCCACCTTCAACCATTTTTGCACAGCGTCCATCTGTTTGTCTGCTACGGGCTAAAATCACTCATAAACATATAGTGGTTTGACTTATCTGCTTCAAATTTTGCATATGTATACAACTTGGACAGCTTTCTGGATTTTGTGGTAGGTGGCGCAACCTACATACACCATTTGGCTGCAGACATCCATGCTAATATGCAACACTTCACTCTATTTCCCCTTGCCACTCAATCCATGCCTCACTTCATCCGTTCCACTCTGATTTAGGCGGATACACGTAGTCGCTTGTCGACTACCCGTATTCTAGTTGTTATTGTTTTCACTGTATCTCCTTAATTGTAACGCTGTTTCCACTCCAATATACAAAAACTTTCCTTGAAAAAGTAATTCAAGGTGTAATCCAGAAGATGCCATGTTGTGTTAATGTAGCATTTTTAAAGAAATCAGTTTCCTTTTAAATGATTTCATTTAATATAATTAAACCCATCAGTATGCTTAAATTTTTAAAATATGAAGTAAATTATGGATAAATAAAGGCAAATTTTAAAATTGTGAAATCTGAATCATAGATATTAATTGTTTAGCAAATTTATTTTTGTGGTAAAAAAAAATAAACATTTTTAATGCATGATGTGATGTTGTCTGACCAGATTGAGATTTATGATGATGCAATTTAGAATTATGAATCAACTTTTATATTCAGATATATATGTTATTTTGGACATGTATAGAAATATAAACTTATAATAAAAAAAATTGATGTGATAAAAAAATGAGGATCTAATACAAGCATGTGTTCATTATTTTCCTGGAGATCAGGCTTTGTTTGCCCTCCTGTATATGTGTTGTTTATCCCACCATCTCCCCCCCCCCCCCCCCCCCCCCCCCCCCCCCGGCTGCCATTTATTCCTGTGCACTGGGACATTAGTTTTTATTGCAAATGTGTAAAATTCATTTAATTAAAAAATAATAGGATTAGAAAAAATTAAGATCTTAAGATATTATTTTAGATTTTACCTTCAAGGTCAACTTCAGCTGGGCACAGTGACCCATGGGTCCCTTGTTTTGAATAGTTAATGAATCATTGACACATTAAATGCATGCTCTAAGTCCATTTTATTATGGTCATAACCTCTGGCTAAATCTTAAGAATATTCATAGTTCCTTTCATTCCTGTTAAAAGAAGCATGCATGCACTTAGAAGTTGGTATATGATGGACTTGGACTGCCTTACACCACTGAGGGGCGGTGGCTGATGACAGATGTTCTTGTTAGCAGTGTGTTAGGTCAAGAAAAGCTCTGGCCTTTTTCCTGCATTATTAGCTGTAAGAAAATGAAGCTGTTCCAGACACTGTGCAAATGTCAATGAGGTCAGGAGCTTCTTTGGACCATGTCAAAACCACTTTGTAAGGCTGTGTATGGAAATAAAAGAATATACTTACATTTGTCACGGCTCTTCTGGCTGTCCTCAAGAGTGGTTAAAGTGACTTCCTTCAGTCACATAGATTTTTATTTACAAATAGTGTGTCTCATGCCAAAGCCTTTGGCAAAGGAAAAACCATCAAGGATGTTTGCTTGTACATGGCAGCTTTTTATTGTTAAAGTATCATCAAGATGAAAAATATACAAATTACCTAAGATTGGTATAACTGAACCTAGCATTCATTTGAACAAAGTATCATGGTAGCCTTTTAAGCAGTTTTTATTTCTAATTTATAATAGAATTTTTACTAGAGTTAAAACCATTTTAAATAAATTTATGAAAGATTGGTGTATTCACCAATTATTGTAACTGGTATATATTGTATATATGGTAACTGACGCAGTGCTTTTAGCCAAGAATAGAAATTTGAATTTCAAGTTGAAAAAAAACCACATTAATTATATATAATTTTGAACTCATTGTAAATTGGGCTGATGAGTCACATATTGCTGCTTTATACATACATGGCAACATTTATGTTAAAACTTTATTTTTATCCATACATTTTAGTTCCAAATAGCTATATGTTAATGACAAGATGAAGAACATCAGGTAAATTAACAACCAGTGTAGATTGGGTCTGACATTCTGCTGCTTTATATACACAGCAGCACCTGAATCATGACATGGTTGCTTTTTCTTCCTGAATGCCCTGTCAGTTGGAAAATTGCAGATCATCTGTTCTGTTTCAACATTTTAAAGAAACATGATAAGTTTTAAGTAATATTATTTCAGTGCATTTGAAAGTGCTTAAGTCTTTTTAACTCAGCAGACTATAAGTCATCTGAGCTATAGAGATGGTCCTTTGTCTGTCGTCCGTCCGGTCATCTGGGTATCTGTCCGTTAATGAAACACATTTAGACACCATTGGACCTAAGAATCCAAATACAATATACAGCTAGATTACCCTAGGTTCTCCTACCAAACCTAAAATTTGGTTACTGTGACTTCGTTCTTTCGAGATATTAAGAAAAAACCTAAATTTTCCATAAAAAAAACTATTGTTACACTTCAAGACTGCCTAATATCTAAACCATAAGGGCTGTCTTGTTCTTCTTTTGCATAAAAATTCTTTATATGTTACCTTTGTACATGGTAGAATTTAGATCAGTATTGTGTAATTTCTTGTAGTTTTGGGCCTGAACATAATGCCCTTTGTAAAAAATCAGGAAAGATATTTACTCATTTAACATGACAATTATTTGTTGAAGCTAGGAAATTTTTTTTTCAGGGATATTACTTCATATAATCAAGATTCAGTTGTTTACCCAAAATTAGATGTTTAGCATAAATATAAAATCAGTACCTTAAATTTTGTCCTACTTTGACCATATGGCATGTTTTTTATCCTGTAAGTACTGTTGATTTTATTTTCACATCATGTACATGTAAGTATTTAATCTGTATCTGAAATTTGAAAATAAAAGCTAAAAAATAAGGCTAGTTATTGAATTTTTTGGGAGGCTCTTTTGTATTTACTTGCATTGTCAAACTGCAGACAGCCCACTTCTGGTCACTTGAGGTCAGCTATGCCAGGGTACCTGATTGTAATGGGTCACTAGGGGAGATCTCCTGCTGTCAAAGGTGTACAGTTATTCTCATATCACCCCCTCCCCAACCTGCTAAGTGTTATGCAGTAATTGTTATTGTTTGAACCACATGTCCTTAATTGTAATGCTGTTTCCACTCGAATATACAAAACTTTCCTTGAAATAGTAATTCTAGGAGTAATCCAGAAGATGACATGTAATGGTTATTTAGCATTTTTAAAGAAATAAATTTTCTTTTCAATAATTTTTACAAATTAAAGTATAATTAAACCCATCAGTATTCATAAATTGATAATATATGAACCAGATTATGGATAGATAAAGGCTCAATTAAGAATTGTGAATTCTGAATCAAGCTTATTTTTCTTTTATTTATTGTGTTATTTATAAGATATATTTTTGTGGTGAAAAAATAGATACATTTGTTTGCATAATGCAGTGTTATCTGACAAAATTAGGGATATATGGTGATGCAATTTAAAATTGTATGTGGACCAACTTAAGTATAGAATTAATGCAAGTGTTCTGCAATCTATATTTTAAGTATATAGCTGTACATTTTAGTATGATCAGTCCTATAAATTTATATTAAAACTATGATTAAAATGTTTTGAATTTGCATTTGGAAATATGTTTAACCAGTTTTTATACACCTGTCATTTGACCTGAGTATTATGGTATACTCACTGTCTGTCCGTCCATTAACTTTTAGTGATGCCGCAATAACTTTCTGGGGCTATGATGGATTTTCAAGAAACTCACCACAACTACTTACCACCAGATTATCTCACCCAAGTTTGGTTATCAGCAAAATCCATGCATATCTAATAAGGTCATGGGTTACTAGGCTACTTAATGCTGTTGCCACAATAACTTACAAATAATATGAAGGATTTTGATAAAACTCATTACAAATGTTAATCAATAAAATCTCTCACCTAAATATTCAGTGAGGTCAGAGGTCACCAGTTACATGGCAGGCTTATTATGCACATTTGCGGTGCTCTTGTCAGAATTATTAATTACATTTACACAATTTTTGTTGGTTAAATGTATCCTTTCATATAACTCTTAGGCCCATCCATATTGCATTATTGAATTGTTTCAGGTAACAATATTCATGTATTACAAAGTGCAATATGTACTTATCAAATTAAATTAATGCTTATTTGAAAATGGAAAATTTAACAGCCATTTCCTCTTAGCTTTTCAAGTGCTTATTTATATAAAAAACAATAGAATTAAGTATATTTTGCATTCGTTAAATTTTAAAATAATCTGCTCTATATATTTTGCAATTGCTATATTAAAAGAAATTCAGCTAAGCACTGTGACCCATGGGTGCCTTGTTATGCATATAATGCTGTATCCTGTTGTCAGATTAATTGATATATATTGCGTTTTGAGATTGATTGATTTTTTTTAACTATGGGGAAGCTAATTTTGAATAAGTTGTGAATATAATCTAAATAAATATATTCAGTGTAGATTTTGTTTTCTTTAAGTGTATGCTAGTTTTTATATATGTTAAATACAGGATTAATTTTCTAAATATCATAGATTGAGCATCATGACATGTATAGCAATTAAACTTACTGGTAAGTCAATGTTCTTAATTCAAAAGATAGTTCAAGGCTCAGACAAGAAAGTGTATAAATAAAATCAAATAGAAAAATTGGAACGTTTGGTATACAGGTGGACAGCAATCACAGATAAATCCAACTAATAATACTCTGATTGAAGATAGGGCATAGGAGAATAAGAGCACACATGTTCATAGAACTAAAAATAGGGAATTAGCCAAGTAGGACCTGAGAACTGACAGCATGTGTTACAGGCTTGTTCTGCATTAAATCAGCAATGTAATTTGACCTTGGCTGTCTAAATACAAAATAAGTTGGATGTATAGCACTTACATAATAATATGCTGTTTCTTGCTTTTATTTATTGTATAGGAGCAAGAAGCTGACAAACTGTTTCAGTTTTATAAAAAAAAACTGCCACTAAAAAGAGAAGATTTATACAGAACTCATCTGTCTGGCACAGCAAGGTAAATTGCAAGAGCAAAACCTCCACTGTGCCAGTCTCCAGTCGGTCTTGTGGGGTTAGGAGTCCGAAAACATTGGTAATAGTTCCCTGGGTTAAAGAATATGCTTGTTAACTTTGGTAAAAAAAAAACTTTACAGAGTTTAGGTTTGGACCATTGTCTTTCTGTCATTCTGTATGTTTGATTTTCCTTCACTTTTAGCAAAACATAATGTTGAAAGGTGGTTCTTAAGTAAAGGAAGAATTGGTTTAAGTTTGAAGTTGATCAAGATCCAGATTCAGATGGATTATCAAATCCATCTTTACCAGTTTGTATATCTCTGAAATTTATGTTTACAAGATGTCTTTGACATGGATCTTGTAGAAATCCACTCTGTCAGGTATCAGGTATGCACCCTCCATGTTCTGTAGTTTAAAAAACACCTATTTGTTGTTGTGGACTAAGTAAAGCAAACTTCCCTCCAATTGTGCTTGTAGATCCTTCTAGATAGAAAAAGACAGGCCAGGATCTGAAAGATATGGAGATACAAAGTAGTAACTTGATATTAGGTTTGTTCTCTTAGGCATAGCAGTGTGTAGTGTGAATTATTACAGCCTTTATGTGGTACATCTCATTGTCATTTTGAGTGACCATGAACTGAAACCATCATGATTCTTATAAACATGTTTATGGCTAGCAGTCATGGCCATCAGACAAAAAAAAAATCCCAGATATTTTCACTAAGTTTGGGATATTGTACAACCCTTTGATCTGATATTGTTATATGGTGAATCAAATGCCAAAAAAAGATGCCTGAACATGTTTTGAAAATATATTTCTGAATACTCTAATCTATATCAGCTGGTGGATGGATCTGTTGTTTATTGTTGTGGGAATGGGATACCCAGAAAGGTTGGGGTATAATCATCAGACTATTCATGACATGTTTAACAAAATATAGGATTAATAACAACTTAATTTGTCACCTATACTGGTGGTCTAAATGGTACTTTCCTGTTTCAATGGGAAGGTTCTGATCAGAAAGACATCAGGAGGATTAAGATCACAGGAAATAGTGACAGGTGAAAGCAGGTTGCCCTCCAGCATAATTGTAAAGAACATTAGATAAATGGCTAGCAGTTAATTTGATACATGGTCTCCATGGAAGCCAACAAGTAGTTTGTAGGGGGTTCACTTGTTATTCTGGTGGTGACCAGAATCTGTTACCATGGTGACAGGTGATGCTGATCAAGATCAGCAGGCAGGCTTTTCATGCTCTCTTTCCAGGGGGCTACACAAGAATATGCTAACGAGTACTTTACAAGTACATTAATAAGCCATCAATAAACTTATTACTGTCAAACAGGTGTATCATCTTATACAATTAAAATCAGCAGAGGCTCAGCTAGTGTCAGGGACAGTTCCGTACATGGCAAGGCTTCAAGCAGTTCTATGAGTTTAATCCTGAGATCCTGAAGGAGCGTGGGGATGAATGAGATCTCCATCCTTTCTGTTCTATCTGCATCCTCCATAGCATTTATCAGTATGTGCAGTGAAGCGATGATGTGAAATAACCGGTTTGTTCTGGTGGCATGTGAAATGGATCATGAATAATTCCTGGCCACCAGGCAGCCTGTTCAGGTTTAAACAGCCAGTGCTTAGAAGCCAAGCTGGTGTGACATGATGGATAGAATGAATGAGGGAAGTGTCAGGAATGGCCCAGGTTTTACAATAAACAACTATCTTTCCAGAAATAGCCCTATCTTCACACTTGATTGTACTTTTGCGGCTCAGCTGACTTGAAGTCATGTGTGGAGATGGGCATTAGACCATCTGGTCATCTGCAGTTAACAGGGTACAAATCATAACTGTTAAACCCTTGGAGTGTCTTACATGACTTTTAGAGAGGTCCTTCTGAAATCTTGCAACCTGAAATTAGGTCATGTGACCTGTATTCTGTGATCTGCAGGGCAGAAATATAAATTTTATCACCTTCAGATATCTTGGTGTTCAAGTTTGCTGATGAATTATTTTACATTTGATAATAAAATTAAGACTGCTTCATATAAATACCTGAGAGACTGCATGACCTGTCAGCATGCTGTAGCTGGGTAAAATTAATCCAACTAGTTATTCAGAAATGTCACTACAAGTTGTGAAATGTCATTATAATTTTAACAAAAAATCACACAAGCTCCAATTTTTCAACAGCAAATTTAAACCAGGTGGCTACCAAAAAATCTTCTCTGAAACTGTGAAGTAGAAACTAGCAATATTCACAGAATGATCTCAGGGTAGTACTTTCTGAAGTTTGTTTGAATCCCAGGGTTGTACTCTCTCAAGGATGTTTGAATACCTGGTTCTGGTTCTGTGATTTTTGGCCGAGTTGTGGGCAGAGCCTTAAGTCTGTAATATGTTTCCTTACTTAAGATAAAGTTCCAAGTTTTTTATATTAAGTTATATTATACAATAATTGTCTCCAAAATAATTCTTTATCTAATTCCCTTTCATGTATGCATGCACAATTGATTTTTGCTGAATTAGGGGTATTTGAACCTACAGGTATAGTTATCATATCATATCATAGGCTTTGGAACTAAGGGGGCATGGGTGCTCATGCCTGTCTACTTTTGGTCCATGGGGCACAGAAGGTCCAAAAAAATTTCACACAATTTTTTTCTGTGATATGCAGCCTAGAAAACCTACCAATAAGGTTTTAACTCATTTGTTTGTTAATTGTGATGTAATGAGACGCTATAAACCTGTTTATGGTTTCTCTTCTTTTGTGTGCCCATTTGTAATTGGACATTTTGTTCTCCCATGCATAAAGAGACCTGATCCCCTCATCAGTCACTAAAGCCAGAGATCAGATGTCTTTTTTTTATGTTTTCATTTTTCAATCTTCTTAAATATAGATTATACAAAGGTTTGGACAATATAAGAAATGATTGTTTAAAATGTCATCTAACTGCTGATAATAAAATGAGATATAGAAGAAAGATATTTTTGATGAATTATACTATATTTAATTTAATTAAAAAGGGTCACAAGGCAAGACCTATTAAATAGACTCAATCGATAAAAACGGGGATATCATTTTTGGGGCTCTTACATCAGTCATGCTCTCATGATTTGGCAGATAATGAAATCACTTGTTGAATGCCCCTATTCTAACTTTAATCAATCAATACAAATTTGGCAGTAAAATGTTATTAACAGAAAGTATTAAAACTATGGAAGTTTGGGATTTCATGAGTAAAGTGAAGACCTTGGTTTTCTATAAATTTTTCTGCAAACAATGTGGTGGTGTATCTGCTCATTTCATTGTGTTGAACATTGTGGAAACACCTGTGTGCATTGAGAAGAGGTGCAGGACCTTTAAATTATATGAGAATTAATGTTAATTGTCTGATTTCACTACATCAGGCTTGAGTCAAGTGTATATTATTGTATGCAAGATCAACATTTTTAATACTTACTTTGTACTTGTACTTGTCACACAGAATTAAACATTATCAAGTCAATTTCAGATAATGGTTATGTCTATATTGTTAGCCTAGGGCTATATTTACTGTTTATTCCATTACACAGGTTCACACTTTGCCTGTGTATGCCTGTATTTCTTATATTATATTCTGGGTAATTGAGGAAAGAATTTTCATACAGGATGAAGTTTGAATCCCAACATAGCATTATAATATTTCATTTCAGAGTTTTCCTGATAATCTGTCTCAGCTCTGAGAGATCCAGACCTAAACTTGTAGACTTGATAGGACTTGACAGTTCATATGATAGTCCTAAAATTGTGTTTTACCATTCTTAAAGCATTTGTTAAGAGTGGGTTTGAACTTGTTTCCACTCAAAACACAAACTTGATGATATCGTTTTTATTCCAAGTAGAACATACAGCAATGTTCACAGCTGGGCTGTGTGCTGGGCCTGCCTAATGCTATGATCCCACAACACCCTTTTACTTCCCAGACAGAGTGACATCACAAAACATTTCATAACCATAATTTTCTGATTGGTTGCAAATATGATCATATAATATAATCCTATAGGCTCAGTTTCACTCATGACCTGCTCTGATGCCACACTTGTTCTACAGCCTAATATTGTGTGAGCTCCCAATGTATGTCTACAATAATATTTCTAGTTTTCCCAAAGTGATGTCATTCAATTATTTCTAGTGACCATCCTAAATATTTTTGCCTTTGTTACAGATTGAGGATATGTTCTGAATACTACAGTTCTTAATTACCTTATAATTATCTGCTTAGTGTATGCTTGAACAAAAGCAGTGATTTTTACCCTGGAATGGGAATCTGAATCCTCAAACAGCAATTAAAACTTGCTCTTCAGCAACCAGAACATCATTTCTTTTCTATCCAAAGAAACCAATCATTTCTCTTCCAAAATCACTATAAATTCGATCTACTGATCACAGATTTGTTTACACAAAAATTCATGTGAACACATTAATCATGAATCACTGAATGGATTATTATAAAATATGGTGAGCTTGTTGGCCTTGATGATCTGTACTGATGCATCAACCTGATGGTACCACCTACAATACTTTAATTTGTATACATTGTAATTGCCTTTTTGCTCAGCTGACTGAAAGTCAACTCAGTTATAGATATGGCCCTTTGTCCATTGTCTGCCTGGCCATGCAGGCATCAAGCCATCTGTTAGCATGGCAAAAATCATAACTGCTGGATCTAGAAATTTCTATGTGTACATTCAGGGAGGTCAATAAAAAATCTCCATGGAAACCCAAAATTAGGTCAGTGCAACCTTTATCCTCAGAGCTATAAAGATTGTAAGTACCCCCCAGAATATTTTAAAATTTGATACAAAACCTCCAGTACCTTGATAATTAATGCACGGATTGCCATGAATCTTGTCCTGTATATTGACCGTTACTAGTTTTGTCAGATTCGGAAAACTGTTGGCGCCACCTGTATTTTTTAGCGAACCTGTGAGCTTATGCGATGGTGCGGCATTGTGCGTCATGTGTCCATGCCACATCTGTACATAAACCATAGCTATCTCAAAAATGGCAGGAGCTAGCATTACCAAATTTTTTTGCAAATAATCAGTAACCTGAAAAACTCTATCATATCTTGTTTATTTTTTTCTAACTGCATTTTCTTAGATTGTAAAGGAAAAAAGCTTTAAAAATCTTCATTTCTAAAACTGTCCAGCCAAATTGTCCAATATTTCACAGAAATGATCCCTGGAACAATCTCTCTCAAGGATTTTGGAATGGTTCCAGTTTCGAGATTTTTGGCTGAGTTACAGGAGGTTGAACTTAGTCATCTGTCCAAAAAAGCACACTAAAATTACATTATCAGAAATGGCTATCATCACCAAATTTTATGCCAATGTTTGTCATATAAGTCATATCTGAAATTGAGATATTGGTGGTGCCACCTCCATTGATCTGTTTTTTTTTACAAGCAAAAATGTAATTTTAGACTTTTCTAGCTTATACACTGTTTTATGATGAAACTGGTAAGCTTTACAAGAAATATTCTATGGTAGGGTTCTGCCAGTTTTATTAGAATAGATTGGGTAAATGCGGCTCTATAAAAGCAGTGTAGCCAATTGAAAAAGGCTTTCAGTGTTTGAAAACACATTTTACAACATGCCAAGTTTCAACATGCCAAGTCAAGAGGTCACTCATTTTAACCAGGTGAGGTCCAGACATCACCATGGCAACTGACCTGGCTCTGTTTTGTGTCTAGACGATCTGTCTAGACACATCGTCTAGACTACGTGTCTAACAGAATGTCCAGATTAGAACTAGTGGAACTATATCTTTCAACTGTTTGAAAAAACTTGATTTGCATTTTTACCATATCTGTGAGCTTATGCGATGGTGTGGAGTTGTCCATCATCTGTCATGTGTCATAGCTATCTCAAAAAGGGCAGGAGCTAACATCACCAAATATTTTGCAAAAAAATAGTCATGAAAAAAATTCTATCGGATATTGTTTATTTCATGGCTAACTGAATTTTCTTAGATTTTATAGGGTAAAAAGGTAAAAACATTTTAAAATGTTCTTCTCCGAAACCATGCTGCCAAATTGTCCTTTCATTTTTCCCAATAATCCTCCCTGGCAGAAAGAACATATCTGAAATATCCTGACTGATACATCCTAGTTTTAAAATGTCCTAGTCCAAAATGTGCAGGTCTGAAATGTCCATTTTGCTAAAATCATAATGACTAAGGTAGATATGCAGGACAAAAGAGGATCAATATAAAATTTTAAAAATAAACCTTCATTCATACTCCCAAACTTTGCACAGGTTTGCATTAGGCCCATAGGCCTTGTTCTAATTTTTAGGATTTTTTTCTGTCTTTGAGACGGTCAAATGACAGCAATTATGTAGTTTCTCAGCTTTGGTGTTCTGAAACCTGGTGTGTTTATAATCATCAGTGTCTTCAGATCCTGAATACTGGTGACGCTACCTGTACTTTTTAGTGAACCTGTGAGCTGATGTGATGGTGAGCCATCATCTGTCCTCCTTACATTAACCCATTCTATCTCAAAAATGGCAGGAGCTAGGATCACCAAATTTTATATTAAAAATCAATCATCTAAAATGGATTTGCTAATTTTTTTGCTATCATGATTTACTTCGATTTTAAGGGGAAAAAGCTAACAAAACCTTTTAAAAAATTACAAAATTACAATATCAGAAATGGCTGAAGCTATCTCACCAAATTTTATACAAATGTTTGTCACATGAATCATAATTGAATTTTGGGTATTGGTGGCAGCACTTGGTGCTACCTTTTTTGTACGAGGTCATTGGTCATCAGTACTTTGACCCATAATTTCTCAGAAATAGCGGGAGCTAGCATTCCCAAATTTTTGCAAAAATCTGTCTCTTATTAAATGTTGTTTTATTGAGTTTTTTGTGGTGCCACCTGCAAACTTGCATTTTAGGGGGGAAAATTTTAAATCATTTGCAAATCTTCTCTGAAATCATTCAGCCAAACTATTAAATATTTCACAGAAATGATTCCAGAGACAATCTCCATCAAGTTTGTTCAAATGGTTTGAGTTCGATGAATTTTGGCCAAGATAAAGGAATTTGAACTTTTGTTCATTTGGCCAGGTAATCATACCAACAATCTCAGAAACAACAGGAGCCAGCATCACCAAGTTTTTTGCAAATGTTGGTCACATGACCCATAATTGAAATGGAGGTTTTTGTGTTGCTACTTACATCGACAAAAACCTTGGTTAAGTTTGAAGTTGGGGTATTGACATTGTGACCTAGCTAATCTCCAAGGCCATAATGTAGATACCTGAGGGACATACTGTTCCTGCCACATAGCAATATAACTTGATTTAAAGATCTAAGAGTTGCTTCCCCTCCATTTCACATTTTGCCCTTTACTGTTGCTTAGGATATTATGTTATACAGGTAATCCCATAAAGGGTGTTTATCATCAACAGGTATATAGCACTTCTAAGTGTTATGAGACCTACAAAGGTCACTCCATGGACATGCACCTATAGTTCAATTTTTCAACTTGGTCATTCATTTATACTTTGTTAACAATTTTTTTACTTGCTTGCTATGCATTTGGAATCTTGATATGAACCTCTGCTTTGTCTCAACTTTAAGCATTTGTATTCTACACACATGCACACACACACAATATATGTATATATATATATATATATATATATATATATATATAGAGAGAGAGAGAGAGAGAGAGAGAGAGAGAAATAAAGAGAGAGATAAAGAGAGAGAGAAATAAAGAGAGAGATGTATAACAACATATGCTCTTTCATTTTCATTAAGAACTCTTTAAAAAAGTCAGTTTTGCCATTATAAACAGTTAGTTGTATGAATATGAAAGTAACATCAGAGCTACAAGTGATATTTACCCAGTATTAGTAACTTAGCAAATAAGAGGTAGGTCATTGAAGATATTGGCTCAAACAAATACACAAAATTTATGATACATGTAACTTGTTGATTAATGCAGGAAATAATTTGCTTGAGGTGATGTACAGAGGAGACACACTTAAATGTCTTAATATTCTAAGTCAGATTTTCTGGTTCTCAAAGATACATGTTAAGGTAGAATTGAAATAGTTTCAGCAAATATTTGTTGGTTGGCACATTTTTTCAGGGTTCACTAGCATTTAGATCTCTGAATTCATTACAAGTAGCGCATGCATTGAACAAATATCTTTAAAATCCTCCCAGATTTTAAGCAAAATGTCAGGAAAGAACTACAAATTTTCATCTTGTTTCTCAAATTAAGACTGTATCCCTCTTATCTTGGCAGGTATTGCCCCAATAATGGATGAAAACTAATAAGAGAACATGTGAAGTGGTTCCTGTACTTTTTTCTGTTTAAATATTACATTGATTCTTGAGTACACTTTCCCAGAATCAAACGGGGACCATTCGTTTAGATGGTATTTTGATAGGATTCAGCAAATTATCCAGTCTGAACTGATAAACTGTGTCAACAATGGAAAATTACTATAAGGGACCCATAAATTACCAAACACCAGCCCCTAACATTAGGTCTTTTAGGCAAATTTTATTGACCACAAAGATTACAAATACAAGTACATAATATTCTCAATACATTTTGTCATTTTCATTTTCCATTTAACACATACAGGTTTGGCAGCAATCAGGAGAAAATTGGGAATTTTATAAATATCAGCGAATTTTGTGATAATTAGAGAATATCTGCTATGGTAACCTTAGTTTATTATCAGGATGAAAGGGTGATTTACTTATAATTGTTCCCCCCTCAAGCAGAACCAGAAGTTTAGCAGAAACAGTGGAGCAACGTTCTTCTGAACATCTTGAGGGACAAGCTTTTTGGTTGGATAAACGAACATTCAGACGAGGGTCATGTGTAAAATAAAATGGTGGCATTGATGTCTTCAGCCTGGTATTAACACTTAATAGTGGCAGGGTGTCCGGTTAGCTCTCAGAGTTATTAAAAAAAGGGGCCAGAACGTAATAATATGTACCTCAGTCAAGTCTCTCCAGAATGCAGAGCTTGTCTTCTAGTGACAGGACATGGAGCTTTCGTTTGTGAGACCCGGACTCATTCTGACATGAAACTTGAGTGCTGTGATCAGTGTTGTTGTGGTAAAAATTTGCTAAATTGTGAATGAACTTGCTTGTCATCATATAGCTTATGTAGAAAACAGGTTTGCTGGCATTGTTAAACTGCTCAGATGAGTAAAAGTTTGAGTCCTACATCATCAGCTCAAAAAATACTTGCTTTCATCACCTGATGGCTCACAAGTGTGCACGACGTACTTGACAGTGCAGGGTGCAAAAGTTTTAATTAGGTGACTTGCCTGGTGGTAGTTTTTCACACTTGCAACTGCTTGAATGAGTATGACCTGGGTGGGGAGCAGCTCCGCAACCTGTGATGCATTCATTCTCTAGTCGGGACCGGGAGTAAAATCACATGTGACCATCTGTTCTTCCGATGCAATAAATATTATTTTTTGATGGCCAAATTTACATATGTAAAAATTTTGCACAACAGTCATAATTTGGGTTCTTAATTTTCAATTACGGATAAACAGTTTTTTGGATAAACAGTGTTCAGATGAACAGCACTCCACTGTTATTTGTTTTTACATGTTCACATGAATAGCTTTGTTACACACAAGACTGGTGGTGCCACCTACAATCACATTTTTTGCATCCATGCAAAAATCTGAGGAGTGGTTTGACTAATTTCCTGAAATTGTGCATGTTCATAGATCTTAGATAGTTTTCTCATATACATTGGTGGTGCTACCTACAAAAATGTTTACACAGCATACATCCATGCTCAGGAGTGCTTTAATGACATATTGGCCTGAAGTTTTGCACATCCATACATTTTGCATGTCCATACATCTTGGACACCTTTATCTGGTCCAGAAGACTCCTGGTGCCATATACAATTATTTCATGAGGCATCCATCTAAATTTGTTTAAGGAGAAAATCACTCATATCTCTCATTTGGTTTGATATTCGGGACTGAAATTTTGCAGGTACACATACATCTTGATACAAGACTGGCGGCACCACTTACAATCATTTGTGCAAAGCACCATCCATGTGTTTGTTTAGGTTAAAATCACACATATCTCAGGAGTGGTTTGACCAATCAGTTTGAAATTAAGAAGGAACAACCATCCTTGCACCTGGTTTGTATGAAGAGATTCTGTAAAAATCACAAATTTTTTATGTGTAAAAATGTTGGACAATTTTATTATTGAAAACATGACAGGTGCTGCCACCAACAGTATTGTTTGGTGTCATCTGTGTGAGCTTGTTGAATGCCCAGATTCTAGTACTGTTACCAGCTTTTACCAGTTTAACACTAGTATAGAACTTCTAATGGCTTTGAAAAACCATCAGTTAGTTTTATGATCACATACTGCTACGCCTTTCTTTAACAGCTACATATATATTATCAAATATCTTTATAATTAATACAGAGTTGGTTTTTTTCTAGACCACGGTTTACCTGCTACCATTCTGATTTGACTCTCCAGATTCGGCAGGCGTATCAGTGGTGTGCTCTTCCAGGACAAGTTTGTTTTATTTTGCTGGATTATGCCGTATTAAGCTTCATAATCCATAATTTCAATATTTCCCCAATAAGGTGCCCCTATTTCTTTTGTGCTGCAAGGTCCTCCATGCCTGTGACGCTTTTTCAGGAGGCGCCTCAGGGATTTTCACTGGCCTGTTAAGACCGTGGCCAGAGCGCATGTCCTGCCCAAAAGGCATTTCCGTGCAATATGCGGTCATGCGGGTCCACTATAAACCCCATTGATCCCCCATATCCATTGTAACGCCTCTAAAGGAATTTTCTCTCTCGAAAGGAAGTAAAGGTTTTTAATCCAAAGACCACCTGGCCCCGCTTTCAATGCGAGGACTTTTCAGTTTTGTCAACACTGGGCACTGAGTCAGTCATGTGACCACTGTTTGACAATTTTTTAATGGGTTACAGGTATTTCCATGACAACCATGGTTTCAAAAGTTCAGCCAAGTCGTGTTTTGTGAAGTTTTTTTTTTTTTCAAAAAGGAATCCCCACAACTTAATTATCATTCAGGTTTCGTGGGGGTGGGGTCTGGGGAGGTGGGTGGTCACATATAATTTTTAAAATCTGTTGTCTGTAGAGACGGTGAAACACAAAAAAAATTTCACAAGTTTATCTTTTAATTGATAACAAACTAGGATCTGTAGTCAGGGCATACAGACCTCCATCAGAATCTCCTTTAATATCAGTCATGTGTTCACGTTTATGCGTTTCATGTGTGAACACGGTCATGCTTCAGTACCACGAGTTCACCTTGCGAGTGGCAAAACAAATCAATATGAATGGGTGGCTTCCACAAGGGAACAAAGGAATGGTCCTTTGTCATAATGGTTTATAAGAAAATATATATTGTGTTGATTTTTATTACCTCCAAAATGAAATGGACTATTAATGTCTTTACCCTAACCCTCTACAAATGTTCAGCAAAACATTTTTCACCTGTCACTCTTTTTCAGGAGGCGACCTGTTATCCCTACTGAACCCAGTTTCTATTATATCGCCTGTTAAGGAATTTTACTCTGTCAAAAGGAAGTCAAGATTTTAATTCAAACCCGGAACGCATGTCCACATGAATCTTTTAATAGGGCGCATTTTTCTGTCGAGTGGACACAAAGAGATGAGACTGTTTACACGATCAGTGTTTTATAGGTATACAGGTATGTTGAATTTTATACATTCAGAAGTATCTTTCCTTGATAATCATGCTTTAAATAGTTCAGCCGATTTATGGGTTTGAAAAAAAATTTTTTTCAAAAGGAAGCCCCAGGTTGGGGGGGGGGGGGTGTTGCACAGAACCGACGCCAGAATCTACTAATCAGTCGTTCGTCAATACGTGCATGTTTCATGTAAAACATCATGGTTCAGAAACACGCATTCACCAGGCGAGTGGCAGAACAACTGCATAGGAATAGGTGGCTTCTACTCGGGGACAAAGGAATAGCCACTTACATTCCTTTGTGGAATTGTGATTATGGCACTTAAGAAAAAAATATATTATAGTGATTCCGATTACCTCCAAAAAGTAATGGATTACGAATGCAGTTTTACATTACCCCTCTACAAATTTTCAGCAACATCTGTATATTACATTGTGCGTTCATTTGCTGAAAGACAGTGCAATGAACCAAGCCTGAAGTGGTTTCTTTGCTAAATCCTTTCATCAAAATATATCAGCCTGCTTTCTTTTTATCTAAGAGAGGTATCAATTTTGCATCAGACCTGCTTATTTCATGATAATTTACAGTTCTTAAACCAAAAATTTAATACTGTTGGAATATATTTTTTCTGGGCCTATCTTTTTCACATTGGCAGTTATACATTTCATGTACAAGAGACTTCAATGACATGCGTGTGTATACAAATAACGCATGTGACTGTTAACATGCCTTAGACTATACCCTCAACTGACTACACTGAATAAACATCATGTTTTACGATGTCCCCTGAGCTTCAACTATTACAAAGCATCTTTCATATAATTTTAAGGTAGAATGCTCCTTTATACAATCGTTATATATAAGATATTTCACAAGCAATAAAGCTGTCAGACCTATGTTGTTTATCAAAAAAAAAAATTATCACTTAAAAATGCATACACCCTGTTTATGCCTCACGTCTCTTTACGAAATTTAATTTTTTGTGTGATTTCTGGAAAAGAATAATTTTTCTTTCCATGTTGATATTTTTGGGGAGGGTGTTCCTGGAGAATTCTAGCAGAAGTAATCTTTATATCATATAAGTGAAATACATGACAAACGTTCCTGCAAAAAACCTTGGGATTAAAATATGTGTTGTTTAGTTCCTATCAGCTTAATTATTACGAAAATATGCATCAGATAGAGCCGTGGATTTTCCACAGGAGCAGCTAGTAATTAATTATTAAATAATTATAAATAAATATATAATTGTGGTCGGTGCATGAAGAAATCATATTTAAGCCATGGATTTGTAAGGACTCAATGACACCATCTCAAGATTGCAGGTAGGGACTGTTATAAAAGCTATATATATATATGTGTGTGTGTATATATATATATATATATATATATATGTGTGTGTGTGTGTGTGTGTGTGTGTGTATATATATATATATATATATATATATATATATATGTGTGTGTGTGTGTGTGTGTGTCTGTGTACAGGCCTACCAAAAGAAGTACAGGCTGATGCACAATTTACAATCTATACTTTTTTTATGAAAAAAGTCTTAAAGCATTTAGTTACAGTTAGACAGACAAAAGTTTGTTAAACATTTGCTCAGGAGCTCAGAGGCTTCAAAACTATTTCTGACATATATTATCTTGGAATCCTGAAATATGTTCTCTGTTGTCCATATCCTCTGAGCTATGGGGCTCAGAAATACCCCCCAGAATAATTAAAAAATTGATACAACAGCTCAGCTAAACTCAGCTAAACTGATCAGCTAATTAATTGATCGCCATGATTCTTTGCATGCATATTCATTGTAGACTATTTCATCAGTTCCTGCAGACTGGGTGCACCACCTGTATATTTTTCAAATTTTTACACATTTTTGTATCTATTTTTGAGACCTTCAAAGATGTGTTAGTCTGTTTACAGGACACAAATCGTAAACATTGGACCTAGAATCTTCATACTTAACAATCAGGGAGGCCCATGAAAAATCTCCTTGGAAATTTGAAATGATGTCTCTGTTACCCATATTCTCTGAACTATGGGGCTCAGAAATATCCCCCTGAATAATTAAAAATTTTATACAAAAGCTCCAATATCTTAACAACTGATGCATCGATTACCATGATTCTTTGCATGCATATCCATCATTGAGTGTTCCATCAGTGCCTGCAGACTGGTGACGCCACCTGTATTTTTTTATGATTTTATTTTTTGAGACCTTTGAAAATGTGGACATCTGTTAACAGGGCACATATCGTAAAGACTGGACCTAGAATCTTCATTCTTGAAATTCTGAGAGGCCTATGAAAAGACTCCATGGAAACCAGAAATGAGGTCTCTGTTACCCATATCCTTTGAGCTATGGGGCCCCGAAGTACCACCAAGAATAGTCAAAAATTTCATACAAAAACTTCAATATCTCATTAACTACATCACTGATGGTCATGATTTTTAGCATACCTATTGATTATGAGATGTTTCATCAGTTTCTGCAGACTGGTGGCGCCACCTGTATTTTTCATATTTTTACAATTTTTTTCTCTATTTTTGAGACCTTTAAGGATGTAGTTATCTGTCAACAGGGTTCAAATTGGACCTAGAATCTTCATTCTTGACACACAGGGAGACCTATGAAAAGTCTCCATGGAAACCTGAAATTAGGTCTCTGTTACCCATATCCTTTGAGCTATGGCACGCAGAAGTACAGCTCAGAATAATGGAAAATTTGATAAAAGAGCTGAAGTAATGCAGAGATCACCATAATTGTTTGTATGGATATTGATCATGGAGTGTTTCATCAGTTTCTGCAGCCTGGTGGCACCACAAATATTTGTTCGGGCTTTTTTTTTTAAATTTTTTTCTCTATTTTTGAGGCCTTTAAAGATATGAACATCTGTTAACATGGCACAAATCATAACAACTGGACCTAGAATCTTCATTCTTTACACACAGGAAGGCCCATGAAAAATATCCATGGAAACCTGAAATTAGGTCTCTGTTACCCATATTCATTAATCTGTATGGCTCCAAAATACCCCCCAGAATAATGAAAAATTTCATACAAAAACTCCAGTATCTCAATAACTACAACACTGGTGCTCATGATTTTTGACATACATATTGATCATGACATGTTCCATCAGTTGTAGCAGACTGGGTGTGCCACCTCTATTTTTTTTTAAATTTTTATAAATTATTTTCTCCATTTTTGAGACTTTTAAAGATGTGGTTATCTGTCAACAGGGTACAAATTGTAACAACTGGACCTAGAATCTTCATTCTTGTCATGCAAGGAGGCCCATGAAAAGTGTCAATTTGTGTTAATGCCATGAAATTAGGTCTCTGTTACCCATATCCTTCAAGCTATAGGACTCCAAAGTATACCTCAGAATAATGGAAAATTTGATACAAAAGCTAAAGTATCAGAACAACTTATCCAGAGACCACCATGCTTCTTTGCATGGATATTGACCATTAAATGTTTTTAGCTCAGCTGACTATAAGTCATCTGAGCTATAGTCGTGGTCCATTGTCCGTCGTCCGTCTGTCCGGCTGTCCGTCCGTCGTGCCGTCCGTCCGTCCGTCCGTCCGTAGATGTGGCACGTTTTGAAACCGTAAGACTTAGGAATCCAAAATTTGGCATAATGTTAGCTGTCCCCAAGATCTCCTACCAAGCCGAAAACTGGGTCTTTGCGACTTTGTTCCTTTGAGAAATTAGGGAAAAACCTCAATTTTTTATTAAAAACCTATTTTCACACTTTAGGGCTGCCTAATATCAAAACCACTCATCTGTTTTTCCTCATATTTACCATAAATATTCCTCTATATAGTTCCTATGTACATGCTTGAAATTATGTCTGTATTATATAATTTAAGAAAGTTATGGGCCAGAACATAATGCATTTTGTAAAAAATCAGGAAAGATATTTGATCACTTAACACAAAACTTGTTAAAGCTATGGACTTTTTTTCAAGTAATATAACTTTAATTAATCAAAATTAAATTGTATACCCAAAATTAGATCAAAATCTTTTAAATTTTTTAAAATATTAGCAAAAACAAAAAATTGGTACCTTAAATTTTGCCTAACTTTGACCATGGCACGTTTTTTTCCTGTAAGTACTGTGGATTTAATTTTCTCAGCATGTTTTTGTTAGCATTTTGTCTGTTAACACCAAAAATTTGAAACCAGTTGATCAAAAACTGTAGATTTTATTCAAGTTTTCAAGCACCATGTAACATATTGTTTACATCAGGCTAGTGTTATGCAGTTTGCAAGAGCTCAGCTCCCCAGCTTAAGCTCTCAGTTCCTAAAATTTGGCATACAATTAGATGTCTCTAAAATTCCCTACCATGCCAAGAATTTGGTCACTAGGACTTAATACCTTTGAGATATTAATGAAAAACTTCATTTTTCAATTAAAAACCCATTATTACACTTCAATACTGCCTAATATCAAAACCACTGATCTGACTTTAATCATATATAATATACATGTTTTTCAATACATTCTCTGTGCACATGCCAGAAATGATGTCAGTATTGCGTAATTGTTTTAAGTTATGGGCCCAAACATAATGCACTTTGTAAAAAATCAAGAAATATATTTACTCCCTTAACAAGGGGCTTGCTGAAGCTAGAGATTTTTTGTCAGGGATGTAAGATTATTTAATCAAGATTCAATTGAATACCCAAAATTAGTTCTGAATTTTTAAAATTTTATAAGTTATTAGTATAAATATAAAATTAGTACCTTAAATTTTGCCCAACTTTGACCATTTCACTTTTGTTTAATGTGAGCTCTGTTTATATAATTTTCATATCATGCACACACAAGGATTTCAGCTTTTTAGTTTAGAAAGCTGAAAGAAATTGGCCAAAAATTGTAGCTTTTATTATGAGACCATGTCAGACCTTGGCTCTCTCCAGCCACTCTTGAGTCACCTGTATGTTGACCTTGTTGAACTTTCAGCAAATTATGCACGCTTGAGGCGAGGCAGATACCGGGGCAGCAAGGCAGCTTATGGCCAGCCACAGTTGATCCAGGTGTCCAACCCAACTCATCAAGTAGTTTTAACCAACAACATAACAATAAATTAATCAATTTTTATTGGTTTTTAATAACAAATTAAAGAAAAATAGAAAAGGAATTTGTTAGTTTATATTAATAGGGAAATAACTTGCAGTTACTGATGATATAAGAATCTTGTATTGATGGATAGAATGTCACGTATTCCAAATAACACCATGCAGTCACCTATGGCATTTTTCAGTTAAATTTTAATAATAAAAAAGTAAATCATATTATTCATTACTAATCATTAGGGATCATATGAAGGAAATTAATGATAGACAAAGATGCAGTTGATAATATTAATCTAGATTCCTACTGTGTCTAGTGTGTATATTGATATGAAATTAGTCCAAAATAAATATATGTCATTTATTTTTTTTAAAATATAAATAAAAGCCATAAAACCAGGTACTTATGATCATTATTTAAATGTGTGAATTTTGTACATTCTGGATTCTCAACACCATTGTTTGGTGAAAACTGAATAAATACCAGACATGGTGGGAATACTTTGCAATTGTATTTAAATACGAATATGAATATGTACTCCATTATAAAATTTCTTGCATAAAGAATGGGAATTCAGGAAAAAATGAAAGTATATGAATACCAGTGCAAATACTTTCCAAATGTATTCATGAATGCATTCATGAATATATTCTTTAATATTATTTTAATAATCATTTCAGTTATATTTCATTTTAAAAATCATACGATTCTCTTATTATTTTTAATAAAAATTATATCTGGGACAATATTTGTAATTTTTTTAATAAATAGTTAAACTCTTATATTATATGTTCTGCTTATAAGTTATATGGCCAAGTCAAAATCTGTGTGACAATAGTACTCCATTTGTTAATAAAATAAATGAAATCAATTCTCTTCTCTGTCTCCAAAGGTACTATCAAAATCATACATAAGCTTAACAACAACAACTCATAATACAGCTTATACTTATTACCACACAAAACCAGCATGTGCCTCATTTCTAAATCATATTTTTTTATCATATATAACAGCTGAGCGCCGTGACCCATAGGTCCCTTGTTATTAGTTTTTGCAGACTGGTGAAGCCACCTGTATTTTTTTAAAGTTTACGAATTTTTTCTCTATTTTTGAGATATATTAATACAGACACAATCTCAGCCTGTTGGTTAATCTGTTTGATGCTTCAGTTGAATGGTTATATACTGATACAATGTGGGGTTGGGGATGTCCCCACACTGTATCACAAGCAGTTGCTGATGCGCGTGGCAGACAATGTTCCAATAGACCAGTTTGATGATAGAAGTCTTTATTCAATAGCAAGCGGTCTGGGACAGTCTCTCTCTCTCTGAGAGAGCCGCCCAGCCTCCCCGACTCTCTGACTCTCAGTGCGCACTACAGATAGTTTTGTGACAGAGCTTTCACGTGACATATGAGACGTACATATCCATATTTCTGCATTTCGTTATAAAAGCTTAACCTTATTGGATGACTCAAAGTAGGTCACAATTACATCAGAGTTGTAAGTGTTCTTCCTAACTTTCGTGAGATCTGATTGGACAAAAGTTCTATGGAAAATCCCAAGTCTGACCGCACATACATCCAGTTATAGACTGACCTACAAGTCCTATTTCCAAACTCTGTAAACATAATCTGCCTGCCTCATCATAAAAACCAATTTAGAGCTAATTTTTTAGAGTACATTTAGGCTCTACAAACATACTGAATTACCATTAGATACTTGGTTGTCTGATAACCATTAATAATTCTTAGGCTCTGTCTGAATATCAGTCCTCATCAATTTCTGACACTGATCTTAGTGTTTGTCACTCTGTGAATTTTAAGTTTTAGTGTGATTACCAATATTTAAATTTACCACTTCATAACAATACTACCATTCAGATGATAAAATTTCCTTTTGCAAATCTCTTCCCAGTCAGCTGAGCGTCATGACCCATGGGTCACTTGTTATATCTCTCTGTCTGTTTTTAAATATTCAGTAATTATGAATAAAACTTTTTTCACGTGTAAGCACTTTTGGATTAAATTTTGTATCCTGTATGTTTATCAAAAGGTGTTGTAACTTTCCTCACTCCCTGCCACTGAGTATTTGTTTGGGACAATATTCTTCTGGCAACTGCATAAAATTTATTACTGGTAAATAAGAAAAAAATAGAGAGGTACAAATGTGTTTTAGCTCAGCTGACTACAAGTAATCTGACCTATAGTTGTGGTCCATTGTCTGTCGTCTGTCCGTCTAGCTGTCTGTCCGTCTGTCCGTCTGTCTGTCTGTAGATGTGGCACGTTTGAAACCGTAAGACCTAGGAATCCAAAATTCAGCATAATGTTAGATGTCCCCAAGATCTCCTATAAAATCAGTACCTAAATTTTGCCCAACTTTGACCATGGCACTTTTTTTCCTGTAAGTACCATTGATTTAATTTTCACAGCATGTAAACATAAATATTTAATTAGTTTAAATCTGAAATTTGAAAATAAAAGCTTGAAAATTAAGCTAGTTATTGATTTTTTTTCTTGAGGCTCTATTGTAGGATTTGCTTTGATTACAGATTACAGATACAGGGTCCCACTCCAGGTCACTGGAAGTCAGCTTTACCCGGGTTTCTGATTTGTTACAGTCACTGGGGGAGATCCCCTGCTGTGACAGGTGTACAGTTACTCTCATATCAACACCCCAATAACCCTCCCGTATGGTCAGGTCACAAAATATTATTTGCAACAATTTCCTGCTCATCAATACAAACCAATCATATAAACCAACCATGGCCTTTATTACCTCTTCCTCTTACACTTTATCTCCATTTGATATTATTTTAGATTTTTATCTTCAAGGTCAACTTCAGCTGAGCACAGTGACCCATGGGTCCCTTGTTTTTTAACTTTCATCCCCCCCCCAAATCAGGTCCTTCCACCTGTGGGGTGGATTTAATTGGATAGTGTAAACTGCTGAACTGTCAACAGCTTATCAAAAAGCCAGCTAATGATCATGGTTATAGTATAGATCTCATATTCACAAACTTATATTGCCTGATATGTTTTAGTTGGTCACAAAATCTTATTTAAGAATGTTAATTAATCACCTCCCTCCCTCCCCCCCCTATTTATGTGCTTAAATAATATATTTTAAGATACTTTTAGAATATCAGTTACATTATAACATTCATGTTCCAGATGGGCCAAATAGGGAAATGTTCAGGTGTATTATTAAATAGTTTAATACCACAATTTATACTTGCAAATCTCCACTTCTTTCCTCTGCAATTTACAACATCTGGTCATTCCCAGTGCTGTATTTTAGACACACATACTTGTACATTGATGAGTACTGATTCTTCTATATTACTATTCCGCTAAACTACATAATGAATACAAAAAATTACATCTGTCAAAATGAAATCTTACAGACCTACATACAACAATGGTCATTGCCCATGGTCCACTAGTTGTAAGTTAACTTGCTCTAGATGTGAAAATGTTGTATGCTTTTTATTTTGCCCTGCAAACCTGTATGCATGGTTAAACTGCCAGGACCCACCTGCAAATTGATTGTGCATGCATGTCTTTCTTCAGTTTTTATTTGCATTGCCCAGAATGTTTTAAAACTTTTTTATGTGTGGTGTAATAAATTTTATCTTAAAAGAATCACCTGTGATATGCCTATGGCCAGATTGACCTACATTGTTTGCTGGAGTACATATTACTCATGTGGACACCGGTCATCTAAGCTTTATGTCAACAATGTTCTTTTATGGAACATAATAACCTTCTACAATTAAGTTTTTTGCAGATAGATATTTGGTCATCTTTTTGTCTGTTTTGCCTTTTTTCAGTCAGTTTGCATATTAGTTTGTGTTGTTTATGTACCAGATCTCTATGAAAATATGCAGGAGTTCCAAATAAATTTCTTGGAAAAGCAGATAACAGGTTGCATGATTACACATTAGAGTTGAGTTGGATTCAGATGCAGGCACAGTTTTAATTTGTACCTTTGTTTAATTATTATCAAAAGCATGGACCATTCTAGATATCTAAACAAACAGTTGAATTTTTACTAAATTTTTGTGAGGATGTGGTAGTGGAAGCCTGGGAATGATGATTAAGGTTAGAAATCAATCTCAGTAAAAATCTGGTGTGGCAAAAGTGTGCCGTATTTTTTCTTATCCTAGGTTTTTCTTAAAAAAAGTAATAGTTCTTTTGACCTTCTGTTCCCTTTCTAGACTCATACCATATACAGACCAGATGTAATGTCCGATTGCAGTTGTAATTACTATTCATAACATTAGCGTGATGCTGTCATACTCTTTAGGCATTTGATTAAGACCAGTTTGTTAAACTGACAGAGACACTATGGGGGCCAGCCCACTTATGATGGATCAGCAGTTGGACCAGCTTGAGTCTGTTGATCTGTGGCTTCCACATGCAAGTGTCCACTAAATCTTCCTCGCACAGAGCTTTGCTTAATCCACTATTCCACCTGTATTATGTAAATAACAATTATTAAATAACTTGCTTGTCAGGTTTAAGTGGCTAAAGTCTGGATAGTGTGCCCACATATCAACTTAGATATTAACATACTGTAACAGGTGACATACACTCAATGTCACTCCCATGTACATTTTCATTGTTATTTTTTTCTGAAGGACGATGAATTTTTGTTTCATTTTATTTTTTTTATTAAGATACACATAATATATATTCTCCCAGAGAAGAAATCCTTTGAATTATATGAACTTTTTCTTGTATAAATGTGCCTGGTGCTGTGCTGTTCTTGTTAATTAAATATCAGGTACATGTCTTTGTCATACAGTCATGTGCTGAGGACTTGGAAATGTAAGATATGCAATAAATAATTAAATTTGTCAGTTCAGCTGGACCTCACAATTAAATTTATAATTTGATTTGCAGTGTCACATATCTTCAAATTTTCAAGTATATTTTTTGCTCAGCTGACTGTAAGTCATCTGAGCTATAGTGATCACACTTTGTCTGTCGTCTGTCTGGTTGTTAGGCAGTCCGGCCGGGTCAATTAACAGGGCACAAATCGTAACTGTTAGACCTAGAAATTTCTTACCATGCGTCCAGGGAGGTCCTAGGCAAATCTCCTTGGAAACTTGAAATTAGGTCATGGTGACCTATATTTTGCGACTTACAGGCCAAAAACATGATTTTGAGCACCCAGACAGTCAGATGGGGCTCAATTTGTATCTATTAGGTCTAGAATCCTCTAACATAATATTTAGGAAAGTCCTAGACAATTCTCCTTGGAAACTTGAAATTAGGTCATGGTGACCTATTTTTTGCAACTTACAGGGCAAAAACATGATTTTGAGCACCCAGATAGTCAGATGGGGCACATTTTGTTGCCATTAGGTCTAGAATCCTCTAACATAATTTTTAGGAAGGTCCTATGCAAAACCCCTTTGAAACCTGAGGTCATGGTGAACCTATATTATTTTACCTATGGGCCAAAAATATGATTTTGAGCATCCAGACAGTCAGACAGGGCACATATTGTATCTATTAGGCCTAGAATCTTCTAATGTAATATTCAGAGTATCCTGGGCAAATATCCTTGGAAACCTTAAATAAGGTCACTTTGACCTATATTTCTCAACCTACAGGAAAAGATGTCATATAAGCACTCAGACAGTCAGATGGGGCACAAATTGAATCCAGGGAGGTCCTAGGCAAATGTCCTTGGAAACCTGAAATTAGGTCACTATGACCTAACTTTGCGACCTGTAGGAAAAGATGTCATATAAGCACCCAGATGGTCAGACGGGGCACAAATTGAATCCTTTAGGCCTAGAATCTTCTAACATAAAATAAAGGGAGGTCCTAGGCAAATGTGATTGGAAACCTGCAATTAGATCACGGTGACCTATATCTTCTGACCTGTGGGCTGAAAAATGGTTTGAGCACACAGACGGTCAGATGTGGCACAGAATGTGTCCATTAGGCCTAGAATCATCTGACCTAATATTCTATGACAGCCTTGGCAAATGTCCTTGAAAACCTGAAATTAGGTCACCATGACCTATATTCAGTGACCTATAGAAAAAGGTGTCATATGAGCACCCTCACAGACAGGGTACAAATTGTATCCATCAGGCCTAGAACTATCATAACATCCAGGATGGGCCTAGGCAAATTTTTACTTGGAAACATGAAATAAGGTCACTGTGTCCTGTATTCTGCAACCTACAGGGGAAGAGGTGTCATATGAGCACCCATAATGTCAGGCCTAGAATTATCCAGGAAGCAACATCCAGGGAGGTTACAGGCAAATCCCTTTGATAACCAGAAATTAGGTCATGGTGAACAGGCTATAATCCAAAGAAATATGAATTTGAGCACACAGACAGCCAAGGTACATATTGTATCTAATTTCCTTTGAACCTTCTGTTGAAAAGTCTAGGGAGGTTGTTGGCAAGTCTCCTTTGAATCCTGAAATTAAGTAACTTAATTCTGATTATACATGTCAAATACAGTCAGATAGGGTACATATTGTATCCTTAAGCCCTACAATCTTCCAATGCAACATCCAGGGAGATCTTGGCAAATCCCACTGGAAACCTGCACTTGACAGGCCAAAAACATGATTTGAACACCCATAACATCAGATGGGTACAAATTGTATGCATTAGGCCTAGGTCCTGGGCAAATCTCCTTTGGAAATTTAAAATTAGGTCATTGTGACCTATATTCTGTGAGCTATGGACCAGAAACAAGATTTTGAGCCCCCTAGAAAGACAGGGTACAAATTGTATCCATTTTCCTTGGAACCTTCTATTGTGAAATCCAAGGGGGTCCTTGGCAAGTCTCCTATGAATCCTGAAATTTTTATTTTCCATTCATGTTCAACATAGTATCATTAGCCATAGGCTATTCTCTTAGACAATATATAACATTAATAAAAGAAATGAGAAACCAGTCAAAATCAGCTGAGTGTCATGGCCCATGGGCCTCTTGTTTATAATTTTACAGTAATTCCCAGTACCACATATAATATTAACACAAATAACATTCATGTACTATAAGTTCAATGTAGATGTTTCAGGATATTACTATAATGATAAAATAATGAATTTTTATCCAGTAACTTTATGCTAATTATGTTCCTTGGGAATATCAGTTGGGAATCAGAGTATAAAACTTATACCCAAGATAGCTTTATACTAAGTTGTAAACAAACCAAAAAAATTCTTTCAAGTGTAATGAAACTTCTTAATTACAATAAATGAACAGACCTGGTAATTGATAGCTTGGTATTCAAAGTCCTCATCTGAATATCTCTGTGATAGAAGGAGCTCCAATGATCAGTCCTTGCCTTCAGCTAGATGTTCAAACAAACAAGATGATACTCCTTTCCTCCATGTGTTGATCCAGATCTTCTTCTTCATATTCCACAGCTTTGTAATTGAGAAATCCATCTGTTTCTTTTTTATATATTTTATACAAACAGAGAGAAACAGGGGTAAAACATACCTTCCATCATCATTGTTGGCTGAATTATTTTATTTATTGCTGAGATGCTTAATTCACTACATAAAAGAAAGGAAAACATGAAAGGAAAACCAATGTGTTATGCTTGATTTTGTTGAATTTGATATTTAACTACTTGCAATTGGTTGCTTACAGGGCTTTAGATGATATTTTCATTTTCATTATGAAGTGCATCAAAGTGATCAGGCTATATTGGAAGAGTTAACACAGAGATTATCAAGGCATTTTATTGTTAGATGAAATAGCTCCAGTAATAAATCTCTTTTTAGCTTTTTTCTCTAACAGAATTATAAGTGCCCTTGTTTTCTCCAGTGGAAGCAGAGCTTGTGAAGTAGTGCTTCAGTTACTGGAAGAAAAACCTGACATTGACACAGCTGCATTGAATGAATTCCCAAAAGAATTAAAAATGAAGCATTTGTACTGAAATCTCACAGGGTTTCATGTGAATTGGTTAAAACTTAAATGCCCAGCTTGTGCAACAATAGCCACCTTGATTAAATTAGATACAGACAAGATTAATATGACCCTGCTTAGTGCTTCTTTAAATTGGTCTTAACTTCCATCTTTATGTACTATGAGAAAGAAGAAAGAACAGCTTTAAATAATTTGTTCTATTCATGTAAGGTCTAGGAAATTATGAATATTAGATGTTCATATAACTGCATGCAATAAAATTTCTTGTGAGTGTACTTAACTTTTCAGTAAAAGAGAACTACATGATCATAAAAAATGTACTCGGTACACGATAAATGCAAATTCTTGATGTTGAATTAAGCCTTTATAAATAAAGGTATGAATAAAGTCTTGCAAGAAATTGCCATTGTTTCACATTTGGGATTTAATGCAAGGAACATGTGCAATGTTAAATTCCATCAGCAAATTTGAATGCATGAGAAAACATTAACAAAAATGTTGGAGATACAATGTTTCTGTCTTAGTTTGTTAGTTATTTGGTAGGTACACGATAAATGCAAATTCTTGATGTTGAATTAAGCCTTTATAAATAAAGTTATGAATAAAGTCTTACAAGATATTGCCATTGATTGTATCCCCAGACAAAGTCGGGGGATACTATGTTTTCATACTGGTCCCCCCGCCGCCGCCGCATATAAATCTTGTTGGCGCAATAACCCAAAAAATATTTCACGGAACTTTACCAAACTTGGTATATGTATAGATATGGGTAAGAGGACAACGCCTATTTAAAATGAGGTCATGACCTTTACTAGGAGAGTGTCCTTGACCATGAATAGGTCCAATTTTGGGGAAAATCACACAAATTCTTTAATATCTCAAGAAATCTTGCATGGATTTATCCCAAAATCAAGTTGATGGAAGATTATGGATAAGGTTGTCATTTTCCAGAAACTGGTGGCGCCAGCTATTATTCTTTACTTGTTTTCGTGCCGTTTAATACCCCTAAAATTGCCACCTTACAGTACTGTTAGCATTATAAGTCAAAAACTAATGGACAGATTTCTTTTATATTATGCATATACATAGGTATGGGTTATGGTATGATGTTTATTTAAATTGGGGTCATGACCTTTCCTATGAGAGTGGCCTTGACCTTGAATATTGCCATATATGGTGAAAATCACACACCTCTTATGATATCTCCAGTGTTGATAGCCATATGGATTTCAAACATGACTTTATGTATGGCCCACCACTAAAGTAAGAACCCTATAGGTTCTAGGGTCATAAGGTCAAAGGTCAAGGTCACTGGACTTGCATCTTAAAAGATACTGTGGATGCATTTTAAGCCAAACTTTCATCCCAGGTCTTCCATCTTGAATATATAGCTCACTTGCCAATAGTGGATGATCCATATCAATTTTGGGGTCACAAGGCCAAAGGTCAAGGCCACAGGAGCTATCTGTCCAAAAATTAGTTTCTGGATGATAATTCCTGCTTTTATTGATGTATTGATTTCAAACTTGACTTATATATGTCCAATTGAAAAAGCAAGACTCCAATTGATTTTGGGGTCATGAGGTCAAAGGTCAAGGTCACAGGACACATCTTTAAAAAGATTGTGGATGCATTTTCAGCCAAACATTTCATTTCAGACCTTTCACCTTGCACATAGAGTTCATCTGCCAATAGAGGAAGACCCCTATCAATTTTGAGGTCACAAGGTCAGAGGTGAAGGTCACAGGAGCCATCTGTCAAAAAATTAGTTTCTGGATGATAATTCCTGCTTTAATTGATGTATGGATTTCAAACTTGACTTGTATTTGACCCATTGGAAAAGCAAGACCCGAATTGATTTTGGGGTCACGAGGTCAAAGGTCAAGTTCACAGGAAACATCTTTAAAAGATTGTGGATGCATTTTCAGCCAAACAATTCATCTCAGATCTTTCATCTTGCACATATAGTTCACCTGCCAAGAGTGGAAGACTCCTGTCAATTTTGAGGTCATAAGGTCAAAGGTGAAGGTCACAGGAGCCATCTGTCCTAAAATTAGTTTCTGGATGATAATTCCTGCTTTTATTGATGTATTGATTTCAAACTTGACTTGTATTTGACCCATTGGAAAAGCAAGACCAGAATTTATTTTGGGGTCATGAGGTCAAAGGTCAAGGTCACAGGGAACCTCTTTAAAAAGATTGTGGATGCATTTTCAGCCAAACAATTCATCTCAGATATTTCATCTTGCACATATAGTTCACCTGCCAAGAGTAGAAGACCCCTATCAATTTTGAGGTCACAAGATCAAAGGTGAAGGTCACATGAGCCATCTGTCCAAAAATTAGTTTCTGGATGATAATTCCTGCTTTTATTGATGTATGGATTTCAAACTTGACTTGTATATGTTCCATTGGAAAAGCAAGACCCAAATTGATTTTGGGGTCATGAGGTCAAAGGTCAAGGTCACAGGACACATCTTAAAAAAGATGTGGATGCATTTTCAGCCAAACATTTCATCTCAGATCTTTCATCATGTATATATAGTTCACCTACCAAGAGAGGAAGAACCCTATCAAATTTGAGGTCACAAGGCCAAAGGTTAAGGTCCCAGGAGCCATCTGTCTAAAAATTAGTTTCTGGATGATAATTCCTGCTTTATTCATGTATAGATTTCAAACTTGACTTGTATATGTCCCATTGGAAAAGCATAACCCGAATTGATTTTGGGGTCATGAGGTCAAAGGTCAAGTTCACAGGACACATCTTTTAAAAGATCAAGGTCACAGGACCAACATCTTCAACAAGATTGTGGATTGATAGATGGAAGAAACAATAAATATGGCAAGTGTCAGTATATGCTGCTAAAAACGGGGGCCTATTCTTAAAGGGGGGGGGGGGGGGGGGGGGGCTACTATGTCTGGGGATACTGGGGTTAGGATAACACAAAAGTAACAACTCTTTTTTTTTTTTGAGGTAATCTGGAACACCATAATGTCTTTGTGTATTGATTCTTAGCCAATGTGAGATAGATCAAATGGTTTATCAAGCCAAGAGCAAGAGTCAATCACTGGTATTTTGAGTTGTGTTTGCTCTGCCCTGCAGAGCTGACCATTGAAACAACCATCCTTTGATTACTGTGGTTGCATTCTTATTTTTGGTAGGTTCAAATTTGCAATATTGGAAATTTTTCAGAATCTATCAGTAGTGGCAAAAATTGTGGTCAGTTTACGAGAAATTATGATCATATTGACCACAAAGTAAAATGGGGACAGGGCTGATATATAGGCTTCATTCATGGACTGAAAACAAAGTTTCTTTACAAAAAGTGTTTTGTTTCATTATTTTTTATGTTAACAAACTCCCCACAATGTCACGTATTGTAAACTTATGTTACTTTACTAAACTTAAACTTCGTCTTTCTCCCATTCACGTTCTCATTCAAGCAAGTTTGTGGCACTTGTGGCACACAGCCACAACAGGTGAATTCGGCAACTTAGGTAACCATTTTTATTCTTCAGTAGCATCCAAATATATATATAAAAATGTCAATACATAAAAAGCGTCCTCAGTGCAGAGTGGCCAAAAAGGAATCTGTCCACACATGATTATACCCTGGCTTTTGTTCTCTCTCTCTCATTGGAATATAACCAATAACATCACCCCATTCACTCCATTGGTCAGACGGGTAAGGTGAACTCCACCCACTATACAGGCAAATGAAATGAAGGGAGAGTTGGTTGATTATACCCTGACATATACAAGGTCTACATACAGTGTAATTATATGTTATCTTGATATCATCAATCTGTGTGTGCTCCTAGCTGACTAAACATCACAGGACCCCCATTTTAGTGGTCACCCTGATGAGATAAACACCTTTACCCTCATGAGATTTACAGATTAGGACTTGGCCTGTACAAATAAGGGACCCAGTGACCAAGATAAGGGGATTATGCAATCAGTACCCAGGCATCATGGAACAAAAGCTTGTTATACATGTGTGATATGTCACAAGGTAACGCAGAGGTTTGAATGTATATGAAATATTAAATTAACAAAATCAGTAAAGTTATAATAATAATTAAAATATTCATATTATTGAGAACAGCTGCAAATGAGAGAGAGAAGCCCATTGAACTCATTTAGTGTGACATGAAATACCAAGAATATACAACCTATCATGCCAAATCTTACAGTATGGCTACAGTTGGTCAACCTAATCCTTTGCTTCTTCTAACATCTAACTTCTATCATCTGTGGCACACATACCGTAGGTCTGGTGGTCCTTTGGTTCAGGTCACTTTTTTCATTAATTTTGGTCAAATAGTAGGACTTTTTAAGAAATTGTAAATTAATTATAATGAGAAAAATGTGCTGCATGCATTGCTCAAGCAGGTGATGTCCACTCTTTATTTAATTAACGAGTGACATTCATTCATCAGTGGCATTTTCCCTAAACATACTGATAACATAGTTATTTAGTTACTGATTGGTTTCTTACACCCAAACTGACATGTGAATTTTTTTCCTTGGCTTTGCCTTTTATAAGCCTATTTATACTAGCAGCCAAGCAGCACAGGTCAGGCAGGCCCACCCACATTGGCTCAGCTAGGCCTGCATGCCCATCACAGTTCAAACATGTGGCAACTTCACAAGGGCACTGGGCTTTCTGGTCCTTATGTTAGGGGCAGGTGAGTGGAAGCCAAGTGATAATGAATTATGTCAGTTGATAAAGTGAATGCAGGGGTGGATGCAGAATCTAAGAAAAGAGGGCTCAGCACCCTGGCACCCCTGCCCCCCCCCCCTCTAAATCCACCCCTGGATTGATATAATTTTATTAGTACATGGAATAGTAAGTGCCTGAATTTTTATCAAAATATTATCAATAACTTCATTTGTTAGCAAACCTGTGAGCTTATTTGATGGTGTGGCATCGGCCATCCTCTGTAAGTTAACCCATACTATTTCAAAATAGGCAGGAGCTATCATCACCAAATATTATGCAAAAAATTAGTCATTTGAAAAACTCTATCAGATTTTGCTTATCTTTTTGCTATCTGCAATAATTAAGATTTTATCAGGAAAAGGTAAACAAATTTAACTCTTCTTCTGTTCAGCCAAAATGTTCAATATTTCACAGGAATAATCTCTGAAACAATCTCTCTCAAGTTTTTTAAAATGGTTCCAGTTTGGTGAATTTTGGCTGAGTTACAGGAAGCTGAACTTAGTCATTTGGAAAAAAGAGGGAACTAAAATTACAATATCAAAAACAACTGGAGCTATCTTCACCAAATTTTATGCAAATGTTTGTCACATGACTCATAATAGGATTTAAGGTATATCAATCTCAGAATCGACAGGAGCTAGCATCACAAAATTTTGTGCAAAGGTTGTTCACATGACTCATATTTGATATTGCACTTTTTGTTGCACCTCCTACATCAACCTATTTTACGGACAAAAAACTCATAATTTAAGCTCTTTCAGTTTAAAAATGGTTTATGATAAAACTGTCACGCTGAATCATTTAATATTCACAAGCATTATCTTAGGGTAGGGTATCTCGAAACACTGTACGGCTCTCGAATGGGATGGCTGGGTCTCCGCTGCTGGGATTGGTAGAGGGAATGCAGGTTGCTTCTGGCCTTTCCGACTGTGGATGCTGTAGCTTTCCTAAAAGATCACCGACTCCGGATGGACAGTGGCGGCCTTTGCGGCTCTCTGCTTGGCTTGGTGTGGCATTGCGTCTGTTGGCTCGGAGAACGTGCTTAAGGAGCGCACAGGACTGAGGTCTTGACCACAGCAACCTGTAGCTGCTCGAAGAGCGTAAACTTTCTTTGGCTTGGCTTGGTAGGGTTCTTTCAATTGTATTAGAATAGATTTGGTTAATTTTTTAGCTCAGCTGACTATAAGTCATCTGAGCTGTATATAAGGTCCTTTGTCCGTCCAGCCGTTAACAGGGCAGGTTTTGAAACCTTTGGACCTACAAATCCAAAATTTTGCATACCATTAGATGTCCCTAAAATCTCCTACCATACCAAAAATTGGGTCATTAGGACTTTGTTCCTTTGAGATATTAAGGTAAAACCTCCGTTTTCCATAAAAAAAGCCATTGTTACACTTCAAGGCTGCCTAATATCAAAACCACTGATCTGTTTTTGATCATATTTTGTATTCATATTCTTCCATACATTTTCTATGAACATACCAAAAATTTTGTCAGTATTGGGTATTATTTTGAAGTAATGGGCCCAAATATAATGCAATTTTTTAAAAATCAGGAAATATATATTTACTCACCTAACATGAGAATTGCTGAAGCTGGAGACTTTCTTTCCGGAATATAACTTTATTTAATCAAGATTCAATTGTTTACCCAAAATTAGATCTGAATTTTGCAAATTTTTAAGATATCAGCATTAATAAAAAATTAATACCTTAAATTTTGTCCAATTTTGGCTAATGCATGTTTTTTCCCTGTAAGCACTGTTGATTTAATTTTCACAGCATATATACATAAGGATTAAATCTGTTAAAATCTGAAATTTCAAAGGAATTGATTGAAAAGAGTAGCTTTTATTTAAGTTTTGATACACCATGTCAAGTGATGTTTACATAGATGTAAACATCAGTAGCCCACCTAGTAGTACATGCAACCCATTCCAGGCAGCTCGCCTTGGCTCAGCTTGGCCACTACTAGCAGGCTTCCCTTCTGCCTTGCACCCCCCCCCCCCCCCCCCCCGATAGTGCATTAACTAGATGAATGTTATTATTTTCTGTATTTTATTTCATTTTTGGCTATGCTACATTTTAGGTTTTGTATTGTACCACCAGGGTTACAATGATTAAAGTGCACATTTAATTGTGTCCACAGTGTTGTATTGCTATGAAAGTGTGGATGATCATCAGAGAAGTAATTCGTTACTTCAGAAGAGTAAAAAATGCACCAGGTGTGAAATTGACCATTAATTCCAGTAATAAATTATAGCTGAGATAGTAATTAGCACAATGATTTTTTTGTCCCTCAATCAACCAACAGTGTGTATACTTTATTTGAAAAGATGTTTTTATTTTATCAAATTTACTGAATCATTTATTTTATTTTGGTGAATAAAATTAAGCATGTACTGAAAACTCCAATGTGCAAAACTTTTTAATATGGAATTAAAGGAATAATCTTGTAGATGCCATGCCGTGGCATTATTGTATCCCCAGACAAAGTCGGGGGATACTATGTTTTCATACCGGTCCAACCGCCGCCGCGCATATAAATCTTGTTGGTGCGATAACTCAAAAAATATTTTACGGATCTTTACCAAACTTGGTATATGTATAGATATGGGTGAGAGGACGACGCCTATCCAAAATGAGGTCATGACCTTTACTAGGAGAGTGTCCTTGACCTTGAATAAATCCAAATTTGGGGAAAATCACACAAATTATTAAATATCTCAAGAAACCTTGCATGGATTGATCCCAAAATCAAGTTGATCAGTGATCATGGATAGGGTTGTCAATGTTCCAGAAGATGGTGGCACCACCTATTATTCTTTACATGCCTTTTAATACCCCCAAAATTGCCACTTGACAGTACTGTGAGCATTATAAGTAAAAAAAATGGACAGATTTCTTTTATATTATGCATATACATAGATATGGGTTATGGGATGATATTTATTTAAATTGGGGTCATGACCTTTCCTATGAGAGTGGCCTTGACCTTGAATATTCCCATATTTGGTGAAATTCACACAAAATCTTTAATATCACAGTAAGGGATACATGGAATGATCCAAAAATCAAATTGACTGAAGATCTTGGATAGCTTGTCTTTTGCAGAAGACAGGTGGCGCCATCTTGTGTTGTTTTCTTGTTAAAATGATGGTAACGCAATAACTTTGTAAGAATTTGAGATACAGTCACCAAACCTACAGGTTCGATGCATCTTATCAACAGCTAGCTCAAGTTCTAATTTGGATGACCTTGATGCATTTTTATTCAAGGTCACAGCAGCAGTAATGCTAATACAGGTAGTGCCACCTTGTGTTGTTTTCTTGCTTTTGCGTGTGTTAATACACCACCATTGCCACTTGACAGCACTGTTAGCATGATAAGTTGAAAACTAGTGGACAGATTTCTTTCATATCATGTATATATATATGTAAACCTCCGTTTTCCATTAAAAAAGCCATTGTTACACTTCAAGGCTGCCTAATATCAAAACCACTGATCTGTTTTTGATCATATTTTGTATTCATATTCTTCCATACATTTTCTATGAACATACCAAAAATTTTGTCAGTATTGGGTATTATTTTGAAGTAATGGGCCCAAATATAATGCAATTTTTTAAAAATCAGGAAATATATATTTACTCACCTAACATGAGAATTGCTGAAGCTGGAGACTTTCTTTCCGGAATATAACTTTATTTAATCAAGATTCAATTGTTTACCCAAAATTAGATCTGAATTTTGCAAATTTTTAAGATATCAGCATTAATAAAAAATTAATACCTTAAATTTTGTCCAATTTTGGCTAATGCATGTTTTTTCCCTGTAAGCACTGTTGATTTAATTTTCACAGCATATATACATAAGGATTAAATCTGTTAAAATCTGAAATTTCAAAGGAATTGATTGAAAAGAGTAGCTTTTATTTAAGTTTTGATACACCATGTCAAGTGATGTTTACATAGATGTAAACATCAGTAGCCCACCTAGTAGTACATGCAACCCATTCCAGGCAGCTCGCCTTGGCTCAGCTTGGCCACTACTAGCAGGCTTCCCTTCTGCCTTGCACCCCCCCCCCCCCCCCCCGATAGTGCATTAACTAGATGAATGTTATTATTTTCTGTATTTTATTTCATTTTTGGCTATGCTACATTTTAGGTTTTGTATTGTACCACCAGGGTTACAATGATTAAAGTGCACATTTAATTGTGTCTACAGTGTTGTATTGCTATGAAAGTGTGGATGTTCATCAGAGAAGTAATTCGTTACTTCAGAAGAGTAAAAAATGCACCAGGTGTGAAATTGACCATTAATTCCAGTAATAAATTATAGCTGAGATAGTAATTAGCACAATGATTTTTTTGTCCCTCAATCAACCAACAGTGTGTATACTTTATTTGAAAAGATGTTTTTATTTTATCAAATTTACTGAATCATTTATTTTATTTTGGTGAATAAAATTAAGCATGTACTGAAAACTCCAATGTGCAAAACTTTTTAATATGGAATTAAAGGAATAATCTTGTAGATGCCATGCCGTGGCATTATTGTATCCCCAGACAAAGTCGGGGGATACTATGTTTTCATACCGGTCCCACCGCCGCCGCGCATATAAATCTTGTTGGTGCGACAACTCAAAAAATATTTTATGGATCTTTACCAAACTTGGTATATGTATAGATATGGGTGAGAGGACGACGCCTATCCAAAATGAGGTCATGACCTTTACTAGGAGAGTGTCCTTGACCTTGAATAAATCCAAATTTGGGGAAAATCACACAAATTATTAAATATCTCAAGAAACCTTGCATGGATTGATCCCAAAATCAAGTTGATCAGTGATCATGGATAGGGTTGTCAATGTTCCAGAAGATGGTGGCACCACCTATTATTCTTTACATGCCTTTTAATACCCCCAAAATTGCCACTTGACAGTACTGTGAGCATTATAAGTAAAAAAAATGGACAGATTTCTTTTATATTATGCATATACATAGATATGGGTTATGGGATGATATTTATTTAAATTGGGGTCATGACCTTTCCTATGAGAGTGGCCTTGACCTTGAATATTCCCATATTTGGTGAAATTCACACAAAATCTTTAATATCACAGTAAGGGATACATGGAATGATCCAAAAATCAAATTGACTGAAGATCTTGGATAGCTTGTCTTTTGCAGAAGACAGGTGGCGCCATCTTGTGTTGTTTTCTTGTTAAAATGATGGTAACGCAATAACTTTGTAAGAATTTGAGATACAGTCACCAAACCTACAGGTTCGATGCATCTTATCAACAGCTAGCTCAAGTTCTAATTTGGATGACCTTGATGCATTTTTATTCAAGGTCACAGCAGCAGTAATGCTAATACAGGTAGTGCCACCTTGTGTTGTTTTCTTGCTTTTGCGTGTGTTAATACACCACCATTGCCACTTGACAGCACTGTTAGCATGATAAGTTGAAAACTAGTGGACAGATTTCTTTCATATCATGTATATATATATGGGTATTCCTCTATATATTTCCTATGTACATACCAGAAATTACTTCAATATTTTTAAATTCTTGAAGTAATGGGCCCAAACATAATGCACTTTGAAAAAATTCAGGAAATATATTAACTCCCTTACCTTGAGAATTGCTGAAGATAGAGACTTTCTTTCAGGTATATAACTATATTTAATCAAGATTCAATTGTATACCCCAAAATAAGATCTGAATTTTTGAAATTTTATAAGTTATTAGCATAAATATAAAATCAGTAACTTACATTTTGCCCAGATTTGACCATGGCACATTTTTTTCCTGTAACTGCTGTGAATTTAATTTTTACAGCATGCTACCATAAGCATTTCATCTCTAAACATCTGAAATTTGAAACCAGTAGATCAAAAACTGTAGATTTTATTCAAGTTTTCAAGCACCATGTTTAGATCAAGCAAATGTTATGCAGTTTGCTAGAGCTCAGCTCCCCAGCTTCCAACGCCAGCTCTCAGCTCCCAAAATTTGGCATACAGTTAGATGTCCCCAAAACCCCCCTACCATACCAAAGGTTTGGTCACTAGAACTTCTTTCCTTCGAGATATTAAAAAAAAAATATTTAATTTTCAATTAAAAACCCATTTTTACACTTCAAGACTGCCTAATATCAATACCACTGATCTGACTTTGATCATATAAAGTATACATTTTCTTCTATTTATACTCTGTGCACATGTCAGAAATGATTTGAGTATAGCGATATTGTTTTAAGTTATGGGCCCGAACATAATGCACTTTGTAAACAAGAAATATGTTTACTTCCTAAACATGAAAATTGCTGAAGCTAGAGATTTTTTTTATGCCCCCGCCACAAAGTTGCCAGGGCATATAGTTTTACCCATGTCCGTCATTCTGTCCTTCCGAAATCAAACAGTTGTACGGACTTTTTTTCACAACGCCTGCAGATATTGGCCTGATTTTTGGTGTGTCGGCAGATAATGACCAGTTACAGATCGAGTTCGAGTTTTGTCCCAATTGACCTACTTTTGACCGTTTATCAGCTCCTAAACTTAGAAAATTTCATGAAAAATAGAAATTTTCATGACAAATACACATGTACGGATTTTTTTTCGCAATGCCTGCAGATATTGGCCTGATTTTTGGTGTGTTGGCAGATATTGACCAGTTACAGATTGAGTTCGCGTATCGTCCCAGTTGACCTACTTTTGACCGTTTTACGGCTCCTAAACTTAGAAAATTTCATGAAAAATATAAATTTTCATGACAAATACACATGTAGAGACTTTTTTTTGCAATACCTACAGATATTGGCCTGATTTTTGGTGTGTGAGCAGATAATGACCAGTTACAGATCGAGTTCACGTTTTGTCCCAGTTGACCTACTTTTGACAGTTTGATGGTGCTCTAACATAGAAAATTTCATTAAAAAAGTGCACATGTACGGACTTTTTTTCGTAGTGCCTGCAGATCAGGCCTGATTTTTGGTGTGAAGCAGATAATGACCAGTTACAGATCGAGTTCTTGTTTTGTCCCAGTTGACCTACTTTTGACCATTTGACTGCTCCTGAACATAGAAATTTTCATGAAAAATAGAAATTTTCATAACAAATGCATATGTACGGACTTTTTTCCTCAATGCCTGCAGAAACCACCCTGATTTTTTATGTGAGGGCAGATAATGACAGTTACAGATCGAGTTCGCGTTTCGTCCCAGTTGACCTACTTTTGATTGATTTACGGCTCCTTAACATAGAAAATTTCATGAAATACAGAAATTTTTATAGAAAATGCACATGTATGGACTTTTTCACAATACCTGCAGATACTGGCCTGATTTTTTGTGTGTTGCTTGATAATGACCCGTTACAGATCGAGTTTGCATTTTGCCCTTGTTGACCCACTTTTGACCATACGACACTTCCTTAACTTAAAAATTTTTTCAAAATTTAACAAATGTTTCTAATTTGCCCCAGGTGGGGGCATTCATGTCGTTCCGACACATCTAGTTTTGTCAGGATATAACATTATTTAATCAAGATTCAGTTGTATACCCAAAGTTCTGAATTTTTCAAATTTTATAAGTTATTAGTATAAATATAAAATCAGTACCTTAAATTTTGGAATAAGGATTTCAGCTTGTTAGTTTTGAAAGTTGAAAGAAATTGGCCAAAAACTTTATTGAAGTTTTTATGAGACCATGTCGGACACAGGCTCTACCCAGCCCCTCTTCAGTCACCTGTATGTCCTCTACTTGACCTTTCAGGCCAATTATGCACGCATGATGCGGGGCATATACTTGCAGCTGGGCAGCTTATTGCTCGCCACAGCTGATCCAGATGTCCAAACCAGCTCATCTATTAGTTGTTTAGACCAACAGCATAACAATAAACTATGAATAAATGAATTTTTATAGATCTATAATAACAACTTTAAAAATAATCAGTAGAAAAGGAATTTGACAGTTGATGAGTAACTGGGAATTACCTTGCAGTTACTGATGTTTTATGGATTTTGTATGGATGGATGAAAATGTATTCCAGGTAACACCAAAGAGTCACGTATGGTATTTTTCTTTTCAGTTTTAATAATGAAAAAAATAAAAAAATTAAATTTTATTGTTATGTACTGTTTGAGATTATTTAAAAGGAAATTAATGATTTACAAAGATGCAGTTTATAATATAAATCTAAATTCCCAGGTCTTTTCCATGTGTTTCAGCTTTTTAATTTATATTTTTAAATTTAAAAAAGTTAAAATGTCAAAAATTTTTAAATCAATTTTACTCAGACAAATACTGATTAATGATGTCAATATGTTTCCCTTATGACATTCTGACACGTGGCTGTAACAGCTGTCACAAGACTATGTAAATAATCAAAATTTATATTACTGGTTCTTATATTTCAGTTAATAAAATTAAACTTGTCCATCTCTAGTTTTCTCCTTGTATAATTTATAAGGGTGTTCTTTTCCTTGGGTTATTTTTTACATATATAATGGTTTCATAGCTGAGAAACTTCAAATTTTTTTCAGATACATTTTATTAATTAAAAAAATTTGAATATGATAAAAAATCAGATCTTAGACAAGTTCTCATTATGATTTCTGTAATGTTAATAATTGTCATAAGACTCTTGCTATGTCTAGTGTGTAGATTGATGTGGAGGTAGTCCTAAGTGAATATTATAGTTTTATTTTTTGAATATAAAGAAAATTCATAAAACCAGATACTTATGATCATTTTTTAAATTTGTGATATTTGTTTATTCTGGATTCTCAAGAATTTGTTTGGCTGAAACTGAATAAATACCACATGGTGCAGTATTTTGCAAATGTATTTGAATGCAAATATGAATATGTACTCCATAATTTCATGTATAAGGATAGGAATACAGGTAAAAATGTATGTATTTGAATACAAATGCATTCATGAATATATTCTATAATATTATTTTAATAATCATTTATTACAACAATATCATTAAAAAATCTTTGATGAAAAAAACAGGTGATACTGTTATCATTTTTAATTTAAATTATACTTTACACAATACTTGTTATTAATTTTTAATAATTTTTAATAAATAGTTTAACTTTTCAAATAATTCTACTGCAATGTAGGTAAAGTTTTACGGCCAAGTCAAACCTGTGTGATGAGAGGACACCATTTCCAACTGTATATAATATTAATGACATCAATCCTCTTCCCTGTCTCAACGGATCTTATCAAAATCTTACATAACTTGAGTTAAACACCATCAACTCATAATAGAGCTTATATTACCTCACAAAACCAGCCTTTGCCTACCTCCTCTTCCAATTCATATTTTGTGATCATATATAAGAGCTGAGTGCCGTGACCCATGGGTCCCTTGTTTTATTACAAATTTATAAAACTTGTAAATAAAAAAATGAATCAGATAAAAACTATTAATGGAAAAAAGTAGTTATGCTAAAAAAATAGGCTTGTATATAAACTTAAATGCATTAATACCTTGAAAGTGAAATAAAGGTATTAGTCCATACTGTCCACTTGCCTGTCCATCTGTATATTTTCATATGCATCACAGTATCTCAAATCTTTTACTGTTTTCCTTCATAACAGTCTTGTCAGAATATTAGTTTGCAATCATATATTTAGAACTTTACTATAACCAAGTAGGAGGGCCCCTTTCCTCTTAGCTTCTCATATGCTTATATAAATGAAAAACATTACACTAGAATATTTTGCATATTTTGCATTTGCAATTTCAAACTTCAGCTGAGTGCCGTGACCCATGGGTCCATTGTTTTGTTTCTGTAGAGTCAAAGAGAGCTGCGTGAAATTAGCCTTTTTGGCCAATAGTAAGCCTATTTCAAACTGAGGACTGCACTGGTCTCCTTCTGCATAACTGTTGTTTCAACTTTTGTAACATTGCACTAAAATTATTCTTAGGAGGGCGTTGTTCAAGCTTACTTAAATGATTGTTTAGCAGAATTCTTGGACTTTTAACAATGAAAGGACTACATCTATTATTATTCTAAACATTTTGATAAAATATTCTTATGGATATGTCAGCTTGAAAAAAAAAACATTGTTGCCAAAGTCTTACAGTATGTGTTAACTGAATTACCAAAAGGCCAAGATTGTGTCTGTATCATTAAATAGCTTGGCAGACTGCCAACTATTTCAGATTTGGCGTCAGGCCAAAGGTCAGTCTGGATCTATTTATAGCTTTGACAGACTGTCAACTGTGTCAGATTATGCAACAAGTCAAGAGTTCATTCAGTGCTTTCAGGTACAGGTCAAGAGTTCACTCAGTCCATCCAGGAGCAGGTCAAGAGTTCACTCAGTGCAATTGCTGCAGAGAGCAATTTGTTACAGTTCACTTGGCGCAACTGCCATCCTCACATAAGCCTGGTCAGCCCAGTACACCTAACTCGAAGAGAATATTTTGACCTGTCCATGCATCTTTAATGGCTTTCTTGTTCACAAAACTGGTGGCGCAACCTACATAACTTTTGCACAGTGTATGTGCCTGCTTACTTCTGTGGAGGGATTTGATATATCAGCTTGAAATAGTGTGTATTGATGCATATTGGATAGCTTTGTCATATACAAGACTGGTGGCACCACCTAAAATAATTTTTGCACAGTGTATGTCCCTGTTTATTTCTTAGGACGGGTTTGATATATCAGCCTGAAATTGGGCATATGTATACATCTTGGATAGCTAAATCATATACAAGACTGATGGAACCACCTACAATCAATTTTGTGTTGTGTGTACCCATGCCAGTATTTCAGGATTGATTTTTATGTAATTGGTTCTTGTACAAAATGTAAAGCACTTGCATTGTTCATATAAATGTTACGCATGTAGGCCTACTTGAAAAAAAAAATGGTCCAGCATTGAAGCATTATACATGGTGTATAAACCATTGCATAGGTTTGTATTAGGCCTGTAGGCCTTGTTGTAAATTACATACTTTTTAGCACAGCTGACTATAAATCAACTGAGCTATAGTGATGGTCCTTTGTCTGTCAGCTGTCTGTCCATCCATCTGTTAAACTGCCATGTTTTGAAAACATTGGACCCACAAATAAAAAATTTGGCATACAGTTAGATGTCTCTAAGTTCTCCTACCAAACAGGATATACTGGGTCACTGCGACTTTTTTCCTTCGGAATATTAAGGAAAAAACTCCATTTTCCATTAAATACCTTTTGGTACACTTAAAGTCTGCCTAATATCAAAACAAAAAAGCTCTGTTTTGTTCCATTTTGGCAAAAAATCCCTCTATATGTTTCCTATATACATCTTAGAAATTTAATGTATTGCAAAATTTGTAAAAGTTGTGAACTAGAACATTAGGTACCTTATCAAACAGCAAAAAACATATTTTCTCACTGAACATGGTAATTGTTGAAGCTAGACACTTTTTTCAGGCATATAACTATATATTGAATTGTATACCAGATATTGTATATGAAATTTCTAAATTTTTAAGTCATTAGCATAAATTTAACATAATAATTTTAAAAGTTTGCCCAATTTTGACCATGGCACATTTGTATCATGTAAGCACTGTTGATTTAATTTTCACAGCATGTGCACATATTTAATATTTTATATTCTGAAATTTGGAAATAATAGATAAAAAATTGGGCTAGTTATTGAATTTTTAGCTCAGCTGACTATAAGTTATCTGAGCTATAGTCGTGGTCCATTGTCCGTCGTCCGTCTGTCTGTCCGTCCGTAGATGTGGCACGTTTTGAAACCGTAAGACCTAGGAATCCAAAATTCGGCATAATGTTAGATGTCCCCAAGATCTCCGAACAAGCCGAAAACTGGGTCTTTGCAACTTCGTTCCTCTGAGAAATTAAGGAAAAACCTCAAATTTTTATTAAAAATCTGTTTTCACACTTCAGGACTGCCTATTATCAAAACCACTCATCTGTTTTTCCTCATATTTACCCTTAATATTCCTCTATATAGTTCCTATGTACATGCCAGAAATAAGGTCTGTATTATATAATTTAAAAAAGTTATGGGCCCAAACATATTGCACTTTGTAAAAAATCAGGAAAAATATTTGGTTACTTAACACCAAAAAAAATGTTGAAACTATGGACTTTTTTTCAGTTATATAACTTTAATTAATCAAAATTTAATTGTATACCCAAAATTAGATCAAAATCTTTTAAATTTTTTTAAATATTAGCAAAAATATAAAATCGGTACCTTAACTTTTGCCCAAATTTGACCATGGCACGTTTTTTTTCTCATAAGTATATTTAATTTATTTTTCACAGCTTAGATACATGTGGATTTAATATGTTGAATTCTGAAATTTGAAAATAAAAGCTTAAAAATTATTCCAATTATTGAAGTTTTTCAGATGCTCTAATGTATTTGCATTTTGTACATCTAAGACCCCACTCTTGCTCACTACAGTCTGCCTAGGTAACCTTATTAGTGATGCAGCACTGGCAGAACAGCCCTGCTGTAATAAACATACACTTATTCTCATGGGCCCTACCCTAACATCCCCCCCCCCAGTTCTCCAACCCCTCCCCCCCCCCCCCACACACACACACCCACCATCACCAGTTATATTGCAGTACATGGTTTGTTATTGTCAACTGTATTTCTTTAAATGTAAAGCTGTTTTTGATCCAATGTGCACAACTTTTCTTGAAGTATTAATTCAAGAAGTAATCCAAGAGATGCCACGTTGTTCTAATGTAGCATTTTTAAGAAATTATTTCCTTTTAAATAAATAAACAAAATATAATTTAACCCATCAGTAGGCATAATTTGATAATATTTGTAGCAAATCATTGATAAATAAAGGTGCAATTTAAAATTGTGAATTCTGGAGTGTTATTTTCATATATATTGTTGTATATCTTATAAAAAAAATATATCTGTGTGCATAATTTGATGTTACCTGACTAAATTTAGTATAAATGTTGATGCAATTTAGATTTGTGAATCAATTCAAATATTCAGATATATATGATATACTGCAAATATATAGTAAAATTTATAAACTTAAAAAAATGACTTAACAAAAGAATAAATAGGATCATATGCAAATATTTGTTCATTATTTTCCTGTCCCAGTAGAATGGAAATAAAAGTTATTTGCTTTGTTTTTAATCTCTCTGCCTGTTTTTAAATATTTAAAAATAATTTCTTTTAAATTAAATTTTATCCTTTATGTATATGCAGAGGTACTGTAACTCCCACCAGTCCCTGTAAGCACCATTGACATTTATTCTGTATTCTGTATTAATATCCATAGGTGTTGTAACTCTGCCCCCCTGTCATTGAGCCCTAGTTTAAAGTTATTAGCATAAATATAAAATCAGTACCTTAAATTTTGCCCAACTTCGGCCATGGCACATTTTTTCCTGTGCAACTCTGGATTAAATTTTCACAGCATCTACACATAAGAATTCAATCTGATAAAATCTGAAATTTGGAAATAAAAGCTGCAAAATTAGGCTAGTTATTGAATTTTTTGGGAGGCTCTTGTTGTATTCCCTCACATTGTCAAGCAGTCCACTTTGGACACTGTAAGTCATTCAGTGCATCCCTATGCTCCCCTGATATTATGTAATCCCATCATAGGGGCAAGCCCTCACTCTTGTTGAGCTTGATCAGGCTGTCCGCAGTTAATACCACAGGGAGCCTTTCTCTCTCCACCCTCCCCCCCCCCCCCACCCCATTCTGTTGACAGACCTGTACTATAAACAAGATTAATCTTATAATTTCACATTTTTTTCAGCAACGAGCAGTTACAACAGAGACCCCTCCAGCCACCCACCCTTTCAATACACAGGACTAATAAACAAGACAAATCTTATAATTTTAATGTTAAATAAATTCTTTTTGTTGAGACTTGGACTTTTTGATTTTTTTTAAAGAAAAAAATGTTCAGGAATTTAATCCTCATATTCAAATGAGATAGATTTAAGATAGATATAACAAGATTTAATGAGATATAAATACTTTGTAGCATTTCATTCATATCTCTTAAAGTTGGCCGAGCCTAGGTGTGAATAACACTGTAAAACTTAGTTTTAAAATCAGGAATAATGGTCAAACTTTGTGGGATTAATTTTTATCTATTATGGCCATATATTTAACTTTTGAAAACTTAATAACCTTCACACATTATTTGTTTATGAAATGTAACTTTTATATAACACTTACCGTAGGCCCATTTTTTCCCTAGGTGCCTCACTAAATGGTTTCGGGCCAAAAATTTCATTTATTACACAGTGCATATGCTTTAGCTAATGCCCATTATTCTACAATTTACAGAGGTCCATTTCAGCAGGGCCATTTTCTCTTAGCTTTTCAAATGGTAATATACATGAAAAACCAAAAGAAATAAAAATATTTTGCAGTTACTAATATTTTCCAAAATTCAGCTGAGCGACGTGACCCATGGGTCCCTTGTTTTAGGCTGTATTGTATTCATTTTCATTGTCAAGCTCTGGGCAGCCCACTTCTGGTCACTGGAGGTCATTCAGTACAGCTATGCCTTTGTACCTGATTAATAATGCATCACTTGGGAAGCATCCCTGCTGTCACAGGTGTACAGTTATTCTCATATTTATGTATATGGATTCAAGCTATTAAAATGAGAAATTTGAAAGCAACATAAGTATACATATTCACATGTAAATGTCATTTTGCAAATGTATAAATTTTAAAACTAAAAAAAAAAAAAAACATTTGATGTAATAAAAAATTGAAGATCTAATGCAAATATTTGTTCATTATTTTCCTGTCCGAGCATAATGGGATCAGCTTAGTTTGTCCACCTGTCAGTCAATTTTAAAATAATTAATAATTATGAATCAACTTATTTCATGTGAGCAGTGTTGAATTAAATTTCATATCCTGCATGTATATTAAGAGATAATGCAACTCCCCCATTCCCCCCTTTGCCATCAATTCTTGCATCTGTGCACTTGGGATGTTAGTTATATCGCAGCTATATAATATTGATAAAATTCTTGAAAAGAAAAATTAATAAAATAAAAATTGAACTAATTGTATATAATTACAGTATACTGACCATTGAATAACTTTACCCCCATTTATGATTATTTTGGATTTTTACCTTCGAAGGTCAGCTGCAGCTGAGCACCGTGACCCATTGGGCCCTTCAGCCTTTTTAGTAAAATATGAAAGACAATATCATTTTTATGTAATTTTTCCCAAACAGTAGGCAGACAGAGGGTGTTGAAATTAAATTAAATTTACAATGAAAATGAGTGATTGGTTGATTAATCATAAATAGGCAGAAGACTTCTGCCACCATGTGTAGAGGGATGAACATCATTTGTCAAGAGGGGATGTGATTAGCTGTACCAGGTCACAGTCAACAGACTGGTGTGCTTCTGGCCAGGTCTGGTAGATGGGATAGTGTCACTGAATGGTGTCTAGTCAGGTATGGGGAATACACGGTGTGCCATCAGGCCAGGCCAGAACCTGAACAAATGCTGCTCTCTCAGTCCAAAACTTCATAAATTTGCCCTGTCCTGATACTGCAGATGTCTGGAGCCGTGATTGACAGATACTGGGCTGTACCATAACCTCTGATGTGATCATTCTGAATGGCTAACACCCTGTGTTACACACTTTGTCTGAGAGTAGCAGGAATCTAATGATAAATGAAAAATATGATGTAGTTATAAGAAAAGAAAGTTTACTGCGTGCATGTATATATATATATATATATATATATATATATATATATATATGTATATATATATGCAGTATTCAGTTTTCAAACAGGAGCCGGTCTCTTACTTCCATTGGTGAATTTCCCAAGACAAGCTGGCAGTGAAGACGATTGTTTATGCTCTAAAGTTAAGTGCTATATGTCACAATACCTCAAGGAATCTCGTGACTTCACAGGTGCTTTTTCCTTTCATAAGACGCAGATGTATAGGTGTAAGGACACCCAAGTCATCTTTGATTGAGTACTTTGAGTCTATCTTTTGATATATGACTCTGTGTGCTGTTGCTATTGTTGCATGAATCATTTATCAGAGAGCCACTCTTCACTTCCACCTGTTATTGAATACCTTCTTTAATGCAAAGCTTCCATATAGAAGTTATTATATTTATGAAGCAGGACTAGCTTCAGCTTTTGATGCATTGCAGTTTTACTTCTCCCCAAAATGTACATCCAGATAAGGTATGTCAAGTGAGTAATTAAGGGATATGGCAATTTTTATATAGGCTAGTTATTATCATGGTAGATTATGGTAAAATCTCAAGCCCCTTCCCAACCCCTATCCTGCTCTCTTAACCAGGCATAGTCACTTTTCATTGCTGCTGCTGTTAACAAACCCTTGTCTTTCATATTATGGATTTGAGTGATTTTTTTTTGCAGAATATAAAGTTTGAAATAATAATTGATGAAGAAATAAGCATTCTGTTTAATTAATTTGAGTTAAAGGACACAACTAGAAGTCATGTACATGCATACATTTATTTAACTATTTAAATAATCCCTATTCATAATTCCTCAATAAAAAAGTTCTCATTCAAATGTAAAATTTAAAAGAAACATCCTTGTTTAACACTACAATAAATTAGTGAATACTGGGAACTTTTTCCTACTCTTTCATATGGTATGAGGGATAGAGACAGGTTTGATTATGATTTATTTGTTGGATTATTACTGGGGGATGGAGGAGGTCAGGTTTATAATAAGATGGGTTTGTCAGCCTAATGTGAGTGTACTTCAGGCCATCAATTCCTTGGATTAAGCCACTGATGAATGAAGCTACTTACCGTTAATGGATAGTCTAAATTTTTTTCATGTATATTTAAAGACTTAAGGTTAAATGTTGGTTTCAGGCTACTTTAAAGTCTGGTATTACCAATGTTGCCCTTCTCATTTGACTTTACACTTTATCTTCCTGGTATCTGAGCTTGTTCATTCTTATAAATTTCCTCAATCTCACACCCCAAGCATCTGCTACAAGATTTCCATTCTACTTTTTAGCTCAGCTGACTTTAAGTCATCTGAGCTATAGTTGTGGTCCATTGTCCATCATCTAGCCATCTGTATGTCCATCTGTCCATTAAACTGGCACGTTTTGAAACCATTAGAATCCAAAATTCTGCATACTTTGAGATGTCCCCAGATCTCCTACCAAGCCGAAAACTGGGTCACTGCGACTTTGTTCCTTTGAGCAATTAAGGAAAAACTTCAAATTTCCAATAAAAACCTATTATCACACATCAGGACTGCCTAATATCAAAACCACTTACCTGTTTTTCTTAATATTTACCAGAAGTATTCTCTTGTATATTTCCTATATACATGCCAGAAATTAAGTCTGTTGAGTGTAATTTGTAAGAGTAATGGGCCCAAACAAAATGGACTTTGTTAAAAAATCATGGAAAATATTTACTCACTTAACATGAAAATTTTTGAAGCTATAGACTTTTTTTCCCCAAGTATATAACTTTATTTAAATAAGATTCAATTGTATACCCAAAATTAGATCTGAATTTTGTACATTTTTTAAGTTATTAGCATAAAAATAAACAGTACCTTAATTTTTTGCCCAACTTTGACCATGGCACTTTTTTTTCCTGTGGGTAGTGTTGATTTTTTTTTCACAGCATGTAAACATAAGTATTAAGAAATTTGAATATAAAAGTTTGTAAATCATGCCAGTTATTGAATTTTTTCTTGAGGCTCTATTATAGTCACTTGCTTTTGTCCAGATGCAGGCAGCCCACTCCTGGTCACTGGAAGTCAGCTATGGCAGTGTTCCTGATTTGTTACAGTCACTTGGGGATATCCCCTGCTGTGACAGGTGTACTGTTATTCTCATATCCCCCCCCCCCACCCCTGCCAACCCTATCTATCAAGTGTTATGCAGTAACTGATATTGTTTGCGCTGTATTTCCTTAATTGTAATACTGTTTCCACTCCAATATACAAAACTTTCCTTTAAAAGGTATTTCAAAGAGTAATCCTGAAGATGCCATATTGTGTTAATGTAGCATTTTATAAGAAATTAATTTTCTTTTAAATGATTTTAACAAATTAAAATATAATTTAACCCATCAGTATGCATAAATTTATTTAATATGAAGCAAATAATGGATAATTAAAGGCACAATGTGAAATCTGAATCAAATTTTTTTTTTTAAATATTCATTGTTTTGCAAATTTAAAATATATATTTCTGTGGTAAAAAAATAGATATTCATTTTATATGCATGATGTGGTATATATCTGACAAGATTGAGATTAATGATGATGCAATTTAGAATTATGAATTAACTATATTCAGATATATATGTTATATTGGAAATGTATAGAAATATAAACTTTAAATAAAAAAAATGATGTGATAATTAAATGAAGATCTGATACAAACATTTGTTCATTATTTTCCTGCCTTAGCAGAACTTGAGATCAGGCTGTGTTTGCCCTGTATGTATATGCAGAAGTGTAGTTAATCCCACCATCCATGTAACTCCCATCATTCCACCCTCCCCCCCCCCCTCCCCCCTTCCACACTCACACACTCCACCACCACCAAGTCTTTGCTTCTGTGGATTGGGGACATTAGTTATATTTCAACTGTGTACATTTTATAAAAAAAAAATATAGATTTAATTATATATATATTATAAAAAAATTATCCAATTGAACAAATGTGTAAACTACTGAACTGTCAACAATTTTTAAAAAAGCCAACTAATGATCATGTAGATAATATACATCATATGTTCACAATGTTTCAATTTTAACATTAGGAAATGCATGGTTTGGTCACAAAAAAATTATTTGCAACAATTTCTTACTCATCAAAACAAAACAATCATGTCAACCAGCCATGGCCTATATATAACCTTTTCATCCTAGACTTTATCTCCATTTGATATTATTTTTTATTTTTACCTTCAAGGTCAACTTCAGCTGAGCAAAGTGACCAATAGGTCCCTTATTTATTTCATCTATGACTAGTTCTCATTCTCTGTAGGGTGGAAAGGATGCTTCCTTTTGGTGAAGGCCTTTGCCAGGGTTTATAAGTGTAGAGGATGGTCTCAAGTGCAGTGCCCTAACCATTGTAACATCACATTCTGCATGTACATTGTTGTACCTCTGGTTAAACACATCATTCATTAAACATATTCTTGTAAGTTTTTCAGCTGCTTCAAAGTTTAAGAGAAATGAAGACTTTACATAAAAATACTGGTTATGATGAGACAGAAACCCCTTGGTGAGACCAGGTCACACACATGTTCTCTACTTAACACATCCACCACATAACTCTCAATCCCTCATACTAAGTTAACACCTAGTTCTTTTGGACATGTGCCAAAACATTTTGCAAGCATTCACACAAACAAATATAAATTATTGTGAATGTTCCAAAATGCTATGTAAATGCAAAATTGAAGCATTTTAAAACCTAATCCAAAACAGTTTGCATTTTCAGTAAGTGATGGGATGAATCTTGGTGTTTAAATATTCAGTCTTTTCCACTATAATGGACCTAATGAAATTTGGTAAAATGATACATTCACAGGTTCATTTACATATCTTAATATCTTAATATCTGACATAACAGACCATTTTTGCAAAACAGGTGTGCTCTGATGATAGAATTGTGGAAAGTGGTCACATTCATAAACATTAATTTATCATATCAGTTAATGCTAATGTATGTGAAATATACTAAAATATAACCAAATTAGATGTACATATTTAGTTGTATGATACCCCCTGCCAGGATCCCCTATTCAAACTTGCATTTGTTTTTCACAGTGTCATACTTCTACACACAGGTTCACCTGGCTAATTTCTGAACAAATGCTGCATTTAATACCTATAAATGGGACAGCCTACACTGGGGAACACTTATTTAATTATTACTAAAATTCAGATGATATATGTAGAGTCTGGACTGCCTCGTGAACTTAACACTCCATTTTGTTGGAGATAACAAAATGAATTAAGCATAATCATTTTCAAAGGGAAGATGCCCTGTGTCACATATATAGCATGGTAACTTCAACTGTGGCATGCAGATTTTAAGTGAAGCTGTCTTGACACTTTTTCTTCAGTCTATATTCTTCTCAGGCAGAAAGATATGATCCAGGAGATGTCAGACATAATTCTGTATACAGAGCCTTACATAATTTATTGTCATGTGTGTAATTCTAACTTTATGGGCAAATGCTCTTCCAAATTTTAAAACATGTTTAAAATATATTTTTTTAAAATTTAGTCATTAATATGGGTAATATTAGTGCTTTGATTAATAATTTCCGTAAGTATAGATTCCTTAATATATTACAAAGATTGATAATATATTTTTATTAACCCTAATACTGTCATTGCAGGTTTTACATGATTCAAAGATTTACTTTGTGAAAAAGTTAATGTGCAAATCATAAGATAAAACATTGTCATAATAAGAACTTTATTTGCAAAGCTTTAAATTTCTCCTGCTATGCAAAGCCCTCTAGTTTGCAAAATATAATTCATTTGTGTCAGCTTGATAAATATAATGTTACATTTGCAATGAACATGTAACAGAATCACCTTATTGCAGTATTTTAAATATACACAAGATTTTTACATAAACTGATACAGAACACAGTAACTTCCTGGCAAACCTCAAACCTACATATTTAATCATTAATTCAGCCTCTATCCTCACCAGTTTCCCAATCATATACAGAATAACATCCTAGCTGCCTTTAAAGCAAGTACACAAGCATACAATTTGCCATCAAATGTTAGCTCTACTCAGAACAGACAATAGATTCAATGGCAGCAACACCAAATCAGGATTTTTCAGAGTAATTTGGAAAGTTTACTACTGGAACAGCATCAAACAATAAGCAATATCAGCATCATTACCAAAACGCTGACAAACACTCCAGACTAAAGCAACTCATGTACATTAATTACTATAGTTTAATTGTCAACAGAGAGAGATTGTTCGTTCTGATGCTTCCTTATGCTGTTTTTAATTTTTTTTATATTTAACTCTTTAAAGGACATAAACTTGGTTTTGCATTATCCATCAGTGACCTCACTGATGAGTTTATTATTATTGGTCTATTATAAATGCAGAATATATCAGTTCCAACAGATACACATTTGATATACCTGCAGCATGATTTGGCAAATATTGATGGTCTACAATAAATTCAATACACCATAGACATAAAACAAATAATTCTGTTAAAGATATCAAATAACACCATGAAGCAGCCCCTGAATGTTAGATACATTATCATATGTGCTCTTGACTACTTTTGACACAAGTTTGCAATGATGTCATGATATAATTTTTCTCACTTGAACCAATGCCTGCATGCAGGCATTGTGTCACTCGTATGTGGAAACAACCTGCACTTGCCTGAGGTGTATGTCATGAATTTTTCTCAACACCAAGCTGTGTAAACTCACATGTTTAATTCAGCTACCATAACTACCTTCCTTTTCGAAGATTCCTTAACTTTCCTTTAATTATTTAAATAATGTAGCATTATTGATTGGTCAAAGGATAAAGATAAAAATAGCTTTGGTATTAATTGGTCTTGGATTATGTTTACTGAATAAATATGACGGTCTCTTTCTGGGATTAATTTTCCTTTAACTGTATGATCACACTATGATTCAATATGCATCAAGTTCCTTCTTATCACAGCAAGTGCCTTAAATTTGCAGTTATATTTAGTATGGCTCAATTTTAAGTTCATTGCTAATTAAGCTCAATTGCACCCCTGTTAATATTAAATAGATATGTTTCAATGTTACCAGTTTGTTCATCTTTTTCCCGCGTGACGACTTACATAGCAGCCAAGGAGCTTCTGGAAGGCCTTGCGGAATTCTTCATTGAAAATGGTATACAAGATAGGGTTCATTGTTGAATTGGCATACCCAAGCCAGAAGAAGAAAGAGGACAGTCCTCGTGGCACATAGCAGGATGGACACAAACCACCCAATGCATAAAGGGTAAAGAAACCCACCCAACAGCCACAAAAACAGGCTATAATGATCGCCATCCTTATTGTGGCTCGATACTCACGCTGATCATATTTGTTTCTATCAGTGCTCCGCATGCGATCTCCCCGCCTTTTGAAGCGGAATGGACTGCGTAACTTTTCAGACAGTCCCTTGCTGCTTGGTTTAAGTGTCTTCTTGTCAGGGGTTTCAGCTTTACTTTGGTCTGATTTGGCTTTACCCCTGCCAGCACCTGATGCATTGTGCTTTTGCTTTTGCTTGCTGGTTGATTTGGCATTCTCCTTATCATCTTTGGTAAGCACTGGATTTGTTATTACCACAGTGCGTCCATTGGGCTGATCATCGGGTAGTCTGTTTTTAATCAGGTCAGGCACATGAGTATGTGTTTCTGCATCTGATCCACTGATGTATGCAGGGTTTGGGCTTTTCAAATGAGACTCTGAGTTCTCTTCATCACTGGGTTTTTCACCGCTGTCCGTGGCAGAGCTGAAGAGACTGCGGCTGGAGGGCTCCTCAGTCACACCTGAACTGTTGTATTCCGTTTGCATCTGTGTCATTTCTGTTGCAATATCTTCCTTTCCAAATGTGTTTGTTGTGTCTTCATTGATATTTTGCTGCTGTTTACGACGCTGATGACGAGCACTTCTCATACGTGACATACGCTGACGCAGCACCATAAAAATCTTTATGTACAGTCCTGTTGTTATGAAGAAAGGAATAAAGAATGAACCACTCGCAGAATACAATACATAGCCAGTTTCTTGATACAGGAGACAGTTATATGTCTTTGTCTTCTCATCATATTGATAATTTTTAGAAAGGTCTGTCCAACCCAAAAGTGGAGGTATGCAGATCATCACAGATATAATCCATGAAAATGCAATGTACATACCAGCTTGTTTGGATGATCGTTTTTCTCGGTACCAGAGAGGGTACAATGTGGCAGTGAATCTGTCGAAGGCTATGATACATAAATTCCATATTGAGGCAGTGCAGTACAGAACATCCACTGAGAGCCAAAAGTTGCAGAGTTCTTTCCCAAACACCCAGTAACCAAGACACTCCACAACTACTGACAATGGCAAGATGGTCAGCGCCAGCAGGAAGTCACTTAAGGCGAGGTTGCCTATCAGAAAGTTAGACACTGTTCTTAATGAACGGAACTTGAAGAGTGCAATGCCCACCAGAAGGTTACCAAATACGGTAAACAGGGTCAGTAAGAACAGAATGGTCCCAACTACAATCAAGGAAGGCAGATTGTAGGAGAATGACAATGGTGTCTCATAAGTGTCATTGACAAAAGCTGTTGGTGTGATGTTGGTCATATTTGCCATACTTGTTATTGTTGACTGCGTATACATCATTCTGGCTCTTTCCTGGCAATCCTTGGCAGATAATGAAGAACAATAAACTTTGATAATGTTATAATGAGTAAAGTAGTTCTGGTATACACTCCCCTAGCCAGCTCTGTAATAAGCACTGGTATGAGCTGGTCACTTTCTGTTGCTGAGCTGACTCTGAGTCGGCTGCCTGCAAGTAACTGAGATCAAATAGAGTTAGGTTATGTCCCTTGACTGGAATATCTAGGAGGACTTATAACTCTCAGTGAGGGTCGTTCACTTTGCAGTAATCCATAGGGTGTTCAAGTCATAATCACTACCAATGAGTGGAGCCCTGAGTCTTTTTGTTTATGACACTGATGCCTTGCTTGCCGCCTCACCCTGAGTGGCTATATTTCACAAGCAGTCTGTGCTGATATGTGCAGACCAAAGTAAAAATCAATAAGTTTAAAGTGCGTGTCTTAATTGATACATTGATGTCTCATGGATAGTGCCCCTGAGAAAACAGAGCTCCCATGGACGTACTCAAGTTGCTATCTTCACTTACGCATTTATACAACATCAGCGGTTTCTCAGGTACCTTGAGACATGCTCACGTCCATAACTTGCACCGTCAATTAGTTCGGTCAGTGGCACACAGCTTTCAAGTTCAGATTAAATTTTGCACCTGTCACAATAGCTTGCTGATCCTTCTCTGAGGGGGTGGTCATCCTACAAGTAAAAATTTACCTGGATTAGTCAAGTAAATAGCATTATGTCTCCTGCACATCTATTAAGTCATTCCTATTTATTCCAGTTGTCAAATACATACTTGGCTTGTCATAATTTCTCGTTTGTAGCATCAGTAGGGAATGACAAGGTCAGTTTGATAATGAAAATCAACTGATATAACAAGGGAGAGTCATTAATACTACATTCCTTACAAACAATGATATTAATATACAAACAATGATAATTATATATTGCCTGCATTGTACATTAAACTCTTGTCTTACAGCTTGATAAATATCTTGATCTCTTAATTATTATGCATTGATAACCCATGTTTTGCTAACCTTGACTTTAGGAGATTTCATAGTAATTTATTCAATGCCACACATCTACTTTTGCAAATAGTAAACTGTCCCAACTTCAGAACAGAAAAAAGTGGCTGAAATGTGTCAAAGTAGCAAAGATAGTCAGGATTGAAAATTTCCTTAAGGTATTCCCCTAGTAACAGTGGTAATTGTAAATATTCATTCAGTGATATATCTGAATGCTGCATGATTTACCTGAAAATTTCTTAGTCATTACAAAATGATAAATTTAAACAAATAGGGAATAAAACAGTAATGGTCTGTCCATAGTATTGAATCCTATATGTCTGCATACAAGTAGCTTTATACCAAGTGCTTTCCTTGAACAAGCAGTTAATCATGTTAGATTTACATGGTAATGGTACAGGAACTGATTTCACTAAAACTTTTTTTTCGTCCGTTTCCAGACATGTAATAGGACACCTTATGAATATCAGGTATTATTGACACCTTTGCAGTAGATGATTCAGATTTTATCTGTCGGGCTTCACCTGTCTGAGAAAGGGATAAAAACGCTAGCTAAGTTCTGAGTAAACTTCCTACGGCAGTAAGCCATAGAACATAGAAAACATTCTTCCAGGCATGGCTTCAAAACAGAATTCCCTATGTTCTGTTCGTGCTATTTATACAGCTTTATTGGTACTCACAAAGTTGAACTACTAGCTTACTGTTGAATCAGTAGATTTTATGTGCTTGCTGTGTTCTTTTACCTATGGATTGCTGATGTTAGATTTGTAGGTTTGTGATAGTAGTTTTATTTCCAGGAACCCATGTTCTTCCACAGTAAAACCAGCCCAGCAGGTTCAATACACCAAACAGCCATGAAATGCTGGTAAAGTTGTGGAACAGCAGCAAGTCAGAAACATTATTAACATGCAGGGCTGCTAACTTGGTAATCTTTCACACTGATTGGTGTTTGTCTCTAGAATAAGCTGTATGTCTGTTTTTACTCTGATCTCATCAGGCCAGCATGTTCATCACAGAGCTTCAAGTCAGGAACATGAAGTGACTACGAGCACAGTAATTGGAAATATCATACTTATTCTACAAATAACCACCAACAGTATATGAGTTAATCATGTTTGTGGTGAATTCTGGATTGGCCCTGATCTATGATAGCCAGTACTGACCCTAGATGACCCCACATGAGACCACTGACAGCAGCCCAGAGCTGACTACCCTTTGACTGACACCCTGATGTCTAGTTCCTTATGTCATGACTCTCCTGTCCAGGGGGAGGCATCTTATTCCCCATCAGCAGTTTGTCTCCATCGTAAATAATCATGAAGTCCTTAAGCTGTGATAGAATTCCCTGGGAAATTTCTTAGGAGATATTAATCCCATTGGCACCCATTCATGCTCTCCCACTTGGAGAATATATCATTATTTATAATTCCATGTGACTAACATAAATAGATAGTAATGTGTCATTTTGAAATTTTGAAATATTATGCTAGATAATGCAGTTAATATGACAGAAATAGTATTTCTGTTAGGAGTATGAATTTAAAGTATTTGATGACAGGCTCTTAAAAATATGTCCTGTTTGTAGTTTATTTCATAGACTGTTTCAGGAAGAAAATAGTAATTAAGCTGTTTTTCCATGTGTGTTTATGGCTATATGGATGAACTAGCTACAAAATATTATGGTGCAGCAGATCTAGCAGGTCTTCCCCAAAAGAGATGCTGGGGTGACATGATTTTCTCAGAATCTGAGTTTATGCCATCCCTATGTGTGAAAATTGCTTCTGTGTAAAATACTTCATAATTCAAGCCATTTCATGTTGATAATTTATGGCAAACTTAAACTGTAATTAGTAGGAACAAAATCTTGTGTTTATTGAATTCATGTGTCAAGGGAAATTTTGTTTTTCTAAGGAAGTATTTGCTTAAATCATCACTGATCATGTCTCATTTGATCAAACAGGCTGCTTGACGTTATTTAACAGATCACAGCCATTTCAGTGAGAGGCGGCTATTACACTCAGGGAGTAAATATGGTAAAAAGCAAACAGTGGGATGGGCACAAGCTGCTAGAGGAAATGTCTGAGGTGTGACCAGGGTATGGATAGCAGCCCTCAAGGTGACTGCCATGGCATGAAGCATTTCAGACTGGATGCACACCAATCACAATATACAAGGCTGGTTTCACCCAGATAATGGCACAGAAGCAAGGGCCATGCTTAGAATACTAAGTACCAAGGTCTCCCAGCAAGCACAGCCTGATTTGTTTCTTACTGATCATGATGTTCACTTATATCTCAACCAATGAGGCCTCGCTGTGACAGCTTTATTCCTTTTTTGGAAGAGGAGTAACAGGTCATATCTCTCAAAATGCTCCTTGCCCCAAAGGAGTGGGTCTGAAAACATGACCCAATAGAGTTACCATGAAATGGTTTTCATCCATTACTTGATTTCCAAAGCTTCCCTGTGCATCTGAATGGAACAGCAGACATCAAACTTGCTAATAAAAACAACTCTGAGGAATGAAAAATAAGATAATTACAAGGTTTACATGAAGCATACTAAATAAGTGTTCCACAGCATAAGATTCTAAGACATATTTTCTTCAAATTTAAAATCCATTTGGGTCTTTCAGCTTTGAATTTTTTAAATCTCATTATATCAGTGTTTCCTATGCCAGGGATTGTAATGTGCAATAACTTGTTATCCACATTACACGCGGTTATGTTTAAGGTGGTCTAATTTATTATGTAAAAGTAGTGTGCTTGCATGTTAATACAACTTGCATAATGCATTGAATTAGCAAGACCTAAGTGAACATTATATTAATAGTAATTTCACATTTCCCAGTGCTCAATCAGTTTAGGAGTAATATTTAAAAATCTTGGAAATCTCTTGGATAATACTCTTGATTTGGAGATTAAGGAAACATGTTATTTTTTTAAATTTCAGTCCTTTGTAGTTGTGGAAGCAATATGTTTCTGTTCATTCTTTTATATCTTTGCTCAGATCAAATATAATTGATTTATTAATTGGATCAAGGAGTGAGATGAATGACAGCTAGAGATAGTAGTATTATCATCATTCATACCATGATACGTGATATAATCAATGGGTATATTATTTTTCAACTTTTCAGTGAATGATTTCCAGGTTATATGTCTCATGAGCAGGAACATGTAAGAAACTTAATTCAGTCCTGCAGGGACAGATTGACAAGTAATATGTCCAGTGAATAGGTTCCTGTTAGAAAATTATTACATCCTGAAGAACGCATGTTTACCAATAATATGTCCACTGATATTCAGGTCCTCAAGGACATATTTTCTATTTTACCTGAGGATTATGTATCATATTGGCATGAATTCTGTCACCAAGTAGTGTTTATAATACTGTTGAATGGCACACCCAGGAGAACTTGGGGATAGCATGACCAATATGGCATGGTGGACTGGCAAGGTTCTTCTCAGTGACAATGAAGCATACAGTTGTATAGAAATGCTGCCAACTGCATCACTGTTGACTGAGATCAGTTCTGTCAGGCTCATTAAGAGAAAGTCCTAGCATACTCAGCAGTGGTTCTCTCTGCTAACAGAACCTAGCAGAGCTGACAGATGGCTTTTTATCATTGCTCCCAGAGCAAAGAGAGGACTGATCTCATGCAAAAATGCTTGGTTGAGGCAATGTTTAATTTATCCAGGGTGATTCTGTCAGTCATTCAAAGTGAATAGGTGTTTCTAAGCTATGGCTTTAGAAATCACTACCTACTATGTCTTGCCAAGCAGTTTATCATACCAAACAAAAAAGAACTACCCCGCTGAGAAAGGCTACACATAACATCAAGGAAATAGCTCTTATGGACAGCAAAACATGGATCTTTCAGGAAAGGTGCTATTATAATATAACATATTATTATTTGTCACAATGTATACAAAATGTTGGCTTCACAGCAAGACTAGTTAATTGAATATGACACCCTGAGTGGTAACATGGTCTGTACACATTTTGTTGTCGCCCGCTCCCGCGGATGGGGGTATATTGTTTTGAGTTTGTCTGTCTGTCTGTCTCTCTGTCCGTCTGTCAGGTTTCATTTCCGTGTGATAACTTTCCTAAATATTATCCAATTTCATCCAAATTTGGGTCAGTGATTGCTCTCATGCATACCTTGGTTGGGATAAGTTTTGGAGTGTCTGGCTTCTGTCTGTCTGTCACTCTGTCTGTCCGCCCTTTATCAAGCATGAAAAACAACTAGATCCCAAAGTGGGGTACATTAATTCCACAAACATGTATATATTTAACAATCTCCCAAATGACCTTCACTGTAAACAAGCTAATGTAGGTAAAGAAAGAGATATAGAGAGTTTACAATATAGCATGATGAAAGTCTTCAACCCTTACCAATACCCATTGATTCCTGGGTGAAGGACTGCACCTTATGGTACCTACCTTTGCCAGGGGTCCTAGAAAACGGTCTGAATGTGACACAAATCCACAACCATGTGGTAAAAATCCAGCACTGTATTATTACCAGGTTTAGAAACTGCATTTATCATTTAAAGGTACTTAAATGATTTTTATTATGATTCATACATAATTGCTTCTCTTTACCAACATGCAGACATGTGACTTTACGCAGCTAAATGCAAGATTCTTGTGACTTCTCAGTACTGAGTCAATAAATCACTTGACCAGAGTTTCACTTGGAGGTGAACAGGATGAAATGATACTACTCCTTCATCTTGCCAGCAGTGTGTGGGAGGAAAGTCCCTGTTTATTATTGACCAGATCCACGTAGTGTCACATCCAGGAAGAAGGAAAATGTGCTGGAGCAGCTATCAAATTGCTTCTACACAGTCCATCAAAGGCTGTCCACATAGCTAGTACAGGCTTTTACTAAGCCAGTGTTGCTTTTTGCTGCAGGTGGTGTAGAACTTTCATTGATGCTACATAGCTCCCACTCCCAAATAAGTAAGGTTTATTTGGTACTACCCTGAGTGTGAAAGGTCAAACTTTTCACTGTCTCAAGGGGAATTCATTTTGGAAAGCCATTAGTTCCAGACCTCCTATAACTCTTTACTATTAATTTTAAATTTCTTAAGCCCATCCAGGAATTCTATGCCATGCTGAGTATTAAAAGCTATAATTTTGTGTAACAAGCTTTGTTTAGAAGTTTATAGTACAGGTTGTGTTATGAGATAGAGGGTAACAGCTAGGTAGTCTGGTTGTGTAAATAAAATGTAAGGGCCAGACCAAACAGGAGGTCTGGTGATCCAGCTTGAGTGTGTTAGTTCATGTAAGTTTCAGCTCACATACAGCTAGGTCAGAAAACCAGGAAACATTAGAAAAGACATCAGTGGTAGAGTAACAGAAATCCCCTGCTAAAGAAGAAGATCCTTCACCTTTTAGACGTAACAATAAACTACTTTATTTATCAGCTTACATGGTAATTTATATTTTTACTTGTTCAAGAAAAAATTTATCATGCATGAAGCTGTGTATATATAAACTAAGGCTCAGTTAATTTAACAGAACACAGATTATTTCCAAAGAACCTAAACCTTCCTGAAAGACATGTTTGATTTTTTTTCCCAGCCAGTGGACACTTGGATCAATTTAGTTTCCAAGGCATTTGACATTTACCAGCCTTACTTATTTTAGAATATACTTGTACATTGGCAATATTCCGTTTTGTTCTCCATTGAATATATAATAATACCTCCCAGGCATTCAGCTATTTGGGATATTATTTCAAAGAAAGTGCTAATCCTCAAGGGATTATGGATATTCAGATGTTTGACCAGTAGTTTTCATGATATTTAGATTATTTATGGAAAATCTGGAAGTTTTGCATCAAAAGACAAACAAAAAGTCTCTGCATATGTTTTATACGCAGCAGAAATAAGAGAACCTGCCTTAGAAGAAGCAATGTTCTGCAAGACTAAATCGATTGAGCTGTCCATCAACCAATTTGTTGTCTGATTTAGCTCTGGTATGGGAATATTGCAAATTAATTTGTACACATGCTTTATTTAAAGTAAGGAAGGGTCATGAGTCATAATAAAATAAATATCTTTAAGTTATTATATGAACTGGGTAGTTTTAGTACAAATGTTTGTCCTCAATATTGTTTACTGATCAGGCTTGAGCTTAGAAATTCTGGTCTATTTTGCTGTCATCCAATACTGATCAAGTTAAAAATCAGATAGGTCTTCCATGGAGAGGGACTGTATGGAAATTAACTTTATTGATGATAGGTGATGAATGTTTTATCACTGGGCCAGTTTATGGTATCCCTGTAAAGTCCAGTCTTCTTTCTGTCAGTAGGAGAACATTGGATGTAATAGCAAATATTTAGCTAAAAAATATAGCATTAAAAAGTATTTGATGCCCAGTAGTAAGGGGAAAGAATATACATATGAAAAAGGCTACAAGAAGATTCTCAATATAAGATGTTCCTGAACCTTGATGCTTGAATGGCTTTCTTTCTGGTTTTTTTTTTGACACATTGATTTGCTGATGCTGTCTGGCTAGTAAGCAATCAGGGTTTCATTGCTTAATACATTCTCTCAGTTTCATAATTCATATTAACAAATTAATAACTCAGTGATGCCATTGAAAACAATTTTGAGCACACGGCTGAGGTATTTATATCATTTTATAGTCTCTATCATTAACAAAACATTGACTTTTCTCACAGAACTTTCATAATGGAGCATGGGCATTATCAGGGAAATATGTCAAGTGGAAACCATTTTTTTTTTAATTTTTCACCCAATGATTGTATGTCAGTCTAAGTGGTTATCTTAATCTCACTTAATGCACTAGTCACCCTTTCAGTTTTGGGATTTTGTCAACTTTATTTTATAGTTGATTTCGCAACCAATCTACATTATGCAATACATTAAATGACACTGGCCTATTTTGCTGTATTCTCTATTATATAGTATACATCTTAAGATAATTCCTGGTAAAATTGACCACAAATATTGGACCTAATGATATATTATTGAGACAGGGTGAGGCATTGGCTCATGGTAAACATGTTGGTTTTCTGAGTCCTAGTTTGAATTCAGAATATTCAAGGTAGCATAGATCCCCTTATCAGTATAGAATTCAGGGATTCACTCTTATATTATTATTTTGTTAGCATGTGAATAGAAAATCTAACATTCTGCAGGATTGATAATAACATGCTTTATCTGAACATATAGAAGAGGCATGAAGCATAAAAATTAATTATAAAAAAGTATAACATATCCATTAAAAAAAATAAATATAAAACAAAATGCCTTGTCTTTTTGAGTTAAAATCACTCCGTCACCAGCAGCAGACTGGTGCTGGCGGATGTAGACAGTATTGACAAGTGAGGGCCAGGTACATTATTCTGTCTTTAATACAGATCAGCAGAACCAGAGACGTACCCTTCCTTTGGCATTTTTTCATACTCCAAATCTTGCCCTGCAGGAAGACTTCTTTGAGTCTGGATTTGGATCCTTTTTTAAAGTGATAGTTTCTTTGAAATCTTTTAACTCTGCACTGAGTAGATCAACCTTTTTTAATCATCTTTCATGATTATTGACAAGATTATCAATATATAAGTACCTCCTTTGCAAAATGGGTCTTTTATGTAAGATCTGTGCATGGTAGCTTTCCTCCATTAGACCCCAGATGGACATTACCACAAAACATTTCATTCAGCTGTATTCTTGCTCATTATAACTTGTTCATTGATGTATGTGTGCTTCTTAATTATTTGAATTTGAAAAAAAGTACAGCTATATTCATAGATCACACATATATTTTTAAGATTTTTCATAAAAAATATAAAAGAAGTAACTAAAAAAATATTGAATAGTTATTTATGTAAAAATGGGCCTTTAGAGAATATATTCTATCCAGATGTGTACTAATGTTTTACTGTAAGTATGAAACTGGGATATTTGAGCCAGGATATTTAAGCCAGATATTTTTAAATAGGGTATTGCAGTCTTCCCGTCTTCATCCAGGCTTTCTATACAAGGCCTATTTGTGTTGGATATTCGTCATTATCTTTTTGCATACTGCTGCCTTTCAATAACATTTTTCATTTCCAAATACACTGAAATATCACTAACACCACAACCTGTGGGACCAGCCAGAGTGGTCGTGTTAATGGGAGTTTTTTTTGGTGATTTACATTAATGTGGAACCAATAAAAGTGGTCATCTTTGCTGGTTTGTCATGGTAGTGGGGGTGTTGTCAGGTGAGATTTCACTGTATGTAAGTATGCAAAAAGTTGATCCAGCCACTACTCGTTGCAATGGGTAGTTTTTCATTACTCTGTGAAATATTTGTTCTTATATAAACTCTATTATGTGGCAATATATGTGAATGTTAAGAAAAAATGTTTAATTTTCAAGATACTTGTGAAACAACAGTAAATCTGATTTGCAGTGTGATTTATACAGAGTAGATAGCCCTCCAGCACTTCTCTTTGTCCAAGCCTTGTTACCTTGCCATAAATTACCAACTGCTTCCAGAAGACTAGTGTAGGAACAAGAGAAGGGTGAAGTTAATAGTGGACCCCACTGTCAGCCCATATCATTAAGGGGAACAAGCTACACATGGTTGTCATTGTATAGCGGCTACTTGCTTTAGAAACTGTCTTGCAGTAATCAAGCAGTAATCTATCTTCCAGACTCTTGAAAAATAGGGGATGCTCCCCACTTTCCCTTGAGCTCTTATATCTATATTGGCTACTTCTCTCCAGAAAAGTGGAAGGCTTATGCAAGTATAATGTTGGCTCATTGACCTTATAGGGCAGATGGCCTCATATTGATTTACTTCCCAAATAGCTCAATCTGGAACACTAAGCTGGTAGTAAAGCCCCAGATACTTTATTGATGCCAAGTTTGGCAGTAACTGGTTATTATTTACTCAGCACAGACAGCATTCATCATCCAGATATTGATTTATATGTGCTATTGATTTATATATGTTCCCCTTACATTTCAATGAAAAACCAGCTCCACCGTAGCTGAAGTACATGACCAAGACTTAGAAAGGCTTCATATAGCAATGGGCAATCACTCTATCAAGCAGTGCTGTTCATGTTTAAAAATTTAAACTGGGCAGGTGACTTTTTTTTAAATTTTTCTACAAAAAAACATGCAAGCCAGTTGGAAAAATAAATTTTTTTCTTTGTTCTTAAATTCCACTTAGCTTGAATGCATTGACAATGTAACCTCCCAATGGAAAAAAAGGAAGAGGCATGTGTGCTTTTACTTAATTAATCAATTTGGTTTACAATTAAGTGTCAAGTGTGCAGGAAAACATGTTTTTATATTTAGTCACTAATACCACATAGTCATGTGAAGCCTTTTTATAGTCCTCCTAGCTGAAGAAGGCTGTAAAACAATCAGACCTTTTTCCAGGATTTAATCCACAGTTTGGCATAAATATTTAAATTGTGCAAAAAGTTGAAATATTGTTAATTTATTTGCACATACCTCTTTGTCAGTTGAAGACTTTGTGTTTACTCAACAGAAAATTCCTATTCTTGGCCATAACATCATTAGGAAAGATAGCTTGTATTTGGATAACGACTGTGAAGGGTTAAATCAGCACTCCAAAGAGAAGGATAGGAGTATTACATTAAACTGTCATTGGCCTTCAAGACATAGCCTCAATCAAAGCTAGTCTACATTCATCCCCAAGCCAGACAGACTAATTGACACCCTCTGCTGACTGCAGCTGTCTTGTTTTTCACAAGCATGTGAAGGCTTACTCTGCAGGATTCTAGACTTATATGTAGTCTAGTCATATCTGTAGGCATGCCATGCATGAGGGTTTCCCTGCTGCTTCCTCTTAGAGTAGTGATTTCTAAATGAGCAATGTGTCAGTGGTAGTGGCAGTATAATGTAGCCATTGATAAACAGATGATTTTATAACTGGAGTAATAATTGGAAGTGTCACAGGATAGGTCAGGAAGTGCCTTGGCAGCTTTGCATTACTTAAAGTGGAATTTATTAGCAAAATTTCTAAATATATACATTGTAAGGTAAAGAAGTCATTGATCTGTGTGGTACATTAAGTAATCCTCATTGCAGTCAACATGAATTTTTCTGAATTTCATCCAGTGATCAAGCTTAACTGGTAGAAGCCGTGGATGAAATGTAGAATACTAAATATTTGTTTTTATGTATTGAAATTGTTTATAGGCTGGTATTCTGATCCTGGGTTTCAGCCAGCTGGTGATACAGCTGTCTGCTTGCTTGATCAAATGGATCGAGTCATATGCCCATATATTCTGGCCATGTTTTGGGGATTAACTTTTTTTTTTTTTTTTAAATATTTTTATTGACATTTCTAACATATATATACAAACAAATATCACACATGACAGACACGATAACATTACATAACAATGACAGACAAAGTGAAGATGTGACAATACATTCAACAGTTTGCATACATTAGACAACACAAGGCATCAGTATAAACAGTGCTTACATTACATTTGAACAATGTTTTACCTGTTCATAAACATCAGTATTTCTAATTTTTTTTTCTACATAGTTCTTTTTAAATACAGGTCAATAAAACAAAGTAAATTAACTTTAATCGCTGTATTTCTTGTGGTTCTTGATCCTTTATACAAATCACGAGGAGTTGACTCTTGAAATAACTTTTATTTAGAGTGTCTCTGGACAAAAAGTCACATGTTAAAAAAATCACAATTAATAGTTGAAACTATGAAATATTAGTTGGTAATTTAATAAAGACAAAAGGTAAAATACAATTTATTAACAGTTATATTTACAGGCAATGGAAGCAGTGGATGTTGTAAATCAGAAGATATTTTTAGTGAATGTTAAGTAATCTGAATGTAAATTTAGGCAGTACATTCTTTTCTTTGAAAGCTTATTTCAAATTATCAGGACCAGCTCTGCAGGATTTAGAGCCTTTTAAGACATTTCATTTCCTGGTTTGGGAAATAAATGTCATCATTTAATCTGATATATATATATAAAAATAGCTTCATGCCAGAATTTTCATAAAAAATTGTTTATTTCCTTTTATATAGTATTTGAATTAAAGCCAGCCAAAATCATTTGTTGTAATTTAATAGGTGGTTGTTAACATATAAACTGGAATAAAGACATGATAAACATTTGTAAAGGTTAAAGGATGATCTTTAATATTTAAGTTACCCAGGAGAAATGGAAGTAACAACAGGACCAACCAATAGGCCTACTGTTATAGACTTAAACAGAGTATTTTTAGGTCATGTTATTGTGATCTGTCACCATCAACCAGCAATGTCACCATGTATGTCCTCAATCAACATGAAAATGGTAGGTGTTTAAGGTCGAACAAGTGTATATTTCATTTACAAAAAAAATCACCAAATTAGCATGTGGGTTATTTTATAGTGGGCATTCTTGCAAGTTTGGAGCTTGGAATAGATTTCTGCTTTGTTAATATTTTAGAATTTCCCATTGAAACATCATAAAAATATAATGTTTCCAACTTCAAAGGGATATCCCAGCCCACTAAAACCTTCTCCATTCTATACATATTTTTTAGGAGATAATGTATCAAAGTACTCAGTTTTCTGACTGAGTGTACCATCAATGAACCTGCTCTAGCCTAACACTTTATACAGAGCCAACCCATGTACAGATGAGAAAAGTTCAGTATGCACTGCCTATCTAGTTATATATTTTAGCTTCCTTTTGTCTTGCGAGCCTATTTTCCTACACAAACCCAGGCCGCATATTTTTTTTTATGTTCAGCCAGCATTTAACCCACATTAATTTATTTTAAAGACAATGAAAAAAGCACATCTTTATAAAGAATATTTTCATACTAGGATTTAAAAGTTTGTATCTTGTAATTTTATATTCAAGGGAACATGCATGCATGGCCATATGATTTTCACCTTATTTCTAATGGCCTTAAAAGCTTGTACAGCTTCAAAGCTTGTCACACAGTACCATTTAATTAAGCTTAACAAGTGATACACCAAGAGATACAGTGTTTTGACATATCTCGTCCTGTGACCTCCATTAAATTGTGACAGTCTAGCACTTCAGCGACACTAATTTCATCCTTGAATGGTTTGGCCAAGGATGTTGTACAGATTAATTTTCAGCCTTGTATATGACACATTTTGACCTTGGAAATGTTCTTAGGAACAACCTAAGTCATGTTTTTGATTGCTTTTTCCCCCACTTTAATATGCGTAAAAAGTATTGCTTTTTGAGGAACAGATATTTTTTAATTACTTCACAGCAGTTCTTGGTTATTGTATGAATTAAAATACACTGTTTTAAACATTCTGCAATTTTATCATATCATTTCAACCATATACATGATTACATTTGAAGTCAGTGATCACTTTGAAGTAAAAAATCATGGAAGGTGGAATACCACTAATATTCATTATATATGAGAGATATACTGATATAATCGTCATATATTATTGAAGCATTTCATATGCTACACATGCAGTAACATTTGGCTGATGTTTTCACACAGTTCTTTTTCATACTCATTTTCAGATGGTTGCTACATACTTTATACTGGTTTAAAAATTTAAACTATTTTCAAAATGGCACAATGGCATCACTCCTGTGTCAAACGGCTGGCTACAAGAGTGTATTGCTAAGGAATAATCTTGGCTGAAATGCCCACAACTGAATTGTCCTTCTAAACTCTGGTAGTTTCTGGGACTAATATAGGCATTCAAAAAAGTATTGGATATTCAGTGTAAGATGGACTACTCTGTGTCACCAAGAGGCATCTGTCACTGAGTGCTACAAGAGCTCTGACTGCCAGGTATGGTGGGCTTAACATGCTGCAGCACATCTGCAGGGCTTCCAACAGATCCTGTTCCTGGACTGATGTAGCATTTCTTAGACCTGCTGCAGGGACTACATGTGGCAGGTCACTAATCTCACCCTAGCTTCTGATAAAACTAGTCATACAGCAATACAATAATTCAGAAGTTTCCTTAGGTACAAAAGCAGATCAGTACCTGACTCTCACTGTTAATTTAGAAGTATATATCAATATTAAAAGCTCTAAAATGGATCAAAAACATTTCAACAGCATATGACTGCTAATGATGCAGTTAATGTATTGATGATATAACAAATATATCCATAATTAAACAATCACTTATGGTGTGTGATATATCTGTAGATTAGGCAAACAGTGGTATTTCATTTTACAGTGAAGTATTCATATCAGAGGCATTAAAATATAGCTTGTGAGCTTCGGAATCAGTTTCCTGGATTTTAGTTGTATTCTTTATTGAATGGTTATTATTGAATGTACTTCTTTAAATGTTTAATGTATCTTTAAAATATTTAATGTATGATCTTAAATTTATCAGTATTTTAAGGACAGTAATTGTGCACTCAGCACTGAACATTGAAAGATATGTTACATAGATTTCTCAGGAGTATATACATTAGTCTAAATTATGAGCTGTTTTGAATTTTGATGATACAAAATATTGTTGGTCTATATTTTCAAGAAAAAATTTTAAAAATCATTGTAAAGAAAAAAATGATGGAAGTTGTCAGAGAAAATTGATTTATTTTAAAAGAAGATTTAGAAATTTTTTTGTTAAAGGTTAGGAAATTTAGATGTTGGTGATTTTAAAGGGAAAATTAAAAAAAAAATGCCAATTGAGATTGTCAAAAGAAAATCATGATACTGGTAATTAAACTAGCTAGTGTTAAAGGCATATCTATACTCACTCATGTATGAAATCAATAAACCTTCACCAGAAATACTATATTCCAAGCAATAAATGATGCTTTTTCAACATTTTTGGTGAACTATACCTGACTCGTCATGGCTTGTTGTCTGCTCCAGGTCTAATCGAGTGAAGATTCTAATTGGTTTGAGTGAAGATGGACATAGCCAAAGAGAGAAAATAAACATAATCAGGCCTCTCTGCATGTTATCCTCTCAGACTTTCTCAGGGTGAAACCCATTACCACCCCATGATTTAGCTAATCTGTAATGTCCATCTGAAGTGCACAGGTGCAAGTCAAAGTAAGCTAATTTATCATGGATCTAAACACCCTGAGGTAGCAGCACCACTGCTCTGCCAGCCTCCACAAGCTCAGCTCAGGTACCAAAAAAGGATGTTCTGCTTGAAATTGTGTTGGTAATTTAAAATAAATGTGAAATAAAAACACTGATAAGGTTATTCTATATAATATTAACCAGTTTGGAGTTGATAATCCTTCTATATTTAGATACTTTTAACCTGTTACATAAAAGAATCTTGAAGGAATAGACATAGAATCCTGTCAAGCCTACAGAGATCCATATATTTTGTCTTGACTGGTGAATTGAAACAAATTAAAAAAATAAAAATTAAAATATATGCCTGCATATGTCATCATTCTTGTATCAAAAGTCCACAGAACAATGTCTTTTAGTGGTCTTACTGTAAGAAAACCTGATTAGTTTTCTTGGTAGTTTTTCCTGCAGTATATCATGTCTGACTCTAAATGTTCACTGTTCTTCAGAGGGATTTTACTCTTTTGACAGCACATAATGATGTCTCATTTAGCCAACCTTTGGTTCATCATGTGTTACATATGCATGGAAATGTTAAATCAGTTCTTATCATGGATACAACATAAATTCATTAGGTGCTATTTTGAAACTCTTCATAAACATATGCACACATAGTGACAGGGGTATTGATGAATACATAGGCCATCTGAATGTGATCAACACCTGAGAGTATATTGCGCTGTCTGATTTATAGTCATATAAAATGACAAGTCCCATAGCACATTAAGTCCATATACAAGACATATTCTACCAAGGTCAAAATACTTTAGGACATTATATACTCAGACTATATGTGGATGTTTTTGCTAATGGACTTTATATTCTCTAGGGTGTAATGTTTTCATGTATGTATCCAGTGACTAAACAAGATGGCTGATCCTAAGAAAAGGCCCTGTGCTTGCTACCTAGAAATGTACAATTCATGTTTAATAATATCATGTGTAACTAAGTAAATGCCACCCATTGAACATACCAGAAAGGAAATGCCAGTGGGGAAATGCCATAAGGGAAAATGCTAGAAGATAAATGCCAGAAGGAAAGTTCATTGACACATGTAAATAATATATGAATGAAAAATGCAGTTTGCAACAGCTGAGAGCAATCAATTGAACAGATTCACCATGGTAATTCCTTGGCTTATTACTCTTCAGTCCTGTTTAGCAGTGAATCCTTTTTATCTTCTACCATTGTATATGGTTTCTTGGTAATTTTACTTCTGTAGAAGTTGTTTTTTTGTCAGATACTAATTTATTACATCCCTGTAATTGCTGCAGTTTTAAATAAGCAACTGCAAAAGAACAATGATATCATAAAACTTGTATTTTAATGATGCTGCAGCAATTAATCTGATTTATTGCTACAATTATTTTCTGAGTGATACTGGCAAAAATAGGAATTGACTTTGAAATAATTGGATTTATTTGACACTTTCTTATAACGGAAGCCATAATACTCCAGAAAGCTGGTAAAAAGTTAGTGTTTTTTTCTGAATGAATAATGGTAATATTTGTTGAATTAGGCAATGATGGTATGAAAAAAAATATTCAAATAATAATTGGATTGGTAAATTCATAATTGGCTTCAAAATTGGAGATTTTGTCGGAATATAGTTACTGTTATGAGGCAGATGTAGCCAAGAGGGATATATTTTTGCTAATATAAAATATTTAACCTCGTTCTGTATGAATGGAATGCTCTAATGATCTTCACTGTGGCAAATATACTAACAGTCAGTCATTTAATCTATTTCATCCAAGTGCACAGAGAATGCATTGTCGAAACATTCAAACCTCACTTTCACTGATGCTTCATACGTTTAGCTCTCAAGACATTCAGGCCATTGGCTGACATCAGTTTTCTCAAAATTCTGAGGAAATTATTAAACTTACATTACATGATGTATGTATTTTCTGAAAGATCAGATTCTCAGATGACAACTGTAATGTTTTTATCCCCAATTACTTATTTCTTTCCTTGGTCACATGCACAGGAATATTCAAATATTCTATAATCACTTAGTCATATGGTCATTCCAAAAAGTAAGATTGTTGTAAAGATTTTAAACAAGATAATTATGCAAAAGAATAATAAGGAAGTTTGAGGATCATATATGAGCTGTATTAAGCAGCCTTGATCTATGACTTACCAGAGCTCAGTCCTCAGGGTTAACTTATTTACTAAGATGGATAGAATTCCAATAAAAAGATCAGTTCAATAAAATGTAATTGTGCATAAAATCATTACTTTTATAAAACCTGTAATGGTAGATATGATATGAAATGTTAAGTGGTTAAAAATTAATAGACACATCATTTAGAAATGTTTCTTTTGTGGATATGTTGGTATTTAGTGAAATTATTGCGGAGTTACATCAGCAACAAATCCTGAGATTGTTTAAATATTCATGTGCCTAATATAATAAAAAGTTAAGGCTCTAAAATCATGCCGCATGAAAGATCAAGAACAAAATTCATGCAGATCAACCAACTGGTATGTCTGTTATCATTAAATATTAAATAGGCAGGAACAAACCATTAGAGAAACACTGGTCTAAAAGTACAGAATCATGCATATTAATGAATACACAAAAGCCCTATCAGAAACTTAGAGTGAGATACATTTAGCTTCATGTTACATGTTGACTCTAATGTTTTATGGATACACACCACTGATGTATTTCTCCAGATTTAATAAAACTTTATCATTGTCATTCTGATATAAAAAACATCACACTTATATATCTTATAGATTTCATTTTGCTACGATAGATCTATTTCTAGTCTTGTCTGTTCTTAACATTTCTGTGTGGAAGAAGTGTGTTCATGTTCAAGTTACATTTAAGATACTACTTTTTGATGTAGGGAAAGTACTGTGAATGCATACATGGCATCATATAAATTAATGTGTCCTCCCTCCAGGTACCGTGAAATAGGTTGATTATATATCATAGATATATATGGGTAAACCAGTGAGTTTAGTTTTTCTACTAATTCTTGATACCTGAGAGTGGAATTAACATATATGGGAAAACAAATATTCAGTAATACAAGTGCTTACATGTAGGAGTACATTGAATGGAAAAATGCTTTATTTTTTGTATTACTATCCCCTAATGGAAGCTAAGTGAAATCAAACGTATGGGAGAAATGTCTTCTTTTCCCATAGCTGGAGTGAAAAAATATGGTATCAGAAAACAAATCTTTGTTATTGTCCTATATGTCCTTGACAGGAGTGTATGGAGTACAAATATGGGGGAAATGTACAATATTTATCCATAATTGATAATAAAACTATAGAAGATCCAACATTCTCCAGATGCCAGTTAAATCATTCAGCTATGGGCTACCAGCATGGATAAATGAAATCCTTACATGCCAGCTGGTGGAGTAAAGCCAAGGGCAAATTTAGATAAGGAAATTTAATTTTGAATACAAACCTCTGCTTTTGCATTCAAACACTCAAATTATTTCTAAAGGAAATTTGATTTTGAATACAAATCCCTGAGCTTTTATATAGTTATGATCAAAGTCATGGGCATATATCTGCCTTAGGACATGTACTGCCATAAACAATGCTGTTTTATGATGTTATAAAAATCCAGAATTCCAGCACTTCCTCCCTGGTGGAATGTTCTCTTGACTTCTCCTGACCTGCCCCGGTACACCTAAGGATTTGTCATCTCAGCTGGAGACGGTTGTGGGGATGGCATTTCATTATGAGTTAAAGATGCAGGGGTTTTAAGAACCACAACATTTTCTGAGACCACTTTTCAGGGTGACAAAAGAGATATGAAGGAGGAACAACCATGGCTGGATCAATATAAAGATTCATTACTGGTGGAACAGCTGTCCAAGACTGGCCACCATCATGAAGGGACTGCTGGTCTGGCTGGACTGTTTACTTGCCTATCCAGCCTGACATCTGGTGCAGATCAACAAAATCTTTTATCCTGCATAAATAAGAGTCATCCTAATGTCTGGCTTACATGCCACCCTGATAAAGAGCCACGAGGAACGGTTCTAAGTTCAGTGTTTCCTCTTCATGATTGATATTTACAGACTAATGTCCTTGGTTTCCACAGTATTTGCTGCCCACACAGTAGCCAGGTTGAAGCCCTTGTGAGATCCTAAAGAGGTTGCAGTCATTGAAAGCTCTTTCCTCCTATTTCTGTGCTTCCCGGGTAACAAGAAAAGTGGCTTTCCAATGATTCTGATGCTTGGTGTCTTCAGTTTTCGGTGGTATTCCCTTTCTGTCTGACTACTTTATATGTGTTGTGTACTCCAGTGGGAAGTTGAATGGTTTTATGATCCGGACAATGAATTAAATTTTGTTTTTTTTCTCTAACTTGGTCTGGGAGTTCTTTCCCAGGATTTTATTTGCCAGAATCTGAATTCTTTTCTCCTTACTGTATTGTGTGGGTATTGATTCATTACCTTAGACATTTGTTCTGATATCTTTCTCTGTATGTTGAATTGATTATGCTTTTATATTAAGTTTATCATTATTAAGTTGCAGTTAAAATAAAACCTATCACTCATTGATTAATTATTGAGAATGTCTTCTTTTCTTCATTTATTTACTTTCAGTTCTACTATCTTGAGTATATTTATATACATTGAGTTTGTTCAAATGTTGACCACACAATCAATTATATCCATTGATTTATAATATATCTTGCATGATTACATTAATGGATCAAACAAAATGGCTAGATGCATTCAAATGTATTCAATTTGTCTTAAAATGCCTTGACATGAGATGTTCTATCTAATCCCCTTCCCCCCCCCCCCCCCACTTCCTCCGCCTCATGAAATACAGATTAAAAATAGATTAACAAATAGATTGGTCTGTGGTACAAGTAAAAGAAGATCAGTTCTTATCAAAGCAGTAGTTGTGTATTAGTCAACCTGCAGTGTTCAGTATATTAATAAATGGATCCAACTGAACTTACACTCTTTACCATCTCAAAATGTCACAGCTCAAAATCAAAATGAAACAACAAGAAATACTATAATATCCCCTTTAAAGTTTCCCCAAGGTGTCTGTAGAAAAAAAAAAATGTCTGAGGGCAGGTCACATGATTTATTATAGCCAAGTGACAGGTGACAGGGACATTTTCCCTGACTGTACATATGTAAACACAGCAAAGAGCTTCTGTAAAAGACACAGATTATCTGTAATCCATGTCTCTGTATATATTATATGTCACTGTGACATGATGATCAAAACACAGCAGAGTTTCCTGGTGATAATTGCAAAGAGTTAAGTGTTGAATCATTTGTGGACATTATTCAACGGGTTGAAAGTTTCATCTTGAAAAGGGGAAGGTGAGAGTGGCCTTGACCTTGAATATTGCCATATATGGTGAAAATCACACAAAATCATTAATTTCTCAATAAGGGATGCATGCATTGGTCCAAAAATCAACTTGAACGAAGATCTTGGATAATAATGTCATGTACCGGAAACAGGTGGCACCACCTGTTATTCTTTTACTTGTTTTCAAGCCGTTTAATACCCCATCATTGCCACTTAACAGTACATTTATAACCTGTGAGCATTATAAGTCAAAATCTAAAGGACAGATTTCTTTTATATTATGCATATACATAGACATGGGTTATGGGATGATGTATATATAAATTGGGGTCATGACCTTTCCTATTAGAGTGGCCTTGACCTTGAATATTGCCATATATGGTGAAAATTACACAAAATCATTAATATCTCAATAAGGGATGCATGCATTGGTCCAAAAATCAACATGTTCGAAGATCTTGGAATGTATTGTCATGTACCGGAAACAGGTGGCGCCACCTGTTATTCTTTTACTTGTTTTGTGCCGTTTAATACCCCATCATTGCCATTTATCAGTACTGTGAGCATTATAAGTCAAAAACTAATGGACAAATTTCTTTCATATTATGCATATACATGGATATGGGTTATAGGATAATGTTTATTTGAATAGGGGTCATGACCTTTCCAATGAGTGGCCTTGACCTTGAATATTGCCATATATGGTGAAAATCACACAAAATCATTAATTTCTCAATAAGGGATACATTGATTGGTCCAAAAATCAACTTGAACGAAGATCTTGGATAGTGTTGTCATGTACGGGAAACAGGTGGTGCCACCTGTTATTCTTTTACTTGTTTTCGTGCCGTTTAATACCCCATCATTGCCACTTAACAGTATTGTGAGCATTATAAGTCAAAATCTAATGGACAGATTTCTTGCAAATACATAGACATGGGTTAGGGGATGATGTATATTGAAATTTGGATCATGACCTTTTCTATGAGAATGACCTTTTCTATGAGTGTGGTCTGATATTAATTGTTGCTGAAGATGGGGGGCCTATTCTTAAAGGGGGGGGGGGATTAATTGTCTGGGGATACTATGGCACCTGCGGTGCCAAGAAATATCTAGTTTAGTTCTTGCTTATTAATTGTTGTCAGAATGTTATTATAATTACTTAAATTTTAAATTAGAGTGGATGATTTCCAAACTTTACAGGGAAGGCTACCTGCTGGGTATAAGAATTAACCTTAGCAGGGGAGCACTCTATAATCACAGCATATAACTTTTTTTAGCATATTGTGAAAACAGAGATTATGACCTTTCTTACCAAATGTTTTCTTTAATTATACTCATATTCTGTGCCAGAAAAAACAAATGCAAGAATATTTGTAGAAACAAAGGTAAACTTGACTTCAAGTAAAAATGTATAAATTTAAGTATATGATTGACTTTGAAAAAAAAAAATACTAATTTTTTGAACTTTGACAAAATTCCCCTTAAAGATCTTCATATAAGAAAGTTATTTTCCACATGTATATTTTACCATCTTTAAACATCAAATTAAGTTTTAAACAGTGGCCTTGGAGCAGAGGATATGTGGCACTGATCTCATTGAAGGCAAATTACTGGTAAGGTTCCACAGGTGTAGGATCCATAAACAAGGTGGAGACACAATGCTTTTAGTGTAATGACAACAAGGTTTCAGTGGCAATATTGCCTATTGTACATCTGTGATGAAATGTCTGGACAAAGTGTATCAGGAGCTAATGTAAGTAGGGACCAGTGTCCATTATGAGAAATGAATTTTGTTGCTTCTATTTTGTTCTTTGGCTGAAAGAGGGATTGAGGAAAGAGGGATTGAGTACTTAGATTATGTCCATAGGGTGAAAAGGGCAAGTATTTTAATTAATTTTCCAGAATGAAAAAGGGATAAAGTACCTAAATTTTGTCCCCGAGGGTGAAAAGGGATTTAGTACTTAGATAATTTATTCTGTCCCCAGAGTGAAAAAGGGTGAGCATTCAGATTTTGTTCCCAGGCTGAAAAGGAATTAACTACTAAGATTTTGTACCAGGGTGAAAAAGGGATTGAATACCTATAGGTCCAAGCATGAAAAAGGGACATTGTGTTTACATTTTGTTCTACATGGAAAAAGGGATTAGGGGGATATGTTTTGTCAACAATAAAAAAAAAAAGAATTTGTGGCCTTGATACTTTCCTGGCAGTGCATAAAGTTATTAATTATATACTCAGATTTAAAAAAAAAGAATCCCTTTAACAATTTGATTCTGTGGCCAAGGGGTTGGATGCTTTATTTTTGCTCAAGGGGGTAATAAGGGATTATGTTTGGGATTTGCCCACACTGCTTAAGTGTATTCACAGGGGAAAAAGAGATTTAGTGCTGAGGATTTGTTCATAAGGAATAAAAGGAAATGCATATTTAGATAGATATATATACATAAGTTCCTAACTCTTAGTAATATGTATATGCAAAAATCAGATGTTAATTAAGACTCATAGATCAAAGTATGTGTAAAAACAGAATTTTCCATTTTAATGTTTGAATAAGTTTAATCTTTGGAATATATATAATTTTATTATTGAGTAAATGGATTTCTTGTCCATGTCTTTTGGTTATTATTATTATTATTAATCCTTCACATTTCAAGCTTTTTAACATGTTATGGATATATATCACGCAATGGGGCTTTATGCTGTAGTGGTATGATGGTCTGTCTCTGTGTTTTGTATAGGCACCAGTCTAAAGGTCATTGCACTGACAGTCATGGATATTTCTGATCAGTTATTATTCCCTCACAACAAAGTATATAGTAATTAACCCTTCCATTCTTGCATCTTAGTGTTTGTCTGTCTGTCTGTTCATCTGGTTGGCTTTTGGACCTATTTTAAGCCAAGCTGTTTCACTGAAACCTTTCACCTTTCACATATGGTTTGTCCTCCCATAGATGAAGAACCCTATTGATTTTGAGGTCACAGGGTCAAAGGTCAAGGCTACAGGACCTACTTCCTGTAAAAACTTGTGGACCTGTTTTAAGCCAAACTGTCCAACCAAAACCTTTCATCTTTCACAGACGGCTTACCAAGCCACAGATGATGAACCCTATCAATTTTGAGTTCATGAGGTCAACAGTCAAGGTCAGAGAACTGCCCTCCTGATTTTCACTGTGTAATACACCCAGTCTAATTATTCTCTTGTACGAGGGGATACTTCACTTGGTGGTACCCATGTTTTCATTTATTTGCTGCAGTTGCTTCTGTAAATCCATTTCATGTTCTATGATGTAATCTTTTGCAGATTTTTATATGGCAGTATTAATTAACTTTTTTCCCTGTTTAATTAAAGAGTCTGAATGATCTGATAATTGTCTTAAAATTAAAAATATGTCTTTATTTTTTTCATAAAAGAAAATGAATACCTTCCTCCTATTAATGGAGAAAAAAAAAATGGTAAAAATGTTATGTTTGGAAGACTGTTAAAATTCTAGGACACAGAATTGGGTGTCCATTACACTGTTACAATGTCCATAAATGATCAAAGGACGTCCTAATGTTGAGCTGTAATGGTGGAGGACTTTATACCTGCTTATAAACAGCCAGTCTTTGAAGGCGGTTGTCAGCACTTAGGTACATTTAGGGATTGGAGGTTACAGCCCAGGTTGTATGGCTCAGGCCAAAATGACATGACCGAAGGCTAAAGGGACACTAGATACTGGAACTGGAGAGAGATCTTACGTCTTGTGTAACTAGCAACGTTTATGTTATCAGTGAGGGAGGCCCACAGGAACATCTCATGGCTCAAACCAGAATTTGTAGCTTCCTGCTGACATTTCCCATTTGATCAGACATGATTCTATGCCCCACCTTAAATGAATGGTACTCACATGCTGATGGCTAACTGAGAGGCAATTTTCATGTGCAGACAAAATAATATCACCTGACACAGCTGTTTTACTTTGTTCTACTGTGGCCAAAATCATACAAGTACCTATTTAATGTAAATGGTATTCATGTTCATAAAAACTACATATATTTTAGAGCAAGATTTAGAAAGTTTGGATGATACTATTCAGAACTAGAGTTGCATGTATTCATATTAATTTTCCCTCATTTTGCTCTAACCATACCATATTTTATACAGTAATTCCAAGGAAAGTGGTAGCCAGATGAATGGATTACATGAAATTAATTTGATTTGATGGAACTGCTTAAACTAATGATATGTTTCTTTCATTTCAGGTGAGTGAAAGCAGGTCATTTCCCATTCACGGTAAGAAAAATGTTACATAGTAAACAATAAATTACATTTTATGTTTTCCTCATTTTCCTGTGCATAATGATGCACATTCTGCGAAGCACAATTGTTGATATATGGACTTGAAATAGTGACAATCTTGTGTATAACGCAGGGATCAGTCTGTTTTCACAGTGTCCATTTTCCAGTGACCTTATTTATGTTGTAGATATCGGGTCAATTTATGTGAAGAAAAATCATTTTCTCACATTTCAGTGTCAAAAAGTTTTATTACTTTTTATGCAGGCATTGGGTCCATCAAATTCCAGTAAATCTTTTTATAAGCTCCAAGGATTAAATATTCATACATGTCAACAATCAGGTATTCTTTATGTCATGTGAGGACAAAAACATACACTGAAATAAAGACATGTAAGTAGTATAATAGAAGACCTACAAAGCTGTGACAATCTTTTTTGATTAATGAATGCTGAACTGTCTATAAAAGAAACATGATTTATAGCAAAGCCCTCATTATAAAATACATTATCAGCTTAACTCCCCTGTGATATCTTGTTGATGCCAGAATATCCTCAAATAATCCTGTAACTAGTAAAATCAGCTGTGTTACATATAACATCACCTGTCCTATGTTTTGTGATGTTGGAAGAGCTAGGTTTTATCTTAGCTTTAGTGTGACATGTGCATCTGAGTCTGTTGGACACCATTGTGTTAGGTTAACATGGAGTCATTGCCTTTCTTTGTATAAGTTCAGCAAAATGACATGTTGCCCTAACCTTAATACCAGGTTCCTTTTTACAATGAACTTTCATTTGAACTTGTCATAAAAGCTCAGCTTTGTTTGGGAAAGACCATTAGAAAATGTCCTGGAACATGCATGCTGCCCTTACAAGTTCAGCAGTGATTGACAGTATTATGTTCAGTACTGAAATACAGACATTTCATGCTTTTTATTAAGGTTATGGTTCATGCCTGTCTTGTGAATGAATTTCTTTGTTGGTCCTTGTTAAAATTGTTTATTTTAATAGCTTATAATGTGTGTCCAGTTTCAAATTAAAACATATATATTCCCTGTTTAAATTTTTCATGATGATTTTGTTTGTAAAATTGGTTAATGCAAGTCCAGAAATGACACAGTTACAAATACTTCCTCATATATATATATATATATATATATATATATATATATATATACATTTATATATATATTCTTCTAAATGTTAAGCACCATGGAGCTTCATTTATTAAGCATCATTTATTAATTTTCTTAAAGTTATTTTGTAACCTTTAATATTTTACTGTAATGAATCAGTCTGTGGGTTAATAAATTACATTATTATATGTTACTACTGAGAATTCTTTGAAGAGTGTGGACATACCCATCCTCACTAATCTCTGAGACCTTCTAAATAATTGTAATCATTGATTTTTCTATGGCCATTAATCTGCTACACAGATTTTAAACATTTGAAAAGTATCAGTATTTATTTGATATATTTCTTAATTCCAACTTCACACATTATAAAAACAGTGTTCTTAAGTTTCTCATGAAAAATTCTTTGAAAAGTATATAGTGTTCCCCTGTAGGCTTTAAATTAATTCCTTCTCAAAGTATTTTTGTTCATAATTTTGTAATTATTAATGAAAAGAATTGCTTATCATAAACAGAATTATAAAAACAGTAAAACTAAATGAACAACTATAATGGTTTATCAGAATATAACAGTATCATCACATCCATATCATCCTGGGCTTGATATGTAGCTCCAACAGGAAATACCTCATGGAGGATTATTTATTCCTTTTAATAAAAATGGCCTATTTTAATGCTGAAAGTCTTATCCTCTGTGTATCTATGTTACTTAAGTATCAGATATCTTGAAGGAAATGCCCTATTGAGGATTATTTGTTTAGCTGGACTTCTAGACACATTCAGGGCCGATTACAAAGCTTGGCAGATTATGTGTGGCAGGGAACATGTGGTTTGTCATTGTCGATTTGCTGTTACTAATCTGCCTCCATACTAGCAGAGCCTGTGTTCGTTAGCCCTAAGCCCTAGTGGATCAGCTCTGGTGCTGGTTTGAGCCTTTTTGTAACATTATAACTATTAAAAAATTGTTCCTTCTCACTTTAAAATGAGGAATTACTGTAACACAGCTTAATCTGATTGATGTCTAACAGTAATCTGGTTCATTTTTTCATTTATTGATCTTATGTTTCTTTTTATTCTTATTTTCAAAAAGCTTTATCACTCAGTGGTTTAAATAGTTTTATTTGGGGAGTAAAAATTAAATATACAAGATGTGATAATGATGAAGGAAGTCAGTTTCAATTTCACCACATGTGTCTGAGCGCTGGTGTATTTTCATAAAATTAAATGGAATAAATTATCCAATATTACTGCTTAGTCACATATTTTATGAGGAAGGGACCCTCAAAAGATATAGGTTAGATGAGGTGATTCTACACAACATGAATATTCACATGATTTTATCCACCCAACAAAATCTTTAAAAATAAGCTATTAATAGGAGGAATAGGACACATAAGTGTGTCAGTCAGTCATCCCACGTGACCTTATAGATCTTAATACATCCTAGCCAGGATACATAGTGATGTCACTAGTTTATTGCTTCAGAGGCTTCTAGGATGCTCTAAAAATACTCATATAATATCTTCGTATGAGGTCTTTAGTTATATCCTATTTTTTTTGGTGTTAGAAAAAAAAACTTGAAAGCCCTATATTATTTTGAAGATGTATAGCATATGTGGCCTTCATATTACAAAAGCATATGTTTGATGAGGCCAGTCCTTACTTAATGCTACGCCTAGGGCATTGTAGTCTCTTATAGTGTTCTGCTCACAAGCTAGCCTTCAACAATCATTTGTATTACCATATATCACATAGGGCTGCCACCTTTCTTGAAAAGCAGCACAAAGCTAGCTTTTTGTGGTAAGGCAAGAACAGATGACCTGCATTATTGATCTCAGAAGTACACACTTCCAGCAATGCCATGGTGAGGAATAATAAAAAATCACTCAAAACATGTAATGCATGTTGCAATTAGATACTAGTTAATTGGGGGCAGTCCCGTCTAGGTTTTCCTGGTCCCTATTGTATTCATACTGAGTGATTTAATGTGACAGGGTCTAACTATAGTCTGTAGGAGAGAGAAAATCCTGAAATTGTTCTCACTCAGATGTTTTACATGTTGTTTTTTAATTAGATATTGCATCATTGATTGTTTCATCAAGCTGCTATTCTGTGAGCTTTAGATTATCAGCAGAAACCATTCCATAATTGCTAGGAATAGTGAATAAACTAATTAACAACATTCATGACAGTGTTATTATTACCAACAATTATATTTCATTATTTATATCAATACTGCTTTTTTATTGGCTATATTTAACCTTTATTTCCTGATATGTTCCATTGAGTTTCTTATTATCTCTTTCATTCCCTCTCTCTCTCTCATTGTATCTTCATGTCTGTCTCCTTATCTGTTTTGAAGAAAAACTTTGTTTACATATTTCTTGATTATCTTCATCATAAGCTTAAAAGAAGAATATTAAAAAAAAACCAAAATACATACCTTCAACGCCAGAAGATGAAAAGTCTGATCAAATAATTTTGCAATATGGTAAAGTTTTAGCAGCAGCAGCAGTCGTGTTCAATAATCCCTTTGCTGCATGAAATATATCCATTTGCTTGGAGTTGCTTAATGTTCCTACAGATTACTTATAAACGGAGATGTTTGTTTAACTATAGTGTAATACTACTGAAAGCTGGTTCAGCAGGGGTTTTCTTCATGCAGTCAAATAGAGGCTGCTAGAAAAATTGCTCTGTGGCCAAAAATCAAAGCCAATTTCTTGTTTGGCTGAGGTAAAATCCTGGCTGGCCTGGCCAACATGAGGCTCTGTCAGGGCAGGTTGCATGTGTCCTGCAGTAGCAAATTGGTCATGTAGGAAGTTCCCAAGTGTAGTATTGATTCTCTTGTGGCTACCACCTTCTATCATGGCATCCAGCAACCCGCAACATCACCACAAACTTCTTATGTGGCTGAAGTTTGGTTGGAGGACCATCGGCTTTCTGTTAGCCCTATGTCAGAGCCTGGTGGTTGTCCATCAGCTTAGAGCCACTAGCCTCCCTTATCTTGAGGTGCCGTGGTGACGGAGGTTTTCCTTCATCTGCCCATCATCAGAGAGACCGTCAGAGTCCCCCACAACTTTCTTTCTTACTGGCCTTTGTCCTGACCAATAAGAGTAGGCCTCCAACTTGTGGTTTGATAACTAGATTACTCCACTTTTTACGTTGAACGCAAAAAATGGATGGTTTGCTTCATACAGTGTTCAGTATGAAGAATTTGAAAGTCCTGCTATGTCTTGAACTTAGTTGGCTTTTGGAGAAATAAATTCTTCCGAGCTGTTAGCTCATGGAACTGCTGCTGCCAACCAACCTGTGGCTTCTGCTGGACTGATGGCTGACTGTAGCCTTATCAAGCACGAGTGTGACTGGCATGCATGGGGAACAGCCCACCAACAGCAGCAGTTTTGAAGTAGCTGTTGCAAAACAGGAGAGCTTGGCAGAACCAGTAACACCATTACTTCAGTTAGCCCATTTGATGATGGCAAGCAGAACAGGCCACCTTTATTAGTTTTATGAAAAGAAAAAGAAGAAAAAATAAACACAAGTATGCAACTTTATCACAAAATTTGTACCAAACATATCAGAAAACCAGCAGCCACTGGCTGATCATTCAGTCGACTAGGGTGGGTTTCCAGAACCCTGTTCTATCAGCTTTTATTGCACGTAAGAAGCAGTGCGTCGCTTTTATGATTACCTAGCTCCGCATAGTGGATATCAGTAGTAACTTGAAGCTTAGGGAAGCATCCCTCATTGCTCTGGACAGACATACAAAAGGGTCTCTACCTACCATCGTATTTTTGGGGGGGGGGGACAGGATGCTGAGGTATCTGTATCCTCTAGCTGTTTTGATCAGTACATCTGGTGAAATAATCATACAAGTTATATGTATAATAAAAATATGGAATTTATTATAAAATGGGCTGAAGGAACAGATCTGACCCTTTCCTGTAGTGATATCACACACACTCATATATAATATATATATTACAGATGTAATATATTTCAGATGTCTCTAAATGTCTGAAATGTTCATACAGTCCTTATCTATCAGTCTTTCTATCCACACATAATCACATAACTAAGAAACACTTCAGTTAAATATGTTATGATCCATAATTTCTCTGAGACAAAATTTTCCCATGATTAGGTAAAGATTTAAAGCTTTTTACCCTACTGTGTATCCATATTTGTATCAGCTTCTATATTTGAAAGTCCTTAATACCAGGTTTAGTGATTTCACCGTAGCAGTATGATAGATGACTGTGGTGAATTTCATGGGATATGTGGAACCAGTGTTCATTGTTGGACAAATTGTAAAGTAAATAAGTGAAAAACAGAAAGGATATCATTCATCTTAGTAGGTCTTCTACCTGTATCTTTCAATGATGGAACAGTAGCATATTTGATGGATGGTGGACAGTTAAGACAGAGTGCATCAAATAAATTTCATTCCAGTGCATTTTAGTGATCTCTGCATAAATAGGAACCATCCATATCCATTATATATCATGCATTTAATATCCCTCTGTGCCACTGGTAAGTCTAATCCATCATACATGTACAAGCCAAAAATCTACACTGACAACACTGCCACCTGGTAGGAAAATCCTGACTCACTGGTGGTGTGCTTGAATAAGATACAGATGAGACTTACAAATAGATAGGTACAGCTACACCTCATTTAACTTATTAACTAGACATGTAGGAGTGGCATGTACACTGCCTTGATGTGGAAGTGAGACAGATGTTACTGTATTACCTGATGACATTTGTTCTAGGTAAAGAACACTATGCCGGAAATCAGATATGATGTTCAAAGAAGAGGGATGTTCATAAAATATGTAGGGTTGTAAATATTGGGCAGCTGTCTGGTGCCGCACAACATGTACCATGAACCCCGCCCAGTGTGTGCTGAGCACTGGACACCATTTATTTTATGGTTACATCAATCACTGACAGTAAAAGAGGCTTGTTTGATTGTAATATATTGGCAAATGGACCAAATACCAGAGTGGGAATACTCGGTATACAGGCACCAAATCTCTGTTTACTGTGCAAGAATTCTCACTAATAAATGAGGCTACAGGACAGACATGATAACTGGGATGAAAGACTATAAGTCTGGCGACATGCACCTGGTCTTGATTTGCAAGTCAAATGGATGCATCATTCACTGACATATACACCTGATATGCAATATTTGGGGGATATGGTATAGACAGGGCATATTGGGTATGAATTGCATCCTTGTACAAAAGCTGATGCAACCAGTGCTTGTACCAGGAAATCATGTTTACCCTACCTTAATCAAACACATCAGCTGAACAAAATTAACTGTATAAAGCACTAATTCCTCTGATAGATTCGCAGTACAGACCTGTAAACTTTTTGTCCTTGGCCCTTTTGCCATACAAGTAAACATGTCTAATTTGGGGGGAAAGATTTGTTTGGATGTGAAATTACACCTTTATTAACGTAGGTGTTACAACCACAACAGTGTTATATTAGAAAACACCTTTCAACAACACAATGATCTCATCCTGACAGTATCTTCTTCCTCAGTGTAGTTATAGCCCAGGCATCAAGCCCTTTAAACCTGAACTAGCAGTAGAAACTACCTCGCTGTTAGTAACAGCATCTCAGGTGAGGCATAATGGTCTGTCCTTTTCTGATAGTCACTATTTGTTGCCCAGTTAGGTTTTCATGATCATTTCAGTTAATAACATTCTGAACAAAATGGTATGATTCTTACATATGGGGAACATATGGTGCAGGGAATGATGGTAAACGTAATTAGGTTAACAGCCACATTGTTGCTGTATTCATGATTAGTCTGTCACAGATGTGACTCTCATAATAAGAAATATCAGCCACAAACAGGTATTATGTGAAATGTTGGAAGTCTGCACCAAGATAGAAAGGTACCCTTACGGGGGTTGGAAGGTAGCCAAGTGTTAAGATTGTACATGAAGGTCCTGGTTTTTAAATTTACCATCAGTCTCTAATACAAGTGGCCATAATTCTACAAGAACTCAGAGGTTCATTCTATGTTTTTGATGATATATTAAGCTTGAGACCTCATGTTATTTTCCTGGCCCCACATGTAAAAACACAAACCTGAGATCTTTGTCTTTATTATTCAAGGAAAAGTCACCAAGAAATATCAGTTGACTCAGATCAAGATGTACATGTAGGATCATTCTTAGCTCAGCTGACTGTAGGTCATCACCGCTATAGCGATCACCCTTTGTCTGCTGGCCGTCCGGCCATCCGGCCGTCTGTCTTCATATATTTTTACCAGATTTTTCTCTAATTTTGACACCTTGAAAGATGCGTTCATCTGTTAACTGGGCACAAATCATAACAACTGGACCTAGAATCTTCTCTCTTAATATGCAGGGAGGTCCATGAAAAGTCTCCTTGGAAACCTAGAATAAGGTCTCTGTTACCCATATTCTTTGAGCTATGGGACTCCGAAGGACCCAACAGAATAATGGAAAATTTGATACAAAAGGTCAAGTATCTGAACAATTAATGCGTTGATCACCATGATTCTTTGCATAGATATTGATCATGGAGTGTTTCATCAGTTTCTGCAGACTGATGGTGCTACCTGTATTTTTTTTCGATTTTTTTACGATTATTTTCTCTATTTTTGAGACCTTGAAAGATGCGGTCATCTGTTAACAGGGCACGATTCATAACAACTAGACCTAGAATCTTCTCTCTTAATATAGAGGAAGGTCCATGAAAAGTCGCTTTGTTAACCTAAAATTAGGACTCTGTTACCCATATTCTTCGAGCTATTGGGCTCTGAAGTCCCCCCCCCCCCTGAATAATGGAAAATTTGATACAAAAGCTCCAGTATCTGAACAACTAATCCATTGATAACCATGATTTTTAGCATGGATATTGGTCATGGAATGTTTCATCACTTTCTGCAGCCTGGTGGCACCACCTGTTTTTTTTTATTTTTACGATTTTTTTTCTCTATTTTTGAGACTTCTTAAGATGTGGTCATTTGTTAACAGTGCACAAATCATAAGGACTGGACCTAGAATCTTCTCTCTTGAAATGCAGGGAGCCCATGAAAAGTCTCTGTGGACACCTGGAATAAGGTTTCTGTTACCCATATCATTCTTCGAGCTATTTGGCTCAGTAGACCCCAAAGAATAACTTAAAATTTGACACAAAAGCTCTAGTATCTCAACAAAATGTGCATTGATTGCCATGATTCTTAGCATACATTTTCATCATGGAGTGTTTCATCAGTTCTCGCAGACTGGTGGCTTTACCTGGATTTTTTTCCAATTTTTATGCATTTTCTCTCTATTTTTGAGATCTTGAAAGATGCAGTCATCTGTTAACAAGGCACAAATCATAACAACTGGACCAAGAAACTTCTCTCTTAATATGCAGGGAGGTCTATGAAAAGTCTCCTTGGAAACCTAAAATAGGTCTCTGTTACCCATATTCTTGAGTTATGGGGCTCTGAAGTCCCCCCCCCCCCTCCCAGAATATTGGAAAATTTGATACAAAAGCTCCAGTATCTTAACAACTAATGCATTGATAAGTTATCAATGATAACCATGATTCTTTGCATGCATATTCATCATTGAGTGTTTCATCAATTCCTGCTTACTGGTTGTGCCACCTGTATTTTTTCTATTTTTTTAATGATTTTTCTCCTCTATTTTTGAGACTTGACATGCTGGGAGGTCAATAAAAATCTCTCTGTGGAAAACTGAAATTAGGTCTCTGTAACCCATATCCTCTGAGCTATGGGGCTTATTAGACCCCAAAGAATAACTTAAAATTTGACACAAAAGCTCTAGTATCTAAACAAATCGTGCATTGATTGCCATGATTCTTAGCATGCATTTTCATCATGGAGTGTTTCATCAATTCTCGCAGACTGGTGGCTTTACCTGGATTTTTTCCAATTTTTACACATTTTCTCTCTATTTTTGAGACCTTCAAAGATGCGGCCGTCTGTTATCAGGGCAGGGAGGTCTATGAAAAATTTCCTTGGAAACCTGAAATTAGGTCTCTGTTACCCATATTCTCTGAGCTATTGGGCTGATAAGCACCCCTAGCATAATTGAAAATTTGATACCAAAGCAGGGCAAAAATTATAACCATTGCACCGAGAATCTTCTAACTTAAAATCCAGGGAAAGCTGTGAAAACTCTCCTTGGAAACATGAAATTAGGTCTCTGTTACCCATAATCTTTGAGCAATGGGGCTTATAAGCACACCCAATAATGTTTTTAAAAATTTGATACCACAGTAGAGCACAAATGATAACAATTGGACCAAGAATCTTCTCACTTGGCATCCTGAGAATTCCTCAAAAGTTCTCCCCTCAAAACCTGAAATTGGGTCACTGTGACCTATATTCTCAGAGTTTTGTGGTATGTTTGAGCATCACTGAAGTAATGAAGAATACACACACACAAAAATTGCCAGGTTCCTCGGGAAAGGCTGGTTGGATTGTCTTCAAATTTGGTGTGCTAATGGGTCTTGATGAACTTAAGCTAATATGTATGAATGATGATGCCACCTATATTATCTTAATTAGTTTCCTGTGCAAGGACATTCTGTCAACATGTCAGTCGGCTGAGCGTCATGACCCATGGGTCACTTGTTCCCTTTTTGGACAGCCTCTATTCATCCCTAATAATCTATTCAAAAGGATGTGAACAATTAATGAAAGATTTTATCTTTTTCAGCTCAGCTGACATAAAGTCAACTGAGCTATAGTCGTCATCAGTCTGTCCGTCCGTCCGTCCGTTTTGAAACCGTTAGACCTAGGAATCCAAAATTTGGCATAGTGTTAGATATCCCCAAGATCTTCCACCAAACCGAAAACTTGGTCTTTGCAACTTTGTTCCTTTGAGAAATTAAGGAAAAACCTCAATTTTTTATTAAAAACCTATTTTTACACTTCAGGACTGCCTTATATCAAAACCACTCATTTGTTTTTCCTCATATTTACCATAAATATTCCTCTTTATAGTTCCTATGTACATGCCAGAAATTAGGTCTGTATTATATAATTGAAAAAAGTTATAGGCCAAAACATATTGCACTTTGTCAAAAATCAGGAAAAATATTTGGTTACTTAACACAAAAAAATGTTAAAGCTGGGGAATTTTTTTTTCAGTAATATAACTTGGCACGTTTTTTTCTTGTAAGTATATTTAATTTATTTTTCACAGCCGGGATACATGTGGATTTAATCTGTTGAATGCTGAAATTTGAAAGTAAAAGCTTAAAAATTATTCTAATTATTTCAGTTTTTCAAATGCTCTAATTTATTTGCATTTTGTATATCAAAGACCCCACTCATGCTCACTACAGCCTTGCCTAGGTAACTCTATTAATGATGCAGCACTGGCAGAACATCCCTGCTGTAATAAACATACACATATTCTCTTTGGCCCTACCCTAACCACCCCCCCCTCCCCCCCACCCCCCCACCCCCCCCCCCCCGCCAACCATCACCAATTATATTGCAATACATGGTTTGTTATTGTCAACTGTATTTCTTTAAATGTAAAGCTGTTTTTGTTCCAATGTGCACAAATTTTTTTGAAATATAATTCAAGAAGTAGTTCAAGAGATGCCATGTTGTTCTGATGTAGCATTTTTTAAGAAATTATTTCCTTTTAAATAACTAAACAAAACATAATTTAACCCATCAGTAGGCATAATTTGATAATATATGAAACAAGCATGGATAAATAAAGGTGCAATTTAAAATTGTGAATTCTGGAGTGTTATTTTCATATATTGATTGCAAATTTAAAAATATATTTTATATAAAAAAAAGAAATATATCTATGTGCGTAATTTGATGTTACCTGACAAAACTAAGTATAAATGTTGATGCAATTTAGATTTGTGTATCAATTTAAATATTCAGATTTATATGATATACCATATAAATATAATAAAATTTATAAACTTTAAAAAAATGACTTAACAAAAGAAAAAGTTGGATCTAATGCAAATATTTGTTCATTATTTTCCTGTCTCAGTAGAATAGAAACTAGAATACGGTAAGTCGACAAGCAACTATGTGTATCCACCTAAATCAGAGAGGTACAGTTGAAGTGGTGATAGGATATAGAGGTAATGGGAAAACCTTGTGTGGTAGATGACATATTACATGAAAGATATAGATTAGTTGGTTTTGTTAGGATGTAAAGGCTGAATTACCTGGAGGGAGGGAGATAGGTGGCGCCACCTGCCTTTTCAACAAAAAAGTCTATCCGAGACGTATACAAGTGCAAAATTTTATGTGAATAAGTCCAACCACTGCAGAGATATGCATGATTTTATCCCAAGACAGACAAACAGATGGACGCTGTGCAAAAACAGATGCAGGTGCGGCCACCAGTTTTGAGTATAATAAAGGGCTATGTTAGACCAATAAACTTGCAAAATTTCAGGCTGATATGTCAAACCAGTCCTGAGATATTAGCATGGTTGTCTGGAGCATAAACGGGGAGGTAGGTGGCGCCACCTGTCACAAAAATGAAAAAAAATATCCAAGATGAATAAACATGTAAAATTTCAGCCCAATCGGTCAAACGAGTCCTGAGATATCAGCATGGATGTCTGCACTGCAAATGCATAGGTAGGTGGCACCACCTGTCATATCAAAGAGAAATCTATCCAAGGTGTATTAACGTGCAAAATTTCAGGAGAATAAGTCCAACCACTCCAGAGATATTCATGATTATATCCAAAGGCAGATAAACAATGGCCACTGTGCAAAAATGGTTGCAGGTGGTGCCACCAGTTTTGGATATGTTAAAAGGCTATGTTAGACCTATACATATGCAAATTTTCAGACCTATCCGTCAAACCAGTCCTGAGATATTAGCATGAATGTCTGGAGTGTAAACAGGGAGGTAGGTGGCGCCACCTGTCACAAAAATCAAAAACCTACCCAAGATGTATAAACGTGCAAAATTTCAGCCCGATCAGTCAAACGAGTACAGAGATATTGGGGTTTATGTGTGAACATAGACCCACAGATGGATGCAGAGCGCAGAGGAAAGGTCAGAGGTCAAAACAAAATGGGGGCGCAGCAGTTCACATGTGACCCAAACATAATCCCGGGTTTTGTAAAATTTTACCCAGCGGTTATGGAGGAGTTCTTCGGACACCTATGCGGCAGCGGTGGCAGCGGTGGGCTGAAAACAGTATCCGCAAAACTCTGTTTTGGCGGATACAGTTAAAGTTATTTGCTTTTTTTTTCATCTATCTGCCTTTTTTTAGTGAACCTGTGAGCTTATGCGATGGTGTGGCGTCGTCCGTCGGCCGTCGTCCATCGTCCATCGTCTGTACGTTAACCCATACTATCTTGAAAACGGCAAGAGGTGGCATCACAAAATTTTATTTAAAAGATTAGTCATCTAAAAAAACTATGTCGGATTTTGCTTATTTTTTGGCTAACTGCATTTTCTTAGATTTTATAGGGAAAAAGCTAAAAAAGCTTTAAAAATCTTCTTCTTTGAAACTATTCAGCCAAATTGTCCAATATTTCACAGAAATGATTCCTGGAATAATCTTTCTCAAGTTTGTTTGAATGGTTTAGTTCGGTGATTTTTGGCCGAGTTACAGGAAGTTGAACTTAGTCATCTGTCCATAAAAGCATACTAAAATTACAATCTCAGAAATGGCTGGAGCTATCATCACCAAATTTTATGCCAATGTTGTTCACATGAGACATATCTGAAATTGAGGTATTGGTGGCGCCACCTGCATCGACCTTTTTTGTACAGGGGTCATCAGTGCCGGTATCATACTGACGGCTACAAAAACCTTCTTCTCTGAAACCATATGGCCAAATAGTTTAATATCGCACAGAAATGATCCTAGGGTAGTGCTTTCTGAAATTTGTTCAAATGGTCTAAGTTCAGTGACTTTTGGATGAGTTATGGGAAGCTGAATTTAGTCATATGCTGTAACAGCCCATTTTAGCTCAGTGGCTACAAAGATCTTCTCCTCAAAAACCACGGGGCCTAATTCTTAAATCTCACACATTAATTATCCTTAGATGTTGATAATTCAAGTTTGTTCAAATGGTTTTGGTTCAGTGATTTTTGGCTGAGTTATGGGAAGCTTAACTTAGCCATTTTGCTTTATTTTCCCATATGAGTTATAAACCTGTAAAATTTTTTTTGACTGATCCTACTGAGGCCAATTTGTTTAATATTTTACAAGAATAATCCTGAATAATTCTTATAATAATTGTCTTTTATGGTTCCAAAGAATGAATTTTGGCTGAATTATAAAGGTTCAATTGAGTCATTTTACCATATATGTTAGCTGTGTGAAGCAGATACACAGATACATCTAGATACATCTAGACTGGCACCAGTTATTACATCATGCCTCTAGACATTTAGATTTCAGGTTATCTATAGTTAATATTGACAAGAATGTTTTTTAAAAGCTTTTAAAAAATGTATATTTATGATTTTTAGATATTCCTCATGCCAGGCAATGTTTACAATCACAGCTATACAGCTCTCTGTGGGTATATAAAGACGGCTGTACATGGATTATAAATAATTGGTATCCATAGTCAAATTAATTCAAGATTTTGCCATCAGTGAGATGTATCTGTATTACAGTTTTGCATTCAATATGCATCTGTATTAATTTTTAGTGAACCTGTGAACTAATGTGATGGTGTGGGGGCGTTTGTCTTCTGTACGTTTACCCATACTATATTGAAAATGATTGGAGCTAGCATCATGAAATTCAATGCAAAAAATTAGCCATCTGAAATTTTTCTTAAATTTTATAGAGAAAAAGCTAAAAAAACCCTTTAAAAATTTTCTCCTCCGAAACACTCAAGCCAAATTGTTCAATATTTCACAGAATTAATCTTTTATACCATCTCCCTCAATTTTGTTCAGGAAGTTGAACTTAGTCATCTGTCCAAAAAAGCATACTAAAATGACAGTCTCAGAAACAGCCAGAGCTATCATCACCAGCACAAAAATTATTCCTATGTGGCCTTTGTTCAAGTTTACTAGAATGATTTTTGGCAGAACTATTGGACCTTTAACAATGAAAGTACTGCATCTTTTATTATTCTAGATATTTTGATAAAAAGTTTATGAATATGTTGGCTTGAAAAAAGAAATTTTAACCAAAGTCTTTCAGTATGTGTAAACAGATATATCAACAGGCCAAGATTGAATCTGTATCTTTAAATAGGTTGAGAAACTGCCAACTGTTTCAGATTTGGGAACAGATCAAGAGTTCATTTAGTGCAGCCAGATATAGGTCAAGAGTTCAATCAGTGCAGCCAAGCACATGGCATGTGATCACCTCATGGGTGACATGTGAACACCTCATGGGCACCATGTGATCACTTCATGGGTGTCAAGCCCCTCAGGGCAGGGCCCCTGCATGAGCTTATGCAATGGTGTGGCTACTATTTCAGATTTGGCAACAGGCTAGAGGTCAGTCTGGATCTATTAATAGCTTTGGCAGACTGCCAACTGTATCAGATTAGGCAACAGGTCAAGAGTTCACTCAGTGCAGCCAGGTATGGGTCAGGAGTTTACTCAGTGCAGTAGCTGCATTCTATTTATAGCTTTGGCAGACTGCCTACTGTGTCAGATTATGCAACAGGTCAAAAGTTCACTCAGTCTAGCCAGGTGCAGGTCATGAGTTCACTCAGTGCAGTAGTCTGAGCAAGCAATTTGTCACAGTTCACTCGGGGCAACAGCCTTTCTCACCTAAGCCTGGTCAGACCCATGCATCAGACTCAAGGTAAGTTTGATGTATAGGCCTAATATTTTGACCTGTCTATGTGTCTTTGATGGCTTTCTCGCTCACAAGACAGGTGTCGCCACCTACCATGACTTTTGCACACGTTTTTCTCAGGAGGGGTTTGATATATCAGTCTGAAATTGGGCGTATGTATATATCTCTGATAGCTTCCTTATATACAAGACTGGTGGTGCCAGCTACAATCTTTTTAGTGTTGTGTGCACCTAAGCCAGAATTTCAGCAGTTATGTTTGTGTAATTGTTTCTTATTCAAAATGTTTAGTACTTGCATAGTTCATATACATGAAAAGTAATGGTCCAGCATTGAAGCATTATACCTGGTGTATTTCCCAATGCACAGGTTCGCATTAGGCCTGTAGGCCTTGTTTGTAGAGGGTCATCAGGCCTGTACCACACTAAAGGCTACAAAAAACTTCTTCTCTGAAACCATATGGCCAAAATGTTTAATATCCCACAAAAATGATCCTAGGGTAGTGCTTTCTGAAGTTTGTTCAAATGGCCTCTTTTCAGTGACTTTTGGCTAAGTTATGGGAAGCTGAATTTAGTCATTTACCATAACAGCCCATTTTAGCTCAGTGGCTACAAAGATCTTCTCAAAAACCACTGGGCCAAATTCTTAAATCTCACACATTAATCATCCACAGATGTTGATAATTCAAGGTAGTTCAAATGGTTTTGGTTCAGTGCTTTTTGGCTGAGTTACGGGAAGCTGAACTTAGCCAGATGCTGTATAGTCCTTTATGAGTTATAAACCTGTGAAACATTTTTCGACTGATGCCACTTAAGCCAGTTTGTTAAATATTTTACAAGTATAATTCCTACAATAATTCTTATAATAATTGTCATTAATGGTTCCACATGAATGATTTTTGGCTGAATTATGGAGATTGAAATGAGTCATTTTACCATATATGTTAGCTGTGTGATGCTGTTACATCTAGCCTGGCACAAGTTATCAGCTTCTATTACATCATGCCACTAGACATTTAGATTTCAGGTTATCTATGGTTAATATTGACAAGAAAGTTTTTTTAAAAGCTTTTAAAAAATTTAGGTTTATGATTTAAGTTATTCATCATACCAGGCAATGATACAATCATGCATATTCAGCTCTCTGTGGCTATATAAAGACAACTGTACATGGATTATAAATTATTGGTATCCCTACTCAACTTAAATCAAGAATTTGCCATCAATGAGATACATCTGTATTTTAATTTTGCATTCAGTATGCATCCGTAATAATTTTACATATATTCCTGATTTCTTTTTTTATAAAAAGTCAGCTGAAAAGCATTTTGTATTGGGAAAATAAATTTCAAAGTTATTTCAAGTAGGGACCACTTTTGTGTACAGATGGCAGCACTTGGTTTACCATTGGCAGATTGCCAGTGCCTTGATGTTGGCCATTAGCCAAGATGATATCAGCTCTATAAATAGTTTTGGCACAGTGCCAGGATTGGAAGAAGTGCAGCCAGGTATAGGTCAAGAGTTCACTCAGTGCAGTAGCTGCATTTTATTTATAGCTTTGGCAGACTGCTCACTGCATCATATTTGGCACCAAAGTTCAGCCTGAATCTAATTATAGCTTTGGCAGACTGCCAACTGTGTCAGATTATGCAACAGGTCAAGAGTTAACTCAGTGCAGCCAGTTACAGGTCAAAAGTTCACTCAGTCTAGACAGGTGCAGGTCAAAAGTTCACTCAGTGCAGTAGCTTGAGGCAGCAATTTGTCACAGGTCACACAGGGGCAACTGCCTTACTCACCTAAGCCTTGTCAGCCCAGTGCATCAGATTCTGGGGAAGTTTGATGTATTGGACTGATATTTTGACCTGTCTATGCATCTTTGATGGTATTCTCATTTACAAGACAGGTGGTACCATGTACATTGACTTTTGCACAGTGTATGTGCCTGCTTATTTCTACAGTGGAATTTGATATATCAGCCTGAAATTGGGCATATTTATACATATCGAATAGCTTTGTTGTATACAAGACTGGTGGTGCCACCTACAATAATTTTTGCACAATGTGTGTTCCTGCTTATTTCTCAGGAGGGGTTTGTTATATCAGTCTGAAAATTGGCATATGTGTTTATCTCTGATAGCTTCGAAGTATACAAGACTGGTGGTGTCAGCTACAATGGTTTTTGTGTTGTGTGCACCAGTGCCAGAATTTCAGCAGGGATGTTGGTGTAATTGTTTCTTTTACAAAATGTTTAGTACTTGCATTGTTCATATACATGAAAAGTAATGGTCCAGCATTGAAGCATTATACCTGGTGTATTTCCAAATGCACAGGTTTGCATTAGGCCTGTAGGCCTTGTTAAATATTTAAAAACACTTTTAAATTTTATCCTTTACATATATGCAGAATTGCGTTAACTGCCACCAGTCCCCGTAAGCACCATTGAGTTTAATTCTGTATTCTGTATTTATATCCAATGGTGTTGTAATTCCCCCCCTCCCCCCCCCCCCCCCCCCCCCCGAGTCATTGAGCCTTAGTTCCTGAGCACTGAGATTCCACTGTCGCGTTCGTTTCCAGAGATCTCCTCTGAGACCCTTGGACTGATCTTTCCTGAACCCAGAATAGTTATTTACTCATTTATGTAGCTGTGTCTAACAAAGACTGGTGGTGCCACCTGCAGTCCTTATTGTGCGGTATGAATCTGAGTGTCTTCTTGATAACAGCCCATATCTCAGGAGCTGAAATTTTGCATGTCACTAGATCTTGGATCTCTCCATCCCTACTCAAGATTGGTGGCACCATCTACAATGATTTCTGCATTGCGTCCATCCATGCATTTGCCATCTGTTGTCTTAGTGATTGGTTTAGTTCATTAGTCTGAAAATGTGCATGTTCACAGATCTTCGATACCTCCATCTCGTATTCAAGACTGGTGGTGCCATCTGCATCCCTTTTTTGTGTGATGCTCATTTGTACATTTGATTTAGGTCAAAATTGCTCATGTCTCAGGAGTGGTTCAATGTATTTGTATGAAATTTGGCATGTACATTCATCTTGGAAAGTTTTCTCGTAGACGAGACCGGTGGTGCCACCTACCTTCCCATTTTCTTAGAATACATTAATGCCCTTTTCTCTGGAGCAGTTTGCCATTGGCCTGAAATTGTGCATGTCCATAGTTCTTGGATACGGTCTATAATATTTTTGTAATTGTTTCTTCAATGTTCAAAACGTTTAGTACTTGCAATACATGTTACACATGTACTTGAAAAGTAATGGTCTGACATTGAAGTATTATACCTGGTGTATATCCCATTGCACAGGCTCCTATTAGACCAGAAGGCCTTGTTATAGAATACATTAATGCACTTTTTCTCTGTAGTGGATTAGTGTCTTAGCCTAAAATCTTGCATGGTGTATGCATCTGTAGGTCTGTTATTGGTGAAAATAGCACATATATAAAGGAGTTTAATTGACATCTGATGCCATAAATTTGGAGTCATGTCATGTCAGGAATATTCCATGCCTATACTTTACCCACGCCTCTGTGATATGGCAGAGACATGTAGTCGCTTGTGGTCTACCCGTATTCTAGTTTAAATATGACTGAATATCTGGCCACAGCAGATGTACCTGCTCTGTACACTAACTGGGATTCTTCAGTTATATGACGACTCTCTGGTCTCTCTAGTGATACAGATCCTGGTGCTTAAACTGCAGGAATACCTGCCTGCCTTGTCTATGAACTAAGGGGGATATTAGAGAGACAGATTAGTCTGGTTAGCAAGATGAGATCATAAAAAATAGTGTAATAATTTTTCGTATTGCAGTATTACACAGTTTTGAGGCCTGAAGATTTATATGCCTACGTCTTAAGCTGTGTTTCCATTCATCCGTAAATCTCGTACATCTCGTACGCAAAAAATCGGATCCCTCTTTTTAAGATGAACTGTTTACATATGTCAGTTTTAACGTGCTCCGCATGCATATCCGCAAAAGCTGACAGCATCGAAACGGATCGGTGAGCAATTCATCCGTTTTATGGTTGGCAAAAATGCCTATACATTTCCCAACAGTGCCCCGGCGCCGGGTGTGATGAGACATATTGACCTTCTTCCTGCCTGTCGTCCTTGCAGTTTAAAAAGAGGCACATTAAAGGTTATCCACAAGAAAAACGTACGTACTTATGGAAACAGTTTTTGCAGATTGCACACTATAGAACGTACGTACGTCTTTTGCGGATACGTTTTTTGCGGATACATGGAAACAAAGCTTTATATGCATTAAACCTGTATGGATAGGCCATACATCATGAGCATGTATATAATCTTCCTCTCAGCCAGACCTTTAATTAGTTGCTAGATGGAGGCTGTAATTATTTCAGAATAGGTTCAATTTTCAATCAGCATTAAACATGTTTTTTATTCATTCCTTTAATAACCCATGAAAAGGAAACATCAAACCTGTCTATTTCTGCCCATGGTACAGCTACTGGGAGCAGTTTATGAGTGAAGGTGTCCTGCAAAGGGGTAATAAGAGCAGACAGTGATGTATTTGATAATGCTGAGAGTGAGACCAGATAGACAAGATGAACATCAAGACTAAATGTCTATAAAAACTTACTCTTGGCACTTTACTCATGTATAGGATGTCATTATTTTATTATAAAATTTAGTACAATATCTGGGGAAAATGAAAAAGTTATTATGAATATTATAATCACTCTAGTCAGTGGTTTCAGTTATTACCTTCAGCTAAAGGTAAAACACAATATTCTTAGTTAATTTGTTAATGTTAGTGGTAGGAAGGAAAGCTGTGCTATTGTTATGATATGTTGGTCCTGAATTCTGATTTAGGTAAATCCATGTGCCAGTTAACACACTTTGATAGGTTTTGAAATAAGGTGGCCAGTTTTTTTATACATAATCAATATAGAGACTGCCATGTTCCACACTACAAATTTCCCAGTGTGATGTTAATTGACTTTTGCTTTGTGTGATTTCTGTTTATATTAAGACATGGTTGATAGAACACAAACAGTTGAAACATAACAGTTTTCTAGAACATTCACACAGACCTATTCATTACCATATGCTTATTGTTTGCCTTGATCAAACAGTTTAAATATTGAAGCCCATATGCCACTTTTGCCAAGTGTTTTATTTGAACAACAGTAATTATTCTGATTTGTTGAGAAATCATATGTATTATTTATCTGAATGCTAAATTACATATAAGTTAAATTATAACTGTATATAAACTTTATTACTATGTTTAAAAAATATCTTTGTGAAGACTTTTATAAGTTTCATTATAACTATATATTTACTATATTGCTATATTTAAAAAATATGTTTGTGAATACTTATAATATATATCTGATCATTTTACATTTTATTACGTATATTTGTTTCATACGTTTGTTGTGTTTATATGATCACCTGTTAAAAAATATGTCAGCTCTTCACTTTTAAAGACTTCTGTACATATGTATAATTCTAAAAATTAATGAGTGAGCTGTTGTATCATCTGTACCAGTATATAAGAAATATATCACAACTGCAATATACATATAGGCTAATTACCAGTCCGTACTGTGAAGATAAAGGTCTATGATATAAGACTTTCCTGCATTTATTCATATTATAAACAAAACAAGCGAACAATGGATGGTGTGTATATGGCATCCATTTAAACATAAAAATGACAAACTATAAATCAAGGTATGGTGCAGTATAAAACATCTACAAACTGTTGTCCTGAATTAAAATAGACCACAACAATAACTTTTAATCAATCTGAATCCATCAAATAACCATTTCTTGTGTTTTACCAGAAATAAAACTCCCCTAGACTTATTGCCGGACATCAGTAGATAAAACTACCAATGAATCTTGCTTGCTAGCTATATACCAGTTGATATTGTACATATGTCACTATGATGTCTCATATAATCAGATAAAAAATTTGAAAGTGATTTACTGGGAACATAAACAACATGTGAACAGTATGGATCTATACAATAACATTGACCTTTCTTTTATTAGATAATAAAACTTCCTTTTGTTTGTTCCTGAATAACAAAGGGTATTGTACATACATTTCATACCACATGTTCAAAGATTGTAGAGAATGAAGATCTGAAAGTTATAAATTCCTTTAAGTCATGATTGGAATCCTGTAATACCCTGCCTATACTAAAGAACTATGAAAGGACCTTTCCCTGTATTTAGCATGTAATAATTTTCCCTTGAAGTAGATGCTTTCTAAATATAGGTTTTGTATGAATGTCATATGTGCGGAAAAGACAATAAATGAGGTCTGGTATTGTATAACTTGGCCATAAGTCATGATGGGATTTTAACAGACCACACCATAACTTGTGATCAGTGTCATCAAATCAGATGCCAGCTTTACATGGCCAGCACTGCTCCAGACTGTACTAAGCTGGCAAAAAAGTGCCAGCCTGATGTAGTAGTATTATAAATTATCTGCTGATGTCATCTAAAGCCCAGCAGAATCAAAGGTGCTAAAACCCGATCCTGTTTCTTTGTGTTGGCAAATTTTTTTCCTGTTTGCTCTGGGACCACCCATGGCAGCCCTGGAGCTGCATCAATTACAGGTGTTTGCTGGTATTTTGTGGCTTCAGAGAAAGCCACAGGCTGTCTTTGTCACTTGGCTGTCATATCATCTTGGAAATAATATATGCTGCACTGCTGCAATAACATCATAGCTTCCTTATTTAGAACTCTATAAAAAATATGTAACTGTTACTTTTATTATATTTTTTCTTTTTTTTTTATAGTTTGATATCAGATATAAACTTTAAAAAAGTGTGACATTTAAGTATTTAGGTAGTAATCCTATGTCAAATTTTTTATTGTAAAATGATGACCAGCCATTGTTATTTACAAATTCTGGTTAAGCATGATGCAGCTGTGAACCTATATATGAACTATATCCAACAAACCCATAGTTATATACATATTTAAATAATATCCCCTTTCAGATATAATCAACACTTACAAATAACAGGTTACTAACATATCAGGATACAAAGAATAAACAAGCACTGAAGCTGAATGTTTTTATATCCACAGTTTATTAACACCCTATTTATGGAGAAATTTAAATTGTGCAGCTCCCTGATTTGTGCTCATTATATCTTTTTAGTTACTGATATATTTTTCAAAATTGAATCTTTTTTAGAGAAAATTTTAATCTTAGGATATGTAAAGTCAAGCTCCTCTTTTGTATCAAAGTCAGGTATATTAAGCATCATGCAATTAGTTTTAGTCATAGGCTTTGATTTTAGAATTGTTTCAGGTGTTTCAGTATTCTTCTTCTGAAGGCCACCATCTGTATATGCCCAGATAAGGTCTTGTGCATGATGTCATAGTATAGGTTTTCATCCCTTTAAACTGCTCCAGAATCACCAGGTATGGCTGGCAGGAAGGACAAAGACTTATTCTGGGTCCTCCTCAGATGATGATCTATAAAGCAATTAGTGAGTCTCTGGTTACAAGGAAACTCAAATTTCACCCAAACCTTGACTTCCCATCAAATTGCAGTATTAGGCATGAAAATGGTACCAAATCTAAATTATTCGCTTTGAGTTGTAGGAAAATTAACTTTATCAGGTTACTCAAAATCTGTATTTTATTCTACAGTGGCCTCGATGCTCAAAATAAGACTAGCTGTCCCATTAGCATTTAGACAAAGTGTCTTTCATATTTCAGCTTCTGCACTTTATATTCAGAGAATAGAAAACAGCTAGGCTTGGTAGTGTCAAAATACTTCCAAACTGGATACTGGATATGTTGACAGATTCAAAATTGGTAGAGTTTTCAAGTTGTTGCGAGTGCCTTATAATGTGCATGTCCCTTTACAAATTACTTCAGGCAAGAACTTTGGCAGTGATGTTATTTCAGGAAATAACACAAATAAAGTGTTTCCTTTTTTGATGCACACCCATTTCTCTGTTCCAAATAATGGAATATATTACTGATGTAATTAATGCATTACTTATACTTTAAAGTGAAAATAAAATGTAAATCAGTCTTAAACTGCTGCAAAATAAACACACCAGATGTTATCAAGATATAAGGCCCACTTTCATTCAAATGACAACATGTCAGTTTTGCAGTAGATAGCTATAAATATTAATTTATGACTAAATGATGCCTTATTGATGGATTCTTGTTTTTTTATGCCCAAGCCTAGCTGTAGATTACATTACCATTCCCCTTGGAAAATACAAGTATTCCTCACACTTTTTTTTTCATTTTTATGGGTAATATATTCTTTACATATGGCTGACTGTCAATATCAAAATAAAAAAAAAAGAGTTGGAAAAGATCAGGTCAAAACCATGGCAACCTGTAAGGCTGAGGAGGGAACTGGTGAAGACAGGCTAACCATCAGAAGTAGACAGAGACAGATGTGATGGATGGCAGAGATTCAGGTATTACCAATATATTAACTTCCTAGCCCATCATTTGATAAGCTTATAGGATATTACATGATTTAGCCAGCCCACAACAGTTGAATGATTAACACCCGGACAGGGCATAGTCTGTAGCCTCATGTGGTATAGTCTTGTCACAGGATGTATAAAGTAATCATTCCACGTCAGTCATGATATGTGAAATGCCATTACAATAGGAAACAACTCAAGTGACTTTCATAATAAATTAGATGCTTAATGAGAAGAACAGTGAATTTGTTTTGCATTAACACCTCCAGCCAGTCCTGCTTCAAGTGATTTATGGCTTGCTGTCACTGTGACCAGTTCAGCATGGCAGCCAGCCTGTTCTAGCTCACTGACAGTGATGTATCTTTTACTATCAGCCCTGCCAAGCCCTGTGGCTGACCACCTGTATCTTATATCATAATACAGCTTAACGCAATAATCAGTGTCTGAAATTATTAGTAATACTGGACAGGAAATCTGTAATTGTTCAAGACAAAGCTCCTTTTTAAATCTTATAGTTTTTAATTTACAAAAGCTTACAATACAAAATGACTGAAAGTTACACTCAGCATCTGAATATTCAATTAAACTACAATTATTGAATGATTACCCAGGTTTTGAATACTTTTTTGCCCCTTATTTATACGCTATGCTTTTACCATCATGGTATTGGCTATGCCAAGGCAAACATGCCAGATAAAAACACTAGCTGTCTCCAAATATGATGTCTTCCCATTTTATTATATGCCTGTCTTATGACGGGAGTTTTATGATAAACCTTCCGTCAATTTTTATTGTCGCCACAATAAATTACTGGGGCATTGATAGATTTTCACCAAACTCACCATGACTACTTACCAACAGATTATCTGGCAGGAGTTCAATTATGGGCAATATCCACGCATATTTTATAAGGTCACAGGTCATTAGGCTACTTTGTGGTGTGGCAGCGATAACTTATTAAGGATATAAAGGATTTTAATCAAACATATCAGAAATTTAAATCAATAAATTATCTCACCTAAGTGCGATTTCTAGCAAAATCCATGCATATTTACTGAGGTCAGAGGACACCACACTAAGAAGACACCTTGGTGACTTACCAAATTCCTATGGATTTTCTTGAAACTCATTATGAATATTTACCAGTAGAGTTTCTCACCTGAATTCCTTCTCATCAAAATTCACATATATTAAATGAGGTCAGAGGTCACCAGATACAGGATGGGCATATAATGCTCATTTGCAGTGCTCTTGACCATATTGTTCCAAACAGAGGTGGGCTTTCAAATAAACACATGATCGAGTTCGTTACATTCTCCAGGAGTATTTATGAGGTTCCATGAGTATACACTTAGATTCTTTTATCACTTCCTGCTTGTCACTTCCTGATAAGAGCATTCTGTTTCCACTGAAATTTGTCAAATGGTCCTTTATTTGGCTCACCTGACAATTTAAGAACCATCATTAATAGGATCCCATTTTCACCAGATTAAAATGTGAAACAAAGACATTTGTTCCCTGTCTATCAGTATAACTATATGTTTATGGTTTCTGTCCCTCAGGTTCGCTACAATATATTGCACCAATGATACCACCTTTGATATATTGCAGCTCAATCAGCATGGTGGTCTAGTGTATAGTGCCAGCCCTGAAACCTCACTAGGACTGCAGTAAGAGTTAAAGTGCCTGTATAGGATGACAACATATGAAATAGTGCTGCATTTTCTTTTTTTTAGAAGTTTTAACATTCAGTATCAGCCTGGATCTAGTGATGATCATTGATGACACTAGTGATGAGTATCAGGGGGAAAATCAATTATCAGCACAAGATTATCAGTAATTAATTATCAATATTTTCATAAAAAGAGTAACAAATATTTAAATAATAATATTGCTTGTGGAAGCCAAAAAGGCTACCTGTTTCCGCTGCCCTGAACTTGCTTTTACATACCTTGGTTAATTCTGAAAATTGGTTTTGTCTCATGTGAAACCAGACTTGGAAAAACCTAAAAATATAATGATAAAGATTGTATTTAATTTATATCTAGTCATGTCAGAGCCATCTATAATTATCAGTGCCAGCCACATCCATTAATGATTATACATTCCTTTATTCCTTCTTGTAAGGAGCCACAAATAATTGCATTGGAACTTGGGATATATATATATATATATATATATATATATATATATATATATATATATATATATATATATATATATATATATATATATATATATAGGTTCATGCCATAAATTTAACAGTTGCTCATCAGTGAATATCTCCTTTTTGATTGAATGATTTCACTATCAGGAATGTAATAGATACAACACTTGTATGCTACCATTTAACGATTTCCCTAGATACAGCCAAATAATATGTGAAAATGTGACACAGTCAGTACCATATGGTGGATTTTCATATTGTTCAGTATATCAATTAATTATCCCAACTGAGAATCCTAATGAGACCATTACTGTTCAACAATAAATTCCTGTTTACAGGGTAGTTCAATGGCTATCAAAGTTATTGTCAAAATCCGTAAATTGATATATTGTGTAAATGTTTATTTGGTGCTTCTCATGCATGCGTTGATCAAAGTAACCTTGACATTTTGCTGGCTTATGCCCAAAAGGGCTATGCTAAGGTAGTACATTCAAATACAGTCACTTTGTACTGATTATGTTGACAAATTTGTAATAGTGTATAGTATTAATTTCATCATCTGGTGTTTTAGAAAGATAATGTTTAGAATATTGATGACAATAAATTGTATTTATTCATTTGTACATTTATCATTAGTACAGATAATGTTGACAAAGTGATAAAACAGTCTGGCATTTATCTGACACATTCTGTTATTTGATATTAATGTGTTAGTAAGATTGGTAACAATATCAAGTATTTATTTCATACAGTATATCTTTTGATATTGATAATTATAAATTTTCATACATTGTAACTCTGTATGGTGTATATTACATGATACAATATGATTACAAAAAAAACTGCAGGTACTATCTGCTACATAGGCAGTAACTTTGGCTGAAATGTCAGTCAATATGGCATTTGAAAGACCCATTTTGTAGTACAGTACCAAAGTATAATACTGAAAACATTCTGCTTAATTTGTTGTATACTTAATTGCTCTTACATGGTACATGTGATCTATTATTTTTAGGTAAACCATTTATAGATGATAAAAAACAGCTGTGCATGCAATATTGCTCTGTATCTATTGAAAAACAAATTTGTTTCATAAAAAAAATGATTTGTATATCACAAAGACATTTTTAGAATGGTTGGTTTTGTCATTTGTGTGGTGCCTCCATTGTCAGTACAATGCAGCTGTTGAAATTTATTATGAACAAAACTATTTGATATAAAGGTTTTTTCCTCCCTAGATATTTGCTGATACTTTTATACATCTTGCAGCTGTCAAAATACAATATTCTACTGTAAAATATGGCAGAAAACATATGACACAGAATGGTATAAATAAGTACAGTTGACTTAGAAGCCAGTGGTCTTCCAAAAATTATATGTTCCAGCATCCACATGTACTGCCTCTTAGGTGTGTCCAGCACTGGAAAATTAACATTTAAGGCAGCCAGAACAGCTAGCATTTGTAGAATTTATAAATGCAGGAAACATGTAATATTTAATAGAGGTGCCCCTTAGCCCGTGTCTGGGACAGCTGTGCTTGTCCAGGTTTGCTGCTGAACATCTAGTACTGTACCATGGTTTGACCAGTTTTCTTCCTTTTTTGTTCTCTTTCTCTGTCATTTTCCTGGTTTGTTCAGAAATATATCTAAATATTTTAACAACACTTGAAAAAAAATGATCTGTCTCATAAGGAGCATACCATTCAAGCTTTGTGGTTCTTTATATGGTACAGGACCTTTTCCCTTTTTGAAAGATTATAAATCCCAACAGGAGCTCATCCATGGGGGCTTTTTTAACAAAACCAGCCTGAGCCTTTAGTTCTTGTCTGGATTGACCTTTTATTTAAGTTTTCTGGACCAGTATTAACCCTTTACTGTTTACATTTATTTTGGATTTCCGACAAATTCTGACACTATTAATATTTACACTAACAGCCATATCTTTTCAAGCTTTTTTTGTATCTTTATAAAATTTTCAACATTTCCCACTAAGAGGGTTTGCTGAAGATTATTGAAAATCATTGAAACTTAGAAATAATATGCAATATTTTTGTCCTGAAAGAATCTATACATATCATGGCATTCTAGTTGCCCATTTAGAGTGCTCTTTAGTGGCTTGTAAACAGTAAAGGGTTAAAGTGAATATATGTAAAATATCTGCTTCACTACAAAAGAGGCATATTTTATTCTGCCCAGTTGCAGTTGGCCTAATTTTGATCTTGTTATCCATTCCGAGGAGGTTATGTCACTTGTGTCTGTCTTTTTGTTTGTTTGTTGTTTTTCAGCAGGGTGATGGAAAAAATACTGAACTGATTGTTTACCACTTCCAAGGAAAACCCCATTGAAATTTGATGCAAATCTTGATATAGGGACAGATCTAGTAGGGTTGTTTTGCCTTATTAATAAGGATAAAACTGAGTGTCATTCTAGTCTTCACTCTGTCTCTTGGATCTCAGTGTATGGCCTTTTGGAATTGGGTTTATAATCTAAAGAATGCCCAAATTTAAGATATTAATACATGTCTTATTGGTGTATTCTCAAATTTGTCTTTGTTATAGAATCAGATCAGTGTGGTTGAATTTTGCTTATTTACTTAAAACACTTTGAGTTGTTGATTAAGCCTCAATTTTTTTGCAGGAAAGACTTTTGAGATTCTAAGTAGTATTGTTAACCAAATGAAGGATTAAAATACCTAACTGCAGTAAGTATGCAGAGTGATTTTGCTTCAATAAAAATAAATGGTGTTATGTCTTGATGCTTTGAAGCCAGCTGTGTGGGATTATGCTCACTAACTTGTTGCTTTAGTCAATGTCTGCTCTTTTACTACAACTGATCTGTGTGTGCCCTCGGGTAAAATCCGCTGAGCTTGCTGGATAAATGTTTATGCAGTGAGGTAAAAAGCCATTTGTTCATCAATTTGTTGCTGCCTTAGCTGTTGGTTTTATTGACATGTGCTGTTATTCCAGTACACCTTCAGGTGCCCCAGCTGTGATCAAGAAAAAGTGACTTTCATTTGATCTGCACCATAAATGCAATGTTAATGAACTAAAAAATTGGCCATTCAGTGTTAGACGGATCACTCATTGATTTGGTAGACTTCAGTACTCATGTGTATGGGATATAACCCTATGGCACATGAGCCATATGCTAACCAGTTTTCATCATTTAATAAATAACCATGCAAGGCTAAAGATGTAAGTGGCAGATTAATTGCCTGAGTTAAGCGTTTTCAGATTTCAGACAGATTTCTTGTGACATGTACAAATCTTGTTTGATGTCTTCCGTTACAGCAAGACCATGATCCATTACGATGACAACTAAATTTGTTACAGTAACTAATGTACCATTCCTTGTGTTATGATCACTGGACCATGACATTATTTCAAATAAGAGATATTAATAGAAAATTCTCTGATATATGTATTACTCCACTTGAAATAAGATATGGTATTAGAAACTTCTCTGAATATATCACTGTTGGTAACTTCAAAGTGAATTCAGCTATCCAACAAATCTCTGACCCATTAGTGTAATGTCTGCATGTGCTAAAAACTTCATCATCTAAAGGCCTTTTTTTCATTTCTGAAAATGTCAGAAGCTTGTCCAGTACATGTAAGCTCATGGAAATGCTTCATTTCACTGTGCAGAAGAAATACACAGGAAAACTAAGACAAGTCAAGGAGTAATGGGTGTTTATGATTCTTGAAAGTGCTAATTGCTTCTAGAAACAGCAGCTTGATGAAGCAAAACTTTATATATATATATATATATATATATATATATATATATATATATATATATATATATATATATATATATATAAAATATACATACTTTATTTCATGGGTAATTAAAGTTCAAGAATAAGGCATATAGTATTCATATTAGGATTGTGGATGTATTCTATAAAACTATTATTTAAGTAATTATATGGTCACTGTTAAAACTGATACACATTTAATCCCACAGAATATCAGGACCACACAGTATATCACACATACAATAAATAAAGCTGTGAGTAAGAAATAAATAAAGTCTCATTAAGCATACCTTGCGAAACACATGGAGAAATGTACGAGCTGCTCCTTGAAGAAAAGCTAATAGTATTAGATCCATATGGATTCCTGTTGATTCATAAATGAGTAAAACCCCAGCCTCGTGTGGATAAGAACCATATCCACTTTGTGCGAGTCCACATCCATAGATCCTGAAGGACAAAGCTGTGGCAGCACACAGTTAGCAGTGATAGCATCTGAGTCAACACCGTACAGTCCCTGCGCTCTGCCTGCCTTGTGATTTGGAATATGGCTGGACATTGATTCCAAGTTCCAGCCCACAATGGCCACTGTTGACATGCATGTTGATCCCTGACTGGCCTAGCTCCACAGTGTTTGCATGGGAATCTGTCATTATAACTGTGGTGAAAGATCCCCTGAACCCAGCATCCATCAAGAGTGATTACACATTAGAGCTAGAGCCACAAGCGGCACATAGCAAACATTTTCTCTGACCGGACATGGCTTATGTTCCAAATTAACCTCAGACACGTGGCTTAATTGTTACATCAGTGTCAAATAGATAACTTGGCCCTGCTCCATGCTGTGGCACCCACTCTTTAACATCAAATCAGTACTGATATATTGTACACGAGAATGGTATAGAGGTGCTTGAAACATAGGCATTTTCACAATAAATAAAAATGTAAAGATTATGTAGAATTTTCATAGTGGTACTTGGATAGTTTGATTGGAACATACTGTCTAACCTCCTATACAGTATCATTAACTTCTATTTACTATGATTTTTCTTATGACTACACTCTATTTCACCAAAACCACCTATTTTTTTTTTTTTTTAATTTTCAAAAATGTTTTCATTTTTGTCCCTTTTTGAATGAAGGCAACAACACAGTTTTGAAGCCTAGAGTATCATTAAAGTTTTTATAATAAAGGAAGTGTCTAGGCAGCCAACAATGTGGGCTGCCCCTCTGGAATGACCCCTGGACTGTCTAGGCAACCGACAATGTAGACACTGTCGGCTGCCTAGACAGTCCACACTCCACCCACTGCATAGCCGACAATGCTTTAACTGATATCACTAAGGGTCAGCTGCCTAGGTGACTGCATAGCCGACAATGCTTTAACTGATATCACTAAGTGTCAGCTGCCTAGGTGTTTGACATTCTAGACCTAGTAGTAATAGTTAGTAAAATGTTGCTGAATTAAGAAAAAAAGGTAACAGGGTTGGATTTGTAACTTGGAAAATGAAAACACTAAAAGCAGCATCACATTTGATGTAATTTAAGTATAAAGATATTGTAAAAATTTAAATCTTATGCACTAGAATACATACACCTACACTACATGACTGACCAGGTCAGATGATGGATGCAGTGTACACTTTATTGTGCGTTTGTTTTGCACTAGACCCCTGTGATGATCCATTGATGTTATTGTGGGTATTTATTAGCTTAATAGTTTGGCAATCAGGAACACCAATGACTTTTTCATAGGTAACTAGTGATGAGAGAGCAGATTCTGAGTTCCTGGTGAGTGAGTAGATACTGAATATATGTTGGTCTTTAGGGTTTCACATAGAATGAAGGGTTGAAATCAAGGGTAGTAAATAGTGGCTTGTCAGTACCATGGCAGTCATCATCTCATTTAGGGATGAATTTCCCTCTTTTTGTGATTTGGAGACAAAGTTAGATCTGTAACAAAAGTCCATCATGTCAAATTCTGGAAATGGGATTCTAAAACCATTGCTGGGTCTGAGAAGCAGTGTTCTAATAAGTCGTTTAACCCTGAAATAAAATATACATCCCTTGTACACATAAGCAGGTGTCCATGGTGGCCGCAAATATAAAAATTTTGTCTATTCTGATTTTAGGTAGCAGGACTGGTCCCCCCACATGACCTGACTTTTGTTTCATTTTTTCCTTTGCATTGGACAATTCAATGCCATAGGACCCATTAAAGTATACATTTTCTGAAAGCTAAGGAGATTTTCTACATTTTGATAAATTAAAACTTTGTTTTGGAGGAACATATTTGAATCATAAGCTTTTTTAATTTGATTGGAATATTAAGTATACTTTTTATTGCAAAAACATTAATTTTGAGGAAATGAACCGGTCCAGAGCACTACCTTAATGTATAGTTAAGTATATGTAACCAGTCCAGACCATACTATATCTCAGTGTCATATATGCTATGAATATATATATATATATGAATATTTTGTACAATAAATAAATAGCTACTAGGTCTAGAATGTCACACATCTAGGCAGCTGACACTTAGTGATGTCAGTTAAAGCATTGTCAGCTGCGCAGTGGGTGGAGTGTGGATTTTCTGGGTAGCTGACAGTGTCTACATTGTCGGCTGCCTGGACAGTCCAGGGGTCTAACACTTCGCAGCCAACAGTGTCTGCTGACTGGACACTTCCTATAATAAATGCTTAACTTTACAAAGTTTTATACTTATTCTCTGACATGTTGAATATCAAACTTGGTTGACTTGTTACTTTCTTTTAGCTGATGATTTTTCATTGTGTTTTCATGTTAGCATCTACTCTATCAGTCAGCATCTGCTGAATCAAAAGGTGTTCATTATGTGACCAGTGACCTTAACTAAAATAAGTAAGGTTGTGAAAAATGTTTTGAACAGTTTCGTCTTATCATATTAATTAATAAGTTATTTAGAAGATATTCTGCCTCAGTTTTATATAGTTCCATTTATAATGACCTTTCCAGTTAAAAGAATATCCCTCCAAAGTAGGAAGACCAAAAGGGTCAAAAGTACGGTAGTATGATTTCAAGAAAGAGTTTTCCTGAGCAGAAAATTAATATCTGCCTCTTGCAAAACTAATACAAGGTTCAGTCACCAGTTGCAGTGACATTTTTTGTGACTTCCTGGCACGTTCTTAGTTTAGGATTAAACTAATACTGCACAGAATGTAAGGTCACAGTGACCTCATCATCTAATTTTAGACCCTCACTATTACTGCTAGGAAACATGACGTTGTTGCATGGCATCTTGTAATCATTGGTCGTAAATGGTTTTTCTTAGTTTAGAGGACAGATATTTTTAGGACATGTCCGTCTTCACCGGAAATAAGGTATACTTTCAGGTTAATGTTATGTGGCCGTAATTTTAAGTCAATTTCCACCAGAACATTTTGCCGTCGTTGTTGCTTAAGACTTCCATACAGTTATGAACGTATCTAAGTATACACAAAATATACTGGTAGGCCTGTTTTGTTAAATTAGAAATATCTTTTTATTTTTATTTTATAAATGATATCATAATGTTTATGTTTATTAATTTCAAAGAAAATTAGTAACAGCAACATGATTAAAAAGTATAAAAAATGAGAACTTCTACCATAGTATTTTAGAAATATACCTGATTTTATATCTAATCAAACATGTTATTAAAAGAACATGATCTTTAAGTCAAGAATGTAAGTTACACACAAAAAAAGACTAACATGTTATTTAAATGCTTATAGTACTGTCACCTTATGAACTCGCTGAAAAGGTAAATAGCTGAGGACCTGAGGTTTTAAATGTCAGGTCATTAGAAAGAGTTATCAGGTAATCAAATCATGGGTCCCAATCTTCATTTTTTTTTCAGTCACTCTCTAAATGTTGGTTCAATGCTCATTTTATAACCATTTAGTGAAAATAATTGTTTAAGCAGGATTAATCATAAAGTAATCATGCAGAAAATTTGAAACCAAATTGTACTTAATATTTTGATCACATCCTCAAAAATTTATAATTTTTGTGCAATTCTTTTACAATGAAACTAGGGGAATTTTACAATTATGGATAAGAGATTTTTTTTTCCAAATACTTTTCATCATTCATGTATTTTATAGTAAGTTCTGTTAGTGCAATGTGCTTAAAGTTAAACTTGGTCCTTAGACATAATGTCTGCCAGAACAGGATCCCATATTTGGGGTAATAGGTGGTGAAAGTTTCATTCATTTAATGTCCCAACCCATCACTGCCTTGAGACAGCAAGACATTCACATTATCTTTTTCAGGAACAAAGCCATCTTTACAGATACAGTGGTGACGGATATTAAAAGGAAAAATTTCCGTCACTCTGCTATACAACAGGGGTAGTATAATCAAGTTAGTGCATGCAGGTATTGTGGCAGTTTGAAGATGGGAATAAGGCCTGAGTGGGCTGCAGACTGGCGCAGTATGGACACCACTGTCAGACTCATATTGATCAGCCACTGTCAGAAAAGCCTGTAAATGAATTCCCTTTAAGCCTTCCAACAATACAGTGAGACAGCACTGGAGACACCAACTGATCACCAATCTGGACCCATTTTAGAACATTAAGTACAAGCTTCAGTGGGCTCCCTAGGAAAGCCTCTAAGCTTTTGTCTTAGATACCATCAATCAGATGACCCTGGATTAAATAGCCTTGGTTTACCCTTAAGTTTATGGTGATCTGTTCCTGTAATTGAAGAAATCAATGGTTCTAGAATTGATTGACATAGGAAATTTGTATCTTTAAAATAAACCTTTGCCAATAATGTTATGATGCTTGATTACTGTAGTAATAAATATTAAATAACAGTACAATTCATATTAAACATTTATTACACAATTGTAGAGTAGACCGTTTGAAGAAAATATAACTATTCATTGTAAACTAGTTGTAAAGTTTAATAATTCAATTACATACACGCTCAATAATCTCAATAATACATGTTACTCTGCATTAATTGTTTAATTTGAAGAAAATTTCACTGTCAAGCACATTTAACACAAAACAGTAACTTATTTTTTAAAGAGATATGATGAAAATAGAGCAATTAATATTAAAATACATATTGCAATGCAGATTTAATTATTCTTTTCTACTCAGTCATTATCAAAGAAAATTGCTTTGCTTTCACATGGAGTTCCTGGGATCTCCTTATTAAAAAAGGATTTCACACATCATATCAGGAATCTCAGCATCAGGTTTGACAAATATGAGAAACAGTTTGCAAAACTACTTCCCAGACTTGTATGTGCATGAACATCAAGGGATTTCTTTTTTTCTTTTGGCCTTTCCAAAGTTGTACAGGAAAAATAAATTTTTCTCTCAAGTAACTTTTCTGAGATTAACTTCACATACCTCTGTGGGATACATTCTTATCTTGCTTGCCATTTCTAGTGTCACATAGGACTAATTCCAGGAACCAAATAATGGACATACCACAAACCTTGCTGGAAAGCATTTGTAAATTGATACTAACACATGCCAGAAAAGGACCATTCTGATCCACATCTGAGACTTCAGGAACCTCTCAGGATTTATTTTCTGCATGGTCTTACATGGTCAACTGTGCCATGGAAGAACCAGTTGATGCACACTTAATTTTTAGGAACATCTCAGGAACCTTTTCATCTCCTACTTACTATGCCACAGAAAAACAATTCTTAACCATACGTGAGACCTAAAAGACCTCATAGGAAATATTTCTGGTCTAACATGGTACTTACTGTGCCACAGAAGAACCATTCTGACCCATTCTTGAAACTTCAAGAACCTCTGAGGAACTCATTCTTACCCATACTTGAGACTTCAAAAACCTCTCAGAAACCCATTCTGGCCTATATTGGTACTTACTGTGCCTAGAAGAACCAATATGAGCCACACTTGAGACTTAAAGAAGGTCTCAAGAACCTATTTTGACATAACTTGGTGCTTCCTGTGCAACAGAAGAACCATTCTGATCCACACTTGAAACTTCAGGAACCTCTCAGAAGTATAATCTGATCTAACTTTGTAACTAAAACATACTTGAAATTTAACCCATCTCTTCTGATTAATGGGGCAAACCTATTCCCTAACTTTGCTCATCTGTCTTCTGCTTGTCCTGTGCTTTTTTCATTCTCAGGCTTACCGACTGGTTGTAGTCTTGAACTGTAAACAAATCCTTTTAGTATGAGCTCATATCTAAATGCATTTTGTTTACACTTCTTCAATTAAGTTATGTCAAAATATATGTCAAAACATATTTTAAGAAAATGAAGATATAGTATTAATAGCAATGTTATTATTTAAAAATATTATATTATGCAAAAAAAATCATAAATCTAGTAATAAAATATAAAAACTGTAAATTTTGAATTTAAAATCAGAATAATAATTCTAACTTTGATATTAAAGTAACATCATAGAATATGAAATCAATGATTTATATAAGTTCAAACATGTTTCTGTGCAACAGAAGAAGAGCTAGTTGTCAATTTACTGGGTTTTATTCAATCATTACCCGCTACCTTTTCATTAGTTGTGTCAGAAGCTTATATATAAGCCTACTATAGATACACATAATCTGCTTGAATGTCTGATTCAGCTGAGCAGTTTTGCCAGTTGGCCACAGGTTGGGTAACTACATGTGGACGGGCTTAAATGACCATTTTATCAATGTTTATAGCTGACCATGCTGTGCATGTGTCAGACATAGTGGCACCAAACAGTAAGGCAAGAAGTGTCCATCTGCCCACAGAGACTAATAAGACTAATTCAGAAACAATCATCATCCCGAGTAGAAGACATTGACAGACCACCTGATACCAAAGTATGTGATTATCAGTGTCCAAAATAGGTCCCTTGGCTACACTGTGCAATGATTTTACAGTCACTGGAGAAGGCTGTCAGACTGTTAGGCCCGGCTGAGGGGAATGATACAAGCTCTGTGAGCAAACAATTAGACCTTGCTTTATGACTGTATTGCCCACATGCCATGAGGCCAGCATGCTTCTATTTTAATCTCAGATAGTCATGGACTAGACATTGGATTCCCCATGAGTGTTTGTCTGATCTTAATGGCAGGTTAAAACTGATATTAGCAAATATTACCCTATTTACTACCCTTGTTCACCTACGGGGGTCATATTTTTATTCAACTGGAAACCTGAATTTGAATTGAGAATTTGCAAAGAAAAATCTTGGCATGAGTCTTATGAAAAGCATTGTAACAAAGCAAAAACCTTCAAACAAATTTAAGATAATTAATTTATATTTGACTGAACTTGTATAATCTATATCCAGATCACTGAAAGGCCACTGATGCCAATCAAAGACATTATAAACCTATTTAACAGTCACTAATGGGATGCTGCCTCGTAAACAGCTTAAGAAAGATGAACCTATAAGATCAAAGCAAAGAATCCAGATGGTCATAAAAATAACTTGAGATCAAGTTACATGAGGTTGTTAAATTCCCAGATGACATTAAAAATCAAAACATATCACTAAAACAGGTTAACAGGTTTGCTCACATTTTTTTATAAAAATTTTAATCATGTTTTTCTGAAATGAGGCTCCATTTTGCCATAAATACACATTATTAGTAATAATAAGCAGGTTTTTTTCTGGTTTTCTTATGCATACATTGTATGTGAGGGAAATATCTCAATTTGATAAAGAATTCATAATAAGTCACTTTGGTTGTAAAATTCAAATCAGTGTGGGTGAATTGTTAGCGAACCTGTGCGGCCTCCTCCGTCGTGAGTCATGCGTTGTCTGTATGTTAACCAAAGCTATCTCAAAAATGGCAGGAGCTAGCATCTTCAATTTTTTTGCAAATAATCAGTCATCCAAAAAACTATATCGGATTTTGTTTATTTTTTTCTAACTGCATTTTCTTAGATTTTAAAGGGAAAAAAGTTTAAAATCTTCTTCTCCGAAACTGTCCAGCCAAATTGTCCAATATTTCACAGAAATGATCCCTGGAACAATCTTTCTCAAGTTTGTTCGAATGGTTCCAGTTCAGAAATTTTTGGCTGAGTTACAGGAGGTTGAACTTTGTTAACTGTGCAAAAAAGCATATTAAAATTACAATCTCAGAAACGGCTGGAGCTATCATCACCAAATTTTATGCCAATGTTGGTCACATAGATCATATCTGAAATAAAGGTATTGGCTGCGCCACCTGCATCGGCCTTTTTTGTACAGGGTCATCAGTGCCTGTATCACACTGAGGGCTACAAAAAACATCTTCTCTGAAACCATATGGCCAAAATGTTTAATATTGCACAGAAATGATCCTAGGGTAGTGCTTTCTGAAGTTTGTCCAAATGGTCTCTTTTCAGTGACTTTTGGCTAAGTTATGGGAAGCTGAATTTAGTCATATGCCATAACAGCCCATTTTAGGTCAGTGGCTACAAAGATCTACTTCTCAAAAACCACTCTCAAATTCTTAAATCTCACACATTAATTATCCTCAGATGTTGATAATTCAAGTTTGTTCAAATGGTTTTGGTTCAGTGCTTTTTGCCTGAGTTACAGGAAGCTGAACTTAGCCAGTTTGCTGTGTCTTCCTATATGAGTTATAAACATGCAAAACGTTTTTGACTGATGCCACTGAAGCCACTTTGTTAAATATTTTACAAGAATAATCCCTACAATAATTCTTATTATAATTGTCATTAATGGTTCCACATGAATAATTTTTGGCTGAATTATGGAGATTGAATTGAGTCATTTTACCATATATGTTAGCTGTGTTATGCTGTTACATCTAGCCTGGCACCAGTTAATCAGCATCTATTACATCATGCCACTAGACAATTAGATTTCAGGTTATCTTTGGTTAATATTGATAAGAAAGTTTTTTTAAAAGCTTTTAAAAAATTTAGATATATGATTTAAGTTATTCATCATACCAGGCAATGTTACAATCATTGATATTCAGCTCTCTGTGGGTATATAAAGACAACTGTGGGAGGATTATAAATTATTGGTATCCCTACTCAACTTGATTCAAGAATTTGCCTTCAGTGAGATATTTGTATTTTAATTTTGCATTCAGTATGCATCCGTAATAATTTTACATATATTCCTGATTTCTTTTTTATAAAAAGTCAGCTGAAAAGCATTTTGTATTGGGAAAATAAATTTCAAAGTTATTTCAAGTAGGGACCACTTTTGTGTACAGATGGCAGCACTTGGTTTACCATTGGCAGATTGCCAGTGCCTTGATGTTGGCCATTAGCCAAGATGATGTCAGCTCTATAAATAGTTTTGGCGCAGTGCCAGGATTGGAAGAAGTGCAGCCAGGTATAGGTCAAGAGTTCACTCAGTGCAGTAGCTGCATTCTATCTATAGCTTTGGCAGACTGCTCACTGCATCATATTTGGCACCAAAGTTCAGCCTGAATCTATTTATAGCTTTGGCAGACTGCCAATTGTGTCAGATTATGCAACAGGTCAAGAGTTCACTCAGCGCAGCCAGGTATAGGTAAAAAATTCACTCAGTCTAGCCAGGTTCAAGTCAAGAGTTTACTCAGTGCAGTAGCTTGAGGCAGCAATTTGTCACAGGTCACTCGAGGGCAACTGCCTTACTCACCTAAGCCTTGTCAGGCCAGTGCATCAAACTTGGGGAAGTTTGATGTATTGGACTGATATTTTGACCTGTCTATGCGTCTTTGATGGTATTCTCATTTACAAGACAGGTGGTGCCACCTACATTGACTTTTGCAGTGTATGCGCCTGCTTATTTCTACAGAGGAATTTGATACATCAGCCTAAAATTGGGCATGTTTATACATATTGGGTAGCGTTATAGTGTACAAGACTTGTGGCGCCACCTACAGTAATTTTTGCACAGTGTATGTCCCTGCTTATTTCACATGAGGGGTTTGACATATCAGTCTGACATTGGGCATATTTATATATCTCTTCGTTGCATATAAGACTCGTGGTGCCAGCTACAATCATTGTATCTGCCAAAACAGAGTTTTGCGGATACTGTGTTTTCAGTCAGACGCCGACGCTGCTGCCATCGCCGCATAGGTTTCCAGAGAACTCCTCCATAACCACTTGGCAGAATTTTTAAAAATTCTGAATTATGATCGGTCACATGTGAACTGCTGCGCCCTCATTTTTGTTTGACCTCTGACCTTTCCTTTCTGCCCAGTGTCCATTTGTGCGTCTGTTTCCACACATATACCCACATATCTCAGGAACTGTTTGACTGATAAGGCTAAAGATTTTGCACAAATGTATCCCTTGGAAAGCTTTATAACTTACACTAAAAATGGTGGCACCACCTGTGACCATTTTTGCACAGCCTCCATCTGTTCATCTGCTTTGGGATAATAACTTTCATATCTCTGCATTGGTTGGACTTATCCATCTGAAATTTTGCATGTGTATACATCCTGGACAGCTTTCTTGATTTTATGACAGGTGGCGCCACCTACATTCATGTTTAAGCTGCAGACATCCAAGCTCATATCTCGGGAACCATTTGACCAGTTGGGCGAAAATTTTGCGTGTGTATAGATCTCCCATAGCTCTTTATCAAACGCAAAACTGGTGTAGCCACCTGCAACCATTTTTGCACAGGGTCCATCTGTTCATCTGCCTTGGGATAAAATGCCTTGGGATAAAATCACTCATATCTCGGCATTGATTTGACTTATCCACCTGATATTTTGCAGGTTTATACATCCTTGACAGCTTTCTTGATATTATGACAGGTGGCACCACCTACATTCAAATTTACGCTGCAGACATCCAAGCTCATACCCCAGGAACCATTTGACTGATTGGGCAAAAATTTTGCATGTTTATAGATCTCACATATCTCTTTATCATACACAAAAGGGATGGCGCCACTTGCAATCATTTTTGCACAGCGGCCGTCTGTTTGTTTGCTGTGGGATCAAATCACTCATATCTCGGCAGTGGTTTGACATATCTGCCTAAAATTTTGCAGGATTATACATCTTGGATAGCTTTCTGGATTTTGTGGCAGGTGGCGCCACCTACATTTATGTATACGCTGCACACATTCAGGCTTATTATATATCAGGACTGGTTTGACATATCCCCCTGAAATTTTGCATGTGTATAGATCTCACATATCTCTTAATCATACACAAAATTGATGGTGTCACCTGCCACAATTTTTCACAGTGTCCATCTGTTTGTCTGCCGTGGGCTAAAATCATTCATATCTCAGTAGTGGTTTGACTTATCTGCCTAAAATTTTGCATGGTTATACATCTTGGACAGCTTTCTGGATTTTGTGGTAGGTGGCGCAACCTACATACACATTTCAGCTGCAGACATCCAGGCTATTATGCAACACACCTCACTCTTTTTCCCCTTGCCACTCATTTGATGCCTCATTTCACCTGTCCCACTCTGATTTTGGAGGATACACGTAGTCGCTTGTTGACTACCCATATTCTAGTTTTTGTGTTGTGAACACCCATGCCAGAATTGCAGCAGTGATGTTAGTTTGTAATTGTTTCTTGTTATAAGTGTTTAGTGCTTGCATTGATCATATACATGTTACACATGTTCTTGAAAAGTAATGGTCCAGCATTGAAGCATTATACCTTGTGTAATCTCATTGCACAGGTTCGCATTAGGCCTGTAGGCCTTGTTAGTTAAAGGGGCCTAATCACCTTTTAAGCCTGTCGAATTAACACAAAAAAAGTTTCTTCCCTTTAAAATAAATCGGTACCTGCCAAAATATTGTCCTGAAACTGATGGCTTCCTCCTGTACACGAGTGTTAAAACTAGTTGACCGTGTGTGATTACAGGTGTGAACATAAACACAGCGCAGACCACAAGTGCTGCATTGACTGACTTGGCCCAAAAAAAATGTAATACATGTTCATGCTGGCTGAAACATTGCATGTTGTGGCTTTCACGTTGGGGTCTATCACTCAAAATCTGACTTTCAGTCATGCAGTCTAGTAATGGTTAACAGACACACGTGGCCTGTGTTAAGTAACAAGCAGAGCCACAACAAGGTGTTAAACAGCCGTATGCGTGGTGCTGAGACTATGTGCTGGGATGCTTTTGCTGGAAAACTTTTGTAAAAAGCAAAACAGAACTGATAGTGTGAAAGAGTAAACATAATATTGCTCCTGATTATGTCGAATAATACAAATATCTGAAGTAATTAATTTTTATGAAATTGGAACCTTTATTTGAAAAAACTTGTTTTTCTGTTTGTTGAAGTGAAAGATTGTTATTTTTTGCTGTTATGTAACTCATAATAACAAGCAAGGATGTCATATTTTTTGCTCTTTTATAACTTATTAAAACATGAAAAGTTTATCCCATATTTATTCTTAAAAAATTCTGTAGACACTACCAAGAAAAGTAAATTCTGGTAACAAGTGTGGTGTTTGGATTGCACACATGCTCTGAAGATGATTGTAGTTTATTGGCAGCTGGTTTTACTAGCAAGTGATAAAATTGGGTGGAATGGCATTATATTCTATTCTGTCTATCTTCCGGTTTCCTTCTTTCATCTCATATTCATGCTGTGAACCAATTTGTCAGTGGCTAAATAAGGTTTTCTAGTTTCAATTCACGTTGATGAGAAAGAGGGGCATCCGTATTGAAGGGCATGGCATCTTAAACATTTCACAGTTCATTCTCATGGGGACATACCTCATGAATTTAATGTTGCTCAAAGAAAAGACTTGATTGGCAAGCCTGTTGATAGCAAAAACCTGACAGAATTTGTAGATTTAATTTATAGGTTCAAGTGACATGAGGGCAGACGGGGCATGTTTAGCATTAATGTGAAAAATATCAGCCCACCCTTCATTTCCACCAATAATGTTCTGTGTTGTTTATTAAAAGTAAGTCATGATGCATTTTGTCCTGCATGCTGTATTTCTGACCTTTATCCTTGTAAATGTCCCACATTTCTATACAAGTGTCATCAAATCTTTGTATCCCTAGACTGAAAGTTGGGGATTTGTACTATATGATTTCCGCATGGTTGCACAGCCACTATTGAGAATCCTTGCAAGGGAGAAAAAAATGATTCATGGAACTTTTTCAAAACTTACATGTGGACAAAGTCTATTTGAAATATTGACTTTTACCAGGAGAGACCTTGACCTTGATTGAATCCATTTTGGATGAAAATCACACAAACATAAAATATCTCAAGAAAGGTTGGATGCGGAAGCTCTGATCTTTGGAAAAATGGACTCTTGACAACCCAGTTGCTTTCAAAGAACTGCGTATTTTCCCTCACATTTGATACACCAATTCTGTTGAAATTCAAGATGGTTGACCTTGATAGACCTTGATCTTTAAATTATAATCTGCAGTAATATTAGAGTTTTGTGAACCCCAAAACATCTGTAGCACTGCAAATTTATTCCATGGATTAAGTGAACATATTGTTTCAAGTTCTTGGAGGCATTCAAACACTGGTGATCTTGACCTATGTCTCAGAAGAAGGAGGCCTTTTTTAAAGGGGTTTGGACCAATGTCTAGGGATACTACGTACAGCATCTTTGATTCCAGCAGTTTATAATTTTACATGGTTTTTGTGAGTTAATTGATCTTTTGGCAGTTTTTTTTCAGCAGATTTTCATGAAAAAAGAAAGATTGGTCATGTTATAAAAAAAACCATGTTAGGCCAAAACAAAAATAAGGTATGGTTCTCAGGCACTTTTTTTCAGAAATCATCGCAGGCGGGCAGTATTTTATTTTTGACCTTTTTTTGAGTGTCTCCATAAAAATTTCATATGATCAGGGAAAAGTATGAAAATAACAATTTTTTTTTGCAAAACAGGGAAAAGCACTACATAAATTGTAATATTCATCTTCTTGAAAGATTAAAATCAAAATATAAATTGTTGATGCGGGGGATAAAAATTGACGCGGGTGGTGCCTGAGAACCATACCTTTTATTTTTTTTGGCCTTAGTCCAAAAGCAAAAAAGGTATGCTCCTCAGGCACTTTTTTCAGAAATGTCTGTTTCGGGAGCAAATCTTTTACCTTTTCATCACAAGTTTTCAATGAAATTCATTTGATCAAGGGACAAAATCATAATTACAGGATTGTTTTGCTAAATAGATAAAAACACAACATGACACAGTAAAATTTTATAAAAAAAATTGTCTGAACAGCTGGAACTCAAAAATGATAAATTTACATGGAAAATCAGCAGAAATAAGGTCAAATTTGATGCAGCTGAGCCTGAGAAATGTCCAAACCTTTAATTTTTTGGGGGCTTTAGCCTTCAAATGTTATTCTCATTTGGATCATTGTTGTGATGATGGGTCAGTATTCTCTGTTTCCCATCTCAAATTGGAAGAGGTTCAGGATCTGAAGTCCCTGTCTTTTAAAATAAAATATTTATGTTTTTACAAATTATTATTATAACCTAGGAAAATGTTTAAAATAATAGAAAACTAATGTGAGGTAAATCTGGTCATTTTATTTAAGGTTTTCCAGACTTCTACTGACACATTTAGAATCCATTAAGCAGTGGTAATGTTGGGTCTTCTGTCCTTGTCAAGTGAGAATGAATAAATACTGTGGACTAATGCCCCTAATCTAACCTAGACAAGGGTTTAGCTACAATCAACTTTCAATTATGGAAGTGGGCCTGCCCTAGGCTTGGGATAAAGGATGTGATTAACACAATAAATTGGCCCTGTCTTTATGGCTGCCCCCAGGCCTAGATACAGTTTGTCCCTGAACAAAAAATCCATGGATCTATGACTTCCTGGCAGTGTAATGGGGTCCTGTGTAGATTAATACCTGACTTGATTTAAATGAGTAAAGTCATATACTCACAAATGTGTGTAAAACCAGTGCCAACTTTTTCATTAGGTTTGGGGGTCCATGTACAGATCAGTGGAGCACTTCCCCCAAATAATGCTTTGTCATGTAGCAAGGCTACTGAAGCTCTCTGTTTTACAGTGTCCTTAATTGTATGCGCCAAAACAAAGTTTTGCGGATACTATGTTTTTGACCGGGTTCCGTCACCGCAGCGGCGGCGTTCGTTTCTGGAGAACTCTTTGAGACTACTGGACGGATTTTTCAGAAACTTACACAAATTATCGTGTCACATGTGAACTGGTGCCTAACCAAGTGGCCTTGACCTCTGACCTTTCCTCTCTGCCCAGCATCGGTTTGTGCATCTGTTTCCACACATAAACCCACATATCTCGGGAACCATTTGACTGATCAGGAAAAATTTTTTACACAAATGTAGCCCTTGGATAGCTTTATAACATACACAAAAAAAAAGGTAGCGCCACCTGCAACCATGTTTGCACAGTGTACATCTGTTCATCTGCCTTGAGTTAAAATCACTCATATCTCTGCAGTGGTTTGACCAAATTACCTGAAATTCGGCATGCGTATTCATCCTAGATAGCCTTCTTGATTTTATGACAGGTGGTGCCACCTACATTCATGTTAATGCTGCATACATCCAAGCTCATATCTCAGGAATCGTTTGTACAATCAGGAAAAAAATTTTATACAAATGTAGCCCTTGGATAGCTTTGTAACATACACAAAAATGGTGGTGCCACCTGCAGCCATTTTTGCACAGCGTCCATCTGTTTGTTTGCCTTGGGTTAAAATCACTCATATCTCTGCAGTGGTATGACCAAATTACCTGAAATTCGGCATGCGTATACGTCCCGCATAGCTTTCTTGATTTTATGACAGGTGGCGCCAACTACATTCACGTTCACGCTGTAGACATCCATGCTTATATCTCTGGACTCGTTTGACCAATCAGGAAAAAAATTTTACAAAAATTGTGGCACCACCTGCAGCCATTTTTGCACAGTGCCCATCTGTTTGTCTGCCTTGGGTTAAAATAACTCATATCTCTGCAGTGATTTGACCAAATTACCTGTAATTCGACATGCATATACATCCTGGATAGTTTCTCGTTCAAATAACAGGTGGCGCCACCTACAATCATGTTTACTTGGCAGAGATCCATTCTAATATGTAACACATGTAACTCTTTTTCCCCTTGCCACTCAATCCATGCCTCACTTCACCCGTCCTACTCTGATTTCGGCGGATACATGTAGTCGCTTGTCGACTACCCATATTCTAGTTTGTTTAAGAGGGGGCACTTGACCTTTAGGTCTTTATCTGGCAACATACTGATATGAATTAAGGATGAGAGTCATGTACAACTAAGAACAGAACTTCCTGTACCTCATTCAAAACCACTGGAACATATATCATCCAAAATGCCAAGGGGAGAAAATAAAACTCTTGTTTGTTTTATAACTTTATGGTACTTTAATATTGTAATATCAAACTTGATAAATTTTGAATATATAATACAGTCTTTTAGGAACAGAATATGTTCCCAGCTTTTTTTGAGCCTTTAAAATTAATAATAGTAGTAGTGGTATTGAAAGTAGTTGATTTAAATTTGCAAGCACTCATTATTATTTTTTTTCTTGTTAATTACTTATAAAATATAGTCATTTTGTAGATAGCTGTCCTTGGCTGAACATAAATAACAAAGGACAAAAATGCAAATATGTTCACAGTTGTTTTCTTTCTGCTGTTCTTAAATCAAGATACAACATATTTTTAATTGTCTTTAATTTAGATACAGACAGCTAGTTTTGACTGCGAGTTTTTATATACACATATCTTTTAAAATGGTTTAATTTGAAGTTTAAATATTTGATATTAAATTTAATTGAAGTATCACACACCATATCACACTGTAACACCAGTATTAACTTGATGTAAACTTGTGCTTTCTGCAACTATTAAAAGCTTTTTAGTCATTATTTAAAGGCACTTGTTCAACCAATTAATATTAGAATTATGCTGATCAAAAGTATATTAAAGGTGTCAGCTGTGCGTCTAATCCAATGGTTCACTGATTTATCATGATATGATATGGAACATCTGATCAGAGATTTTATCAACAGCTGGATATGACAGGTGATTAAGTAAGAAAAGGGAGCTGTATTGTAAGTGTAACTTATTTACTTTCATATTTTTACTGCATGAAGCATTTAGCATTATTTTGATCTAACACAATCATACCAACATCATTTAAATTTTTTTGTATGTGTTTTTGTTAGAGATTAAGTGGTTCAAGTCCCAACAGATAATGCCATATTTCCTGATACCTGATATGAGTTTTGTTTCCTCTACAGACAAAACACTTCTTCACTTTGATAAGACAGACAGCAGACATTGACATTAATGTACCAGATAGGAACAAGATAATGAGACTGAAATGTTAAAAAAGGCATGTGAAACCATGGGTTCTTGATTCTGATGACAGAGTGGTTGACATAGTGTATGTCTGAGCAGGAGCCAGTTTAATTTACTTTTTGATAATTCCTTTACCAGCACAAGGTCCATCATTGGTATACCTGCAGGGGGTGGAACATGGCCTTATCAATTAAATAGGTGTTAATACTTTTGAAGTTGATAGTTCTTGGTTCAATCAGTCCCTGATTCTGTCAAAGGATGTTTTAATCTCAGCACCGGAATTCACCCAATTGCCTTTATTATCTGCCATAATTATATGGTTTTTCCTGGACCTATACTTAGAAAACTGGAAATCTTGCATTTAGCATTGATAATAACATGTTAACACATGGTCCATTTTCTTATAGATTCCTTTTTCTTCTTCAGTACATATGTTGTGGTAATCCACAGGCCATGATGATACTTCAGGGAAAATTTAACCTTTTCCTTTTGATTGTAATGGCTAACAGTTGTAATAATCACAGGAAAATCTCATTTGAATCAGGCTGTTAGACAACACTAGTATTGATTATTGGTAGGATCAGTTTTATTCCTCTTCTATCTCTTAATAAAGCATTGTTTCTGACAGTTTAGGGACATGTTGGTGGACATTTTGCCAGTAAATATATTTGCTTAATCTGCATTATACCAAGAATGGTGCTGTGATATGAGAAATGAAGTGTCTTTTTCTAGATAGCCCATTGATGTGGAAAAGCTGCTTAAAGCTTATCCTGAATAAAATGGGGAAGCAGCCAGTTACCAATTGATGCGACTGTGGCAGTATTTTGAGCTGAAGATCAGGATCTACAGACTACTGAACATGAGCATTTAGTGACAAGATATGGACATAGCTGCGACAAGTGACTTGTTGATTTAGCAGGCTGGCCAATCTATGGCCAACAAATCTAAAGCCCCTGACCCAGCCCATGTAATCTGACCAAGTGGTCCATGTTGATTCAGTTCACTGTGCCATGCTGGGCCAGAATCCAAGGCTAAGTAGATGAATCCACAGATGGGATTCAAGAACAAGCCTTCATTTACATGTTCCAAGACTCCAGGATCAACCAGAGCTGAAGTTCTCCATCAGATCATATCCTGCCTAGATATTTATTTGAAGGTGATATTGAAAACTCAATCTTGCTCTAAGCCAGGGAGTTATTTTAACACACATTACATGACATTCAATCAATGAAGCCTGATGGGAAAAACAGATGAGAAAAAAGAATGGAGAATGTTGGTTTTATTATTTTCTGATGGTTGTATATGCCTTTTATAATGGTACAAATTATTTTCAAAGCTACAGGAGGATAATGATTCTGCTTTCAGACATGCAGAATTACAAATAAAAATATGTTGAGAACAGAAAAAATGAAGCATTGCCAGGGATTTAATTATCAATCTGGATGTATTTTTTCAAATTTTAGGAAATGAGAATATTTTTACATTCCATCCTTTCATCGTGATCATAATGTATTATTCTTTATGCTCTCAATGCCTGTCATACTTTACAAGATTGTTCAAATGCTTGAAGCACAGAAATTTTCTCTCTGCCCTCAGGGGGATATGCCTCAGACATTTTTTTCTGTCACAGATAGAGCTTACTGCAAAATATAGTGCCACACATAGACTCTAAAACCAGTCTGTTTTACTGTAATTTGGTTGGGGATTAATTTTCACACCATCAGTGCTGCTTTCCAGAATATGAGAAAGTGAAGACACATTAGCTAATACAATATGGGTCAAAGATAAACTAATTTTCTAATGGGCAAAAACCTTGTTCTCTTCATGATTAAAGACAGAAATGTCTCAAGTTTCTATATTAACTCTTCAGGCAGCGTGAAGTTCAAGTTATTTTAACAGGGTATTTTTTATTTGGAAAGGAAAGTAAACAATTTCTGTGTGTGATATGTTAGCACATCTTGAGGGCTGCAGAGATTTTTTCAATGGTAGATTATTGGAATCATGCAGTGGTAAGATCAAAGGCATAACTTACAAGAGATGGCATTTACCTGAACTCTCAAGCGGTGTTCAGAAGATGACATAGTTTGACATTTATAGTTGTATAACTGATTAATGCTGAAGGGGGCCCGGGGGCCAGGTTTATGATTGGTTTGATGGCAGAACAGAGACGGCACCCTGAAGCCTCTCATGCATTATCTCATATCCTTGTCTTCTTGAAGATGCTACCAGATTCACAGGCTGCAGCCAGCTTCCTTACCACACCTGTAGGACTGTACCTACCTCACCACCATTTGATTACCTCAGTGACAGATGCTGGCACCTTTGTGTCTGGCCTGTGGCTGTAATAAGTTCCTTTCTGCTGTTGATTAGGTGACACAGTATCCAGGAAAAAAAACAGACCTGGTATCATTTACCCAGTGACTTAAATGAAAGTGTATCCTTATTAATTGCTCATGTTCCTTACTTGGTACTTTTGAAAAAGAATAATTCTGTAGATCATACCGTTTCTAGCTTCTTGGACTTGTGTTATTAAGATGTTCCTTCTTATCTGCCTATAATTAATGTTTCATGTATCCCACAAAAGTCACAGCTTTATATATTCTTACTCCTGAACCCTCATTTATTATAGATACAGTATGCTAAACAAAGTTTTAAATGTTTTCATATTTTTTCTCCAATAATTGTAATGATAAAAACTTGACATAAAGTGTTCTTTGGAGAAATAATTTTAAATTTCTTAATACCATCTGACATTATTATTATCAGTAGGGTATATAATAAAGCTGATTATGAAGAATTAGGTATACATAATCATAAATGAATACTTTTCACAAATTTGACACATCAGTACTTTTGCAAGAGGCATACAGTGAAAGAAGTTGGAAGATATGGACAAAAACAAAAAAGGTCAGGTATAACAAGCCCCATTTTGAGTGTTACTCCATAAAGCCCTGTAAAAAGCTGATAGGTAATTATCAATAATTATTAATAAATATCAATATTCTAGACCAGCCAAAAAATAGAATTGTGATCACGGGATTACTGCAAAACATATTGGAGCCCATTATAAGCAGTAGGTTATATTTAAATTGTTGCCCAAATCCATGCAAACAAGCAAGCATCTTGAACATATAACTTCTTCTAATCAGGATAAAAAGTATACATTGGATTGTACATATTTTATAAAGCCTGCATTTCTCCCTTGCTTCAAAGTCTAGCCCTGAATCAAGACCCAGACCTTTTTCAAGGCCAAGAAATGTATCAAAGTAAATATTAATGAAATAATCCTAAATGTCATCTTGGATATAAAGAACGAATCAGACCTGTGGCTTCTATCAAGGTGTATCTTATCAAGTCCGGGATTAGAACAATGAAGAAACAAAGAGTACCTGGAGTTATATACCTGAGATGATTTCCCTTGTTATTTTATGAGTTATCAGTCTGTTAAGGTATATGTGCTGGTATTTGTATCCTGGGAAAAACACAGTTGATGAAATAAAGTCTTGTTTTCAAAGGAATGTACACCCATTGATCATCTTAAACAGGGTCTGTCAGAATAATGATAAGATTTACCATATATATCAAGCTTTTCAGACAGTAAACAAGCCATAAAAAAGCTGTGTTACAGTAAACTTAGCAGTACTTGTTAAAGGTACACAGAGCACTGTGGATCCTCTCCTTGTTGTAAGAGAAGAAATCCTTCAATCAAACAAAAAAGAAACAGTGAATTCTGTGGAAGTGGGGCAGTCTTTTTACCTCTTGCTCCTATTTCTTTGGTCAAAGCTTTTTATTCATGCCCTATGGTGTAAGACTTATATTTCATTCAAAAGAGGAAATTCTTACATGCCAGAAGATTCTCTGTTCTGTGGTGGAAAAAAGTTACTCTGTGACAAGAAATTGTTATACTGAAGAAAATTACCTGCCCTACAAAACAAAGTTTTTTTTCCTCATGACAAGAATATATTTTGGCAATTTTTTTTATCAGAAATGATTTTTGTCTTTGTTAATGAAAACCAAACAAAGTGTTGTTTATTTATTGTATGTGAGGCTAAAGGTCATTCAATTAGTGATATTGTTTGCTCCAAGTTACCACAAAGTACTAAGTAGGAGTTGTATTTATTCAGTTATTTTGTCTGTAAAGTTTACTGGAATATAATTTTTCATTATACTTCTCAGGTGTGTCGCTTCAGTGTCATGCAGATTTATTATATAAGAAAATCAATAAAAAAGAAAAAAAGTGCTCATAGAACTGAACAGAAGTGAAGTCATCAAAGTAATTGTAATATAAAAGTTGATTTAATGTACTGTTTCTTATAGATAAATGAGTAAGTCAGGGTAATTCTCTCAGGATAATGTTCATACTAACAAAACAAATTTTGAAGGCAATCCAGGGTTTGTTATCGGGATATAGAGCTTCTGCAAGTATGTATGCACCTGCGCACAAGAAAAGATATGAAATGCCTCTTGGGTTATTTCAGGAAGAGGATTTCTCAGCCAAGAAGTATTTTATCTAGAATCAGTTGCCAGAGATTATACTTGTTGATAAGAGAAAACACTTAGCATATACAATTGGCTCCCAGGCTGGCCCAGAAATAGCTTGTTTAATAGGTAGCTCACTAAGTTTTTCAGCAAGTTATGAGGAAATATTTGCAGCTCTACAGGTTTATATTCATACAACAAGAGCTCCAGGGCAATCTTGTTAAAATTCCTGTCTTTGTCTGTGTGATGAGTTATATATAATGATCTCTAGAGAGTCTCTTTGCCTCATCCTTATTTGCAGTCAGAATGTGGCCAACCTGGGGAGTGTTCATCTTATTTAAGTTTTGAGAACATTTTTCTAATTGATAATTGATATGATGTTTTAGGACACATTTGTTTTAAAGCCAGGTGCATGGTGCTTTGGAATAGAAATACGTGTATCATTAAAAACATAAATCTCACGATCTTATCTAACATTAGCAGATGGCTGTCCTTGAATTAGTCCCTATGCAATTACATGTAAACTAATCAGTATCGCTGAAGTTTATCTACCTTCAACAGATGGCTGTCTCAAACTTATCTTGGCAAACTTATCTTAGATGCCATTTTAAACAGATTTATAATGTAAAAATGTATAGCTGAAAGATTTATCTGAAGTCAACAGATGGTATTTCTAAATTGGTTGAAATAAATAGCCTCATTATTTGTGTGCTATCACTGTATCAGGCTTTGTATTAACATCAGTTAAAAACTGAAGATTGTTGATTTGATTAGCATTGAAATGTGATTGAATAATGAAATACATGCCAGTTTTAATGGAAATATATATAAATACATTAAAACTTCACCTAACAACCACCTAAGTACAGTGACCACCTCGAAATTATGACTAATTTTTCATGGTCCCAACCTTTTTTGCTTTTTGTATGATATATTTAAACCTCAGAATAGCAGAAAATGTCTGTGCTGGAAGACAAGCAGCAAGCACGAGATGTACATGACAAGTGTGAAATTCAGCAATTTTGTACGGATCAGTTTCCCTATAAATATCACAGCCAAATAGAATAAATCTGTTTGATTTGTGGCTATCTAATGTTTGTTCGTGATATAACAAGTTTAAACATCATACAAGCATTTATTGTACATATTTTAACATTGTTAAAAATAGTATTTGTACTTAAGATGTGCTTGGATATCAAATTTTATTTTTTGAAAGTTTAACTTTTTCTCATAAATAAGATTACACGCAACATATATTGTCTTAATTTCCTGTCTAATTATGAAGATTTATTTGGAAAACATAATCAGTAATTCCAACTACATTGAATAGCTATGACAGCCACAGAGCACTAAATGTTAGCAATGTAAGTCATGTCAAGCTGTAGTAAGACCCTTGAAATTCAAACCTTACTAAGGCGACCACCTCGGAAATGTAACCACTTCTGAGGTTGACTGTATATATATATATATATATATATATATATATATATATATAAAGGAAAAGATACAGATTATTAATCTACTTGCTTGAACCTACTGGACTATGTCCTACATGTTATAATAGGTGTATTACACAAATGAATGTATACAGTCAATTCTTCTTTCTCATGATTTTCTTGGAGGTGTAAGTGAGGGTGGCTATATCTTTTATGCTGCTTGCTATTTATAATTAACCTGGCATCCCCTTCAGAGCATTTGTTCATTTCCTTTCAATACCTATGGCTGGGTTGAGTAAATCTGTCGCATGCTGGTCCTGATGTTCTCAATACAACCTTTCTTTCCACTCATGATGTCCCCTGCTGACCCTTCAGCTTAATTCCTGCTTTGGGTTTGAGTTGTGTCCTTGTACCCTTGCTCAGGCTACTAGAAAATCTTCATTAAGCTGCCATTTAGCCATGAAAACCATGACTCACAATCTATTTAATGAATTGATGGGAGCCTGGTAAAACATATTTATTCAATGTTTGGGTGGTAAACTGCTGGTAGCTGCTATTGCACCTCTCTCATAAAAAATAAGGGTTTGCTCAGAGTACTAAAAATAACTTGAACCTTCCTGGTCCTTGTCTTCTACTGAAGGTAAATTTTTAAAACAAACTAAACCTTGACACCTACTCTTACTGAAACTTTTACTCTTTCCCAGTTCTTTTTCTTTAACCTTAATGCCTCCCCTTAATGCCTTAATTTTTAGCTCAGCTGACTATAAGTCATCTGAGCTATAGTCGTGGTCCATTGTCCGTCGTCTGTCCGTCTGTCCGTCCGTCCATAGATGTGGCACGTTTTGAAACCGTAAGACCTAGGAATCCAAAATTCAGCATAATGTTAGATGTCCCCAAGATCTCCTACCAAGCCGAAAACTGGGTCTTTGCAACTTCGTTCCTTTGAGAAATTAAGGAAAAACCTCAATTTTTTATTAAAATCCTATTTTCACACTTCAGGACTGCCTAATATCAAAACCACTCATCTGTTTTTCCTCATATTTACGATAAATATTCCTCTATATAGTTCCTATGTACATGCCAGAAATTAAGTCTGTAAAGTCTAAATTCTTTAAGTTATGGGCTAAAACATAATGGACTTTGTAAAAAATCAGGAAAAATAATAACTCACTTAACATGAAAAATATTAAAACTAGAGTCTATTTTCTCAAGTATATAACTATGTTTAATTAAGATTCAATTGTTCACCCAAAATTAGATCTGAATTTTGTAAATTTTTTAAGTTATTAAAATAAAAAAAAATCAGTACCTTAAATTTTGCCCAACTTTGACCATGGCACGTTTTTTTCCTGTAAGCACCATTGATTTAATTTTCAACGCATGTAAACATAAATATTTAGTTTGACTAAATCTGAAATTTGAAAATAAAAGCTTGAAAATTAAGCTAGTTATTGATTTATTTTTCTGTAGTCACTTGCTTTGATTACAGATGCAGGGTTCCCACTCCAGGTCACTGGAAGTCAGCTATGCCAGGGTTTCTGATTTGTTACAGTCACTGGGGGAGATCCCCTGCTGTGACAGGTGTACAGTTATTCTCATATCACCACCCCAATCACCCCCCCCCCCCCCTGCAAACCCAACCCACCAAGTGTTATGCAGTAATTGTTATTGTTTTCACTGTATCTTCTTAATTGTAATGCTGTTTCCACTCCGATATGCAAAAACTTTCCTTGAAAAAATAATTTCAAGTTGTAATCCAGAAGATGCAATGTTGTGTAATGTAGCATTTTTAAAGAAATCAATTTTCTTTTAAATGATTTTAACAAATATAATTGAACCCATCAGTATGCTTAAATTATTATAAAATATGAAGCACATTATGGATAAATAAAGACACAATTAAAAATTGTGAAATCTAAATCGAGTATTATTTTTAGATATTTATTGTTTTGCAGATTTAAAAGATATATTTTTGTGGTAAAAAAAAATAAACATTTGTATGCATGATGTGGTGTTATCTGACAAGATTGAGATTTATGATGATGCAATTGAGAATTATGAATCAGCTTTTATATTCAGATATATATGTTAAATTGGAAATGTATAGAAATATAAACTTAAATTAGAAAATAATTGATGTGATAAAAAAATGAGGATTTATTACAAACATTTGTTCATTATTTTCCTGCCTCAGCAGAATTTGTGATCAGGCTTTGTTTGCCCTGTTTTATGTTGTTAATTAGCTATATTTCAACTGTATACATTTTATAAAAAAAATACATATATATTTAATAATATATATTATACAAAAAAATAGATTCAATTGAACAAATGTATAAACTACTGAAATGTCAACAGTTAATCGAAAAACCAACTTATTATCATGGTAATAGTACAGATCATTTGTTCACAAACTGCTCACATGCTTTAGTTTCAACATTAGGAAACACATGGTCAGGTCACAAAATATTTTTTGCAACAATTTCTTGCTCATCAATACAAACCAATCATACAAACCAACCATGGCCTTTATTACCTCTTCCTCTTACGCTTTATCTCCATTTGATATTATTTTAGATTTTTACCTTCAAGGTTAACGTCAGCTGAGCACAATGACCCATAGGTCCCTTGTTCCAAATTTAAACCTTATATTTCCTTCTGTGCTCAGAATAAATTAAACATCCTAATATTAATGTTCTCAGTAAAACCCTTACTCAGGGTTTCCCTACATCTTAATTTTCTCCTTCTCAGGGTTTTCTTTTTCATCTGTGGTCTCCTTCTCAGAATACTCAAAACAAACTTGATCTCCTATTCTACTCACATTGTACTCAGACATAAACCTTGGTTGTCTGTCAGGGTTTTCTCCCTTAAACTTTCCTCCATGTGAGGGGAACCCTCCTCCCCCCCCCCCCCCCCCCAGGTTGAGGCATGTTGTTTTCAGTGCCATCATCTGTCATTGTCATGGTCGTCTGTAGGATATCTTGTGAATGCGATAAGTTTGGTCTATAAGTTTGAGGGCTGCATATTTTCCTCCTGGACCTTCATCTTCAAGGTCAAATCTGCCTAAAATGGTAATTTTTATGAACCCCATAACTTTTGAGGTAATTCATATTTTGTCTCAAATTTAATACACCAATTGTTCCTACCATGTTCTCGGAAGAGTTTGAAACCCTGTGACCTTGACTAGGATCTTTAAGGACAAATCAGCGGATTAATAGTTATTGCCTTGTGCACACAATCTCTTTTGAAGGGCTGCATGTTCTCCTCCAAAACTCATCTCGAATGAGTTTGAAATCAAGTGACCTTGACCTTGACCTTCAAGGTCAGATTTATGCAATTCTAGGATTATTGTGACCCCCATAACTTTAGAAGTACTGAAGATTTTTTTTCTTCAAATTTGACATCCCAGTTCTTTGAAAGCATTGACTTTGTCCTTGATCTTCAAGGTCAAATCTGCTGAGATTGATGTTTATTATTTTGAGAAAGTGCATACTTTACCCCTTATGTTTTTTGAATGGCCCATAGGGGGGAGATGTATCTCTGTTTCTGTGCTGCAAAAACAAAGCCATTCTAGTTAAACCTCTTTTTACAAATGATTCAGGTTATTTTTTATCTTGCCTCTTACTCAGGGTTATCAAGGGTAATTAAAACTTGTCTCCTTCTCAAGACACTCTAAATTAAATCTTGCCTCCTGGTTCAGGTCCTGTTAATTAACATTGCTGTCTGCTTTAGTTGTAACTCAGATCTACTATGATTAAACATACGAATCCACTACCTGAGCCTTATACAGTTAATCTCTTGATGGTAATAATGAAGCAGGGTACTGAAGTAATTCTCATGGAGATTTTCTGCCCTGCCATTACCAGTAAGAATATGTTAGTTACCCTGATGTGCCATCGCAAATGGTTCTGTGTAACATGAGATATCCCCAGCAAAACCTTTGGTAATTCCATATAGTTGAAGTGCAATCTTTCCTGCTTGCAAGCTTTACCTGGTTCTGTCATGTAATATTTATCAGAATTCATTGATCTAAGAATTTTAATTTCACTTTCGGTAGGAAAGTTTCAGTGGAATTTCTTTGGTATAGGCAGTTATTAAACTTAAAAAATTTGGCTTTCATTGAAGAATATTTTTGTTGGCTACATTTTTATTACTTTTTGTCAATTGTTTCTGTATTATTTATAAATTTATATATTTGTAAATTAACCACAGGATGGAGTTTTACTCTTATAATTTCTGACAATTCACTCTCAACTGTTTACCCATTTAACACACATGAATATATATATATATATATATATATATATATATATATATATATATATATATATATATATATATATATATATATATATAAATATGTGTAGGAGCTTGTTTAGCATTAAGTGATCTTTTTTTTATATTTGCAACATTGGTATTTATTCATTGACATAAATTATTCACAATTTATCAGTCAGGAACTCAGTGTTATTGTTCATGCCCCATATGTTATCATGATCCCAAAACTAGTTTATCATTTTCACTAATTACCTCTCCTTTCTTTAATGTCAAAATAGATTTGTTTTCTTCAGGTAGTCTGCAGGTAACATCATTATTATACTCTTGATCAGTCACTGGTTTTTATAAAAATGTAAGAATATCCATAGTAATCTATATGTTCATCAATTCCTTATCCCAATTAAAGCACAACAGACAAGCTGCCATTGAATAATTGAGCAGTAATATCTTCTTTACTATGCAGAGACAGTGCTTTTACTATAGCCTGGAGATTTCTTCTTGCTGCTATTATGACCCTGATTTATTGGTCAATGCCCCCTGCTGACAGCTGACAAAGGGGCAACCTTAAATCAAAGATGTGACAAAGTGCAACCAGTTTGACTCATGAATAAATCAGAGCACACTCTGAGCCAACATTTTAATATGTTTCCGTTTAAAACTGGTATATTATCCCTTCAAGAAGTAAACCAGGAAAGCCCTGTTTTATAAGGCATGGGAGCATCCAATCAGAATAATCTAGAAAATCTGTTGTGGTGAAAAATTTGATTTTTTAGAAGCAATATATATATGCGGAGAAAGGAAAGGGCAGGCATTGCCAGTTGGGGGCAAAATGTGCCAAAAAGAAAGAAAGATCAAATTATGAGAAATATATAAAAAGTTCTATGTAAACTGAGGGTAGGGAAAACATCTACTGAATGAATATTAGAGGCTTTTGGCCCTGTAGACATGTAGCTATTTGGTAGTTTTGTCTATTGGCATTAAATCCTGCAACATTTTGTCTTGAAACACTTATTTGTCAATGGTGACCTGGAAAAAGGTCACCACCTTATTAAAACTTAGGTTCCAAGTTTAGGTTTAGTTGCTATTGAAACCATGAAACATATGATATATTTATTGCTGTAAAAACTATGTATGGATATTTGACTCAATATATGGCAGGGCCTTATAATACTGAGTCTGATTACATTAAGCTAGGTGTAATTACTGGAATATGAGGATTTAATGGCAAATCTGCATAGCAAGGCTTTTTTTTTATATAAATGTTTCCTTTATTATTTACTTCTGTGACACACAGTCCTTTTATCCAGCAGGGCCACTTTAAGGTCAGGTGACTTTTGATACTGTATCAAATAATTTACTCATAGTATGTCATAAAGGTGTATGTAACGCTTGTGGCCAGTTCGTATAAATGAGGTTAGTACAACAAGAAACCTCATTTATTTATTACACCTAACCTTAGCATCAAGTAAATGAGATTTCCCCGCTTGTATTTAGCAGGAAGTGGCAAAGAGTGCCAAATATAATAAACTCCCACGACTCATTACTTGAGGTTCAGATTATGATCAGTATATTCCCAAGACTACTGGAAGATACATACTGTATGGCCTTGTTGGTCTTGCTCAGTTAGTAACTGATACAGACATATTGCCATATTGATGTTTACAACAGGAGTCAGTTTTCAGTGTAAATTTAATTGTAACCACAAGTAAGACTACATATTGTATAGGTAAAAGTAAAAAATATCTAGATTCACAAATACATTTTCCATATAAAAATATGAAAAAATATTTCTGCTGAGTATCAACAGGAGGGTGATATTTTGAGAAAAATTATGACAAAATTATGACTTTTATGTTTATACATTTAACCAGCAAGTGATGTACATAAATTATGAACAATATACTCAATACTTATTTATTTACATGTACTAGGAATTTCATGTGGCTCACACCACTTACACTTCAATCACTGAAAAGCTTTTTTTTCTCAAAAATTATCTATTAAATTAAAAGTCAGTCCCTGTAAATTTCTAGCTTACCAGTCATGTATTAATTTGGATAAGAAACATTGATTTAACTTGCAAGGTTTCCTCACCTGATTCATTCTAATTGGGTAAATTTAACTAGTACTTTTGTATGTAAATGTAAATCTTAAAGTCTGAATGCAAATATAATATATATGTCTTAAGACATTGTTAAACTTAGTACTTTGACTTTTACATAGTATCTCAGACAATTTTTGAACTATAATGGCTCCATTGATATTTTTTAGAACAGTCATGACAATGACTTTTGTCAACTTTTGTAACTTCATTCTTGGACATACTTTTCGTTCACATCAGATGTACTTTAGTAGAGAGAATTCTAGGATATCTACACATATTCTTAAGGTAAATAGTTATCTTCTTTTTACCATTTACATTGAACATGAACATGATAATTCATTTCCAAGTTGCATGACTCTGAGCCCCTTTTTAAAGTCCCCAGTAGTTATTAAATGGGCACAGCTATTATTCCACAGCTGTTTTCAAAAGTCTACCAGGGTTACAGTATGTGTGACTGCAGCTAATTGGCATGATCAGCACTGCTTTTCTGTCAACACAGTCACTGTCATGCTGCTTGTTCCTTAATAGGCAGCACCTGCCTGGTATAGCTTCATCCCAGTGTGTCCTACACCAGGTTTTTTCGCTTACACTTCTCCCATTGTTACTGTCATGCCAGACCTGATTATCACAAATTTACTGACACCCTTTGGGCAACAGTTGGATTTCCTGTCCTAAGAAAGCGAGATTGAAAATTCTTTCATTAGATGCCTCAGTCAGGAGGTGCACAGGGGTGAGCAAATCAATGAAAAAGAAGCAAAACCAGTCTGAAGATAGTCTCTTGAGGGGAGGGATGATGGAGAACTCTCAGAAGTTGATGTGGTGAAGTAAATCTATCCCTCATTCTGTGAGCTGAAGTGAATTATTGATGGTCTTGTATGTGTGTATTTATGAAGCTGCTCTCATCATTCTGTGATTTAGGCTCAAAAGCCAGTGTTTAATGAGGCCACTTTGTGCACCAAGAGATGCTGATTTCCTTGATTCCTCTCACATGGATAAATTTATAATTGTCCAGATTTAAATTCCTTTCCTGCTCCATCAGTAACAGGTGTCATCTAGCATCTGTTTGGGTGATGTGTGTGAATTTGTTATACATTAAAGTCTGGTCCTCACCCATGTCTCAGAACAGATGTATCATATATCATATTATATCAGATTCATGGCTTCAGCTTAGTTGTCATCAGCAACTGCCACATTGGTTGTGCATTACCAAAATTATAAATTTATCTTCACTATCCTGCATTCAGCTTTTCTGTTTAACATAACTTTCTTTCAAATAATTTGTCAGTTATTAGCAGAACACTGGATTTTTTAATTTTTTTATTCTTCTTTACTAGATCTTTAGCATCGATTGGTGCAAGTCTTAACAGTTTACATAATAGAAATTAATGGAACAGATTTACCCAATGGATGCTTGCTTCAGTAGGGTGAAGCAAAAATTCATAGCATGTAGGACCAACTGCCAACATGGTATTCCTCTTGACTCAGAAATGACATTGGTCTCCCCAGTGGATGGTCCTTGTAAAACAATATGCTTGTGTTTAATTGCCTCCCTTTTATATGAGCAAATATAACTTAGCATAAATGTCTACACAATTCTCTCTGTTCAAAGAGTGTTGGAGGAATTATGCTAGTCTGTTCACTCTGGTTTGTCAGTATGCAAATGTGACATTTATATGAAAGTATCTGCTGGTAATTGAATTGAGGGTACCAATTATGGCATGCAGATGACAGAACCCTTTAGACCATTTTTTTTAAAAGCCTAATTTAAGGTTTTTAACCATAAGATATTACTGATCAATCTATAGTGGACCCTTATCTATGAAACACTTAATTCTACCACTTTCACATAGAAAGGTCTAGTCTTATACATATTCATTTATTTAAATCACAGTCCGCAAACAATGACCTTAAAACTGTTTGGGGCATATCACCTTAGCAGAGTTCAGGCACACCAGGTTTTTCATTCCCTCTCTCTTTCTTAGCATGATTATTCCAAAATTAGTGAATATATTAACAGTTATTACAAGACTTCATGGTATGATTGCTCAAGATATCATGTAAAAACATGACAATTTTTTAGTAAATTCTGATCCCAGTTTCAGTGCAGAACAGTAGGATCATGTCTTCCCTTATGATCATGTCTCTTAATCAAAATCCTCATGCAGAACAGCCTGAACAGGCATCAAGTCTTCCTGATGATCTCCTTTGGTGATTCAGATCCTGATGCAGAACAGGCACTGCTAGATCATGTCTTCCTAATGATCACCTGTGGTGATACAGAACTTGATGCAGAACAAGGATCATGTTTTTTCCATTGATCATGCACCTATGATGATACAAATCCTGATGCAAAAAATGTATCAAATATTCCTGATGATCACATGTGATGATGCAGATGGTGACGCAAAACAGGGATCATGTTTTCCTGATGATCACCCCTGATGATACAGATCCTGATGCAGAACCAGGACCATGTCTCCCTTTGATGACCTGTAATGATATAGAACCTGATGCAAAATAGGGATCATGTCTCATCTTCATTCACCTGTGATTATACAAATACTGATGCAGAACCAGGCGTCTCCAAGTCTCCACTGAAAATCTCCTCTCTCTATCCAAATCTTGACCCAGAAGAACCTCTCTTGGTCCTATGCTTTTTCTTCTTCTTACCTTAATGATAGGCTGTGTCAAGTAGCAGCATTTATAGGTCATGAAGGCAGTGGTCTATGTTGAATTCCTTCTATTGTAATCTGTTCATCATGCATTCTTGCATTTTCTTTTCATTTGAATGCTCAATCTTGGTTGGAATATTCTGCCATGCTCTGTCAGTTTCTGCTTGGAGTCATTCAGTCCATAGACCCCTCTTCACAACAGGATGTATTCAGTCGTCTTCTATGTTAACTTGGAAATCAGTTTGAGAGAGAGAGAGAAAGAGAGAGACATAAAAGTGAACACATTTTAAATGTATGTACAGATTAGTAAACAAATTAGATCTGCTGACCCAACAGCTATCTGTGACATATGAAAAAACTGTAATATAGTATAGTCCTATGGAGGGATCAGAGTTTGATAACTTTGAGCAACGAGATTATTTTGTTTACTGAAGAAATGTAGAAGAAAAAGAAAAGATAATCAGATGAAACAGAGGAAAGAGTGAAGAAGACAGGAACATGGTGTTCATTTATGTTCTTGGGTTTAGAGAAAAACAGGTTTAGAGTTTCAGAGATGCAGGAAATAAGATTCTTTCCAACATTATTCTAGGACCTGTATATCAATTCATATTTAATTGAAATGTCAGCATTTTTGTTACAGATGAAACAGTTTATTTTATGAGGTTCATTTTTAAAAGCATTTATTAAATGTTGGTTAATTTCTGTACTAAATTAAGCCTTGAAGACTTTGTGTGAAAATTTTGTGAATAATAAGTTGATCAGTCTCACAAATAATTCACAACCAAATCCATTTAACTGTCTGCATTTAGGTGGTTTTCTGAATGGTTTTCCATTTTAACATAATTACTTAATATGTGTGATTTGACATAATCTGAACATTCTAAACTTATAGTTATACTGATTTGATGTTAGTTTTGCTGGTGTTGTTCTACCAGTTCTATTATAGCTTGTTTTACTAACCAATGACATGAGCCTTGAAATTTCTCCAAAATTTGTTATAAATTATTGTGACATTTTGATGTGTATTTTTTTATTATGGTTCTGTAAGACCTCAATGCTTGAGTTCTAGTAATGTGTAAAGTATTCAGGTGCTCGATTCATTTCATATTCCTAACAGATATTCAGGGGAAATGGTGGCAACGTTATCCTTTAATTTTTCTCTTGTCATGTTCCAGCTTCTCCTTCTTTGACAAGTCAAACAACTCTAATTTTAGACAACAAAAAGACAACAACATGTGAACTTGTCAAAAGGGCTTTTCAGTGTCATGGTAATTTATACTACAAAACAAACAATGGACGGCTGGAATGAACAGATTTGGTGGAAAACAGAGCCAGTGAAAGTGATTGAGAATACATGGGTTTCACTAATGTAAACACCTTAATTTTCTGTTTGTTGCATTAGGAATGTGTCTTGTTACCAGGGCTGTGAATTAAAACATAAAAACATTCAAATGAATGACAACATGAATGTGGTTTTTATCAGCCATTCATTACTACAACAACACAATGGTGCCAGCTATTTGGCAAGAAGCTTGAAGAAACCTGCCATGAGAGAAACCTGTCATCAAACGTTGATCAATACAGCTATATCAGGATAACCCTTCAATCAAAGACTCACCAGCTCTCATTTGTATATCTGCTGCTGATTCTGCCTGAATAGAATCCTTATATGCAGTACTATCAATAAGTATTGATTGCTTAACCCAGATTTCCTGCCCGAGTGCTGTTTGTAGACATTTGCTGTGGGGCTATTCCATATCCAACCTTGTTGGACTTCCTTCATATCTGGCTGGTGCTACAATGGCAGTGTAGTGAAAAGTCCATTCAAATGCATAAATGTTGAAAAGAGATTTGAACATTCCAAATGATATAGGAAGCCAATTGTTCTTGACTCAATGTCTGCACTGATTCATTGGCTACTTTATGCTGTACTTTCCTATTAAAGGCTACTGGTCCAGCCTCTTGCAGAAAGAAGTAGTTCTTTTTACAGTCATACAAAGTCAATCAGATTGATGTTTCAAAGCAGAATTAGGGTTTTGTCGCTGAAGCATTGTCTTTCTCATTCTTTGTAATTTCAACAAAAGTCATGTTTGAAATTATGAGAATAAGTCTTGCATTAAAGCAAAACAACCAAGTAAAAATACCTTGATCACAAATGACAGTGCATAGAATTTGGTTTGTAATTTCTGTGCAATGGAAGTTGAAGTTGATTTTTCGCTCAGTTGACTGTAAGTCATCTGAGCTATAGCGATCACTCTTTGTCCATCAGCCGTCCAGCCATCCAGCTGTCTTTCCGTTAACAAGGCACAAATTGTTACCACTGGACCTGGAATCTTCTAACTTTACATCCAGAGAGGTCCATGAAAAATCTCCTTGGAAAACCTGGAATTAAGTCTCTGTTACCTATATTCTTCAAGCTATTGGGCTCCGAAGTAACCCCCGAATAATGAAAAATTTGATACAAAAGCTCAAATATCTGAACAACTAATGCATTGATCACCATGATTTTTTGCATGGCTATTGACCTTGGAGTGATAAATCAGTTTCTGCAGACTGGTGTAGCCACCTGTATTTTTTTTCGATTTTTTAATGATTTTTTTTCTCTATTTTTGAGACCTCAAAAGATGCCTTCATCTGTTAACAGGGCACAAATTGTAACTGCTGGACCTGGAATCTTCTCACTTTACATCAAGCGATGTCCATTTAAAGTCTTCTTTGAAACCTGGAATTAGGTCTCTGTTACCCATATTCTTCAAGCTATGGGGCTCCGAAGTACCCCCCCCCTCCCCCTAGAATAATGAAAAATTTGATACAAAAGCTCAAATATCTCAACAACTAGTGCATTGATCACCATGATTCTTTGCATGGATATTGATTGTGGAGTGTTTCATCAGTTTCTGCAGACTTGTGGCGCTACCTGTTTTTTTTTTTTTTATTTTTTCTATTTTTTTTTCTCTATTTTTAGACCTTAAAAGATGCCGTCAACTGTTAACAGGGTACAAATCGTAACTGCTGGATCTGGTATCTTCTCACTGTATATCCAGAGAGGTCCATGAAAAGCCTTCTTGGAAAACTGGAATTAGGTTTCTGTTACCCATATTCTTCCATCTATGGGACTCCGAAGTAACCCCGCGATAATAAAAAAATTGATACAAAAGCTCAAATATCTGAACAACTAATGCATTGATCACCATGATTCTTTGCGTGGATATTGATCGTGAAGTGTTTCATCAGTTTCTGCAGACTTGTGGCGCCACCTGTTTTTTTTCTGATTTTTTCTCTATTTTGAAACCTTAAAAGATGCCGTCAACTGTTAACAGGGAACAAATCATAACTGCTGGATCTGGAATATTCTCACTGTATATCAAGAGAGGTCCATGAAAAGCCTTCTTGGAAACCTGGAATTAGGTCTCTGATACCCATATTCTTCAAGCTATGGGGCTCTGAAGTACCCCCCCCCCCCCCCCCCCAGAATAATGAAAAATTTGATACAAAAGCTCAAATTTCTGAACAACTAATGCATTGATCACCATGATTTTTTGCATGGCTATTGACCATGGAGTGTTTCATCAGTTTCTGCAGACTTGTGGCGCCACCTGTTTTTTTTTTCGATTTTTACTATTTTTTTCTCTATTTTGAAACCTTAAAAGATGCAGTCATCTATTAACAGGTCACAAATCATAACGGCTAGACCTAGAATCTTCTAATTTGACATCCTGAGACTTCATCCAAGTTCTCCCCATAAACCTGAAATTTGGTCACTGTGACCTATATTCTCAGAGTTTTGGAGTATGTTTGAGCACACCAGAAATAATGCAAAATACACACGAATTGCTAGATTTCTCATAACAGGTTGGTTTGTTTGTAATCAAATTTGTTGTGCTTATGGGTCTTGATGAACTTAAGCTAATATGCATGAACAATGATGCCACCTATCTTAATTAGTTGTCTGTGCAAGGACATATTATCAACATGTCAGTCGGTTGAGCGTCATGAACCATGGGTCACTTGTTAATGAAAGGTAGAACAGATTTTAAATCAGCTGAGTTTCAGTCATGTTGAACTGCAGTGATTTTTCATCCATGGTCACTAAGAACATTACATTATTTTCCTGCCACAGTATTTTAATCAGTTTCAAATTTATATTCTCATGTTCTTTTAATATAGGAATTGTAACATAATTTGTGAAGCTATAGGTGTATTTCTTTTATTTATCATTACCATGCACCATCAGTAAACTGAGCTTTTGATTGTAATATTTGTTTAAGAATATATATACTTTAGGTAAACCCTATATTCATCATAGATTTAAGATAATACACATTCTTATTTTTTTTTTAATTACAAAATCAGATTTATATCTCTGAGGAGATAAATAACTTGAAATAGGCCAAAGGTACATTTTAATAACAGTAAGAACTTTAATACATACATTGTTCTATTATTCTATTATTTTAAATTAATAATTAAATATTTTGCTGGATTGAGGTCACTTGGACTTAATATGTTACAGCCTAGTGAACATTTTTTCTTACATCAGATAAGTAGTTGTCACAATTAATACCTCAATGCATTTTCCCATTGTAAAAGCTGTAGTTTCATTTTATGTGCTGCAAACTTGATAGAATGGTTTATTTTGTACAAGTGAAATTTATTAATGTAACATTATATTTTGGATGTGCTTGCACAGTGCTGTGGATTCTTCTGAGCGAAATAACCTTTGGGTCACTTGTATTGTTTGAAATTCTACCTTACCTGTATTAACTTATACAACTATGCAAGTATAATATTACCCATGTTTCCCGTCAAAATGTTAGTAATGAAGTCAAATACATATAACACTGGTAGTAAGAAAATAGAAACCTTACAGTGGGTGTACAGTGTCTTGCTTTCATCATTATAGAACACTAGCAGGGAACTATAATTGATTTACAGTGAATTATTATTTTTCTAAATTCTGTTTACTAATGACCAAATGACAGGTGATACCTGAGGGATTTTCACTCTAACACTACAGAGACTCGTTGTCAAGTCCATCAACAGAAAAGTAGTTATTGCCTTATAACCAGTCTCTTTTTTATCCAGGCAGGAGCAGGTCTTTTGAAGTAACCACACTTCTCTGTGGACACTTTTCTGGCAATAAAATTATTGCACTTCCACCAGTTTACATGGTGTCCCAAGAATGTAATGTCTTCAGATACTTTTCAAACATTGTATTCATTCAGCTGGAAGAAATATAGATTGGTTCCAGAAGAAAATAATTTTGAGATTAGTGTCTTAACTTTCAAATCCCCTTGCCAGCCATAGAGTTATTTATAGTGAATGAGGCATTCATGTTTTCCATTTATGGTACTCATTACTCATTTTCACCCAGTACCTGTTCTATTGACCACCTTACAATGAGGCCTTCCAAAATGCAGCATCTTATGTCTGTAACTAGAATTGCTCATCCATTATAGTAAAACAATCTCTCTGGATCTGCACCATTACCCAGATCTTCTAATGAGGTCTTCACTTGCTTCTTTTCCTCCACAAACTTTCATTGAAAATGATTAAGTAGATATTGGATAATCCTGCTGACAAACAGACAAACAAATAGACAAGAATGAAAACCTAACCTCCTAAGGATTGGCAAAGTTAATGAGTAAATGATGCTTATTGCAGTAAGAAGGCAGTTCTGTAAAGTTTTAAGAAGGCCAGGTTCATTTCCTAAAGATCAGCTTTCTAATCTACAGATCAATATAGCAACAATTATTTGTGTCCTATAGCTGGCTGCTCACCCAGCCATTTGCAGAGCACAGATCTTAACCATAATTAGGACCAGAAAGTTTTAACTTGACATCCAGAAAGGTCCATGTAAATCTCCCTAGAAACAAAAAATTAAGTCAATATGACCTATATTCTACAAGGGTTTTTGTAAATCTTGAAATCTTAGAATATTCTTTGTATTCTTGGCTGGTGGAATAATATTTAATATCCCATTAGATCATAAATTCTAATTCGATCATAATTGTAAATCCCTGTCAACATCCAATTTATTAACATAAAAGCCCAAATAGTTCTTCTGAATAAATGTAACGGTTTTCTGAAACATCTAAAATTGTGTACAAAGGCAGCAATTTTAAAAAATTAATTAATAAAAAAGGCATTAAAATTTATTATGCGCATCCAACTTGGATAACTGTAAATCTGAATGAATAAGACTACAGACCACCAAAAATTATATAAACTTATATATTATCCCCTTTGCAACTTTTGCAACGAAGTAACACTTCCTTTTGTGTGTCCGTCTGTCTGTCCAGCTGTCCATCCAGAATTGGCTTGTGGATCAATTTCAAGCCAAACCGTTTGACCAAAACCTTTCATCTTGCACATATTGCTCACCCACCCATACATGAAAAACCCTATTGATTTTGAGGTCACAGGGTCAAAGATCACGGCCACAGGACCCACTTCTGGAAAAAGCTTGTGGACCCATTTGAAGAAAAACCTTGCAATTATGGCTCACTTACCCTTGGATGAAGACCCCTATTGATTTTGAAATCATGGGGTTAAAGGTCACGGCCACAGAGCCCACTTCTTGAAAAGGTTTGTGGACCCTGAAACAGTCTGGTGGGTAAACCATATTTGCAAGATGAAAGGTTTTGGTCAAACAGTCTGGCTTAAAATGGGTCTACAAGCTTTTTCAAGAAGTGGGCATTGTGGCTGTAATCTTTGACCCTGTGACTTCAAAATTGATAGGGGTCTTCATCCATAGGTGGGTAAGCCATATGTGCAAGATGAAAGGTTTTCGTCAAACGGTTTGGATTTAAAAGTGTCCACAAACTTTTTCAAGAGGTGGGCCCTGTGGCCGTGACCTTTGACCCCATGATTTCAAAATCAGTAGGGGTCTTCATCCATGGGTAGGTGAGCCAAACAGTTTCACCCAAAACCTTCCACATATGGCTCATCCACCCATGCATGAAGAACCCTATTTAGTTTGAGGTCACATGGACAAAGGTCACGGCAACAGCACCCACTTCTTGTAAAAGTTTGCGGACCCATTTTAGGCCAAACCATTTGACCAACATCTGTCAGTGTCATCTTGCTCATATGGCTTGCCCATAGGATGAAGAACCCTATTTAGTTTACGGTCACAGAGGCAAAAGTCAAGGCCAAAGAGCTGTCCTCCTCATTTTCACACTGTGTAATACACCCATTCTAATTATCATCTGTGCGAGGGTATGCTTTGCTTTGCGGTGCCCTTTTTTCCATGGATTGTACAAATAGTTATTAAACCAAACAAGGCACTCTCCATGGCTCAGATGATAGCGTTTGGTAGTCTGTAGGGGTGGAGGAAACTCGAGAACCAAGAGAACACCACCAACCTTGGACGGGCAACTACAACCTACTCTCATGGCCACACTGGGGATTGAACCCAGGTAGCCAGCGGAGAGAGCTGAGCATTTTACCCCTCAACTGTCCAGGCCATTCAATCTCCTTGTAAATATTTGAAATATGTTATCAAATTAAGATGGCATCTCATGCAAGACACATCAACCAATTGAGTTAATGGAACGTATTCCTAGAGGTTGTAAGATTAAGATTTCATGTAGTTGCTGTAACAGCCGTTTTTTGAATGAATGTTTAAGCTTCCATACTAGACAAAAATGGCTGCCCACAACATAGTGAAATGTAGCCTGTAGATGTTTTCATGGATATGATTAATAATAAGGTAAGTTGCTTTGTAGTTCATGTGACACTTACGATCTAAGCAGTTTCAGTTCATAGAGGAATCAGCTTGATTGTGTATACATGCAGTATAGAAGCTTGGCATATCACCCTGTGAGATTCTAGAGTAATTACACAGGTTTATCAATCTTATCAATCAACTTTCTCTAATTACAGGCCAGGGTTGTGAACTCTTATGTGACCACTTAACTATGAGTAAAGGTTATACCTTTGAGCATTCAAATTGTTTTATTCTGTTTTTAATTGTTCAAATCATTGTCTATAGAATTCTACTATTGTAGAACTTGATACTATATCTTTGGTGTACTTACCAGTAGAATTATTTCAGCCATAGTCTTCATGTAAATTCAAGTTTTAATATGAAATTTTCTTAACTTTGGTAATACTCTATGAATATTTGTATATGTATATGTGTTTATATATATGTATGGTAAATCAATCATATCCCCATTTTCCTTAATTATAGACATCTCACTGTTCTATGGACCCTATTAAGCCACAAGTCCATTTGAAAACTTTGTGACTATTAAAACAGAAAACTGGAAGCTTGGTGCTTGAGGTATTTTCTACTAACTTGTGAAAACTAGCATGTGTTACTATTAAAACTTAAACACTGTAAACTTAGCATTTAGATCAAGCTCTTTCCTACTGTCACAAACTGCAATTGAGAATTTTAATACAAGCGGTATTTAAGAATAAAAATATGAAAGTTATGACTTTCTACCAATTTCTGTCATACAGTGAAAATGAAAAATGAAACTTGAATTCCAATATGCCCTTGCATATCTAGAAGCTTTAAAAAATTCCTCAAACTGTCATTTAGAAATATAAAGTTGATGAAATATGATACCAACCAAATGATATGTTATAATATAATTTAATAATTGAAAAAACAGAGTTTATTAAAAATTGTCAATACATGATACCTATAAAATGGCCAGTTATACATTTTTTAATAATTTGCAATATATTTGTCATATACCATATAGGCTGAAAATTATTATTCAGGTTTTAATCTGAAACTATTGTTGGGCATGATATTTTTTTTATTCCAATACAACATTTATTGTTAAGACTTGTTTTATAACAAAACTTTTCCCCCAAAAGTCCTTGAGGGGTGTAAAAATGATGAATATGACAAAAAAGAGAACTTCATTGTTTTGTACTATATGTTATCTTGGCCTGTGGTCTCTTCAAAAACTGTATGTACTTGGCTTTTGGCTATAGTTTTGACCTTTTACCTGACATTTGCTGCAGCTGGACCTTTGCACTGCATTCAGTGGTAATAATTGATAACCAGAGGCAAAGAAAGCATTTTAAAGAAAGATGAAAGTTGTAAGGTCATAAAAGAAATAAAAGAAATAATAAAAAGGCATACACTATTTTTTTCTCTGATGCAGTTCTGCTGTTCAGGAAGCAATAAAAGCAGTGTCTGATGTTTGCAGGAATGAGGAAAGATTGGGTTATTTGCCACCTCCTGTGTGCATCTCCTCAATTTCATATGAAGTATTCATCTTTCTGTGACAGGGAAAAGTTTTATCTGTTACTTTTAACTTTGATCCTTGGGATAGAGCACAGCCTTATAAAGCTTGAGAAACCTGGTCTTGAACTTCCTAGATCCACCCAGCAAAAAAGAAATTCAACAGAGCTTGAGTTTTTTTCTTGTGACTGAGTCATGCTTTGTGGCTCGGTGTTTTGAAAACCTGAAATCTTTGCTTATTAGCATGGCATTCTTGTTTTGGGAGCAGGATTAGTCATAGTCTCATTTAAAGAAATCCATGAAACCTAGATATTAATCTATATTTAACATTTGAGGTTTTACCACTTTGTCATATAACTCCTCATTGGCTGTGCCTCAGATATGCCCATTTATGTCTTAAACTGTCAAGAACAGTGATGAGCCCTACAAGGCAGTAATTTCCATATTTTTTTCATAAATCTTGAATTTTTGTTTATTTTCTGATGAAGGGGCTATTGCAGCAGTACATGTCTGTCAGGAACTACATGAACTCTCCAAGAATGGGAAAAACATATTCCAGTAAAGTTAATAAAAACAGTCAGCCAGGCTGTGAGTACAGCAAAAACATTTCAGTGCAGTATCTCAAAAGGTTAAAAAAGAGCATGTCAAAATAATGGACTAAAAACAAGGTTACTGCAGGGCACCGACACAGATGGACAAACAGAAAATGTGATGAGTATCAGGCATGTAGGCCCTACAGTTAGTGAGCCCATTTGTCTGACGGGTTGTAGGGTGCTCAAGCAGGACCAATGGGCTTTCAGACTATTGAGCAGACCCCAGATGTACCAGTTTAATAGACTAGTGTTTGTCTTCATTGTCTTTCAATAAACATTGCCAAGTACAGCCCATTTACACTCCTTCAATAAACAAACTTTTCCCTTGCTACTTAATTAGACAGGCGCATCTTGATATGTAACATGTAACTTTGGTAATGCTTGAATTCCTAAATATTTCTTTTTGCCAAAGCTCTCTGATACAGAAATATAAGTTTGAAAATGTTTAAATTTATTATCTCAAGATGCACCCCTTTCACATCCAGCCTGCCATGTACATCTCTGCTTGTGTTTTACCTCCGAGAGAACTGCATGGCTTACCATAATACACAGGTTGCTATGTTTTATTACAGCTGAGTAATTCTTGGTCTTTTTTAGTATTTTATGAGAGTATAACCTTGACTTCTTGCGTGCTTTGATGGTCTTTGCTACCTGGTTCATAAAATGTCTTAAAATGTTTACTTGGAGTCAGGTTCTGTGCTCAACAAACACACAAGAAATGCTGCTTCCCCAAAATCCAATAGATGACTGGGGTGAATTAAAGCTCTTACTTGTTATATATTGTACTTATAGCACTATAGCTTGTCCTTTGTGAGACATAAACACTGATCACATATCCATATCCTTGTTTACTCCTACACATCTAAATGACACATATGGTTCTTTCTGGCCTGTAATCCCTTGTTGAGAAAAAAAATGCAAAAGTAGTCGAATTATTGATTTTCATGAAAATATGCAGGACAACTAGCCTTTGTATTTCGCTGAGCCCATTCCTGTTTAAGGTTGATCTGTGTATGAAACACATTCCTCCCTGGGCCACCACCAGCAGATGATTGGGTGGTCAGTATATTGATATGAATCAATATGCCACATAGAAAAAGTTTATATTATACGTGCTGTATTGTTATATCATAGTGACTGCTATAAATATAAGTATTTTTGTGTTATATTGGAGGCTGGGAACATATATCTTATTTAGTAGCTGAAACAGTTCTGAAGGGTGGTACCATTGTTCAGAATCAGATACTGTAGTTAAAACCTGGTTATGACAAAATCATATGGCATGTTATTAAAGAGAATCTTTGATATCAACCGTGGCAGACAGTAATTTATAAAAAAAAGAAAGAAAAAAACACTGTATCTGTGGTGCCTAAAACTCCACAATATTTTTATCAAAATGTTGCTAACAGACAAACCACCGAGCCAAGTAACCAGCCAACCAAGATCAATGACATATTATACCTCCATGTGGAGGCTAGAACACAAGGAGGTATTATGAACTGGTTCTTCCGGTGCACAGACTATCCAGTGGTAACATGCATATAGGTCACTGAAACATCTAACCTTATTTAAATCCCAATAGTTGAAACCTGATTAATTCTTTTCTTAAAGCTGTTTGATTGGTCCAGCAGGGACATGTGAAGCTCATTAAAACAGCTTCCTAGGGAAAATCCTAAAACAAGTTTCCTGTTTTTAATCAGCTTTTTCCCTTTTGCCAATGTTGCATTAAGACCAGGGTGGTGTTGTGAAGTAAAGTCTTGTCAATAGACTTTTCTGGTTCTCTGGCTTGTTTCCTGTAAGATCATCTAGCTACTGTATTTGTTCTTTACATCATCAGCAGTTTATAAACTTGAACTTCTAATTCTTTAATTTTAACTTTTTTAGAAGCTTTGCAGAATCAGAAAAAATATTTGACTCACTCAGGTTGATTAAAAGTGAACAGGTTTATTAAAGGGGCCAAGTCACCTATAATTATAACATGTTGAATTAACATGTAAATTAGCTAATTCTTCCCTTTCAAATAAATCTGTACCTGTCAAAATATTGTGTTAAACCATATGCTCACTGCTTTAATCATGTGTTAAAAACAGTGGACTGGGTGCAATCACAGGTGTCAACATAAACACAGCAGGTGGGGCCATGTGCATTGCAGAGCAACAACACATGTCAATCAGGTGATACCCTGACTGACTTGGCCAAAAAGATGTAATACATATTTCTACTGGCTAAAACACTGCATGTTAAAGTTAAAAAAAATGTAATACATATTCTCAATATCAAAAACAATGCGTTTTATGGCTCACAGTCGGAACTATGGACATGCTGCCTTGTTATTGTAGACAGAGACACATGGCCTGTGTTTACCAATATGCAGAGCCATAACAAGGTATGTTTTAAACAGCATGCTGGGAAAGTTTTTGCCGGGAAACTTTTGTATAAAGCAAACTGAACTGATAGTGTGAAAGAACAGGCATAAAATCAGTCCTGATTATTTCCCTTTAAGAAACTCGGGCACTATTTTCATGCCCATTCTACCAGATATCACACTAGACAAAGCCATGAGGGAATCAGCATTATTTGTTGTCAGTAGTGATTTATTTCATGTGTAATCCTTATCCATTTGCTCCTAACTGTTATTCCAGTGACTTAATGTATCTTAACAACAGTTGAAAAAATATTCTGCTATGTGGAAGGAACTGTGGACAGAGTAACAGGGTATGAATTAACATACTCCTAAACATGTCACCTTGATATTTTTTATATTTGGTTTAACCCAGATAAACCAGCTGAGGATGCAATCACTATGGGAATTAATTTGTTGATGAAGCAGGGTAGACTTACCCAATCTCTGTTTGGCCATCATTACATGGAACTTAATCCATGATAATGCAACCATTCAGCACTAAATTTTGTTGTCACATGATCTATCAATATATAGAAGCTATGCCACCAAACAATTTCTATGGTTCACTAATTATTTTAGAGCATAATTATTAGCAGTTAATAGTGTTTTTTGGATAAATTACCTGTCTTGAGTACTTATTCTTCATTTTATATAACTCATCATTCTAAAACAGCTATACATCCAGGCAGTTTCAACGGATCACTTCATTATTTTAATACATTGATATGAACTCTTAATGGTAAATGGGGTATCTGGATGAATTACATTGTTTGATGTAACATAAAGCCATCTTAACAACTGTATCTTATCTTTACATGATCTGTCATTTAGTAGAAGATGTATATCATGACAGTTCTCGAGATAACACTGAGTATTCTAACACACTTTTATTAACATTTAACAGTGGAACTGGATTAATTACATCTTAAAGTTTAAACAATGTTAAACCTTGCTTTGAATAGATTTTCTGGCAGATAAATTTACTGAACTTTCAGAGTTGCTGAATTGCATGACATCCACACCTTTCTTGCCAGGAATTACCTCAGGTCATTTAACTTTTGAAGTTACATTAATAATTACATGATGATCGACCCATACATCCAGTGCCTGGTCCAGAGGGAACTTAATTAGTTCAATTTGTAGAACTTTTCCAAGTTGCTTGCGTAATACCATGATGGCCTCTGCATGGAGAGAACATAATTTAATTTTTAAAACTGTTCATGTTACTTACATGATTGCATGATGTTCATACATCCTATACCTTGTCAATGGACATCTTTGGACCTCTGCTGCACAGCTGAACATTCCATGTCATGAGGAAATTATATGAGAGAAAGTCTCAGCAACCATGTTCAAATGCCACACAAGCATAGCAGTGAGCAACTGAATCAGGCACTGGACATAACAGAATAAATGGGGCTGTCAGTCAGCTCCATACAGAGTGCAGTAGTAAATAGGCAAGTGTGAGTCGTACTAATGGTGACTCTCTCTGGGATTGTGTGAAGGGATTTAATTTTGCCAGGAGGTCCAATGTGATTTTGGGGCTCACCACCTCACTGCTGGTTGTGTCACATCCAGATCTTGGATAACTGAGTCTGAACTTTGTGGGATTCAGGAATTGTGGTTGACCAGGTGGCACTTACCGGCCACTATTGTTGTCACAAGTTATCGACACTTTCACAGGGTGAACATGTTGTTCCCAGGGCTGCCACAAGTGCTTTTTCCAAGCTAATGGTATGAGCGTTCTACTCAGTAAAGCTGTACGTGTCATACCCAAATGGCAAATGGTGTGCTCAAAACAGCTGCCTGGTACTAAGAAACTGAGCTTTTTAAGTCCTGCAATTACATTCCCTGAATTAACTGTACAACTCTTTTTAAATCCAGAAATTACACTCTTTGTGAATTTTCATTGTCTAAAGAAATAAAAATGGGTATTACAAAGATGTTATCAACTTTTAAATGTATAATTTACTATTGTATACCAGGAACTAATGAGAAGTAATTCATGCATACACAAAGCTGTTTTTCTTTGTTTTGGATATGTAGTACTTTTCCCCTTTTTACATGTACACATGACAAGTTGAGTAAGATGTTTAAAGTAACCTTTGACCATTTTATGAGTTTTGCTTACTAAATATCTCAGCTGAATCTCAATCAGGCTTTGCTGTAACAATGGGACACTGCCCTCCTATCAGTCAGTTAGCAGTTCACAAATCATAAACTTTCTGCCAAGATAAGTCTGACTTTGCATTCACATGGGTCACCATTCTGTGCACAACTTTTCTTTTCCAAGGTGCAATTATAATTGTGAAGTCTGGAGTGTTATTTTCATATATTTATTGCTTTGCAAATTTAAAAAATATATTAAAAAAAAAAGAAATATATCTGTGTGCATAATGTGATGTTACCTGACTAAATTAAGTATAAATGTTGATGCAATTTAGATTTGTGAATCAATTTAAATATTCAGATATATATGATATACTGTGAATATATAGTAAAATTTATAAACTTAAAAAATGACTTTACAAAAGAAAAAATAGGATCTAATGCAAATATTTGTTCATTATTTTCCTGTCTCAGTAGAATGGAAATCAAAGTTATTTGCTTTGTTTTCCATCTCTTTGCCTGTTTTAAAATATTTAAAAATAATTTCATTTAAATTAAATTTTATCCTTTATGTATATGTATAACTCCCACCAGTCCCTGTAAGCACCACTGAATTTAATTCCTTATTCTGTATTTATATCCAAAGGTGTTGTAACTCTTCCCCCCCCCCCCCCCCCCCCCAATCTTTAAACCCTATATATAGTTCCTGAGCACTGAGTATAGTATTTTTATTGCAACTTCAAAAAATCTAAGGTGATGCAGTTATAACTGTTACAATCAGCTGAGCGCTGTGACCCATGGGTCCCTTGTTTCTCTTTCTTTCTTCTGCCCATGTTTGTGTTAGATCTTTAATATTGGTGATTTTTTTTAAATATTATATGATTTGGGCCCATTATTATTGTCATGGGTGACAGATTCCAACTATTTCTTTAATTATGGTATTGACCTTACTTCCATGGTGGTATAGTCCATAACACATTCCTTATATCTCTGAATTCAGCCCATGTTTGAGCTAGATCCTTAATATGGCTGATTTTCAATAAATGAATTTTGGACACAGTAATATTTTCAAGGGTGATAGATTAGCACTGGATATATATTTTTTACCTTGGCCTAATTTTCAAGGTTTTACATTCCATAGTTTACAGTGGACCAGCTAGGGGTGGGGAGGGGGGGGTGTCCACTGATTGCTGAGTGATTTGAACATAGTAAATGAGTTGCAATACTGTTGTTGGATTATATAATTGAAACAGTAAGCTTCATTTAAACAGTGAGAGGTTCATCATAATTGGTCCAACCATTTATTAGAAAATGTGACTAACTGTTGTCTGGGAAGTTTTATTTTATTATCCTTTTGTAAGGATCATCCACACAAATACCATATTTCTCAATAATTATGGACACATGGATTTACTTAAAATTTATCCTACATTTTCATCATTTAGACAGCTTTATTCTTTGTGCAAGACTATGGGGTGCCACAAAATATTTATTAATTTTTACACTAAAGAGTCTAATGATTAATTTTAGACAGACAAATAATTAACAATAATTTCACATTATTAGCCCTCGAATTTTACATTTTATTATAAATAGAAATAATTAAGACAATAGTAGACAGACATATTATACCTGTCATCTGTAAAAATGATCAAATTGGTCCTTCAAAATGTCACTTATACTAACAGACATGAAATTCCAGAGTAATTGGTATATTTTTAGTAAAATTGACACACAAAAGCATAAATTTCTCAGCTAGCAATTGGTGAGTTTATCATCTTGACATTATTATATACATTTTGATCATGGGCACAAGTTTAACAGTAAAGTTGTGAGCAAAAAAATAACAATCATACCATGTAACTTGAGAAATTATAGTTTTTCATTGTGTCACAGATTGGGCCTATTACCTGTGCAATGTCATGTATGGTCAATGTTTTCAGGGTAAACTCAAAGATCTAAATGGAATAAGTTACCTTAGATAGCAATGATTAGCTAACTGAATCTGACCAGTACTTTTATCCTTAGCTTCACTGTGAATTTAGTAAAATCTTACAATGTTGATCTTAACATAATAGACAGTAAAGCAGGTTATATGTACACTTTATTCACTATGAACAAAGGTTGTATATATCAGACTTATATGTGTGGCATTTTTTTATCTGAATATACTGGAAATAGTTTGGCTTTGATAATTTTAAGCATATAAGCAGAATTTCCATTTAATTGACTTAAATATATGGAATAAAAGTAGATTAAATCTCAATAAGTGGTGACTATAATGACCAGTACAAATATGCCAGAAGATACCCTGAAACAGTTGCTAGCTGGTTTCATTTTTTGGGAAGAAATCAATTAGTTTTGTTTCACACCCCCACACACAGGAAACTCCCATGCTCCAATGTTTACTGTATAGATAAAGTTAAAGCTTTCACCACAGAAGCAGCGGTGGCTGTTTTAGACACATATCTTCGGGCCATTTACTGTCTGGCTGCATGGCTCCATATCTGAAGGCATAAATCATACAAACTTGATTAAGCTGGGCCTGGTAATTAAGCTGCTCAAGCCAATATGGGGATTGTTTTCTGTCCTCTGGGTATTGATAAAATGAACTTCAACACACATCGCTGACTTCACCAGAACAATAATGGGCTATCCATCTTTGCCATCCTAACTACTTTATGATTATTGTATGTATAAATCAGTAATTAGCTTGTGCAGATAAATTATGTTTTACTGTCATTATATATACTTTTGTTTTACATTTATGATACATTTCTTTTAATTCTTTATCACTAAAATGTATGCTTTAGTCAGTATAGCAGAGTGATATATTTGTGTGTGTGTGTGTGTGTGTGTATATATATATATATATATATATATATATATAATTAATTAATTAATTAATACAGAGTTGGGTTTTTTCTAGACCACGGTTAACCTGCTTCCGTTCTGATTTAACTCTCCAAATTCGGCAGACATATCGGTGGTGTGCTCTTCTAGGACAAGTTTTTTTTTATTTTGCGGGATTATGCCCTATTAAGCTGAATAATTAATCATTTTAATATTTCCCCTTTAGGTGCCCCGATTTCTTTTGTGCTGCAAGGTCCTCCACGCCTGTGAAGTTTTTTTCAGGAGGTGCCTCAGGGATTTTCACTGGCCTGTTAAGACCATGGCCAGAGCGCATGTCCTACCCAAAATGCATTTCCATGCAATACATGGTCATGCGGGTCCACTTTTATCCCCATTTATCCCCCATATCCATTGTAAGGCCTCTAAAGGAATTTTTTCTCTGAAAAGGAAGTAAAGGTTTACAAGGTCACATGACTCCGCTTTCAGTGCGAGGGCTTTTCAGTTTGGTCAACACTGGGCACTTAGTCCAGTGATGTGACCACCGTTTGACAATTTTAGCGAACCTGTTAGCTTATGTGATGGTGCAGCGTGGTCCGTCTTACGTCATGTGTCGTCTGTACATTAACCATAGCTATCTCAAAAATGGCAGAAGCTAGCATCACCAAATTTTTTTGCAAATAAACAGTCATCTGAAAAACTCTATCGGATTTTGTTTATTTTTTTCTAACTGCATTTTCTGAGTTTTTATAGGGAAAAAGCTAAAAAAGCTTTAAAAATTTTCTTTTCCGAAAATTGTTCAGCCAAATTGTCCAATATTTCATAGAAATGATCCCTGGAACAATCTTACTCAAGTTTGTTGGAATGGTTCCAGTTCGGAGATTTTTGGCTGAGTTACAGGAGGTTGAACTTAGTCATCTGTCCAAAAAAGCTCACTAAAATTAAAATCTCAGAAATGGCTAGAGCTAACATCAGCAAATTTTATACCAATGTTTGTCACATATGTCATATCTGATATTGAGGTATTGGTGGCGCCACCTAAATTGATGTGTTTTTTACAAGTGAAAATGTAATTTTAGATGCTTTTAGCGTATACACTGTTTTATGATGAAACTGTCAAGCTAATTGGTACAAACTTTACAAGAATTATTATATGGTAGGGTTCTGTCAGTTTTATAAGAAAAGATTGGGTAAATGCAGCTTTAAAAAAGCAGTGTAGCCAATTGAAAAAGGCTTTCTGTGTTTGAAAACAGATTTGATAACATGCTGAGTTTCAGTAGCCATTTCAATTTGCATCACCATGGCAAATGACCTGGCTCTGTCTGGTGTCTAAACAATGTGTCTAGATGTCTAGACACAGCGTCTAGACGTCTAGACTCAATGTCTAGATAAAGAATTTCCAGATTATTTGAACTATATCTTTCAACTGTTTGAAAAAACTTGGTTTGCATTTTAAGTGAATCGGGTTTATCATCAGGTCACATGTGAACTGCTGGGCTCTCATATTTGGTTGACCTCTGACCTTTCTTCGCTGCCCAGCATCCATTTGTGTGTCTGTTTCCACACATAAACCCACTTATCTCGGGAACCATTTGACCGAACAGGCTAAAAATTTTGCACAAATGTAGCCCTTTGATAGCATTATAACATACACTAAAAATGGTGGCACCACCTGCAACATCTGCAGACATCCAAGCTCATATCTCGGGAACCATTTGATCGATTGGGCCAAAATTTTGCATGTGTATAGATCTCACATAGCTCTTGATCATAGACAAAACTGGTGGCGCCACCTGCAACCATTAATGCACAGCATCCATCTGTTCATCTGCCTTGGGATAAAATAACTCATATCTCAGCAGTGGTTTGACTTATCCACCTGAAATTTTGCAGGTTTATACATCCTGGACAGCTTTCTCAATTTTATGACAGGTGGTGCCACCTACATTCACGTTTACTCTGCAGACATCCAAGCTCATATCTCAAGAACTGTTCGACTGATTGGGCCAAAATTTTGCATGTGTATAGATCTCACATAGCTCTTCATCATAGGCAAAACTGGTGGCGCCACCTGCAACCACTTTTGCACAGCGTCCATCTGTTCCTCTGCCTTGGGATAAAATAACTCATATCTCAGAAGTGGTTTGACCTATCCACCTGAAATTTTGCAGGTTTATACATCCTGGACAGCTTTCTCAATTTTATGACAGGTGGTGCCACCTACATTCACGTTTACTCTGCAGTAATCCAAGCTCATATCTCGGGAACCATTTGACCGAGTGGGCCAAAATTTTGCATGTGTATAGATCTAACATAGCTTTTCATCATAGGAAAAACTGGTGGTGCCACCTGCAACCACTTATGCACAGCATCCATCTGTTTATCTGCCTTCGGATAAAATCACTCATATCTCAGGAATGGTTTGACTTATCCACCTGAAATTTTGCAGGTTTATACATCCTGGACAATTTTCTCGAATTTATGACAGGTGGCCACCTACATTCACATTTACGCTGCAGACTTCCATGCTTATATGCAACACACCTCATTCTGTTCCCCTTGCCACTTAATCCATGCCTCACTTCACCCGTCCCACTCTGATTTCTGCGGATACACAGAGTTGCTTGTTGACTACCCATATTCTAGTTTTAAAATGTCCTAGTCTGAAACTTGCAGGTCTGAAACCTCCATTTTTCTGAAATCATAATGACTAAGGTAGATATGCAGGACGTAAGAGGATCAATATTGAATTTAAAAAATATACCTCCATTCATACTCCCAAACTTTGCACAGGTTTGCATTATGCCTGTAGGCCTTATTATGGGTTGCAGGTATGTTGATTTTTATACATTCAGTAATATCTTTACATGATACCCATGGTTTCAAAATTTCGGCCAAGTCAGAGCCACTATAGAACGGGGGCTTCAGAGCAACTGTAGGATCACTCTGACACTGTCTCGATGAGGTTATGACTACAAGTGTATTTGGATGAACTTTATGATATTCAGGATTTATGTAATGGAGATGAGTGTAAGTGGTTGATTTAAAATAAGTGACAAAATTAAGATGCAAGTAGCAGTTTGACTTCATGCATATCCTGTGGTTGTTGGGATGAAGCCTGCGTTCTATAGTAGTACCGCCAAGGGAGGGATGTGTTTTATGGAGTTTTTTTTTTCAAAAAGAAACCCCACAACTTAATAATCATTCAGGTTGGGGGTTGGGGGGGTTTGGGGGGGGGGGGGTTTAACATATATTTGTTAAAATCCATTGTCTGTAGGGATGGTGAAACAAGAAAAAAATATCACCAGTACAACTTCAAATTGATAACAAACTAGAATCTGTAGTCAGGGTGTACAGACCTCCACCAGAATCTCCTTTAATATCAGTCATGTGTTCACGTGTATGCATTTCATGTGTGAACACTCTCATGCTTCAGTAACACAAGTTCACCTTGCGAGTGGCAGAAAAAATAAATACGAATGGGTGGCTTCCAAACAGGGACAAAGGAATGGTCTGTATATAAAAGACTATACCCTCAACTGATTACACAGAATACCGTATTTATTCTAATTTGGCGACCACTTAAAAATAATTAATTTTCTCAGGGGTCGAGATAATGGAGGATATTTGAAAATTATCTTCCTGTAGAATTAGCGGTGGTCGAGATTTTAGAGGCATGCAGTGGGATAACCTTCCCTAGAGAACCCGAGTCGCTCTGACACTCGAGCGGTCATATGGATTGAGTGATAATATTGGTGTTTATAAGTTTGTTTCGTTAATTTCCTACAAACGGGCTTCCAACCATCACATGAAAAATACGGAGTCCGCCAATGATTAATCAAACTGAGCTCAGTCACTTTACAAAATGATCACTACTATGGTATTAGACAGGAACTCATGTACCTACCAGTTGTTTCAAGTTTACCCACCAGGCGGCGATATCGGCGGGCCGAAAAGGGACAAGCAGCTGCACGGAAGCTGGAAGAAGACTATTAAAAATAACTACCTATTATCAGATAACTTTTATTTGTATAATACGTAATAAATAAAGGAAAGTAAAGGCGCGTTCAATTACATACGACCGGAAATGGTCCTAGCTCCCGTGCCCTCGATCGGGCCCTGTTTAGTACGCGTGGTCACCCATCCAAGGACTAACCGGTCTAGTTTAAGCTTAACTAAGATGACAGTTCCAACTGTGTCCCAGTTGTTCCACCACGTGTGCCTTCCCGTATCTTGTAATTCTTGCTAAATTTCCCACGTGAATTGCACACGAGGCACGTGTGTGCCAGGAATGGTACACGAGTTTTGCTTCATCACGGACACCCATTGGGAACTTGAACGCTTTATCATGTTTATATATAATAATGAAAAACGCATCTTTGTATTTTAAAAATTTTTTTATTGCAAACAGGTTTGATGTGGATGCTCAGTGTAATAAGAATCTAGTCAGATACAAACTGCGGTGCCCACGAGAGACGGAGGCATTTCACCTAAACATCGTCGACAGAAAACATAGTTGACGGTCCGAAAATTAGAGTCATTTTAGAAATTATGCTTTCAAAATATTTTTTGAGGTCAAGACTAAAGAGGGATCGCCAAATTGGAATAAATACGGTAAACATGGGGCCTGTTGCAATAACATTTTACTGGACTTAAGCCCAGTTTCGGGCCTAAATACCATTGTGACAATTGTGACGTCATAATGGTTACCATAGTGACACACAGGTGCCCCCTGGCTTAAGTCACCTACATGACTTAAGTCACCTTATTGCAACACACCCCTGGTGTTTTACGATGTCACCTGAGCTTAAACTAATACAAAGCATCTTTCAAATAATTTCACGATAGAATGCTTCTATATACAATCATTATATATACAATATTTCCCAAGCAATGAAGCTTTCAAACCTATGTTGTTTATCAGGGAAAAAATGATTTTTTGTGTGATTTCAGGAATAGAATATTTTTTCTTTCTATGTGATATTTTGGGGGAGGGTGTTCCAGGAGAATTCTAGCAGAAATAAATCTTTATATTGTATAAGTGAAACACATGACAAAAGTTCCTGCAAAAACCTTAGGATTAAAATATGTGTCGTTTAGTTCAAATCAGCTCATTAAAAAAATATGCATCAGATAGAGCCGTGGATTTTCCAAGGGAGCAGCTAGTATATATAAATGAACAAAACTGGGGTTTTGTTTTGGAGTATAATAGTCAACTCTATCAGTTGATGGATTTGAACTGACATTCATCAAATTACATGACATTTAGCAGACTATATGAGCATTTTGATTCCTATATTAGGACTCCCAAATCCCATGTATCACTGCACACTGAAAGTTAACATTTGTGCGGTCCTTGTCTTCCCAACTGTAGCTCTTAAATTGAGATTTGGCTTGTTGAAGGATTATTTTACCAGTGAAAAAGATTTTAAGCATACAATAGGCACTTCTGGAATAAGGAAGTTCCATGAGAGTCACTACTCTTTTAATTTTTTTGGGGATACCAAAATGCCAAGAATGCCATCACAAACAAGTGACTCTGTTTTAGTCAGTGTTCTGTGTCATTGTCAGGCAGTCTTTTTGAGTTAAAGCTGAAAACAAAAATAGTTTGCAGACATTGAAGATGCAGACATTGAAGATAGGGAAGACGTAATCCATAGGGCCACAATGAAAGAGATGTGCATAATTGTGAAAAAACTTATAATGTTAATGGTAGCTATAATTACCTTAGAATCTGTATTTTGTAGGTACTAAAACAATTTTTAGTGACTTTGCCTGTTAATTATTGTCAAACCTCAAGGGAGGTATCACATACAGGAGTCCAGGGAGTGAAGCTAATGATACCATCTTTCATCCTTTGCTTCCTTGGAGTTTGCATCTCAGCTTCCATGTGATACATATTTCTAAGATGATAATAAAACAGTTTCCTTTTCCTTGAAGACATTCAGGCTTTGATGAACGATTTAACTAATTCTTTAATTCATCAATCTCCTTATTGGCTTTGAACAAGGAGCTTAAGTCTCTTTGAGGCAAGACTTAATGGACTGCATTTTGATATTATAAAGATAATTACATTCATGCTTGAAGAATGTTATGATAAACCTTCAGGCACATCACTTTGTAATTTCAAAAACATAACACTTGAGAATTCATGCAATCAGAAAAAAAAATAAATGGATGACATGTTCATATGTTCTCTCATGGATGTTTGATAGTGCTGTTTGACAAAGTTGTCCACATTCTTTATTATTTAGATAGTGAAGGGATTTTTTATCAGCATGGAATTTCCATAGAGGTTCAGTAACAAGGAATCTTATATCCACTTACATAAAGAATAATGCATTGTTGATGATTAGAAAGAGTTTGTCTGTGTGATAAGGAAAAGGTCTCCATATTACACAATATGCTCATATTGTGTGCTGAAAAAGTTGACAAGATTGAGTACAGCATTATGATACATCTCCTGATTATTTATATAAACGAAAGCTGTATTGATTTCTTAAAAGCAATAAAAGAAAATGCAACATTCAGAAATGAAAGAATGATTAAGTCTCAGGTTGTTGCAGATTTAACTTTATTGGTAATTGTGGCCTGAGAAATGGCTATAAGAAACTATCCTCTTGGAAAACTTATTCCAGAAGGTGAAATTCAGAATACATTTGAAAGCCTGAGGGGAGTTTTACCACTTCAGAGCAGTCAAGTTTGATTCGTATCAGCTCCATATCTAAAACTTTTGCAAACCAATTAATATCCCTCTTGTGACTTAGTTTCCTTGTTGTTAGCATTTCTGTCAAACTTTAATATTGATATCCACTGTAAAGAGTCTGTGATTAAGAAGTTGCTGGAAGCCATAACACCTGTCTAATGGAAAGCTTGTAAGTAACCTGGGAGCATCCAGTCTTAGGGAAATACTTTATACTACCATCCAGGAGCCGGGTCCACATAATTGAATATTGCAACCAATCCACAAAAGCCTGGTATGCATGAACTGTCATCCTGCAGGGACTTTTTGCCAGGATGTATCTTTTAGATTAGGGCAGTGGAGACTGGATAGTGATGGTCGGTCTGGTGTGGTCTTGATGAAGATATGTCATCTAGTTTTTGGTGCAGGTGGGATGCGGACTTCCTGATCTCATGATCAGCTTTGGAAGATAGGTTGCACTGTAAAATCCCTGACACAGCAGCTCATATTGGAACCTTGTCTTGTCACCAGGGGATGCTTCCAGAGACAAAATGAAAATCTTTTTATGCAATGCTGTGACATTGCACTGATTGGCATATCAATTTATACCTTGTCCATGGTGCTTATTTACAGCCCTCTCCAGCTGTGGCTTTTGTTGCCAGACAGTTTATGTAGGTGATTGAGGATATTCATTTTCTCCTTGCTTTGCCAAATGACAGTTTCTGCCCTTCTCTTTTCATGGGTGATTTGCCTATTTCTTACCTCAAACTGCCATTTTTGAGTGTTTCTTTGGGTCTCAGATATGAAGCAAAAGATCAACAAAAAATTGGCTATACCGGGGTTTGGACATAGCTAGTTGTTTAGTCATGTGAAATTGAAAATTATATTTTTGTCAAACCTTCCCTGGGGAAATGATTAAATGATGAAAACAATATAGTCTCATGGTGAATATTTCAGCTGCATGAACCTCTGACTTTCACCCCATCATCCAAATACTGTAACTCTAGCCATGCTCAGAAAAACTAAAATTCAGAAGACTAAAAATTTACTCTCCTTCATCATCTGTAGTTATCCCATTTATTTAAAATATAACAAAGAATGAATGTATCTAGAAATAAAATAAAATTGAACACAGGAGTAGAGGGATAGGAAGAGGTCAAACATTTTAGTATATGCATGTAAGGATTTTTTCATCTGCTTGTACAATATATCCCAGCTGTTCAAGGACCTGCTATTGGTGCTGAGATCTGTTAGAAGAAATATTTATTATTTTTAGCTCAGCTGACTATAAGTAATCTAAGCTAAAGTCATGATCTTTTGTCGGTCCTCCGTCAGGCCGTTGGGCCGTCGAGCCATTAACAGGGCGCTTTTTTAAACAGTTGGACCTACAAGTCCAAAATTTTGCATACAGTTAGATGTCCCTAAAATCTCCTTCCATATCGGAAATTGGGTCACTAGGACTTCTTTCCTTTGAGATTTAAAGGAAAAACCTCACTTTCCATTTAAACCCTACTGTTACACTTCAAGGCTGCCTAATATAAAAACCACTGATCTGTTTTTGATCATATTTCGTATACATATTTCTCTATATATTTCCTAAATACATACAAGAAATTATGTCAGCATTGTGTAATTTTTATGCGCCCGCCACAAATTGCCGGGGCATATAGTTTTACCCATGTCCGTCATTCTGTCCTTCCGTCATTCCGAAATGAAACAGTTGTACGGACTTTTTTTCGCAATGCCTGCAGATATTGGCCTGATTTTTGGTGTGTAAGCTGATATAGACCAGTTACAGATCGAGTTCGCGTTTCGTCCTGGTTGACCTACTTTTGACCATTTTACGGCTCCTAAACTTAGAAAATTTCATGAAAAATAGAAATATTCATGACAGATACACATGTACGGATTTTTTTTCGCAATGCCTGCAGATATTGGCCTGATTTTTTGTGTGTGAGCAGATATAGACCAGTTACAGATCGAGTTCGCATTTCGTCCTGGTTGACCTACTTTTGACCCTTTTACGGCTCCTAAACTTAGAAAATTTCATGAAAAATAGAAATATTCATGACAGATACACATGTACGGTTTTTTTTTCTCAGTGCCTGCAGATATTGGCCTGATTTTTGGTGTGTGAGCAGATATATATACCAGTTACAGATGGATTTCGCGTTCCGTCCTGGTTGACCTACTTTTGACCGTTTTACGGATCCTAAACATAGAAAATTTCATGAAAGACAGAAATTTTTATGGAAAATGCACATGTATGGACTTTTTTTCACAATGCCTGCATATACTGGCATGATTTTTGGTGTGTTGCTTGATAATGACCCGTTACAGATCGAGTTTGCATTTTGCCCTTGTTGACCTACTTTTGACCATACGACACCTCCTGAACTTAAAAAATTTTCCAAATTTTACAAATGTTTCTAATTTGCCCAAGGCGGGGGCATTCGTGTCGTTCCGACACATCTAGTTTTAAGTAATGGGCCGGAACATTGTGCACTTTGTAAAAAATCAAGAAATATATTTACTCCAATAACAAGAGAATTGCTGAAGCTAGAGGTTTTTGTCAGGGATATAACATTATTTAATCAAGATTCAATTGCATACCCAAAATTAGTTCTGAATTTTTCAAATTTTATCAGTTATTAGCTTAAATATAAAATCTGTACCTTAAATTTTCCCCAACTTTGACCATGGCTCGTTTGTTTCCTGTAAGCACTCTTTATATAATTTTCATATCATGCTCATAAAAGGATTTCAGCCTGTTAGTTTTGAAAGCTGAAAGAAATTGGCAAAAAAAAGGAGCTTGTGTTAAAGTTTTTTGAGACCATGTCAGACCAAGGTTACCATTGGCCCCTCTTCAGTCACATGTATGTTGACCTTGTTCATGAGGCAGGGCATATACTTGGCAGCCAGGTAGCTTATGGCTGGCCACAGTTTATTCAGGTGTCCAACCCAACTCATCTACTAGTTGTTTTGACCAACAACATAACAATAAACAGTGAATGAATAAATTTTTATTGGTTTTTAATAACAAATTTAAGAAAAATTAATAGAAAATTTGATAGTTGATGAGTAACAGGAAATGACCTTGCAATTACTGATGTTGTAAGAATCTTGTATGGATGGATGAAAATGAATTCCAATTAATACCATGCAGTCACCTATGATATTTTTATTTAAATTTAAAAAAAAATTATATTATTCATTACTAATAATTAGGGATCATATGAGGGAAATTATTGATAAACAAAAATGCAGTTGATAATATTAATCTTGATTCTTACTGTGTCTAGTGTGTAGATTAATGGGAAAATTGTCCAAAAGGAATATATTAATTTATTTTTTTTATATAAATAAAAGCCATAAAACCAGGTACTTATGATCATTATTTAAATTTGTGAACTTTGTTTATTCTTGATTCTCAATATCTTTGTTTGGCTGAAACAGAATAAATGCCAGACATGGTGCAAATACTTTGCAAATGTATTTGAATAGGAATGCAAATAAATGCAAATAGCAAAAAAATAAGCAGAATATGAAAGAGCTGTTTAGATGACTAATTTTTTGGGTAAAATTTGGTGATGCTAGTTCCAACTGTTTTTGAGATAACATGAGTTAATGTAGGGACAGAGGTGGACGGCAGACAGTAGATGCTGCACCATCAAATAAGCTCACAGATTTGTTAAAAAATACAGGTGTTGCCACCAGTCTTTGGGAACTGAGAAAACTAGTCATGGTTATTAATTAAGGTATGATTCATGGCAATCAATGAACAAATTATCAAGATACTGGAGGTTTTGTATCTAATTATTCTGAGGGGTACTTACAAGCCCCATAGCTCAGAGGATAAGTTGTAGTGACCTAATTTCAGGTTTTCAAGGAGATTTTTCATCCCCCTCCTTGGATATTCAGTTACAAGTTTCTAGGACTGGCGGTTATGAATAGTGTCCTGCTAACAGATAGACAAACAGCAGGACGGACAACGGACAAAGCGCCATTCATATATCCTGAGCTAAAAAAAGTGACAGGCGTGGAGGACCTTAAAGCACAAAAGAAATAGGGGGACCTATTGGGAGAATATTATAATGATTAATTATGCAACTTTTTAGGGCATTATCCTGCAAGAAAAATAAAACACACTTGTCCTCGAAGAGGGCACTGTCAACACATGTGCCGAAGGCTAAATAAGAACAGAAGCAGGTAAACCATAGTCCAGTAGAAAAACAAAACAAAACAAAAACCAACTGTGTATTAATTATATAGATTACAATACCAGCTTTTGTTGAATTAATTTTTGCAAAAGAAAATACAAAGCACAGAATCTGAATTGACTATTCTGCCAAAAATGACTTCAATGTCTTGGAATAATCTAAATCTGAAGTTCTTAAACTTGATTATATCATTTTTTGATTATCAGAACACTTATAAGAACTTGAAAGGACTGTGAAATAATTGAGAAACAAAAAGAGTTGTCTCTTATATGTTTGTCAAAGTGAAACTCAATTTGATTTAAAAGTTGCTGGCTTTAATTCTTTATCCATTTGAAATTAAGCTCTCAAAATCTACCAGAGCTTTTATAAATTTCAAAACCAGATTTTCAGGTTTGTTAATTTGTCGTCAGTGTTCTGACTTTTAGTCTTCAAAAGGAGGGATAAGTTTTTTTATAATGTGCTGATGTAAGTATCTTAAGTGGCAGGTCCAGTATGCCCTTTGACCTTCAGAAGCCTCAGCTTTTTGTGTACCTTTAATCAAGAAAAGCATCACATAATTCACCAGCACCTGAAACTGAATGTGGATCATGACCCATTTTCTCATGATGCCTTGGAGACACTCAGCCAAGCAAGCTGATTGTCACTTCAAAAAATAGTCATAAGACAAAACACTAAGGTGGCATTCAAGGTCCATGTTAGGAGAAAACAGGATTAATTTGCAGTGAGAAGCACATTTTGGTCTGGTCACACTGTTGTGCACTTATGCCACAGAAAAAGCAACCATAGCTATTTCAAAGACAAAAAGATTTCTTTCAAGCTTAGAAATGCAGCTCGTCTTTTGTGTTAAGTTCCCAATGAGTGCCCCATCCATTTACAGTTTCAGAAATGGCCATAAGGGGTTCTAAAAAGCTTCATCCTGATACAATGGATATATTACCAGAAGGTCATTTTTTCTTTACGGAAAGTTATGACTTAGATAAGAAAATATTGGTTGCATTTTTATGGTGCATGTTAACCTCAGCTTCATTTACATTTTACTAAGAAACATTTTGTTGAGATAAAGTAAGTCTAAATTTTTAAAATACATATTAAAAGGAAGGAAGGTGGAAAGGAGAAAGAGAGTTAGACAATATACAGACAGAGTGACAGACAGAAAGAATAAATACAGAACTAGCCAAACTGGGTTATGCAATACTTGCCTGTAGCTCTTATATTTTAAGTCATGATGCCAGCCCTGCCGCTACACAGTGATGTATGACCAAAAAAATAACATGAGCTAAATAAAGGGTGTTATTTGATTGCCACCTCTTATCAGTCCTATTATTATAATACAATGTTCTCTTCTCTCATGAATTTTCTATCCTATCTAATAGTTCCAATCAGATGCATGGACACCTTATCTAAGCTAGTTCCCCGATGGCTCCATCTATTTATGCTGCTCCATTTAACAAATACCACCAAAAAATGTTGTAATATTGGCTGTACTCTTTTTTTTTGCTTACATAGAGGTTGTCTACTAACAATTTTCATGGAGAAAACCTGGATTAAATCCACTTTGCTTGTCTTATGACCAATACCTGTCTTGGTATTTTATCAAAACAAGGGACCCATGAGTCACAGCGCTCAGCTGTTATATTTGATCACAAAACATGATTTTGAAATGAGGCACATGCTGGTTTTGTGTGGTAATAAATATATAAGCTGTATTATGAGTTGTTGGTGTTTAGCTTATGTAAGATTTTGATAGCATCTTTGGACACAGGGAAGAGGATTGATGTCATTTAAATTATTTACTAATGGAGTGCTGTTGTCACACAGGTTTTGACTTGGCCATACAACTTTATCTACATTGCAGCAGAAGTATTTGCTCAGCTGCATTTGTCTATAAGGATATATGTTTATTAGGTTTTCCAAAATATTGGTCCTGTGATCAGATTGAAACCTGTCTACCCAAACTGGAGTTATCATCCATAAACTAATTTGTGAATGGATGGGCCCTGTGACCTTAACCTTTGACCTTATGACCCTAAAATCAAAAGGAAACTTCCCTTATTTGCAGATGTACCACATGTTGATGATGGAAGTATTGAGATGAAAAGTTTGGCTTAAAATGCATCCACAATCTTTCTAAAGTAGTGGGTCCTGTGACCTTGACGTTTGATCTCATGACCCCAGAATCATCAGTTCTTAATTTAGTGGTGGGCCATATATAAGTCAAGTTTGAAACCAACATGTCAAACTAAACTGGAGTTATCATATGGAAACTAATTTGTGAACAGATGGCCCCCATGACTTTGACCTTGTGACCCCAAATTCATTTATGCTCTCCCCATACTGGCAAGTCAGCTAAATGTGCAAACTGGAAAGTTTGGGATGAAAAGCTTGGCTTAAAATGTGGCCATAATCTTTTTAAAAAAGTGAGTCCTGTGACCTTGACCTTTGACCTCATGACCCCAAAATCATATAGGTTCTTGCTTTAGTGGTGGGCCATATGTAAGTCAGGTTAGAAATCCATGTGTCAATACAACCTGGAGTTATCATCTGGAAACAAATTTGTATGGATGGACGGATGGACAGCTAGACAGACAAACAGACAGACAGACAGGGTGATAACTATATGGCATCCACTTGGGATCAATAAACACACCAGGTTTTGGGACACTAGATGTAATTACAGCTGAGAAACTGACATGATTGTTGTCATTTTATAGTAAAAAAAATTTTAAAATATTTGTTGAAATAACAAAATATACAGGAGGCGCCACCACTTTTCGGGAACTGACAAGACTAGTCATGGTCAATAATCAAGGGAAGATTAATGACTATCCATGCATTAATTATCAAGATATTGGAGGTTTTGTATTATATTTTTGATTATTCTGGGGGGTACTTTCAAGCCCCATAACTCAGAGGATATAGGTCGCAGCGACCTAATTTCAGGTTTCCAAGAAGATTTTTTATTGACCTCCCTTGATATTCACTTAGAAGTTTCTAGGTCCAGCAGTTAGGATTTGTGCCCTGCTAACGGACGGCTGGACGCCCGGACGGATGACGGCAAAGCGCCATTCCTATACCTCAGTTGACTTACAGTTAGCTGAGCTAAAAACTGTCCATTATCAGTCATGTTAATTATGCTTTTTACAAATGAGTTAATTGTTATTTAATAATTACAGGTTATCCCTATCCCAGAGTAGCACTAGCACATATATAATAAGAGTTTAGAAGGTAGTGTTACCCTATGATGTAAAGTGCTCTATGGCCTACAGACTAGGCCAGAGCGGTATATAACTCTGAAGTAGTTGGGTGAATTTTGGCCAAGTTACAGGAAGCTGAACTTTGTCATTTTGCCAAAAATGGATACTGATATAACAATATCAGAAATAGTCGGAGCTATCCTTACAAAATTTTATGCAGATGTTGGTCACATGACTCATATTTGAAATTGAGGTATTGGTGGTGCCACCTACATCAACCTTTTTTTGTCATCAGTACATTAACCCGTATTTTCTCAGGAAAAGTGGGAACTAGAATCCTCAAATTTTATGCAAAACTCTGTCACAAATCAAATGTTGTGGGATTTAGCTTTTTGTGGCGCCAGCTGCATTAATTACTTTTTACAGGGGAAAAGCTAAAACACCTTCTTCTTCCCTGAAATCATTCAGCCTCAGCCAAATTGTTTAATGTTTTACAGAAATGATCCCAATGATGAGCTCTCTCAAGTTTGTTCAAATGGTTTAGGTTTGATGAATTTTGGTTGAGTTACAGGCATTTGAACAGTTATTTGACCAAGTAAGCATACTAACATAACAGTCTCAAAAACTACAGGAGCTAGCATCACCAAGTTAATGATGAAAATTTCAAGCTGAATCATTTAATTTTTCACAAGAATTATCCTAGGGTATTTTTCTTTCAATTGTATAAGAATAGATTGGGTTCATTGATTTTTGGTAGAGACATAGAAAGCTGAAGTTGGTCTTGTGGCCATTAATAAGCACATTTCAAACTGAAGGCTGCAAAAATCTTCTTCAAAACTGTTGTTTCAACTTCTGTACCATTGCACAAAAATGATTCTTAGGAGGCCTTTGTCCAGATTTACCTAAATTAATTTTGGCAGAATTATTGGACCTTAAACAATGAAAAGGCATATCTTTTATTATTCTAAACATTTTGACAAAAATACTAATGAATTTGGTAGCTAAAAAAAAGCATTGTAGCCAGAGTCTTTCAGTATGTGTAAACAGATCTACCAACAGGCCAAGATTGTGTCTGTATCTGTAAATAGCTTAGCAGACTGCCAACTATTTCAGATTTGCAAACAGGCCAAAGGTCAGTAGGGATCTAATTATAGCTTTAGCAGACTGCCACCCATATCAAATTATACAACAGGTCAAGAGTTCACTCAGTGCAGCCAGGTGCAGGTCAAGAGTTCATTCAGTGCAGTGGCTGGAGCTAGTAATTTGAATTGGTACACTAAGGGCAACTGTCTTTCTCACTTAAGCCTTGTCAGCCCAGTGCACCTGACTCAAGAGAAGTTTGATATACAGTCAAGCCCGCTTATTGTCATATCGGTGGTGCATGCATAACTTATGATAATAACCGGGATGTGACATTATGCGGGCTTCAATATCGATTTCCTTTTGAGTCATAGAAGAAGCATTATGTCTCAAATGATATTTTTAAAAAATCGTCAGCAAAAAGGAAACAGAAACGTTTATGATATTTTATTGCACATCGGCATATCAAATTACGTTTATGCGCACCTGACAATTTATTTCCTGTAAGTGTTGTGCCGCATGCCGCAATAACTGACAAAAATCCGACTTGCCAACAGAAAGAGACTTAGCGTCTGGGTCATGAGGTCAAATGTTTGGAAATATCCGGCACGGTTATAATGTTATGCGTAGGCAAACTATTTTACTAAATAATTATTTCCCCGACCATTGCGCCTTATTTTCCGGATATCCTATTAACGAATCAAAGTTTGATGATCGTCTTTATGATAGGACTTTTGGGGGAGCGGCCATCGTCATGACATTGTCAACTTTTTGAAGTTTTGCTGCGATTGAGGTTTTGGACCGAATATCTCCTCCAGTGCTCTAAAAAACCTCCAGCTTTTCGTGGACCCTTAAAGGGGATTTACAGTCGTAAGCAACGTAAGCTCGTGCTTCATATAATCTCGGCGAAACGTCACTGGGGTGTAAACCACGGCATTGCAAAGGCCAGGAGTTCATTATTGATGACATGTGATGGCAAGCATCGCCCTTGTTAACGTACGAAGAAACGCAACGATCTGGATTACCGTGGTATCTAAAGTCCTTAATTAGCTAAGTGACGGGGAGTGACCTGTATGCATCACTACACTTGCCTGCCGCACACAGGTGGAAGATGTGATTGTTTGATATGCCTGACCGATTGCAGGCTCTTGGCCTTGTTGATTGCCGTGTCCGCATCTGATGTGATATTAACTGCGATCTGGTATCACTGCCAAGGGTTCCAAGCATGACAATAAACAGGATTATGACAATATTCCATGATATTAAACGGTCAGATTTACCATTGATTATATAGGAAATGGTTTGGGATTTTAGATTTATGTGACAATAAACGGGACCGATATGACACAAAGTGGGCTCGACTGTATTGGCCTGATATTTTGACCTGTCTATGCTTGTTTGATGACTTTCTTGTACATAAGACTGGTGTTGCCACCTACAGTGACTTTTGCACAGTGTGTGTATCTGCCTATTTCTCAGGAGGGATTTGATATATCAGCCTGAAATTGTGCATATTTATACATATTGGATAGCTTCGTAGTATACAAGACTGGTGGCGCCTTTTACAATACTTTTTCTAGTGTGTGCTCCTGCTTATTCCTCAGGAGTGATTTGACATATTAGCCTAAAATTATACATGTCGATATATCTCGAATAGGTTTGTTGTATACAAGACATGTAGTGCCACCTACAAATGTTTCATACATCCATGCACATAGCTGAAGAGGGGTTTTGAAGTATCTGCTTGAAATTTTGCATGTCAATACATCTTTGATGGCTTTCTCCTACACAAGACTGGTGGTGCCACCTTCAATCATTTTTGTGTTGTGTGCTCCCTTGCCAGTTTTGTGTAATTGGTGCAGGAACTTGGATTCAAAATGTTCATTGCTTGCATTGTACATATACATGTCATACTTGTACATGAAAAGTAGTCCAGCGTGGAAGCATTATACCTGATGTATATCCCATTGCATAGGTTTGCATAAGGCCTGTAGGCCTTGTTTATTATCACCTGGACACAGATAGAAATACGCTCAGACAAAAATTCACCATGACTGTCATCAATGAAATAATAACCTCTATTGGACTTCATTAAATTGAAGTGAATGGATGAATGGCACATCTCCAAACCTGACTACAGACAAACTGAATGGATGGCACATCTTTAAACCTGTCCACAGACAAACTGAATGGATGGCACATCTCCAAACCTGACTACAGATAAACTGAATGGATGGCACATCTCCAAACCTGACTACAGATAAACTGAATGGATGGCACATCTCCAAACCTGTCCACAGACAAACTGAATGGATGGCACATCTCCAAACCAGTCCACAGACAAACTTAATGGATGGCACATCTCCAAACCTGCCCACAGACAAACTTAATGGATGGCACATCTCCAAACCTGTCCACAGACAGACTGAATGGATGGCACATCTCCAAACCTGCCTACAGACAAACTTAATGGACGGCACATCTCCAAACCTGTCCGCAGACCAACTGAATGGATGGCACATCTCCAAACTTGACTACAGATAAACTGAATGGATGGCACATCTCCAAACCTGCCCACAGACAAACTTAATGGATGGCACATCTCCAAACCTTTCTAAAGACACACTGAATGGATGGCACATCTCCAAACCTTTCCACAGACACTGAGTGGATGGCACATCTCCAAACCTTTCCACAGACAAACTGAATGGATGGCACACCTCCAAACCTTTCACAGACAAATCATTAAAAATGTTCTCAAAAACTTCTACTGAGGGTCGTGTACCATTCAGACTTTTGTCAGCCCATAGACAAACTGAATAGATGGTACATTAGGGGTAAGACTCGGTTTTAAAATCATAATCAATTATTGAAAAATAAAAACGACCAAGGATCGATTATTATTCAGTTATTTTATGTAGTTTCAATATTACCTTGAATTTTGCTGCATGCTCGTACATGAATTATTTGCTGCAGTAAATACTCTGATATGTACATTAGTATTCTAAATAAAAAAATCAACAATCCATCTACATCAAGGGTTGGGTCGCCATCAGATGATTGTTTATTTGGCAAGATTCTGTTTTGATGCTGTTTGTTAATTTGTGGTTGTGTGTCTCTGACAGGATAAGTTTTGTCTGTGCATACATAATCGTTTCTAATTGATCATACAAAAAAGCAATCGATTTAATTGATTTTAAAAGAAAATGACCAATTATCAATATAATTGATTAATCAGCACACCATTATGGCACATATCAAAATCTTTCCACAGACAAACTGAATGAATGGCACATCTCCAAACCTTTCCACAGACAAACTGAATGAATGGCACATCTCCATACCTTTCTAAAGACACACTGAATGGATGGCACATCTCCAAACCTTTCCACAGACACTGAGTGGATGGCACATCTCCAAACCTTTCCACAGACAAACTGAATGGATGGCACATCTCCAAACCTTTCACAGACAAATCATTAAAAATGTCCTCAAAAACTTCTACTGAGGGTCGTGTACCATTCAGACTTTTGTCCTTTTTGAAAGACATGATATTGGCTTTCAAGAAAAACTGGTTTTGTTGATTTGATATGACCTAGCACCTGTGTACTTTAGTAGTGCTTCCAATAATATTGATGTTACTGATTTGCCTTTTCAGGCAGGTAACAACGCCAAGACTTGGAAGTCAATACAACTTTCCTTGACTTAATTCATCCCATTTATCTGCAGCACCATGCTAGACAATATAGGGAAGGTAAACAGAAGCCATGACTAATTAATTAGCTGCTTAGCCCCTGAGCAACAGACCAGACCACAATGAAGGCTGTGAGATGTTATTGATCAAACTGGCATGCCAATGTTTGCTGCAGTTGACACATTTATATATGAATATCAGGGTCACATTTCCTTGTGGCATTTTACAAGAAGACCACTTCTAAGTATGTGTGACCTTTCTTGTACCCATACTCTGCTCTAAGTTCACACCTAATTTGGTTCAGCCGTCTTGATAAGTAAATAATTGTAATTTAAGCACTCCGCACATACACTCAATAAAAAAACAAAGGTCATTAATGTTTAAGCCAAATCAATCAGCTTCAGAATCTCAAAAACCAAATTTCATGGAAATTCATCCTTGGTTGAGATACTTGCAAATCAGCAGAAAATGTTAAAGGTATCAATACCATATCCTACATGCTTGCCTGGATTAAGTTCATCACCAAAATGTCATAAATCTTACATTGCTTGCGTCGTGGCCTACCTAAAACATATATTGTATCCCCCGACAAAGTAGGGGGATACTATGGTTTCATGACGATCCTGCTGCTGCCACAGATACATCTTGTCTGCGCCATAACTAAAAAAAAAATTTCACAGATCTTTCCCAACCTTGACATGTGCATAAATATGGGTGAGAGGACAGCCTATTTTAAAAGAGGGTCATGACCTTTACTAGGAGAGTGACCCTGACCTTGAATATGTCAATTTTTGCGGAAAATCAAACAAATTCTGAAATATCTCAAGAAATCTTGCATGGATTGATCCAAAAATCAAGTTGACTGAAGATTTTGGGTAGCATTGTCATGTTCCGGAAACTGGTGACGCCACATATTATTTTTTTCTTGTTTCCATGCCTGTTAATACCACTTGACAGACAGTATGTTGAGCAATATAAGTCAAAAACCAATTGGACAGATTTATTTCATATTACTGGTATTTATTACTGGTATGCATATACATAGATATGGGTTATGGGATCATATATATTTAAATTAGGGTAATGGCTTTTCTTATGAGTGTGGCCATGACCTTGAATATTCCCATATTTGGTGAAAAATATTGTTTCTCAAGTTGATAGATGTATCTGTCTGAAAATCAGAATGAAAGATGTCAGATGATAAGTTGTTGAAAGACACCAGTGATCTTGACCTTGCTTTTGAAGGTCACACCTGAAGAAACTCTGGTGGCTTGGCAAGTGTCAGTATATGCTTCTATAGATGGGGCCTTTTGTTGAAGGGGGGGGGGATTAATTGTCAAGGGATACTATAGAATCTGGGATGCCAAGAAATGTCTAGTTTGAATTGTATAGTGTTTGCTAGGAATTTTGTATGCAGCCAAAGAGTACAGACATATAGACTAAGGTTAGAAGAAACCTGCTGTCTGTCCTGATACATATCCCTCAGTGTAAATTCAACTCTTCCTTTCCCCCAAGATATACCTCTAACTCATGTAGACATGGATGAAAACATTAACTCCTGCCAGATTTGTTTATTGTGTAACATGGACATATTTACTAGTAGTACTGGTACCCATCTGATGTTTGTGTTGAAGGTTGCCACATGGAAGATACTCAATTTATCATTATCTAAATATGTTTGCCTCAAAATCTGAACTTTTATCTTTGGCAAGCTGCCAATATACTTGAGTATATATGTGTTAAATTGGCCTTTTGCCTCCAGTACAGGTGTTTTCAGGGTAATTCCCAGTCTTTACTGGTGTTCTTTAGTTTGCTGATGTACATATGTGCTGAAGAACTTTAATGAGGTTTTGTTGAATTATTGATCCACTGACTAGCTCCTTGGCTGAATTATGTTTAGAAAAAATTAGGAAGCTGACACTTAAAGACCATTTCTCAACACCTGGCTGTTATCTAAATTACTTACAATAAACCTTCCTACTGTGGCTGTAATTAGATCAAAAGCTGCTCACATTTGTGTAAGTGTAGTTCTACCTATCTTTTGAGTAGTTTCCTGAGCTCCTTCCAGCATTCAGGCTTTAAAAAAAAGTATAAATTATACCAGATGCAATAAGAGCTTATTAATATTTGTCAGTCACATTGGTGAAATATTTAATGTTCACCATTTAAAGCAGTTTTACCCATATTGTTTGTAAAAGTGGGCACCATGGAGTAGTTTCAGTGGAAAAGTCTGATCACCATAAGTTAAATACAGATTAATTTTTCCACCACTAAATTGGGGGAAAAAAGGGACTTAGACAAAATGCCTTGGAAAAATTGTCATGAAATAGTAAAAAAAAATACATTCTTTTAGGAAAAAATCTGGTGGTTAGGATACCAATTCCATCTATGCTAGTTGAAAAACATTGGAGATATAGTGGAAGGCCATGAAGGTAAGGATGAAAGAAAGACTCATAAAAACTGAACACTTAGTAGTGGTCTGTGCTATTAACTCAAATGTCACACAGCCCCATGAGTTGTATTATCCTGGCCTCAGATATAATCTTGTGGAGCACTGCATGCTGATGAAAGCAATAATAATCAGGATGTGGGCATTTAATAAAAGTTCTGCTGGTCATAAATATACTATATTATAACTCCAAGAAAGAAATTAATGCAATTCTAAGGAAAACAATTTTGTCTTTAATATATACCTTGCCTTTATTGAATGTGTGGAACAAAAAAATGTTATAAAACATACTTTAATTAATTATGTTTGTGGGATGAAATTAAATGATTATCTATTGAACACAATATTTATAAAATAACTTCAAAATGTGGTTTTAGTTTGGAATATTTATTGATGGTTATTGAATTTCTTGCTGGCAAGAGTTTAATTATACTGATGCCTTTGATAGGATATGCCTTAAATTTGAATTGACAGTTCAGATATGGTACATAGGTCAGTACAGCAGTGGTTAACTGTTAGAGTTGGCAATGACCTGCTCTGCTAGTATTATTGTTGACTGTCTTTATGTGTGATTTTCTGTTTGAACAAAGTGTTTACCAAATCAACACCCGTAAAGCCTAATCCTGGTATGTTTTTCCCGCTGAACACATGAGGAGGGCAATATGAGTTAGACCCTCCCACCTGCGAGTACAAGGACCCAGATCAGGAATCGCCAAATTACCATTCCATCCTGCCTCATTCTGATTGCCTAGTGTTTTTTCAGGATCAGGACACTCAGCCTAGCACCACGCTACATGGAACATGATCGGGCATACAGCAATCAGAGCAGGTTTACGCTCGTAGTATTTTTAAATCGATATCTACGGCTTCTCCATTGATCCCATGAGGCTCTCAAGTGCTATTGATTTCATACCAAATATTGCAAGGCACACAGATTCATTAATGTCAATCCATATCCTGCATATAACACATGAGATTACAGATACAAAATATCCTTATATCCAACTAATACCAATTCATCAATACCAATCTAACTTAAGAGGTCCAATTTGTTAGCAGAAAAAATCTGAAGACAAGCCATAATGGGATACAGAAAGAAACTGTAAAAATCTGATGTCTCTCATCCCAGAGGGCTTGAAAATGTGCATTGGTAAAAGCTGGCAATTCAAAACCTCTCTTTTTCTATTTATTTCAATTAATTTTTTTATCTGAACATTTTAATGTGGGGCAAATGCAGGATGGCCAGACTAATGGCACATCAGGGTGCCAGGATAAAAGTCTCAATGGGTGTCCTTTATTTTTCATAAGAAAACTGATTGTCTGTTTGTGATATCAACAAAACTTTGAGAGTTACTTTTCTTTTTGTTTCCATGAAATTATTTTTCTTTTCAACACTTTTAGTTATTCTTTGGTTTAATTTATTTACATATTATTCTTCATATAATGATTCTTTTTATAGCCATTTCTTGTATTTTTTTCATTTGTATTATGCAACTATATTTGAATACTAGGTTGAGCACACATATATATAATAGATTTAGCAGAATTGTTCAGCCTTGGCAGAGGTCTGCACTCTACTATGTGCCATTACAGTTTACATCCTCATCACAATCATAATTCATTATAATCTTTCTTACATCTGGGCCAACCTGTTCACACACACAAAAAAAAATGAGTGAAATACATCTTTAACATCATCATACATCTCATACATAGATACACAGAAGGATAAACAAGGATAGAAACACAACCTCTGTTCATGTTCATTGGCACAGGTAATTAAACATTGAATAATGTGACATGGGCTCCAAATCTGATCCTTACCAGCCCTGATAAATACAAATATTCACTTAGTCATAAAGTAAATAGATCTGGACATCTTGTTTATTTAATATGTTTGGAATAGAAATGTGAATGAGATAGATATATGGTCTCTTTCCTGTGTTCAATCTTATTAAGGGTACTTATTATTTGTAATGAGGGGGTATATTATGGCCTGTTCATATCCCAGTGAGCCTTTGTGATTGTTTGAATAAATGCCAGTGAGAGCTAATGTGTGGACTCTGAATACTTGGTGCAGTTTGCTCATCCATTAGTTTCTGGATGAGAATGGATCCTCATTGTTTGACACCAAAACTGAACTCTGCTATTCGCTCATCTAGTCTAACACAGAAGGGTCTTGCTCATGAAATAAATCCCTTCATTTAGCACTTTCTCTCTGGTTAAAGCAGATGCATTGCCATGCTTGTTTCCCAGCAACTTCAGAACAACAAGTCTGTTGTATGGAATGTACATAAGAAATGAAACATGGAATCAGTACATAACATAAAAGAACATGAATTTTCATAATTATCTAAAACTTTCCACATATCAAAGGCATTAACAGTAATATCAGCCTATTATCTGTAACAATTGATATTACTTTTAGTTGTACAATATGATAGTTCATATCAGTTCAAAAACGCATTTCATTATTTGCAAATAGTAATTTCAAATTTAGCAAGGATTACTGTGATCTTTATTATTCCCCTTTGAATACAAAGTTTTCACACAAAAAAATGCCAAGACCAGTTTGTGTATTCTGACTGATAACATTTTAAAGACAGGTTAAACAGAATGAATAATGGCAATACCTAACACATTATACACATTGTGTCTCTTGAAATTAAAGAAATGCTCCTCATCAAGTACTCAAGCAGGACTTAGTTAACATATGTTTCTACCTCTATGTAAAAAAGAATCCTAGAATTTGGTCTTTTACTGTGACTTAATCGAACCAGTTGGCATTTCTAGTAATGCACCTATACACCAAAGATCAGCTGAATCAAACTACTGATAGGTCTTCTAGTTGCATGTTTATACAAAGATGGGTATGAGTTTATCAACAATAAGGGAAGGATATATAGTCTGTGGTAGTCTGAAGTCTACAGGAAAACAGGGAGTCAAAGCATGGCCACTGTTGTTGTGAGGCACCCAGTTTTATCAGGGACCAACCTTCTGATAGGTGCATGCAGTATTGAATTTGTTTACCTTTGATAAGGAGGGATGTGATAAATTCAATAAGAAGGAATGGAGAGATGTAAAAGATTTATCCTCCATCCAGTTCCAAGTTAAAGTTACCATCTGACCAGACCAATCATTGTGAACAGAAGAGTAAACTTACTTGTTAATCTTGTTAAAGACATAAAAGTAAACATGATACACTATTCCACCACACCTGTTTTTTTCATGATATTTCTTTCAAATGTATTTTGTCAAAAATCTTTTTGCACCAGTGTTCACTTGTCTTTGAAGAACAAAAATAAAAATGGCAGATAAACGCCATGTTTTTCTATTTTGTTGCTGGGGCAAAAAAATAATCTGTTAGGCTTTAAAAAAATATTCTGAAAACAACCTGAACAGGGGAGATGGAATGGAGTAAAGGGAACTTGAACTTTATCCACCTCAGTGGAAGTGATAACCAACTTGGACCACGGGACATCAGAGTGCTGCATTAGATGTCTCAATTCTGGTCTGGCAGCTAGTGGGTTCCTTGGTCCACAGGAAAAGATTCATTGCAACTGGCATCATTCGGGACTTGTATAGAGTTTATGGGCCCAACTGATATCACCCAGAGCAGAACTTCATGTAACCCTTGGCTGACAATACAGCAAATAGCCACACAACATGTTTTATTATCACGGAGAATGAATCTTTCATGCAGAGAACAGAAGCCTCAAGTAGCTGATGGAAATTTCAAATCTTTTGAATTGATTTCTTTACGAGACAGTGCTTCAGTTCTGATGCTTTGATTGATTGGTCATAAAATCATTAGTTCAAGGTGAATCTCTCAATTAATCATGCTCCAGTTTTACATGTTTAACACCACATCACATTCTGGAGAGGTTTCTTTAGTACTGATTAAGTATTTTGAGGTCTTGCTTCTGGAAATAATAAACACCTGCATGACCATGTGATGCAAATAACAAAGACTGAAATCCAGGTTTTCATTTCTTTAAAGCTAGATAACTGCATGCTCTTTGGATAATGTTGATGTTTTAATTCATAAATAAGATATTGCGGTATGTTGACAAGATGTCTATTCACGAAAAATGAAAAAAAATGGAGAATACTGTGATTTTGAAGTAACCATCATTGCATAGTGATCATTTACATTACCAACTAGAGAGCACTTGGAGAGAGCATACCTACAACAGCTCACAATTCAGATCCAGATCACCTTCAAGTGTCCAGTGCCATGCATCACTGCCCACCTCTCAAATATAATGTCATCAAAATCCAACAAATCCTTTCAAGTAATCTTGAATATCACAAATAGATCTACAAACTGGCAGCGATTAAGATATTGTCACTCACATGTTCATCTGGATCAAATTTTACTCTCTTAAACCAAACTCTCCAAATAGTTATAAGCTCAGCTGACTATAAGTCATCTGAGCTATAGTCGTGGTCCTTTGTCCATCATCCATCTGTATAGCTGTCCGGCCGGCCATTAACAGGGCTCATTTGTAAACCGTTGGACCTACAAATCCAAAATTTTGTATGCTGTTAAATGTCCCCTAAATCTCTTACCATACCAAAAATTGGGTCACTAGGACTTCATTCCTTCGAGATATTAAGGAAAAACCTCCATTATCTATAAAAAAAAGCCATTGTTACTCTTCAAGGCTGCCTTATATCAAAACCACTGATCTGTTTTGATCATATTTAGTATGCATATTTTTCCATATATTTTCTATGTACATACCAAAATTCAGGTTAGTATTGCTTATTGTTTTGAAGTTATGGGCCGAAACATAATGCAATTTTTAAAAAATCAGGAAATATAGTCTCTTAACATGAGAATTGCTGAAACTGGAGACTTTTTTTAGGGATATAACTTCATTTAATCAAGATTCAATTGTTTACCAAAAATTAGATCAGAAATTTGCAAATATTTTAAGTTATTAGCATAAATAAAAAATCAGTACCTGAAATTTTGTCCAAATTTGTTCATGGCATGTTTTTTCCCTGTAAGCACTGTTAATTTTATTTTTTACAGCATATATACATAAGGATTTAATTTATTAAAATCTGAAATTTTAAATGAATTGATTGAAAAGAGTAGCATTTATTCAAGTTTTCATACACTATGTCAAGTGTTGTTTACATCAAGCCCATCTAGTAGTTCAGCCTTCACCTGTGTTGCAAACCCACTCCAGGCAGCTTGCTTTGGCTCAGCTTGGCCACTACTGGCAGGCTTCCCCTCTGCTCTGGACACCCCCCCCCCCCCTTCCCCAAGATGGTACATAAACTAGATGAATGTTATCATTTTTAGCAAACCTGTGAGCAATGGTGCAGCGTTGTGTGTCAGTGCGTCATGCTTCGTCTGTACAATAACCATAGCTATCTCAAAAATGGCAGGAGCTAGCATCACCAAATTTTTGCAAATAACCAGTTATCTGAAAAACTCTATCGTATTTTGTTTAATTTTTTCTAACTGCATTTTCTTAGATTTTATAGGGAAAAAGCTAAAAAAGCTTTAAAAATCATCTTCTCTAAAACTGTCCAGCCAAATTGTCCAATATTCCACAGAAATGATCCCTAGAATAATCTTACTCAAGTTTGTTCGAATGGTTCCAGTTCAGAGATTTTTGGCCTAGTTACAGGAGGTTGAACTTAGTCATCTGTCCAAAAAAGCACACTAAAATTAAAATCTCAGAAACGGCTAACCCTATCATCACCAAATTTTATGCCAATGTTTGTCACATAAGTCATATCTGAAATTGAGGTATTGGTGGCACCACTTCCAATAATCTGTTTTTTACAAGCAAAAATGTAATTTTAGACTCTTCAAGCTTATACACTTATTTATGATGAAACTGTTAAGCTGATTGGTCTCAACTTTGCAAGAATTATTGTATGATAGCATGCTGCCAGTTTTATAAGAATAGATTGGGTTAATGCAGCTTTAAAAAAGCAGTGTAGGTAATTGAAAAAGGCTTTCAGTGTTTGAAAACAGATTTGACAACATGCAAAGTTTCAACAGCCAAGTCAAGAGGTCACTCAGTTCAACCAGGTGAGGTCCAGACAGCTTCATGGCGACTGACCTGGCTCTGACTGGTGCTTAGACAATGTGTCCTGACGTCTATTTTTGGGCATAAAATTAGTCATCTAGAAAAATTCTATTGGATTTTGCTTATTTCTTGGCTAACTGCATTTTCTTAGATTTTATAGGGAAAAAGCTAAAAAACATTTAAAATGTTCGTCTCCGAAACCATGCTGCCAAATTGTCCGTTCATCTGTCCTAATAACCCTCATAACATATCCAAAATATCCTGACTGATACATCCTAGTTTCAAAATATCCTAGTCCTAAACGTGCAGGTCCGAAACTTCCATTTTGCTGAAATCATTATGACAAAGGTAGATGTGCAGGACTTAGAGAGGCTCAATATTGAATTTAAAAAATAAACCTCCATTCATACTCCCCAACTTTGCACAGGTTCGCATGTGGCCTGTAGGCCTTGTTTGTATTTGATTCATTGTTTTCTAGGCTATGCTACCACCAGTATTGTACCACCAGGGTTACAATAATTAAAGTGTACCTTTAATCATGTCCACAAAGTAGTGAATTGCTATGAAAGTGTGGATATTCATCAGATAAAGAATTCCTTACTTCAAAAGAGTAAAAACTTCACCAGGTGTGAAATTGAATATTAATTCCAGTAATTGTATTCCCAGACAAACTCGGGATACTATGGTTTCACGATGGTCCCGCTGCCGCTGCTGCCGCCAACGCGTAAAAATCTTGTGAGCAGGATAACTCAAAAATATTTCACTGATCTTTTTCAAACTTTACATTTGTATAGATATAGGTGAGAGGATGAAGCCTATTTAAAATGGGGTCATGACCTTTCCTAGAAGAGTGACCTTGACCTTGAATAGGTCCATTTTTTGCTGAAAATAACACAAATTCTTAAATATCTCAAGAAAGCTTGCATTGACTGGTCTAAAAACAAGGTGACTGAAGATCTTGGATAGCCTTGTGATATGCCAGATACTGGACGCGTCACCTGTTTTTAGCGAACCTGTGAGCTTATGCCATGGTGTGGCGTCATCCGGCGGCCGTCGTCCGTCATCTGTACGTTAACCCATACTATCTTGAAAAGGCAAGAGTTAGCATTACAAAATTTTATGCAAAAAATTAGTCATTTAAAAAATTTCATCACCAAATTTTTTGCAAATAATCAGTCATCCTAAAAACTATATCGGATTTTGCTTATTTTTTGGCTAACTGCATTTTCTTAGATTTTATAGGGAAAAAGCTTAAAAACCTTTAAAAATCTTCTTCTCTGAAACTGTTCAGCCAAATTGTCCAATATTTCACAGAAATGATCCCTGGAACAATCTCTCTCAAGTTTGTTCAAATGGTTTAAGTTTGGTGATTTTTGGCCGAGTTACAAGAAGTTAAACTTAGTCATCTGTCCAAAAATTGAGGTATTGGTGTTGCCACCTGCATCAGCCTTTTTTGTACAGGGGTCATCAGTGCCCTTATCATACTGAGGGCTGCAAAAAACTTCTTCTCTGAAACCATATCGCCAAATCGTTAAATATCGCACAGAAATGATCTTAGGGTACTGCTTTCTGAATTTTGTTCAAATGGTCTCAGTTCAGTGACTTTTGGCTGAGTTATGGGAAGCTGAATTTAGCCATATGCCATGACAGCCCATTTTAGCTCAGTGGCTAAAAAGGTCTTCTTCTCAAAAACCACTAGGCCAAATTCTTAAATCTGACACAATAATTATCCTTAGATGTTGATAATTCAAGTTTGTTCAAATGGTTTTGGTTCAGTGATTTTTGGCCGAGTTATGAGAAGCTTAACTTAGCCATTTTTCTGTATTTTCCTATAAGAGTTATAAACCTGCAAAACAATTTTGAAGGACACAACTGAGGCTAATTTGTTTAATATTTTACAACGACTTGAGCTAGCATCATGAAATTTAATGTAAAAAATTAGCCATCTGAAAAACTCTGCATTTTCTTAGATTTTATTGAGAAAAAGTTAAAAAATTGTTTAAAATCTTTTCCTCCAAAACTGTCAAGCCAGATTGTTCAATATTTCACAGAAATAATCTCTTATACCATCTCTCTCAAGTTTGTTCAAATGGTTAAATTTGGGTGAATTTTGGCCGAGTTACAGGAAGTTGAACTTAGTCATCTGTCTAAAAAAGCATACTAAAATGACAATCTCAGAAACGGCCAAAGCTTTCATCACCAAATTTTATGCCAGTGTTGGTCACATGAGTCATATATGATATTCAGGTATTGGTGGCGCCACCTGCCTTGACCTTTTTTTGAACTGGGGTCATTGGTCATCTGTATATTAACCCATAATTTCTCAGGAATAGCAGGAACTACCATCCCCAGATTTTATGCAATAATCTCTCACATATCAAATGTTGTGGGATTCAGCTTATTTTTTGGTTATCTGCATTTACTTAGATTTTATAGGGAAAAGGCTGAAAAACCTTTAAAAGTCTTCTACTTGTAAACAGTCCAGCCAAATTGTTCAGTATTTTACAGAAATGATCCCAGAGGCAGGCCTTCTCAAGTTTGTTCAAATGGTTTGCATTTGATGAATTTTAGCAGAATTACACAAATTTGAACTTAGTTATTTGGCCAAGTAAGCATACTGACATAGTAATCTCAGAAATGACAGAACCTAGCATTACCAAGTATTGTGCAAATGTTGGTCACATGACTCATATTTGAAGTTGCAGATTTCGTGTTGCCACCTACATTGACCTGGTTTTTATTTGCAAAACCTCATAATTTTAACCTCTTTCAGCTGATAATGTTTATGATGAAACTGTCAATTGAATCATTCAGTTTTTCAAAAGAATTATCCTAGGACATGGTTCTTTCAATCATATAAGAATAGATTGAGTTTGTTGATTTTTGGTTGAGTTGTGAAAAGCTTAAGTTGGTCTTATGGCCATTATTATGTCTATTTCAAACTGAGGACTGCAATAGTGTTCTTCTACTGAATTGTTGTTTCAGTTATAACTTCTGTGACATTGCACAAAAATTATTCTTAGGTAACCTTTGTTCAAGTTTACTTGAATGATTTTTGGCAGAATTATTGGACCTTTAGCAATGAAAGAACTGCATCTTTTATTATTATAGATATTTTTGGTAAAAAGTTTATGAATATATCAGCTTGAAAAAATAGCATTTTAGCCAAAGAGTTCATTCAGTGCAGCCAGATATAGGTCAAGAGTTCAGTCAGTGCAGCCAAGCACAAGGCATGTGATCACTGCATGGGTGTCATGTGAACACCTCATGGCCAGCATGTGATCACCTCATGGGTAGCATGTGATAACCTCATGAGTATCATGTGATCACCTCATGGGTGTCATGCCCCTCAGGACTGCATGTGGAGCCAATTTGTGAGCTTATGCAATGGTGTGGCTACTATTTCAGATTTGGTCAGTCTGGATCTATTTATAGCTTCGGCAGACTGCCAACTGTATCAGATTAGGTAACAGGTCAAGAGTTCACTCAGTGCAGCTAGGTACAGGTCAAAAGTTCACTCAGTCTAGCTAGTTCTCTCAGTGCAGTAGCTGCATTCTATTTATAGCATTGACAGACTGCCCACTGTGTCAGATTATGCAACAGGTCAAGAGTTCACTATGTGCAGCCAGGTACAGGCCAAAAGTTCACTCAGTCTAGCCAGGTGCAGATCGTGAGTTCACTTAGTGCAGTAGCCTGAGCTAGCAATTTGTCACAGTTCACTTGGGGCAACTGCCTTTCTCACCTAAGCCTGGTCAGCCCCATGCATCAGACTCAAGGTATGTCTGATGTATTGGCCTGATATATTTGCCTGTCTGTGATGGCTTTCTTGTTCACTAGACAGGTGTCGCCACCTACAATGACTTTTGCACAATGTATGTGCCTCCTTATTTCTACAGAGGAATATGATATAATCAGCCTGAAATTGGGCATATTTATACATATCGAATAGCTTTGTCATGTACAAGACTGGTGGTGCCACTTACAATAATTTTTGCACAGTGTTTCCCTGCTTAGGAGGGGTTTGATATATCAGTCTGAAATTGGGCATATGTATATATCTCTGATAGCTTTGTTGTATACAAAACTGGTGGTGCCAGCTACAATCATTTTTGTGTTGTGTGCACCCATACAAGAATTTCAGCAGTGATGTTTGTGTAATTGTTTCTTATTCAAAATGTTTAGTACTTGCATTGTTCATATACATGAAAAGTAATGGTCCAGTATTGAAGAATTATACCTGGTGTATTTCCCAATGCACAGGTTCGCATTAGGCCCGTAGGCCTTGTTATTGTTTTTATGCCTTTTAATACCCCCGTTATTGCCACTTGACAGTACTTGGAGCATTATAAGCCAAAAACTAATGAACAGATTTCTTTCATATTATGAACATGGAGAGAGATGGGTTATAGGATGAGGTCTGTTTAAATTTGGGTCATGACCTTTACCATGAGAGTGGCCTTGACCTTTAATATTTCCATATTTGGTGAAAATCACACACCTCTTATGATAATTCCAGTGTTGTAGGCCATATGGATTTCAAACGTGACTTATGTATGGCCCACCACTAAAGTAAGAACCCTTTAGGCTCTAGGGTCATGAGGTCAAAGGTCAAGGTCACTGGACTCACATCTTTAAAGATATTGTGGATGCATTTTAAGCCGAACTTTGCATCTCAGATCTTCCATCTTGAACATATAGCTCACTTGCAAATAGTGGATGATCTATATCAATTTTGAGGTCACAAGGTCAAAGGTCAAGGTCACAGGAGCCATCTCTCAAAAAATGAGTTTCTAGATGATAATTCCAGCTTTTTTTTATGTATTAATTTCAAACTTGACTTATATATGTCCCATTAAAAAAGCAAGATCACAATTGATTTTGGGGTCACAAGGTAAAAGGTCAAGGTCACAGGACACATCTTTAAAATGATTGTTGATGCATTTTCAGCCAAACTTTTCATCTCAGATCTTTTTTTTTTTTTGACAAACCGGTATTAAAATAATATTAATGAATAACAAAAACGGTAAAGAATAATATAAATGAATTACAAAAAAAAATATATATATATATATAGACTACAGCCCATTCCTCATGGCCCGTCATTGGCCATTCCTCATGCTGTCGCACGTAAAATTGTGGGTTTTTTTAGCTCAGCTGACTATAAGTCATCTGAGCTATAGTCTTGGTCCATTGTCCGTCGTCCGTCCGTCTGTCCGTCCGTCCGGCTGTCCGTCCGTCCGTCCGTCCGTCCGTAGATGTGGCACGTTTTGAAACTGTAAGACCTAGGAATCCAAAATTCAGCATAATGTTAGATGTCCCCAAGATCTCCTACCAAGCCGAAAACTGGGTCTTTGCGACTTCATTCCTTTGAGAAATTAAGGAAAAACCTCAATTTTTTATTAAAAACCTATTTTCACACTTCAGGACTGCCTAATATCAAAACCTCTCCTCTGTTTTTCCTCATATTTCCTATAAATAATCCTCTATATAATTCCTATATACATGCCAGAAATTAGGTCTGTATTATATAATTTAAAAAAGTTATGGGCCCAAACATAATGCATTTTGTAAATAATCAGGAAAAAAATTTTATCACTTAACACAAAACTTGTTAAAGCTAAGCACTTTTTTTCCAGTAATATTACTTTTATTAATCAAAATTAAATTGTATACCCAAAATAAGAACAAAATCTTTTAAATTTTTTAAAATATTAGCAAAAATAAAAAATTGGTACCTTAAATTTTGCCCAAATTTGACCATGGCATGTTGTTTTGCTGTAACTGCTGTCGATTTAATTTTCACAGCATGTTTTTGTTAGCATTTCAACTGTTAACACCAAAAATTTGAAACCAGTTGATCAAAAACTGTAGATTTTATTCAAGTTTTCAAGCACCATGTCACATATTGCTAGTGTTATGCAGTTTGCTAGAGCTCAGCTCCCGAGCTTCAGCTCTAAGTTCCTTAAATTTGGCATACAGTTGGATTTCTCCAAAATCCCCTACCATGCCAAGAATTTGGTCACTAGGACTTAATTCCTTCGAGATATCAATGAAAAACTTCATTTTTCCATTAAAAACCCATTGTTACACTTTAAGACTGCCTGATATCAAAACCACTGATCTGACTTTGATCATATATAATATACATATTTTTCTATACATTCACTATGCACATGCCAGAAATGATGTCAGTATTGTGTATTTTTTTTAAGTTATGGGCCCAAACATAATGCACTTTTTTAAAAATCAAGAAATATATTTACTCACCTTAGATGAGAATTGCTGAAGCTGGAGACTTTTTGTCAGGAATATAACTTTATTTAATCAAGATTCGATTGTTTACCCAAAATTAGATCTGAATTTTGCAAAATTTTCAAGTTATTAGCTTAAATAAAAAATCAATACCCTAAATTTTGTCCAACTTTGGCAATGGCATGTTTTTTTTCTGTAAGCACTGTTGATTTAATTTTCACAGCATATATACCTAAGGATTTAATCTTTTAAAATCTGAAATTTCAAAGGAATTGATTGAAAAGAGTAGCTTTTATTCAAGTTTTCATACACCATGTCAAGTGTTGTTTACATCTAGCCCACCTAGTAGTAAAGCCTTCACTTGCATTATGTAACCCACCCCAGGCAGCTTGTCTTGGCTCAGCTGGGCCACTACTAGCAGGCTTCTTCTCTGCCCTGCACACCCTTCCCCCCCCCCCCCCCCAAGATGATGCATTAACTAGATGAATGTTATAATTTTCTGTATTTCATTTTATTCTTGGCTATGCTACATTTTAGATTTTGTATTTACCACCAGGGTTACAATGATTAAAGTGCACATTTAATTGTGTCCACAAAGTAGTGTATTGCTATGAAAGTGTGGATGTTCATCAGATAAGTAATTCCTTCCTTGAGAAGAGTAAAAACTTCACAAGGTGTGAAATTGACTATTAATTCCAGGAATAAATTAAAGCTTAGATTGTAATTAGCATAATGATATTGTTTGTCCCTCATTCAACCAACAGTGTGTATACTTTATTTGAAAAGATGTTTTTATTTTACCAAATTTACAGAATCTTATTTTATTTTGGTGAATAAGATTAAGCATGTACTGAAAACTCCAATGTGCAAAACTTTTTAATAGTGATTCAAGGAATAATCTTGCAGATGCCATGTTGTGGCATTATTTTCTTTTAAATTCAGTTTAAAAATTTGTGATTTAAAAATAATAAAAATATATGTGTATGCATAATATGACCCAGTACGAGCTACACTCTGGATGTATAATGATTGCAACTAAGAATTCTAATATTTTAACTTATATTTTCAGTGTTTTTTTAATACAAATTTATAAAACTTGTAAATAAAAAAAATAAATCAGATAAAAACTATTTTAATGGAAAAAGTGGATATGCTTAAATAATATATAAACTTAAATGTATTATTCCCTTGAATGTGAAATGAAGGTATTGGTCCAGACCTAGGAATCCAAAATTCGGCATAATGTTAGATGTCCCCAAGATCTCCTACCAAGCCGAAAACTGGGTCTTTGCAACTTCGTTCCTTTGAGAAATTAAGGAAAAACCTCAATTTTTTATTCAAAACCTATTTTCACACTTCAGGACTGCCTAATATCATAACCACTTATCTGTTTTTCCTCATATTTACCATAAATATTCCTCTATATAGTTCCTATATACATGCCAGAAATTATGTCTGTATTATTTAATTTAAAAAAGTTATGGGCCCAAACATGATGCATTTTGTAAAAAATCAGGAAAGATATTTGATCACTTAACACAAAAAACGTTAAAGCTATGGACCTTTTTTCCAGTAATATAACTTTAATTAATCAAAATTAAATTGTATACCCAAAATTAGATGAAAATCTTTTAAATTTTTAAAAATATTAATAAAAATAAAAAATTGGTACCTTAAATTTTGCCCAACTTTGACCATGGCACGTTTTTTTTACTGTAAGTACTGTGGATTTAATTTTCACAGCATGTTTTTGTTAAGGTTTCCCCAGCTTCAACAATTACACAATACTGACATCATTCTGGCATGTGCATAGAGAATGAAAAATATGTATTTTTTCCTGTAAGTACTGTGGATTTAATTTTCACAGCATGTATACATAAGGATTTAATCTGTTAAAATCTGAAATTTGAAAATAAAAGCTGCAAAATTAGGCTTGTTATTGAACTTTTGGAGGCTCTTGTTGTATTCCCTTACATTGTCAAGCAGTCCACTTTGATGACCGTAGGTCATTCAGTGCACATCTCTATGCTCCCCAGGCTGTTGGCATAATTTTGGATGTCCCCAAAATCTCCTACCATACCGAAAATTGGGTCATTAGGATTTCTTTCCTTCGAGATATTAAGGAAAAAAAAACTCTGTTTTCCATAAAAAAAAGCCATTGTTACACTTAAGGGCTGCCTTATATCAAAACCACTGATCTGTTTTTGATCATATTTAGTATTCACATTCTTTCATACATTTTCTATGAACATACCAAAAATTAGGTCAGTAATGGGTATTATTTTGAAGTTATGGGCCAAAACATAATGCAATTTTTTTAAAAATCAGGAAATATATTTACTCACCTAACATGAGAATTGCTTAACCAAGAGACTTTTTTTCAGGAATATAACTTTATTTAATCGAGATTCAATTGTTTACCCAAAATTAGATCTGAATTTTGGAAATTTTTCAAGTTATTAGCATAAATACAAAATCAATACCTTAAATTTTGTCCAACTTTGGCACTGTTGATTTAATTTTCACAGCATATATACATAAGGATTTAATCTTTTAAAATCTGAAATTTCAAAGAAATTGATTGGAAAGAATAGCTTTTATTCATGTTTTCATACACCATGTCAAGTGTTGTTTACATCTAGCCCACCTAGTAGTACAGCCTTCACTTGCATTATGTAACCCACCCCAGGCAGCTTGCCTTGGTTCAGCTTGGCCACTACCAGCAGGCTTCCCCTCTGCCCTGCACTCCCCCCCCCCCCCCCCCAGATGGTGCATAAACTAGATGAATGTTATTATTTTCTGTATTTGATTCATTCTTATTCTAGGCTATGCTACATTTTAGATTTTGAATTGTACCACCAGGGTTACAATGATTAAAGTGTACATTTAATTGTGTCCACAAAGTGGTGTATTGCTATGAAAGTGTGGATGTTCATGAGATAAGTAATTCCTTACTTCAGAGGAGTAAAAACTTCACCAGGTGTGAAATTGACTATTAATTCCAGTAATAAATTAAAACTGGGATAGTAATTAGCACAATGATTATGTTTGTCTCTCATTCAACCAACAGTGTGTATACTTTATTTGAAAAGATGTTTTATTTTATCAAATTTACTGAATCTTTTATTTTATTTTGGTGAATACAATTAAGCATGTACTGAAAACTCCAATGTGCAAAACTTTTTAATAGTGATTCAAGGAATATTCTTGTAGATGCCATGTTGTGGCATTATTTTCTTTTAAATTCAGTTTAAACATTTATGATTTAAAAATAATAAAATATATGTGTATGCATAATATGACCCAATATGAGCTACACTCGGGATATATTATGATTGCAACTTTTGCAACAATTCTAATATTTTAACTTATAGTTTCAGTTTTTTACTCTGTATATATAATGATTGCAACTTTTGCAACAATTCTAATATTTTAACTTATATTTTCAGGTTTTTCTATTAAAAATTTATAAAACCTGTAAATAAAAAAATGATTCAGATAAAAACTTCTTAATGGAAAAAGTGGATATGCTTTAAAAAAAATAGGATTATATATAAACTTAAATGCATTATTCCCTTGAAAGTGAAATAAAGGTATTAGTCCATTCTGTCCACTTGCCTGTCCATCTGTAAATTTTCATATGCATCACAGTATCTCAACACTTTAACTGTTTTTCTTCATGACAGTCTTGTCAGAGTATTCGTTTGCAATCATATATTTAGAACTTTACTATAACCAAGTAGGAGGGCCCCTTTCCTCTTAGCTTTTCATATTCTTATATAAATGAAAAACATTACAATAGAATATTTCTACATCCACCTTCGTGCTGCCCTCACTTTTCCCTTCTCCAACCCCATCCCAAAGTCAACCTCAGTAAGCAAGAACAAGATGAATCAGATATATTCATACTTTAATATTTTGTATAACTATTCGTCCATAGGTACCTATGTACATGCCAGAAATTATGTCAATATTGTGTAATATGTAGACATAGTGGGCATCACAATAATGTACCTTGTCAAGACTAAAGAGATATTGTGTCATACAGTCACAAATTCATAAATCACTTCATCAGCATAGTTAATCATAACATCATATCTGTCAGATTTAAAGCTTGCAGACTACCATACACTTTAGATCCTTCAACAAATAGCCTTCTCATCATTCTACTACTGCTTATTACTGCTGTCATTGCATTCATATTTGCTCAAATATATCACAATTTTCAACCCCTCCTAAATAAATAAAAAATAAACCACTATATTTGACTCTATTAATCCATCAGTCAGGTAATTTTATTTATCATTTACTCACATATTACATTACATTCCTTTATTATAGCCCAACATGTCCATGATATTCATAAGCTTTATCGACTCTATATAGTATCACAGTGGAGAAACATTTATAGTCCAATCATGATCAGCTGAGCGCCGTGACCCATGGGTCCCTTGTTTTAATTGAATACATCACATGAAACAACATATGGACAGTACAAATAATGAACATGTAAAACAATATATACACATACTAATACACTGCACAAAAACAGATACTATGACAATGCACAGAGATAAATTCAGTATGGCGATACTTATACAGTTCAGAGACAATTTTATGTAGAGGATTGATTATGGCCTATGATAGTTTGTTTACCTGGTAATTTTAGCTTATATTCTTATATTCTTCAGGGAGTATAAATCAAATATTGACACTATAATGACAAATGCACACTTAAGTACACAGAAAAAAAAATCAAAAGTCTTTGCATATTCAGCAACAACAATATCTGTATCTAGAAACACAAAACTTATATTTTAACCATGGATATATCTCAATGTCAAATTGTATAAACAATAATATTTTTAAGACACAAGTGAGCTCCACTTCTTTTAATGTACAGATAAAGTTCCATTTCTGTGGGCAATGTTTCTTTCAATGGTGTATATCTGTTCCATATATAGTTTATAACTGATAAAGTTTGGCATAATATTTTTACATTTACATACATATATATATCTTTTAGCTAGTAATTTAAGTACAGTGAAACCTCGTTGTGTCGAAGTCGAAGGGACCCTCAGGAAACTTCGACACATCCGAGGTTCGACACAAGCGGGTTTTATTTGGTCATAATTAAACTAGAGTTGTCTGGTATATCAAGCCTGTAACTTTGACATAAGCAGGGTATTCGATTTATGCGAGTTCGACACAACGAGGTTTCACTATATCTAACAGAGAATCATTTGTGTTGTTGAAGATAATAGTTGTTTTGCTAAAGCAGTTTTCTGTAAGAAGTATCTTTTGGCTAATCAGCCAGTTTTTCATTTGAGTACAAATGTTTTGTGTTTTGTTTCAGCTATAAAATAGATGCATAATAGTTCCTTTCTCTTTTTTACAAAGTTCACTGGTTGCTTTCCCTATAGTAAATAACAGAGGGTTTAGAGCTATGGTTCTATGAATGAGTTTAAACTGAAATATTCTTAATATTTCTGATATTGTTATGCTTTTTATATTGTTAAAGGCTTCATAAATCAGGTCTTTGCAATCGCATTGCATGTCTCTATTCCATTTATCAATTACTTTGGAGGGTTCTGTGCAGACGTTCATTATTAAATCTTTGTAAATTTTTTGTGAGATTTTCTTAGTATTCATTATAATTTCTATATTTTGTTTACATGAATTGTTAATGTGTATATCACTATCTGAGCATGCTTTTATTATTTTTTTCCAACTTGCTGGAATAGCATCAATTAAACTCATATACTGCATTTGCCCTATTTTTAATTTATATCTACTAATGAGTTCTGCATGTAATAGAAAAGTATATTGTTTGTTTTAATTTTTTTAGGAAACCATATATTTTTGTGACACCTGCATTGTACATTTCTTTGATATATACAGTTTTATGATCTACTTTGATGTGCGAGTTATAAAATAATTCCTGATTAAAGATTTTCTCTAGAGAGTACACATTTTTAAAGTTATATTTACACCATGCATCAAAAACTTCTCTCCAGAATGGGCTATATAAATGATCATTAAGATTTTTTATGTCAGATGACCTGAAATTACATTTAAATATATATGAACCCATTCCTTTAAACTGTATATAAACTATCTGTCTCCAGCCTCGGACTAAGGGGCCAGATAAGAAACGCTTCACCCAAGAAATTTTTAATGCATCAATTTTGGATTTTAAATGTATCATGTCTAGTCCCCCTTTTTCAATAGGTGCTATGAGTGTGGTTCGTTTAATCTTATCTTGTTTGTCCCATATGAATTTCCAAAGTAAAGATTCAATATCTTTTACATAGGTTGGGGACGGATTGGGTAATACCTGTAGTGCATATATCAGTTGTGATAATACATGTGCTTTTATAATATTTATTTTTCCTGAAAGCAACATACTTCTATTTGACCATATATTTATAATTGATTTTATTTTACTCAGTATTTCTTTATAGTTGATATCTTTCATCTTTCTCCATTCTGGATAAATAGATATACCCAATATTTTTACTGGTTCAGAGCTCCATTTTAAACCTAGTCTTTCTATGTTTTCTTTTTCATTGGCAAAAGGTGTCATAGGAATAACTACAGTTTATTCTACATTAACTTTTAATCCTGATATTTTTTTAAATTCGTCAAAAGTTCCTAGAAGTTCTTTAAAAGATTTAGTGCCTCCAGTAAGGGTAACGGCTGTGTCATCTGCATACTGAATTAATATATGTTCAGTACCTCTTATATTGACAACTTTAATTTTAGGATTATACCTTATTTTAACAGCTAGTATTTCTGAAGCGAGTATAAACAGATATGGTGACAATGGACAGCTTGCCTAACACCTCGATTTATAGAAAAGTATGAAGTAGCCCATCCCCTATTTATAACACAGCTGTTAATACCTGAGTAAACTATATGAATCCATTTTCTAAAATTTGGTCCAAAATTTAATATTTTTAGAGTATTCTGAATATGAGTCCATTCTAAAAAATCAAAAGCTTTTTCAAAATCTATTGATACCAGGTAACTTTTTACTTTGTTTATATGAGTATGCAAATATATCTGTAATTTTTAGCTCAGCTGACTATAAGTCATCTGAGCTATAGTCGTGGTCCATTGTCTGTCGTCCGTCCGTCTGTCTGTCTGTCTGTCCGTCTGTCTGTCCGGATGTCCGTCCGTAAGACTGGCACGTTTCAACACCATTGGACCTACAAATCTGAAATTTGGCATACAGTTAGATGTCCCCAAAATCTCCTACCAAGCTGTAAACTTGGTCGTTGCGACTTTGTTCCTTTGAGAAATTAAGGAAAAACCTCAATTTTTTATTAAAAACATATTTTCACACTTCAGGACTGCCTAATATCAAAACCACTCATCTGATTTTCCTCATATTTACCATAAATATTCCTCTATATAGTTCCTATATACATGCCAGAAATAAGGTCTGTATTATACAATTTAAAAAAGTTATGGGCTCAAAATAATGCATTTTGTAAAAAATCAGAAATGATATTTGATCGCTTAACACAAAACATGTTAAAGCTAAGGACTTTTTTTCCAGTAATATAACTTTTATTAGTCAAAATATAAATTGTATACCCAAAATTAGATCAAAATCTTTTAAATTTTTTAAAATATTAGCAAAAATAATTATTGGTACCTTAAATTTTGCCCAACTTTGGCACGTTTTTTTCCTGTAAGTACTGTGGATTTAATTTTCACAGCATGTGCACAAAAGGATTTAATCTGTTAAAATCTGAAATTTGAAAATAAAAGCTGCAAAATTAGGCTAGTAATTGAATTTTTTTGGAGGGTCTTGTTGTATTCCCTTACATTGTCAAGCAGTCCACTTTGGTGACTGTAGGTCATTCAGTGCAGCTCTCTCCACTGAGTTGAGCTTGATCAGGCTGTCTGCAGTTAATACCATACCACAGGGGGCCTTTTTATCTGGCAACCCCCGCTCCTCCCCCCCCCCCCCCCCCCCCCCCCGCCCCAATACCCCCACCCCACCCCCATTCTGTTGACAGACCTGTACTATGAACTAGATGAATCTTAAAATTAACATTTTTTTCAGCAACAAGCAGTAACAACGGAGACTCCTCCCCCCACCCACCCCTTCATTACACAGGACTATTAAACAAGATGAATCTTATAATTTTAATGTTAAATAAATTCTTTTTGATGAGACTTGGACAATTTTGATTGTTTTAAAGAAAAAAAAATCCAGGAATTTAATCCTAATATTCAAATGTCATAAAATATTAGGATCTAATGTAAGTGCTAACTGACAAGATTTAAGAAGATATAAATACTTTGTAGCATTTCATTCATATCTCTTAAAGTTGGCAGGGCCTAGGTGTGAATAACACTGTTAACTTAGTATTAAAATTAGGAATATTGGTCAAACTTTGTTGGATTAATTTTTAACTCATATGGCCATATATTTAACTTTTGAAAACTTAATTAACTTCACACATTATTTGTTTATGAAATGTTACTTTTATATAACACTTACCGTAGGCCTAAATGCATCACTAAATGGTTTAGCTCATGTCCATTATTCTATAATTTACAGAGTTTCATTTAGCAGGGCCATTTTCTCATAGCTAGCTTTTCTAATGATAATATACATGAAAAACCAAAAGAAATAAAAATATTTTGCAGTTACTAATATTTTCCAAAATTCAGGTGAGCGATGTGACCCATGGGTCCCTTGTTATAATATTTTCTCCAATATACCTATTTTCCATGAAACCAGTCTGATCAGAATGAATAATAGAGTCTAGGGTTGTCTTAAGTCTATTAGCTAAAGTTTTAGCAATTATTTTATAGTCAGTGTTTAAAAGAGAGAGAGGATGCCAGTTCTTCAAATGAAGAGAATCTTTTCCTTTTTTGGGAATGAGACAGATAATACCTTGTCACATTGAAAGTGGTTAAATATTATTGGAAAATGAATGTTTTTAGTGGATTAATAAAATAATCTTTAATATCATCCCAAAATTTCTGATAAAATTCAGCTGGAAATCCATCAGGTCCAGTTGTCTTATTTATTTTAAGAGATTTAACAGTTTTATATAGCTCAGATGGAGAAAAATCTGCTTGACAATTGTGTGCGTCTTCCTCTCTAAGTGTATGTAACTCCTCTTTTGTATTAAACTGGTTTGTGTAATCCTCTCTAAGTTCGTTAGATGTATACAAATTCTTATAAAATGTTAATTGTTACTGCAAAATTTGTTCTGTGTCAGTAATCATTTTTCCATTTTTGTCTTTTAATTTCAGGATTGATTTTTGTTCATAGTTTCTTTTTTCCAAATTTAAAAAATACTTAGTAGGTTTATCTCCTTCTGAAAACCATTTGGATCTGCATCTGATTACTGCTCCTTTTGTCTCATTTTCAATTAAAAGTTTATGATTGTTCACTGCAATCTCCCATTTACATTTATCTTCAAAGTTCTTAGTTTTATTATATTGACACTGGGCCTTATACATTTCTCTCTCTTATGTTATTAGTTTATTAGTGTACCTTCTCTTTTTGTTTGTTGAGAATGCTATGCTTTCACCTCTAATTTGGCACTTGATTGTGTCCCATAAAAGTGAGGGATTAGCTTCTTTATCGTCTTTTACAGTGTTTCTTATACATTCTTTAATCTGCTTAATATATGTTTCATCTTCAAGTAATGAACAATTAAATTTCCAATATCCCTGACCTCATTGATGTTCACTCAACATTAAACTCATTAAAATAAGTGCATGATCTGTTTTATATCCAGTTCCAATTCTAGTAGTGTCTGTGTAACTGCAAAGACTATCACTGATAAGAAAGTAGTCAAGACGGCAAAATAAAGGTTGGGGGTTGTATATAATAGATACTATCTATGCCATGTGTATTTCAGGGTTCCTAGGTGTTGTGCCCTCCAAACATCTGTCAGCTGTGACAGTTCCATCCAATGTAAATAATTTGTCTAGATTTTTCCTGAGTGTATTTATTACCACCTTCTTTGTCTATTTCAGGGTTTGAAGTCACATTGAAATCACCAACAATTATTAATTTATCTACATGTAAATCTTAATATAGATATAAGATTTAAAAAAAGTCTGGTTCATCCTTATTTGGAGCATATACATTTACTAGTGTAATGTTATGAATTTCTGCTATAATATTGAGAATAAGAAATCTACCACATTTATCTCGCTTTATATCTTTAACATTAATTCCTGCTTGATTTTTAATAAGTATACTAACTTCCTTTGCTTGATTAGTTCCATGACAAAAAAATATTTGGTTCCCCCACTCTGATCTCCATCTCATTTCATTTTCTGTACTACTATGTGTTTCTTGGAGGAGTATGATATCAAATTTTTTCCTGTTCAACCAATAGAATATTTCTCTTTTTTTTTTGCATGACTACCCATACCTCATACATTCATTGAAGCTATTTTACATATGTCAGTCACAATTAATTGTAATTATCTTTAGTTTGTTACTCCCTGCATCTAATAAGATATTGAGTTTCATACTTTTTATCTTATACATGGCACATATGGCATGAAATACATACATAAATATACTGGTTGTCTCTTCTGAAGGTTTAAGTACATATTTCAATTGATATAGAAACATACATACAAATTACATGGAAACAAGAAAAATATAACAAGTCTGAAACGTCTTGTATATTAGACTTCCTAGTCCTGACAAGCAGTAGGTTCTGCTATTATGGAATATAACATAACTCATTTATAACATACCAACAGACAGGCACTCTTTCTGCTATATTTCATCTCAGATCTTTTATCATGCACATATAGTTCACCAGGCAATAGGGAAAACCCCTGTCCATGTCCATTTTGAGGATACAAGGTCAAAGGTGAAGGTCACAGGGGCCATCTGTCCAAAAATTATGTTCCAGGATGATAATTCCAGCTTTGATTGATATATGAATTTTAAAATTGACTTATATTTTCCATTCGGAAAGTTTTCTCATAAACCATACAGGTGGCGCCAGATACCTTCCCGTTTCTGTAAAATAAATTAATGCTCTTTTCTCAAGAGAGATTCAACATATTGGCCCCCATATTTGGTGAAAAATATTGTTTCTCAAGTTGATAGATGGAAGAAACCATAGTCACTTGCTAAGTGTCAGTATATGCTGCTGAAGATGGGGGCCTATTCTTAAAGGAGGGGGGATTAATTGTCTGGAAATTCTATGGCACCTGCTGTCTAGTAAATTATAGCACCATGACATTATTTGTCCCTCATTCAACCAACAGTGTGTATACTTAATTACAATATTTGTTATTAAATTTTAATATATAGTTGAACTCTTATATGATATGTGCTAGTGCTACTCTCTGTAAGGGATAACCTGTAATTATTAAATAACAGTGAACTCATTTGTAAAAAGCATAATTAACATGACTGATAATGGACAGTTTTTCAAATACTTCTACTGCAATGTAGATAAAGTTATATGGCCAAGTCAAAACCTGTGTGACAATAGCACTCCATTTGTAAATAATATAAATCACATCAATCCTTTTCCTTGTCTCCAAAGATACTATCAGAATCTTACATAAGCTAAACACCAACAACTCACAATAAAGCACACTAAACCAGCATGTGCCTCATTTCAAAATCATATTTTGTGATCATATATAACAGCTGTGTGCTGTGACCCATGGATCCCTTGAATTGATATCCTTTTGTAACATATAGACAGACAAACACACAGACAGATAGATGGCTGTGCATGAGTAAAAAGTATAACCTCTGTTAAACACAGCTGGTTTGGGCCTACCAGTATATCATGTCATTCAATCCTTCTGTCTGTTTGTGTGTGGGTGTTTATTCGATATTTTTTCTAAGCAATTAAGCTACAGAAATCAGGCCTTGATGTGAGGAATGGAAATTTGATTGACTTTAAAAGATAAATTAATCAAAGTTGATAAATTAATCAAATCTGGTGTTATAGGTGGTGCACACTCTCAGAGCACTACCTTTTTCTTTTCATCTAAAACTAAAATGTTAAAAAATAATAGACAACTTATTACTAATCATCCCATGAATCGTAAAAGAATTCCTGATGTAATTTCAGTCACTGTCCAGGTTGATATGTCTGGATAGGTCAACTTTAAATGTTAGAAGTCATGTAAAGATTTCTAATCTAGATAAAGGGCAGTTGCATATATATAGGGACCTAGCTTCTAAGAACGGGCAAAAAACAAGAAGTAACTCAATCAAGAGAGACATGTAATTTAAGGGGAAGGGCAGGTCATGTGAAGGTAATAATATCTGATGCTGAAAAACTTTTAAAGCTTAATGTCAGCTTCCATAAAGATTTGCAAGAATGTTAATAAAAATCAGGTGAATTCACTCTGTATTTAGTGCATGGAAGTGTAATGTGTTATATTCCTTTTTATCACTAGTATTACTTATACACAACTGATATTTTAATACATATTCATGACCTTTTATAATATTCATAGGTCATAGTAAGGTATTAGAAACATCAGACAATTTCATGAATTAAATGATATTAAATTGAAAAATTGTCTGAGTTGGGGACACAAACCCTGAGTTGAAGACAGTGTTCAAAGTTGGTGCCATGAAATGTTTATTAAACCTGTGTTAACTTATTCCTTGGAACTCTTAAATTAAAAATATTTTGAAAAACACCTTGGACATTGTGGTATTGCTCTCTTTGAATATAAACACAATGCACAACAACCACATTCCCCCCCCCCCCCCATGATGTATGTTAGTTTATTTACACCTTTCAGTGAAACGGCACGTGGAGTGATGTCATTGTCCTCTGTGATGTCATAACTCCCACTCTAAAGATATAGCTATAATGTCACATGCTACATCTTAGTGTAAACATGTGTACTATTAAAACCCATAAAACACTCATCCCAGGGTTATTTACACTTGGGTAATCTACACCAAAATTGAACTTCTTGGAGCTTTTCACAAGACCACCCTATATGATAAATGTCAGTAACATCTGTTATATGGTTCTTAGAGATCTTGTGGACACACACACACACACACACACAGAATTCAGTGAAAACAATAAACTATTTTTTTGTAGGTTAAATATTGCTTGTTTTAAGTAATACTGGTGAAAAAATGGAATATAACAACTCTGATCTTCCCTTGCATGAAAGTGAATTAACAGGTTGACAAAACATTCAGTTAAGTAATTCTAAAGAAGGATAAAATATTGCCATATATAATTTGCTCATACTGTCTTGATACATATAGGCAAATCTATTATGGCATCATCAGCACTTAATAATAATCATGATGCCTATTGTTTAATCTATAGTTATAGTTATATGCACTGGTCAGTTATTAAAAAGTCAAAAGGATTTAAACAGCAAATATGTATACAGACTAAAATATCAGATGATCAATCCCTATAGAATTAGATCCTCATTGCCTTTATTTTTGGTTCTTAGTTTTGCCAGTAGATGCCATAACCCGTGTTCCTTCCTTTTGCTATGTTTTGGTAAAGATGTACAAACTAATACAATGCTTCATCCATGTTCACTCTTTGTCTGAAAACTTGCTTTGCCCCAAATTTCTTTCTCCATTCTTAAAAAAAAAAGTATTGTGTGGTATGTACAAAGGAACATACACTAGTGATAACATGACTTCCATTGTGCCTCTATCACTGGTGGAGAATGGTAACTGAGGAAAGACTATCTGTTTAATATAGGACAAAAATCAGTAGGTCTTCAAGCACCAAGCACAAACCTTTATTAGGTCTGTATATCTATGATTATTAGTTATAATAATTAGTTAATTATATATTAATATAAGGGACTTTTGACATGACAAGTGTGATGTAAAGGTATAAAATTAAGTTAAATCATAATGTTTATCCATTAATATATTATAATGAGGCATACCATATTACCAAATACCATAACTCATTGGCCCAATGCAGCCTAGCTACCTCATGTCTATTGCCGCAGTGAATGTGTATATTTTATTTTTACACCTGTGAAACGTACATCTATATCACTCAGGTTTATGTGTTATGAGGCAAGTAAAAAGTTAGTTCCTCCAAAAGTGAAACATTGTATTAATAGCAACTACCAGTATACCTCATGCCACTATAAGTAGCGTTTAACCTGAAGTCAGGTCATGCCAATTTAGTATGAGGAATCCAGACAGAAAAATCCTCACTGCTTTTCTATGTCATATCAATAAGTGAACCATGGTACATGGTACTGGCGGTGCTGTACCTTGTAGTAAGGTAATGGATGCCATTTGACTCCTGCCATATATCTATCTCTTTCAGTTATCATGAAGTTAAATGTGCTAAATGAAATATGTTCCTGGAGATATGTGGAAGTATTTCTGCCAAAACTTACCTGAGACCCAGCCAGGCTCACATAACTGGCCTTATACTTGCAAGTGAAAATAGTGCTGGCTCAAAGAGCATGTTCCTCACAGTCTTTGTTCTTCAGTTCATAACTGACAACTTGCCTTGTATCTGATTCTTTAAAAATACTGAAAATGAATTATATCCATCTAAACTGTGGCTGTCTATGTTCAAGCTTTCAAATTCCCTGCAGGTTGTTATATTTTCATCCAGACTCTCTGTATAATAGCACCTGAGGACAGTGTGTGGTTAATTGTTATGATTATGGTGTTTTTGGCTCATTCATGTTGTCACAGGTGTCATAGAAATTATTGACATCTGAGTCTTATTCTACCAGCCATATGCATAAGCTAACCTCACAACCACAGACAGATTCAGTGTTGCAGCATTTACATTCCTATATTGATGGTTCATACTTTAACAGATCAGTATAGCCACATTGGTTTAATGTATATATCAAAACAGTTAATGATTAACATGTTTTAACTTTGAACAACTGCCAGTACCACATGTCCAAATATATTTAGTCAGTGGTGACAGAATATAAAATATGTGGGCTCTAGGTTGCAGTTGAGGTAAATGTGTGTTTCCCATTCTGCTGATACTACATTAAGTTTCTGTCAAATGAAATTGATACTTACATAGACATGTTTTATTTCAGTTCAACAAACAGTTTTACTGGTCTCCATTAATGAAATGTTTGAAGATGAGCATTTTTTTCTCTGTGTATGCTGTGGCACTTTATGTCAAAATTTGCATGTACTCAACCATTAGTGGTGTAAAAGCAGTGTCAGTTGCTCTGAGTTCAGCTGGTGATTGCTGAGTTTCAGACTACTTACCCTTCCATTGATGATGCTCTAGACTGACATCCTGCCTCAGATCAAGTATCCAGAATGAAAACAAGAATGATCGTAACTATATGGGTTTTGAATCTCTTGGTATCATAACGCAAGTAAAGTTTCTGTAAACCATGGCTTTCTTTAATCAGTGTATTAAGTATTTTTTTCTTAAATATAATTTTTGCATATATATGTAAAAGGTACATGAAAAATAATTTAAAAAACATCTATCAATTTGTTAAACCATTGTAATATTGATTCTTATATAGTGTTTTTCAGCTTTCATGTTTAACTCCATAAAAAAGTTTTGCAGAAGTTATATTTCATGCCACAAATAAATAATAAATTAATATACAATTAAGACACTATAGAGTTCTTTTAAACAGAGAATATATAGTGAAGATGCAGTGTAGGAGGAAAATGTATATAGAAACTTTTTAATTTTACAGTACATCCAGATCAACAGGTTGAGGTAGTATCTTTTTTACTGTTTATTCATCTATGGTGTTAGAGTAAACATCAGTTGTGCCGACGCCTTGTGAATATTATTTGGTACTTCCATGGGTGTACCATAAAGGCAACCTCCAGAAAATGTTTTTGAAGGGATACATTTACATTATATATATATATATATATATATATATATATATATATATATATATATATATATATATATATATATATATATATATATAATTGGTCAGCTGGGTATGCCCTTTTTGAGCAAGGTTCAGTGCCTAATAAATTCACAGGATCAATAGTCAGCAGTTAAATCTCAATGGGGTTATTTGCTTTTTTTGTGAGTTTTTCTGGAAATTATCCAATCCCCATTCATCCCTTTATTTGATGTTGATAGCTTTTTACTATCCAGAGCAACTCACCGTGATGTTAATGGTTCTTTTCAAAGCATTACCAATCTTACTCATCCCAAATTATTCATGTTGTGTAAAATTGAAACACAGTGAACCATAAGTGTAGGGTTTGAAGACTCCAGGGACACAGATACATTTACATAAACTCTTTGATTGGTATCATAAGTGAAAATAGCATAGTGTCAGGTGCTCTTTGTTTTCCAGGTAATGATACAATAAATAGACAAGCCCACCTATAGACCCTTGTGAAAAAAACAATCAGCAGTTATATGTGGGCTAGGCTGGGTTTTATCATTCATGTGGTCTTATATGTGCAACAAAAAAGAGTAACTTCTTTGGATAGTACTGTGTGTAGGACATGTTTGCTGTAGGGGAACCTGAAGGGACCTTAACATCTGGCATCAAATTAAGTTATTATAGCAGTGAAAGCTGGAGTGACAAAAAGTTCACATCGTCCACAGTAGAGGTGTGGAGCAGACCGGGCCACCCACTAGTGGTCCGGTCCATCACATAAGCGGTCAGGTCCTAGTCCAGTCCAGCTGTAGGCTGGCCGGTCCAGGAGGTGGACCGGTCCAAGCTATCTTGTCCATTTATTAAAAAATAAATTAAAATTATAGTTTTTCTTGGTTTGCTCATATTCTACATAATGTTTTCATTTCATATATTTGTTTATGTAGTTAACAAACTGTATATCACTTCACAGAAAATTGTATATAATATTGTAAACTATTAGTGAATGGCAAGATATTGGTTTGAGTTTGAATGACAACAGTGGAATATGCATTTTGAAAATAGAATATTGTTTATCTGAAAATGTTAATGATTTAATATATAGAGTAAATATAAGCCTTTGTATTTAATGTATTTATTTAATAGAATATGTTCTTATTGTACTTCGATACACAGTGATGTGGGAAAAAGCATCAGCATTGTGCAACATAGCAGGGGACAAAATTCTAATGATGAACATGTCACTTTAATCATTAATTTAAAAAAATTAATGTTGCCATTGTTATTAATACATTTTTCATAGCTAAAAAGTCCTTCTTAGAGAGGTTAATTATACCTTGTCCATAGCAAGATTTGTAGATGGACACTAAATCCATAAAATCATATGGGTAGCTTAAACCTAGGTAGAGCAGTCCGGACTGGTCCATGGTTAAAGTGGTCCGGTACTTACTGAAATTTTACGAGTCCGGTCTGCACCTCTAGTCCACAGGTGAATGATCCCATTGATTTTTGATGACATAATGTGTACCTGTAATACTCAAGATTCACACCTGTAATTTTTACTGCTTAAAATCCTGACCACTGACATTTCCTGGTTTAACAGGGGTTTGTTCTCTTTAGGTTTTATCTTCACAATAGTAAGCATAATATATAGCAAAAGTATTTGACATTGTGTGCAACCATCTAAAAAAATTATTATATATACAATTGTCCTTTTATATATATATACTTTTCTGTGTTTATTTATTTTTTCTTTCAGTATATATTTTTACAACAAGCTCATCAAGACATATACTATTGTATGTACCTGTAATATTTTTATTATGCACCAGTATATATAGCTAATGATCTTATCTTAACCAGCAGGAAATATATACTGACAATGTAGAAATTAATTGTTCAATCTAAAAACTTCTGATAAATGTATACAATTAATGCCAGCATTTCCCCCTAAAGAATCTCTGATTGGTTGAAACAATTTCATTACTGTGTGACAGAATAAAATATTGAATTTTGTAAGGTAGGCCTTAATACATTACAAACTGATGTTTGGTTATACTTTGCCTAAGTGAGACTAAATTATTGTATCCCATCAGGAATTTATTTACTGTCACACATGATAAATGGCCTGTTTCTATCACCAAAATAAATAATATAATATGTTTTCAATTAATCACACTACATACAGATATTGTATCACACTTATTTGTTTTTAATAGGGAGGACTATCAGTTATGCTGAATTTAATTGAGAAATAGATGTGTTTTGTCCAATAATATTAATTCGAACATGTAAGTCCTATTGTTTAATACCTCATAGCACTATCAATGACACTAATTACAGTTGGAAAGAGGTTTATCACAAATAATTGTACAAATTTAAATATAACCCTTGTTTCATGAAAATCAGATATTTGTATAAAAAGAAACACTAATATATCAATTTAAGCAGTTTGGCAACATTTTTCCTGGTATTTGGAAGTTATCATACAATGCATTTATTAATTAATTGATCATGCATGATATATATGTGCAATATGGCATCTGCTAGATTTTTATTAACTGTTACTTGACATAATTTAGATAATATTTAAGTAAAGCCTCAAGAATATTGGATCCTGGCAGTGTACTGTCTGCATCGGGATCAGCAGAGGAAATAAAAGGAGCAAAAAGCAATGACTGTTGGACCATGAGGGATTGCGATATAATCTGCCAAACCAATGTGATATAGCAGCATTCTGTGTGATTGATGGGGAGATGGGGCCAGGTTTACGCCAAGATGGTTTACCTTATACTACATCTGCAGCAGCATCTGCCAGCCCTGGTGCCTAACTACCTGCCAGCTTCCAGCAGCCTTATCGCTTTCCAAAGGATTATCAGCCTCATGCCAGTACTGGAATGTTTTGTCCATTTGCCTTATCACTTGTAAAGTGCTGTTTTATGCCCCTGATAAAACATAAAATAGTTCTCTGACCCACAGATGTACCTAATTTTTATCAAAAGAGGATTTGTGCTTGGGCATTTCAGCTGAATCAGGAACATCCAATGTGTATAACATGAACAGTATTTTATCTTTTTATTCTTTGCTGGAGAGCAATTTGGATAGACCTTTTCATAAACCCATACTAACATTTTCTTGGAATATATCCAGTATTCCCAGGGTTATCTTTGTAAATGTCAGTGTTGTCTGAAGTGGGATTTCGGTAAAAATATTCAATCAATAAACTATCAATTACCTGCAGATTAGTTTGGATTGGCATGGAGCATGCTGACTATTCCAGGATTTCAGTTGGGCTGACACCCCTTCATTTTTCTCACCTTCAGGGAAACTTACTAAGTTCAGGTGTAGAACAATCTATTAAATACACCTGTAAATTGTACTTTAATAAAAGTAATGCTGGTGTTGTCTGTAATTAAGCCATGGTGTCATTATTATTGTATCTGCCAAAACTAAGTTCTGGGGATACTATGTTTTTGACCAGGTTCTGCCTCCGCCGCCTTCCATTCCAGAATAGAACTCTGAGACCACTGGATAGATTTTTCTGAAACTTTACACCACTATCAGGTCACATGTGAACTGGTGCCAAAAATTTTGCGTTGACCTCTGGCCTTTCCTCTTTCCAGTGCATGTATCTGTGCATCTGTTTTTACACACAATTAAATATATCTTCAGAACCATTTGATCAATCAGGCTAAAAATGTTGCACAAATGTAGCCCTTGGATAGCTTTGTAACATACACTTAAAATGGTGGTACCACCCACAACCATTTTTGCACAGCTTCTATCTGTTCATCTGCCTTGGGATAAAATCACTCGTATCCTGCATTGGTTGGACTTATCCACCTGAAATTTTGCATGTATATACATAAGCAAAACTGGTGGGGCCTCCTGCAATTATTTTTGCACACCATTCGTCTGTTTGTCTGCTGTTGGATAAAATCACTCATGTCTTGGCAGTGGTTTAACTTATCTGCCTAAAATTTTGTATGTTTATACATCTTGGATAGCTTTCTGGATTTTGTGGCAGGTGGCGCCACCTACTTTTATGTTTATGCTGCAGACATCCAGGCTTATATCTCAGCACTGGTTTGATGTATCCTCATGAAATTTTTGCATGTGTATCGAACTGGCATAGCTCTTTGTCATACGCAAAACTGGAGGCGCCACCTGCAACCATTTTTGCATAGCGTCCGTCTGTTTGTCTGCTGTGGGATAAAATCACTCATATACAAGTAGTGGTTTGACTTATCTGCCTAAAATTTTGCATATGTATACAACTTGGATTGCTTTCTGGATTTTGTGGCAGGTGGCGCCACATACATGCACATTTTGGCTGCAGACATCCATGCTTATATGCAGCACACCTAACTCTATTTCCCCTTGCCACTCAATCCATGCCTCACTTCACCCGTCCCACACTGATTTTGGCTGATATAGGTAGTCCCTTGACTACCTGAATTCTAGTTTGCTTTTGTTTAAATGCTCCTCAAACAGCCATGACAGCCCATGTCATCCTGCAAGCCAGATTCTTAAAAAACTGGCCATATGAGGTGAGCTGGGCCTTTGGCACATTTCCCAAAATTATATTATGGACTATGTTATTGTGCCAGTCATGGGTAAAAAATCTGAATGTTTCTCATTAAGCTGTGTGATTATATATATTCAATAAATCATAACCGTTGGTGTTTGAACCAAAAATTT